>CM068963.1:4422772-4462473 GCA_035128595.1 Eptatretus atami
ATCCTTCCCCAGCATCACAAACACCGCCCATTAGCCAGGCCATGTATTCCCCCTCTCCCCAGCATCACACAGACGCCCATTAGTCAGGCCATGTATTCCCCTCTCCCCCAGCATCACAGCACCGCCCATTAGTCAGGCCATGTATTCCCCTCTCCCCAGCATCACAAACACCGCCCATTAGCAGGCCATGTATTCCCCCCTCTCCCCACATCACAACACGCCCATTAGCAGGCCATGTATTCCCCCTCTCCCAGCATAAACAAACACCCCATTAGCCAGGCCATGTATTCCCCCTCTCCCCAGCATCACAAAGCACCGCCCATTAGCCAGGCCATGTATTCCCCCTCTCCCCCAGCATCACAAACACCGCCCATTAGCCAGGCCATGTATTCCTCCCTCTCCCCAGCATCACAAAGTATGCCATTAACCAGGCCATGTATTCCCCCCTCTCCCCAGCATCACAAGCACGACCCATTAGCCAGGCCATGTATTCCCCCTCGCCCCCAGCATCACAAGCAACCCATTAGCCAGGCCATGTATTCCCCCCTCCCCCAGCATCACAAGCACACCCATTAGCCAGGCCATGTATTCCCCCCTCTCCCCCAGCATCACAAACACCAGCCCATTAGCCAGGCCATGATTCCCCCCTCCCCCAGATCACAACACCGCCCATTTCAGCCAGCCATGTATTCTCCCTCTCCCCCAGCATCACAAGTACTGCCCATTAGTCAGGCCATGTATTCCCCCTCTCCCCAGATCACAAGCACTGCCCATTAACCAGGCCATGTATTCCCCCTCTCCCCAGCATCACAAGCACCGCCCATTACCAGGCCATGTATTCCTCCTCTCCCCCAGCATCACAAGTACTGCCCATTACCAGGCCATGTATTCCTCCCTCTCCCCCAGCATCACAAGTACTGCCCATTAACCAGGCCATGTATTCCCCCTCTCCCCCAGCATCACAAGCACCGCCCATTAGCCAGGCCATGTATTCCCTCTTCTCCCCAGCATCACAAGCACCGCCCATTAGCCAGGCCATGTATTCCTCCCTCTCCCCAGCATCACAAGTACTGCCCATTAACCAGGCCATGTATTCCCCTCTCCCCCAGCATCACAAGCACCGCCCATTAGCCAGGCCATGTATTCCTCCCTCTCCCCAGCATCACAAGTACTGCCCATTAACCAGGCCATGTATTCCCCCTCTCCCCCAGCTCACAAGCACCGCCCATTAGCCAGGCCATGTATTTCCCCCTCTCCCCCAGCATCACAAGCACCGCCCATTAGCCAGGCCATGTATTCCCCCTCTCCCCCAGATCACAAGCACTGCCCATTAACAGTCATGTATTCCCCCCTCTCCCCCAGCATCACAGCACCACCCATTAGCCAGGCCATGTATTCCCCCCTCGCCCCAGCATCACAACACTGCTCATTAACCAGGCCATGTATTCCCCCCTCTCCCCAGCATCAGGAAGTAGGGCAGGAATTTGGAATTTGTTCAGGTGCCGGCTCTCCAATTCTTCGTGAAACACACTGTGGGAACTTTAACATCCACCAGCTAATGCGGCAGCTGTGATGACGATTTAATGTCCGTCCGAGGGACGGCACACACAATGATTAATCACCCTGCCCATGAAGCACCAGCATGACAGTTATGGCTGGGTTGAGATTCAAACTGAGGCGACACGGCTTGGAGACGAGTGTGCGTACCTGTCGGCCGTCCTGCCAGCCCCACGGTGAAGATACTACACATATTATAAAACATAGGATTAATCATGTCTAACTTGGTCAGAATTAAATTCCACATCAGAAAAACATCAACTTATGATTAAATTGGACAACTTTGTTTGTACATGCGAAGGCTATGGTCGGTTGGGCATGCAAGTTGAGCCCATAGGCCTTGTAGCACCCAAAAACCATGGGTAGCACAGGCAAGCACATCAGAAATGGACGTGAATAACTTTGACTTCATCTCCGTTCAAGGTACCAAATCAATTTGTGGTTAAATTAGATGTAACATGTTGTGGTTACATCAGACAAGTTTATCGAACTGTCCTTGAGGCCGTCCAGGGGTGCTATATTAAAGTAGGCCGTCTGGAGCACTTTTATTGAAGTTGTCTGCGTGTGCACTCACTGACGCACAGATTGACAATGATACACTCTCGCATCCCTTTCGGAATGGATGAGGTTAAACACGGTGGTGTGTGTGTGTGTGTGGTGTGTGTGTGTGTGGTGTGTGTGTGTGTGTGTTGGTGGTGTGTGTGTGTGTGTGTGTGTGTGTGTGTGTGTGTGTAATACTTGGAGTAATAATGTGAGAAAGAAAGCCTGGCGTTGGCTTAGCGGTTAAAGGCCTGTCACACGTTGACGATTTAGCAGCGTATGCCTGACGTATGCAAAATTTGGCTAAAACGCTGGCACACGTCGAATACGTTATGGGTAAGTTTGTATACGTTAAGAGCACGCTGGCATACGTCGTAGTACGCTGGCTTTTTTTCGTAGTACGCTGGCATATGTCTTTGTATGCTGGCATACGTCGTAGTACGCCGAGCTGTTAGACAAATTTTCATGCTTGAAATTTTTCGACGTATGCCAGCGTACTACGACGTATGACTCACACGTTCGCTACGCTGGCCATAAGTTTAGGCACGTTACGCGATCGTTGACACATGTTGACACACGTTACTTGTAAGTTCTCAATAAGTCGAAACACGTCGAGGTAATGTTTAGCATACCGAAACTTATTTATAACCTATAAGTAACGAACGTGTTGTAGGCACGTTACGCGATCGTTGACACACGTCGACACATGTTACTTGTAAGGTACTCATAAGTCGAAAACGTCGAGGTAATGTTTAGCGTCAGTGTTCAGATCCCTGGTTGTTTTTTTTTTTCGGTATGACGGTGATGTTGACACTTTGATTTCTAGTGCGGTTATAATATAATATAATAATAGGCTGCCGCTCAACGATTTAAATCATAACCGCACTAGAATTGAAGTGTCAACATCACCGTCATACCGAATAAAAAAAAAAACAGGGCTTCTGGAACACTGACGCTAACCATTACCTCGACGTTTTTCGACTTTGAGTAACGTACAAGTAACGTATGTCGACGTGTGTCAACGATCGCGTAACGTGCCTACAACTTATGCCAGCGTATGCGGAACGTGTGTCATACGTCGAGTACGTCGAGAAATTTCAACATGCTGAAAATTTCTCGACGTACTCGGGTATGACGACGATATGCCAGAAAACTACGACGTATGCCAGCGTACTACGACGTATGCCAGCGTGCTCTTAACGTATACAAAACTTCCCATAACGTATTCGAGTGTGCCAGCTTGTTTCGGCAAATTTTCATACTTCGGCATACGCTGGCTAAAACCTCAAGGTGTGAAGCGGCTTCACACTTCGATGTCTCGTGCGGTTATGATTTGAATCGTCGAGCGCGCAGCCTATGAATAGCCTACGCCACTGATCGTCGGCGATACGCTGCCGCGCGCTATGCATAAGTTAGACTATCGTTGGCATAGGTTGTGAACGCCGACAACACGCTCAGCATTCGTTGTATAAGTTATCTATATGTGATTAAAACGTTCTGTGTACGTTACTAATACGTTATGCCATACGTCCAACACGTTATTATTATGCCAAAACTTTAACAAAACATCAATAGTTCAGCGTACGCCAGCGTTTTACATGCATTTGAGACCTTGCCATACGCTGGCTAAACGTCAAGGTGTGACAGCCCCTTAGGTGGCTGCTTGGGACTAAGGGTCCTGAGTTTGAGCCCCTGTCGGTCGTTGAATTAACACCAAGTGGGGTCGACTGAGTCTGTTATCCTTCCGAGATCGGCGAAATGAGTGCAGTGTACTGGGGTAATAACCATTTGGCGTGACCCGCGTCAGAGTGACGACCCTCCAGGACTGTACTCCTTGCCAATGAAACTGCTCGGCATCCCTATGCGCCTTTATGGCACAAAAGGAATGGTATGGTTTATTTATGTGAGAAAGAAATGAGTTTGCTCGTTATCCTTACCGTGCTGAACCCTTGGCCCATGATGCAAGAACTCGGTTCAAATCTCATCCTTCATGGGTTTGTTATGTGTCAATATATGTCCTTGTAATGCACATAAAGTACGTACACTGGTCAAGCCTGGTGTTGGCTCAGTGGTTAGGTGGCGGTTGGGATCCGAGGGTCCTGAGTTCAAGCCTCGTGCCGCCTGAATTATTCACCAGGGGGTTGACTCAGCCTGCCATCCTTCCGAGGTCGGCAAAATGAGTACCAGCTTGCTGGGATGACCGAGTCATTCAAGTATCCTGCGTCAGAGTGGCGACCTGTCCAGGATTGTGCCCAATAGCCAAGGAGACTGCTTCAGCAGAACCAACGCTCTGTACAGAGTATGGTCCCAATGGACTGTACACTGTCTTCTCGAGTCTTTGTCCTCCCTGTCAGTTATGTACAAGCTACACCCTGAGCATTTGATGAAAAAGATAAATTAAGTAATTACCCATATATTCGCTTTTGATTAGCCTGATTATCCAAATGAATATCGATGTCGTCGCTGCCATTCGACTTTGTGATTCTGTATAACCCGTTCTCAGATCACCACATACTTTCAACATCACAGTGCAAAATTGGTCCAAGTTTGAGTTTTGTTCTCTCACAACTATGTGAGTTGGAAAGAGGTCACTGGTTGGTGACCTATCGGAGAACAATATTTGCTTCCCAAATCAATGGCGCAGGACTCCAGTTTCATAGCACAACAAACAGTTTAAAAGTTCGGCAGCCGACCTCCCGTGGTGTTGTGTTTGCCCGATGGCTGTTCTGTTGCTCTCCAGTGAGACCCGCCGAAGTTCTCGCCCGCAGGTTATGCCAGAACAACGGCGCTTGGGGAGCTTGGGTCATTCAGGGGGGAATACATGGCCTGGCTAATGGGCGGTGTTTGTGATGCTGGGGGAGAGAGGGGAATACATGGCCTAGACAATGGGCGGTGCTTGTGACAGACACAGGAACTGAACTTTATGTACAAGATTGTTACAGCGTTGAACATGAACTGATCTGATCTTCACCCTGTGTCTGTCTGTGCTTGTGTGTGTTGTTATGAAGGGCCATCCTCTTCTTATCTCTCTCTACTCCTTGCAAAGGTTTGTGTGTGTGTGCATGTGCATGTGTGTGTGTGTGTGACAGGTGTCCCGCTATTTAGTATTGAAATTTATTAAAGTATATATGATCACACACGTTAACATTTCCGATGTTTCCGATGCATTTTTCGTGATACATATGGACGTGAGGAATTTTATTCGCGCCTTGCACAATCCCTAAGGTACATGAAAAGCTATTGTGACAATGTGTGTGTGAGTGTGTGTGTGTGTGTGAGTGTGTATGTGAGTGTGTGTGTGAGTGTGTGTGAGTGTGTGTGTGTGTGTGTGAGTGTGTGTGTGTGTGAGTGTGTGTGATGTGTGTGTGAGTGTGTGTGTGAGTGTGTGTGTGATGTGTGTGTGAAGTGTGAGTGTGTGAGTGTGTGTGAGTGTGTGTGTGTGTGAGTGTGTGAGTGTGTGTGTGTGTGTGTGTGAGTGTGTGTGTGTGTGAGTGTGTGTGTGGTGTGTGTGTTGAGGTGATGTGTGAGTGGTGCTGTGTGTGTGTGAGTGTGTGAGTGTGTGTGTGGGTGTGAGTGTGTGTGAGTGTGTGTGAGTGTGTGTGTGTGTGAGTGTGTCAATCTGCACTGCTTATCAGATCTACTGGAGTCTATGTATCTTTGTGAAACTCTACATTCAATGCTCTTTCTTGTTTACATGAACAAATTTGTTCCTCACAACAATCACAATCAAGTATTGAACCGTAACGACTATTCCTAAAGCATAAAATGAACTTTCAAACGATGTTATAAATCGATATCTAATGGAGGGAAAGTATGTTGTGTTTCATCTACAACTCTGAGAGCATTTGACCCAGAAAGCTGAAACTTTCAGGGATTAATGAGGCCACCCTGAACGTGTGCAAGTTTCATTTGATTCCATCAAGTTTGGGAATTTTTATTTTTTTGCCCATCTTGGCATTTCCTCCCTTCCTTAGGGGAAGGGGCGGGGGGGTTTGGAGGGTATGAAATTGGAATTATTTAAGCTATATAACCATGATGTGTTATATACGCACAAAGGCACTATGTATGGTTTCGCGTCATATACGTAACCTGGGTTAATTTCATTTCCGAAGCGATCAAGACAGTGGTCTGTCGCTTATACACTGCTCAAATAAAGGAAGGTGTCGAAAAATATGTCGCATGCTTGGAACAAGATCGCCCGTCGGGCGGGTACTCCGCTATGTATTACGAATCATAAAGATAATAAAATGATCCCCCTGGTGGCTTCCGTCGGCAGCAGGTGCTTCAGCAGTAACAATTCCACAACACCTGATACTGAGATTTATTCTTTCAGCAAACCTCAGAATAGGTCTCAGAAACGAACTTCAGTAATCTGTAACTTATTGGCTGTGAATTACCGAATGTATACGATTCATCAGTCGGGGATCCGTTCTTCATTGAGGTTTTAACCTTTTGAGCATGGAACACAAGCTGTGGGATCCACAACCTCAGCCGTGGGGCTATAACCCCAGGAGTTGTGCCCAAACAGTCTGGCTTCTTCTTGGGACCACGGTGCAGTAATTGGTCATTATTTTGATTACCACACACTACATATTACCAAGCACATACATTTAGATAAGCACTGAAGAGTTTGAGCTCTTGGTCAAAGTACAAAAACTCATTTTAACGAATTCCCCACAATGCTCTATTGTACCTCTTCAGAACCAATGCAAATATTTTTTTAAAATGCATTTATTTGAATTCGTCATAAATCATGCTCTTGCGGTGGTTCGTATATTCTTGGAATGGATTCCAGATGGGACCGTTCGCTAACTTGAAAGAACGTTTGTTTAAGTCAGTTAACTGTTTGTTCCGTGCCTTTGCACATGGCTCACTAGTTGTTTCAATCTATTGATGAGTTCCGTTTCAGAGGATACATGATGATGAGACCTTGGACATGCCAATGTGTTCGAGGATGATGATGCAGAAAATGCTGCCGTGAGAAATTCCAAGTTCTGTCGACACTGTGGTGACCTTGATGCTGTGACCCATCCATGATTTATGAATGACTCGTTTATGAGTCAGTCTCTTCTGCAGGCAAATCTGATCGGGGGCTCATTTAACGACCGTCAAATACGAGTGTGCGCACCTTTGCCATACATGGACACCAGGGTTAAAATATGCTCCTGCAGGCCTTTTTGCTGATGTTAATGTTGAAGCCAAATCAGAGACATTATATCCATGAAGCAAATATCAAAGTTTCTTCATCTCATTTTCAGGCCACCATAAAAAGAAATACAACTTCAATTCACACAAAGAGCCCCGGAAATATACCGTCCTCCGATCATGTTTACAATCGGAAAAAAAAATGGCAATTTTCAAACGGTGAGGCAACCCATAAAATGTACTCATGGACTCATTCACATCACAATCATTTGACTCACTCAAGATAGGTTCGTACCGAGACGTCTTTGTACCTGTAACGTCACGACATGGAGATGGCAACTTGGCAGATTTGGAGAACGACGTTTGCAAAACTTTGGAAATGCTGCAATTTTTTTGAGGAAGAGAATATGTTCCATCAAAACCGGGCAGCAGAAGGAAAATCAATTTTTTGGAAATGGGTTTGTGAAACAGTACAATCTATTAACTAGAAGGGCACTCGGTAGAGCGCATACCTCCGCCACGTAATGCCTGATCCACGAGAACATGTCGGGCCCAATACATTTTTGAAATATCATGCGACACAGGACTATATTGCTTTTGGCCCAATCTCTCAATGGTGAAGAATCACTTGAAAAATTACATAATTCTCCTATCCAGAACCGGATTTTCACCAAAATCAAAACCAATTCGTCCTTGCCACACACCCAACCTGTCCACCAAGTTTCATCCAAATCCATCAACAACTTTTTGAGATATCGTGCTATATATCGTCTTTGGCCCTATCTCTCAATGGTGAAGAGTCACTTTCTGTTTCTACATTGCAAAACCTACAATTGTCCGATTGACTCAGTCCCGCCATTTTATTGAATCCGGTTCCGGTTCTTGAGAGATGGTGGCGGACCTGTTCAGGGTCTCTACAGACTTTCTCAAAGATAAGTTTTCTGGTCGTTTTTGACACGTTTTTTTACTGTCATTTTGTTATCTCTGTATTTGCTGTGTGTTTCTAGTTCGGTCTTGTGTTAAAACTTGAGCTGATTGTTGAGTTTTCGACGTCTTTTCATATCGGGTTTCCTTGAGGCCTACCCTTCTTTCCCATTCGTGTGCGATCGTGTTTATTATTTTCTCCTTATTACCATCAGTTTTTAGTTTCTCCACTTTCCCCTCCACCATCATTCTATCCCTCTCAACTTACACCCTCTTTTTCACGTCTTAAAATATTTTTAAAAACAAAAAAACAACAACAACCTTTTACCTCACGTTGTACCCCACGTGGCCACGTGACTTCCTGTACCGACTCTTCTTCCTCCTTATTCTACCAATCTACCATCAACAACTTTTGATGACCCACACTCACCATACACCTTCACGACTTTTTTCTTCAACCTTTCCTTCACCTAATCTTAAAAAAAAATAATAATAATAAAAAATAATAAATTCTTTATTCTTTTAACCTCTCATGTTTCACCTCCTGTAACCACGTTTCTCAACCCCTCTTCTTATTCCTGTAACTTTCGTCGAACTACCAGCTTCCTTCTGCATTTACCGATCCAAATTCATCAACACCGACACAATTTTTATTCAACCTTTCCTTTACCTAAGGTTACGTAATCTTTATCAAAAAAATATTTAAAAAAAGTCTCTTAAAATGTTTAAACTTATTCTTTCACACGTGTGGTTCTCGGGGTTGTGTCATAATTCACGATTGTTCTTCTTCAAAAGGCTGTTTTCAATTCGACCTTTCCTTCATCCGATGTCCGAAACGTCCCACTGTTACAACGTTTCATTTCTCCATTATCTTAATTCACCATTATTGCGTCCCTCGCGTAATGTCATTAATCACATCTCTATCTCAAAAAAACCTTTAAATTCCAGTTTGCAATATGCATGTGTTTCCCATCGTCTCGGATCGCTCACCTGCATTTGATTTTTCATTTATTTTTATTTCATAAATTTATATTTTCAGTTACGGATGCTTTCCGCCGATTCTATGATTTTTCCTGGTGTATCGGCTTCGATGCCCATCGGCACACAAAATTACCGTGCTTCCCCATTGTCTCGGGTCGCTCACCTGCATTTGTTTCCAGTTATATATTTTTTCATTGATTTATATTTTCAATTATAGATGTTGTCCGACTATTTTGTGATTTTTTTCCGATGTACCGGCTTCGATGTCCATCGGCATGAAAGATTTCAGCTTCCTACTTCAACCGGAAGGTGCCAATCTTTAATATCAGTCAGTGTTAAGAAAGAGCTTTACATAGATGAATATGATATATATTATATATATATACACATATATACATATATAACATACATATATAAAAACTACCGGTCAAAAGTTTTGGAACACCCCTATTTTTCCAGTTTTTACTGAAATTTAAGCAGTTTAATGTTTAAATGTACTCTGAATTAAAGCACAGAACAAATAAACAATTGCAGATAAAAAAAGAAATCATGGAATCGTTTTTTGACCAAAATTTAATCTTAATTTTTGACTCGTCAAAGTAGCCACTTTTTGAAGATCGAACAAGGCCGGAACGATATATGACTCGTGGCAATCTTTCTACAATGGAAATCAAATATTGTTCGGAATGTTCTTCCCAACACTGTTGCAAAAGTTCCCACAGATGTGTTGCAATTGTCGGTTGCTTTGCTTTCACCCTTCTGTCCAGTTCATCCCAAACCAGCTCGATGGGGTCCAGTGCTGCGCCTTCTCTTTCTTCCAAGGTAGTTCTGACATCGCCTGTTTTGGGTCGTTATCTTGCTGTAGGATGAACCCCTGACCAACTCGGTGTAGACCAGAGGGTATTGAATGGCGCTACAAAATGTTGTGGTAGCCTTTTTGGTTCAGGGTGCCAGTCACTCTGTGCAAGTCGCCGACTGGATCCAGCAAAAGAGCCCCAGATCATCACGCTTCCTCCTCCATGTTTGACAGTTGGTGTCACACACTGAGGAACCATCCTTTCGCCTACTCGACGGTGGACAAAAACCCTGCGTGATGAACCGAAGATTTCAAATTTTGATTCATCGGTCCATAAGACCTTCTTCCAGTTTTGAGTAGTCCACTGGCGGTGCTTCAAGGCCCAGGCAAGCCTCTTTTTCTTATTTTTCCATCTTATCAATGGCTTTCTTACTGCCATCGACCTGTCAAACCTGCAGCTCGAAGTCTTCTCTTCACAGTTGAAACTGAGACTTCCTTACTTGACCAGTGTTAAGCTGTGCTTGAAGATGCTGTCCTGTGAGTCACCTATCACGCAAGCGTTGACTCTCAGAAACTTCTTCTGATTGTGCTTTTGGTCTGCCAGACCTCTTCCTGTCAGAGTTTCCTCCAGTTCAAGTGCCTTTTGATGGTGTAGGAAACTGTACTCAATGACACCTTGGCTTCTTTGCAATTTCTTGAAAGGAAAGACTGACACTTTTAAGGGTTAAATGGTCTGTCTGTCTTCCTTTGTTAATTGTCTTTTTCTTGCCATTATGACAGCAATATCCTACTTCCTTCAGTGCAACACAGTTTGTTCCAACACTGCTTTTATACAGACAGAAGGTTTGTAACTAATCAAAAGTTGGGACACGTGTAGGAATTGTTTGCATCCACTTTCAAGGCTTAATTTACTTCCATTGCTGCAGAACAGCTGCAGTTTCTAACCCATTACTTATTCCCTGAAAAGGGCCTTTTTTAACAACACTGAAATTTACATTATTTTTCAGTTTTTGGTAACCTAAACTTTTTTTTAACCTCTGGCAGTTTACCGCTTAGCTTTGTACCATTTCAGGTTATTCACTGGACTTGAACTGCTTAAATTTCAGTAAAAAACTGGAAAAATGGGGGTGTTCTAAAACTTTTGACCAGTAGTGTATACATACATACATATATAGAAATATATAAAAGCAGCAGGAAGGTGTAGAAAGTAGTTCAACAGATTGGGAATAGACAAAGACTCATTGGAATGGTGAATTAGGGGACAGTTCAACTGGGATGGAGAACGAATCATTATAAATGTCCACGACCTAGGACACAACACAAAAGGCTTAAAAAAAAACAGTCAGCACTGAATCAGACAAGTGTAGGTTATGCAAGGTAGAAACAGAAAGTACGAGTCATCTATCGGGATGTAAAAAACAACTCACGTCAAAACAGCTGTACACACAAAGGCGCAATAAGGAATGTGGAGTAATCCACAAGCACATCTGCAGAAATTTCAAAATCCCAGTTGCAGAAAACTTATGGAAATATGAACCAAAAGCAATCACTGAAAACAAGGAAGTAATGCTCACATGTGACCAATGATCCCATTGAGTTTAAACATAGAAAACAAAGCATTGCGACCAGATATAGTACTGAGGTACAAAAAGGAAAATAAGGCATTGCTCATTGAGGTGTCAGTACCCAGCGATTTTCGCCTAAACAACACAGATATCAAGAAAATGACCAAATACCAAGATCTCCAAAATGAAGTGAAAAGATCCTGGAAGGTGAAGAATGCTGAAATTGTACTAGTGATTATATTGGAGCAACGGGAATGATAAAAAGAACCTCAAAACCATCCTTGGGAATATTACTACAAACAAACTGCAGTTGCAAGTTGTCCAGGACTCGCTGACTGTCCCAAAAAGAGCCCACAGAACAAAACTTTGAGAACAAGAAAACTTCACAATTTGATCCATGAGTTACGATCCCTTACTGAAACGAAGGTGGATACTTCGAGACCTGGGAGGACTATGTTCCACCTTCTGTAACCCGCATATGGAGATAACGACCGACGCGCACGCACGCACGCACACAAACACACACACACACACACACTTGGAAAGTCTCTCAATATTCAGAGTACAACTCTAATAAATAATCGGTTCACATTCTTCAAAAGATGAAGCTGAACAAGATATCTGTGATCGCAAAGCGATCGCCAAGGGTAAGCCTCTCCCGGCACCTGCAGCCCATTGACAGCAATATTATTTTCGGAACGCAATATGGCCTTGACCTTCAACATTTATGGATGGAGTATAACATAAGAAAATGTGTCCCCACGTACAATCTATCCATAAACCTCAACAACATGAAAAACGGAGGAAATTTATTCAAGTTATGATCAAAAAGGTGTTTTTTGTTAATTCGATAACAATCTAATAAAAGAAGGTCAAGGCCACAATTCAAATATCATATGCACAACTTCAATGCAGGTACACCACTATGATGCAAGAACACATTGGACAGTCAAGCGGTCTTCGGGATTACACATTGGCAAATTTGAGAGATGACAAAAACAAACAAAAAAAACGTGTTATATTTTTCACACCACCATTTGACCTTGATCGTTAACCCAGAGGGGTATTGTGTAAATTATATATAAAAAAAACCTTCACGTTCGGTCATGGTCAACAACATGTCAACTCCGCACATTTTAAATTCATATTAATGATGCAAAATTTCATTTCAAAAGTCCGAAGCATCTCCGAGATACAGCTCAGAAATTGGCAGAAAAAACAGGGAGAATGTTGTTTTTTTCTAAATGGTGGTTTAGTACTCCTGGGGGACGAAGTAACTCTGAGGTACCATTCAAAAATTGGGGGCACCAATTGTACAAGGAGGGGGGGGGAACAAACTCACAACAGGTACAAGCCTCCTGCTATCCTATGGAGGGACGCTTAGTTTGCAAATAATTAATTCATTAAAGTGTTTTGGATTGTTTTCCTAATTTAAGTCATAATTCAAAAAGACTCTTGTTGCTACCTAAAGTTGACTAACTACCGGTATTTCCTATCAATGTTCATATTGACATGAAGTTAGTTAAAATGCACTAAAAGGTTGAGGGGGGTTGATGGGGAGTGAGAGGAATAAAAGTATCAGGCAGACAAAAATGCTCACACACAACTCAGGAGGGGAGGTGTTGGAGTGTATCAGAGGATAGATCAGAGGTGTCATGGCAGAAATCACCAGGTGACGATGGACTGACGGCACCAAACTGATGTGAAAGGACACTTTTCAGATAGCAACTGGAAAATCATAACAGACTTTATGAACCTGACTTGAAGTCAACTCCCTTTACTCACGGTAGCGATTTCAAAGCATCGAGCTCAATTCCAGCAAATGACGACGTGTTGATGAGTCATGTGGCCAAGTGATGTCAGAGTGCTTCCAGCATCACTTCAGCCTTCAGTTCCATTATGATTTACATTGACTGTACTGATATTTGGCTTCAGGTTACCGCTGCATAAAGAACACTATATTGGCATAGCTAACGAGAATGACAAATAAATACAGAGGAAAGAAACAAACTTCCTTCAAACGTCAATAAGAGTAAGTCTGTCCGTTAACATGGTGTTCAAACGTATAATCACTGGATTTGCATCTGAAACGAGCTTAACTACCATCCCATCAGAATTTCTTTTTTCTTTCCTGAATTATTACAGCACTATTTTATGAACATTATTAGGTTTCACTGGAGGGGACTATAGGTTTGCTCTCTGTCTGTTCATCTCTCCGTCCATCCCAACGTCTCTTGTCTTTATTTCAGAAAGACTCAGCACTCAGAGAACGTTAATCCATGACCCAGTGCAATTGGAATGACACCAGGTATATAACCACGATGTATTATACTGTCGGACCCTGACATTCGCTGGCAATACGTTACTGAAAAATGCCGCAAATGTCGAATTTGCGAATGTCGGGGTATTTGTTCAATGGGAACAAGTGAGCACAATATACGCCCGAACAAGAAGGTATATACAGAACTGTGCTACCACATTGAAAACAGCATCCTGGTTGCCATGGCAACCACTTTAGATGACGAACGTATGTCGCGACACACCGTCTGCACAGTCTGTACCGATGTACCAAATATGAAACGTGAAAGTTGAAAACTTTGGGAGTTAGAGTGCAGACATGAACGGATGGAAAACAGTATCCTGGTTGCCATGGCAACCACTTTAGATGACGAACGTATTGTCGCGACACACCGTCTCGACAGTCTGTACCTATGTACCAAATATGAAACGTGAAAGTTGAAAACTTTGGGAGTTAGAGTGCGGACAGGAACGGACGGACGGACGGACGACCGGTATCACATAATACGCCCCGATATATATGTATCGGGAGTATAAAAAGGGGATAGGTTCCCGGCGGATCACGATTCATAAGGGAAAATCAAAATCCCGTGAAAAACCACAAATGTGCCCGTGAAAAACCATGAATACACCCACGAATACACGAAGCATGTCACATTTTATGAACCGCAAATACGCAGGGTCCGCAAATAGCTGAACCACGAGTGTTGGGGACCGACAGTATATGCAGATAAGCTGGACACATGTTTTTGCTTCATGCATGTACAACGGATTATTATTATTACCCTCG
Organism: Eptatretus atami; assembly: GCA_035128595.1. NCBI lineage: Eukaryota > Metazoa > Chordata > Myxini > Myxiniformes > Myxinidae > Eptatretus > Eptatretus atami. Next base: position 4,437,369 of record CM068963.1, read on the forward strand.
CTGAAGGAGAGGACATTGCGTTTGCATCCATTTGTTTGTCTGTCTGTTTGTCCGCACAGAACTTGCGTGTTTTTCTCCGCAACCGCTTGTCGGATTGAGACAAACTTTTCATCATTGGTGCGACTACTCATGTAGAATATGTTTCAATAATATTTATGACGTCATGGGTCACATTGTGTGGCAGCTATGTTGGAAAAAAACAGAAAAAAGTTGGACCTCTGTATCTGAAACCGCACCGAGGAAAAAAATGAAACTTGGCACATGGCAAGTACTCATGGGGAATAAGTGTGATCTTTTTATGATGTCATCGGTGCCTTCGTTATGACGTTATAAATGTATTTGTAGAACGCTACATCTGAGCAGTATGAAATTTTTTGAGTCATCTTGGGATAAAATGGTCCACAGAAAATTATTTGATGACATCATCAGTCACGTGATTCAGCAGCCGTATAGAATATATATGTGTAGATATATATTTTTTTTAACCTTCAAAAATCTTCTTCCCTGAAGTGGCTGAACAGATCGAGGCGAGACGTCACACGAATGACCACCTATCCATGAGGAACGAAAGGTTCACATGAAAACATAGATCACATGCTTTGGCAGCCATATTGGATTCACCATAAAACCGATAAAATCTTCTCCAGAATGGCTGGACAAATCAAGGGGAAACTTCACACAAATGTTCCGCAAGCCTTGGGGATACCAGGGTATTTACAAATAATTGATAGGTAACATGGTCTGATAGCCATATTGGATTGAGCCAAAATCTTGAAAAAAATCCTTTTTCTTGAACTGCTTCATCAATCGACATGAAGCTTTCGACAGTGTGTGTGTGGGTGATGGGGATAAATGTTTTAAATTTCAATCTGATCAGACGCATGGTCTGGCAGCCAGAATGATTGAATTTTTTGATCTGGGTTCTTTGATTTTATTTTTTTTTTTTGAATAAGCTCACTTGGCCGTGTCTGGAGGGGTTTGAGGGTCGAGGAGTTTGTTAAGGAATAATTGATAGGTCACATGGTTTGGCAGCCATATTGGATGGAAGAGAAATATTAAATAATGTTTTTCAATGGAACCGCTTAATCATTCGAAATGAAACTTCACAATTATGATCTAATAGTGATGGGGAATACAGGTTTTAAATTTCAACTTGATCAGGCAGGCAGAATTATTTAATTTTTTGATCTGGGTTATTTTTGGTTTTTTGATTATTATTATTATTGTTTTTTTGTTTTTTTGAATAAGGCTCACTTGGCTATGCCTGGATGGGTTTGAGGGTAGAATAGCAGCAGCTGAAACCTGAATCCTATTCAGTTTCCTCCTGATGACTTAATCTTTGCTTTTTACTTGTTGGGTTCGTCTTGATTACTCCAATGCAAGACTGTACCGATTTGGTCTTCCATTTGATTTGAATTGAATTTATTTTAATCCCATTATAAATTCAGTTGAATAATAATTATAATAAACGTCATGGGTCAGGGTCACGTTTCCAATCAAAGCGGGGTTACATTAAAGCAGGACGTCTTGGTATCCGGTCATCACTGCCAGCAGTTATAAAGTGGCAGTTCGAATTCTGTTTCTTATTAATTACGGAACGCACCAGTACACAAACACCACACAAAAGTTCTGGTGAGGGTCTGCAATCTCTGATTGCTCTTTCTAGTTTAATTATGAAAGAAGCAAAGCTTAGAAACGAACGAAACACGGTGGTTTATAAAGGTTCTTCTTCTTCATTTTTGTTCCGGTATCGGCTCGAGCGTGCTTTAAAGCAAACTAATTTTTGTCTCTGGTTTGTTATCCTAGTTGTCTTTATGAGTTTGTAGTCTATGAAAGATAGCAGTAAATGAAAATTGCTTTTCCTTTTATTTTGCCGAATAGAACCAAACACGGTGAGTAATCAGGTTTCTTCTTGGCCTGGTGTGGGTTTTAACCTGGTGTTGGCTTAGCGGTTAGGGTGGTGCCTTGGGATCCTAGGGTCCTGAGTTAAAGCTCCGTTGGCCACTTCATTAACACCAGGGGGTTGACTCAGACTGTCATCCTTCTGAGGTCGGCAAAATGAGTCCCAGTGTAGCAGCCAAAAGGCTGCACATGAAGGGAAGGGATATTGACAGATTTATTAAATCTGGTATTGTTGTGGTGCAGGCATGATGGGCCGAATGGCCTCCTCATGTGCAAAAATTTCCTTGTAATTCCTCTTCATTGGAACCCATAGGGGACATGCATTGCAAAGCAAATATCGCTCTTGTTTAATTTGCTTCAACTCTGCAATTAGAGTTATACTCTGCAAACGTTTTTTTTTTTAACCTACCATTACAGGAGTCCATTATTAAAGTCTTGACGATCATGGACTGGAAGCAATTCACTAAATCAATGAAAATTGAACACACCAAACCACTGCACGAGCACAAGGGAGGTCAATAGCAGTCACAATGCCTCGTTTCTTAATACACACCTTCACGAGCCTCAAAATATGTAAACAAGAAAATGGAAAATCCATCGGAGCCCCGAGTACAAACAAATATAATTAAAAATTATGACAAGTAAACACATTCAATATTTTCCACCGAGGCCCAATAAGGCAATAAAAGTGTGATTTTGTTTTTATAATTCAGCCTTGGTTTGCAGAATACATCAGAGGTAGTGTATACTCGTCTGTGGCCCATGGATTTGATTCCCGACCATCACTTTGATGCCTCGTGGGCAGAGTGAGACGTCAATGATTACAACATCCTTTGAAGGGATCTCAAGGAGGACGTTCTGTTTGCTAGCATTCCCTCGTCAAGTTTTCACAAGAATAGGCCACCATGCACAAACAGAGTTTTCTCTCTTGACTCGGTGGGGTAATGGTTGGAACGTCCGCTCCAAGTCTGGGAGGTCGGCGGTTAAAACCCTGGCCGAGTCACACCAAAGACATTAAAAATGGTGCTTGCTGCTTCCTTGCTTGATGCTCATCATCTAAAAGAATACTATCACGGACAATCCCCAAAGGTTAGCATCCAGGGGGACGAGGAAATTCCTCTTCAGGAAATTCCCTGCTGAGTGGGTGATGTTGCTGGTACCCAGATAGCCCTGGGAAGTGTCAGCACTTCCCCCAACTTCAGTGGCTGTGTTGGTCTCATCCAACAGTCATGGGTTGTCTCATGGATTTGTGTGTGTGTGTGTGTGTGTGTGTGTGTGTGTGTGTGTACGCGCTCCACTACGAGCCTTATATCCTGTTTAAAATAATAATACTCACAATAAAAAGTCACAAATAGTCTGAGTAATAACTTCCCTTTGTTTTCACAACCTAACAATCCAAGCAACCTGCCATTTTTGGCATGGTAACCGTAACAAAAACATATACTGTATGTCCAATATTTTCCTTGATTGTTTTGAGAAGTGTACATGGCATTCAAATATCACCAAAACCACCATGTGCCACCCCTTAACTGCCATAGTCTACAAGATACGAAGCAATGGTCCTCACAGTACTCAGAAATGCAGTTCATTGGTCCAAGAGTTACACTAACCCACATCCACCATACGATGATGATGACCACAAACAATTTGGAGGAGGACAGATCATCCAACAAGTACGATAAAATTTCACTAAGCTTCTCTCCAGAAAGTAACCACCGATATCAAAGGATGCCAAAGGACACAACGGTACACTCGACCACCAAAGGAATGGCCATCATGACCCGCAAATCCAATGTTTTGGCGTTAGGAATGGTATAAATATCCAATCGATTCCTCAGGAAAATCATCATCCACTTTACTTCGTACACACAAACAAAATGCATCAACTTGTGACTTACCATACCCAGCACAGCAGCTGCCTTGCACAGAGCAGGCACAGAGTACTGGGCCATGATCTCATCTTCCTGGGGATGGACCTTGATGAGCTCCATGAGTACCATGTACATTGACTGGTATTGGTTCCGCTCCGAGAACAGGTCTGACACAATCAGGAGCTGAGGACAATAATGCATGCAACAACACAAAATGAACACAACAAACTGAATAATTATTCTGGAACAGGCCGGCCGGCTCAGCCCGGTCGGATAAAGAGCATTTTGTATTACAAATTTCTCGGTGGAGTTGGCATGGGCCTGCTCAGGTAGTCCATGGCCATTGGCTGGGCCATTTTTGGATACAAGCTACAGCTCACTAAATCTGTAAAGCCAGGCTACATGTATTCAGGCAAAAGTGGAAGTACTGTTGTCTTGTCAAGTGCAATAAAGTATTTTAAAAATATATTTAATGTCCGAAGCAAAAAAACAAACAAACTAACATTTCCTTTTACTGGAAACAATAAATGCATTGAGGAGCTTCTTTTTGTCTTGAGAAGAGGTGTACAACCGAGGCCATCCGTCTCCCTCTGGATGCAGGTCAGAAAAAAAGACCAGGCCAATGGAAGAGCGGTAACAGTTATTGTCACTAAGAAATGGAAATAGCAAAACTCTTCACCTTCGTGAATCCTGATTTTGGCCTCAAAAAAGGTTGGCGCTGCACACAATCATAACTGTGATGCCTTTTACTCACAGCACACCTCAGGAATATATGTGACAGGTTGATTTTTGCAAGCATACCCTTACAGATAATAGTTCAAGACGAGGCCAAAATAAACCACAACAAACCACCGAAGCACGATAGGTAACAGTTTTTCCCCACGAACACTACGTGTTTGATGAATTGTTGCTCCGAAGCAAACTGTGAAATACAGTGGCATAACTCTGGCATATAGTGTTACAGGTCTGTAATTGGCTGAACAAACCAACAAAACCACATGGAATATCTGGGCATACGATGTCATTTCTCAGGACGTACCGACTTCACGATTTCACTGACGAGGTTTGATGGAAGCCTGCGGGAGAAGATGCTTGCCTGAAGCCACTGTGTGTACAGTTCCAGAAGGAATTGAGAACACGAGTGGATGTCAACACCAGCACGTTGCTTCCTGTGTGGGAAAAGTGAAACAACCCGATCATTCATTAATTTGGCGTGCGGCACACGTGGCTGCTGGTTTGCTTCATCGATGGGACCGTGGCTGTGCCAGTGATGCAGTGCCCCCCTGTAGCGGAGAGCAGGAATTAATTTGTAATTTGTTCAGTGTGTCGGTGATAGCTTGCCTACTCTTTGCGAAGGACAACGTGGGATCCTTAACGTCCACAAAATAATGCCGACAGAAACAACCCGATGTTCCCACATTACATCCTCTCCTCTCTTTCCCATCGCATCATCTGCGCTTTCCTTCCTTCCTCTCAATTATTTTTCCCCCCCACACAAATGCAATGTATCCCTTCCTCCATGATCTCCCAAGCGTGTATAACAAACAGATAACTCCAAACAAAATACCACTTAAAAAATGAGTTTTGGAATATGTGTTTTTAATTGACGTTTTACTTTATCATGCAAAAAACTGAAGGGGAACAGATGATGTTGAGGAGAGGAGGGACACGGGAAATAGTCCTGGACATCGATGGTCATCACCAGCATCGCAGAAAGAGATTCCGAGATAAATCCTTTGCAATGCCCATTGATTAGCAGCAGAGATTCATTCACCTCGAGTGCTGAGGGGAGACCGATCCAGATCGGGGTGAAATTTCCGGTGCTTCTGCTTCCTCTAGTTCATCTTCTTCCTCCTCAAGTGAAGATATGTTGTTGCTCAGCCAGATGGATTGAATAGAGATCTAAAGGGGAAACAGAACCGCATTAAATCATGCAAGAGGAGGAGTTAATCATGCACCAACACTGAATGAACCATTCGATGATCTGCAACATGAGAGTATGTCAAGGGTCTATAATGCATTTCCTCATTTTCCAACTGCCTGTTTAAAAAAATTATTAAAAAAATTAAACAAAATTAAAATCAAACCACCAGACTGAGACCTCACCTGTCCGTGTTGGTACTCGGTGCTGGAAATTTCTCGTTCCATGTTTTCATAAAGCAACAGGTTTCTGTGGTCAATGACGCAACCTGGAAGGCATTGCCACGTACTCGATAAACACACTTTTCTTCTCCGATTTAAAAGGAGACAATGCAAACACATTAAAAATTCAATTGAAAGAGGCAGCGAGTGCTGACATTTGAACGCCAGTAGAAAACGAGCTTGGCAAAAACGAAGGAGCATCAAACCACAGGGTACGGACGGCGGCTCATGACAATATTTCCCGATTTGCGAAGCACAAAAAAGGGGAATCTAAATCATGCTTAGTTTATTTCAAAGGGAAGGTATGGAGGATAAAACCATGCAAATTCAACCAAATGGTCAGGCTTTTACTCATTAGGGAGAACCAGACTCGGTGATGTAATGGTTAGAACATCCACTCTGAGTCTGGCAGCTCGATGGTTTGAACCCCGCCCGAGTCATCCCAAAGACTTTTAAAATGGAACGTGCTGCTTCCTTGCTTGAAGCTCAGCATTGTTGAGGGATCGAGCACAGACATACAACCATAGGTTGGCAATTATTGCGCGGGCTTGATGGGCCTTATGGCCTCGCCCTGCGTTGAAGGTTTTTGGAAAGGAAATCGCATTTATTCATTTAACATCTTGATACAGTATAAAAACCCTTCATCAATTTGCTGATGCAAAAGATCTGATGATTTTCCAGACACAAGCAGGAAATTAATTTCTTTATTTTTTTTTCCCCCTCCTTTATGGTTAGCCTCATGCTCCTCTGTAACTGGCTCCATGAGATGAGATTGCTCATCGTGTAGACTATTATAAGGAGATAATTAATTAAAAAAAAAAAAAAACAGTGCAATGTTCAATGAGCTATGGGAGTCAGTCTCCGTGGCAAGAGAACTTAAATGAGGAAGCAAGCTCACATGGCTCAAGATTGGATTTGACGAGATATGCGGAGCGAGAGAGGCCTTGCTACGCCTATTACATTGCAATGCCAGTCTCATATCTGTGCGTTGGCCATGGCATCCTGTGAACAATCGCAAGGTCGTTCCTTCATAACCAAGGAGTTCTGCAACTCGATTTCAAAAGCACAACTGGCCATTCAGCATTTGTGGCTAACAATGAGACATAAGAAGAAATGCTGATGTCCCTTGAGGAATAAATCATATCAGTCAGGCTTGAAACACCCTTCCAGGTTCAGGTGACAAGGTTTGCTGGTCCTCTTGTATATCGGTTTGTTTCCATCTGAATAATGATTTTTTTTATTTCAACAAAATATCCAATTAATTAGTCCTTTCTGCTCCGAAATATCAAACGGCCTGGAAATATGGCACATGTTCAACCACCAAGCAAAGAGCCTCAGGAATAAGCAGTGTAAACAAAAAGGTGTACAAACGAGTCTGTAATGAATGGTAATTGGTATTGTCTATGTGAGCCCATCAATTGTGCTGCTTTTGAGCACATTCCTGTGGTTTAAGAAAAGCTGAGCGCTTGCACAGATGACATCAACGCGCACCTCGTGAATAAATCATCAAAACTAGCTGCATGAAGGTACATTTACAATATGGAATCATGCAAAATTGCAATTGGAAACAACATCATACAAATCTATACATACTGCATCGTGAACGATGTATGGGTGCATGTGTACTATAATATTACACAGGGTCACCCAAAGGTGTAGTGTGTGTGTGTGTACACGTATGTGAACACCTGCGTAAGGAGAGTGAGAGAGGGAGACAGGGACAGAGAGGAGAGAGAGGAGAGAGAGGAGAGAGAGGAGAGAGAGGAGAGAGAGGAGAGAGAGGAGAGAGAGGAGAGAGAGGAGAGAGAGGAGAGAGAGGAGAGAGAGGAGAGAGAGGAGAGAGAGGAGAGAGAGGAGAGAGAGGAGAGAGAGGAGAGAGAGGAGAGAGAGGGAGAGAGAGGAAGAGAGGGAGAGGGGGAGAGAGGAGAGAGAGGAGAAGAGAGGAGAGAAAGAGAGAGAGGAGAGAGGAGAGAGAGAGGAGAGAGAGAGGAGAGAGAGAGAGAGAGAGAGGAGAGAGGAGAGAGAGAGAGGAGAGAAGGAGAGAGAGGAGAGAGAGGAGAGAGAGAGAGAGGAGGAGAGAGAGGAGAGAGAGAAGAGAAGAGAGAGAGAGAGAGAGAGAGAGAGAGAGAGAGAGAGAGAGAGAGAGAGAGAGAGAGAGGAGATGTTAATGTAGAGGACATAGATCTCAGACCAAAAGTAACAACATGAACATTTGACGGCCCACACAAACACAAGTCTGTGATCTGCTTTCAGTGCAGCCGGGTGCCTTCCTCAAGTATTACTTTCATGACAAACATGCAGGTTACTATACATAAGCCAATCCAAAAGGAAGAAGGGACAACATTTGATACTAACATTGGTTGAGTACTGGCTCATGATTAACCCTTCTCCCATTATCCATATATCGTGATGACCCAAATATATAACCATAATACAACAAAAACCATAAATAGTATAAACTACATCAGCAAGGCTTGAAACTCGGTGATGAATGGTATAATCGATTCCAAATCTAATCAATTCGCCCTCGTCATGCACCCAACCTGTCAACCAAGTTTTGGCCGAATACGTCCACAACTTTTTGAGATATCGTGCTATGTATCAGTTTTATAGTCAAGTATCTACGGAGGGTATCCGTCCACCCCCCCCCCCCCCACCCCCTGGACTCTACCAAACCAACTTTTTTAGGTTCCTTTTATGGTCCTATTACACATTGGAAATGTTAACAAAAAAAAATTCCCAGCACTCTGGCGATATTCAAGATGGCGTCCAAAATGGGTAAACTCATAGAATACGGGATATAACACCTCAAAAATGTGACAAATTGGAAAAATAATCGTTGGGATTTGGGTCCTGATTATTAGTAACTAATTTCCGATTGGATTTTGTTGCCATTTTTTAAAATCCAAGATGGCGTCCCAAATGGCCGCCAAAAAATGCAAAATCATCGAAAATTATATATAACAGCCAAAAACAATGACAAAATTGAAAATTATCATTCAAATAAAACGTTTCTTATCATTAGTAACTAATATCTGGTTATTCTAATTCAGTTGCTATTTTTTAAGTTGAGTACTAAGTCATAATATTCCACCTTGGAATATCTGATGAAAGAATAATGGTACTAAAATGGACATTTTATATAGCGATTGCCCACCGCTTATCAAACGATGCTAGCAAACTTTCATTATACAAGGACCACTTGTGATGATTCATACAATGCCATTTTGTTATGGCATTTCACAGAGGACTATCTCCAAATTATCTCCTGTAACTACAGTTCATACAACCGGTTCGACTCCTGCAGGAGTGTCAGAATCAGTTTTTGTCAGAATAGGAGTCCAGGCTGGAGTAGTCACATTCATCAGCATCTCCAAGTTCATCATCAGATGCGTCATCCTCGGTGACATCAGCTAATATATCTTGAAGGCAGGATGGCAAGATAGGTCCCTCAGACCATACTGGTTGAATGTATACATCGGAATGTACTCATCCGTGATTTGTAGCAGGTGGGATATCTACCATGGGTGTGTGTGCTCGTTTCCATTGTGCTACTCTGTAGTTTGCCCATCTAATGTGAGGATTAAGCGACTGCTTGCAGGGTGGTAGCTTAGATAAGTCCACTTTACTCGATGACTTAATCACTTCCCCCTCTCCAACCATTTTCTTCAACATGACAGCACGAACTTTATCGACATCTCTCTGCCTAGGGAACCCGTACAAGAAGCACACAGACTCCTTGAGGTCTTCAAACAGACTCTGCTCAACTTCCCAGGTATCCCCCAACTTAGCGAAACAGTCTTGGTATCGACGCTTCTTTTCAAGCTTCTTCAGGGGGGTTTTCTTTCCCCTTTCCCTTAAAGGCACAGTTGCAATCCTCACCAGGAAAGCAGTATATGCCTAGAAGTGCCTCACACATTTTAGGGCCTAAGTCTCTGGCTGTTTCACTGATGTTGAGGAGCATCCGGTTAACTCCACTGCCTGTGTCGAACAGGACATTCAGTGGACTCAATTTATCTGCATAGTACAGCAATATAAAGATCATATCACTGTCTGGGCTGTGCACTACTGCATGTTTGTACCCTTGATCCTTGGCATAGAACAGGTACAATATTACATGGCTGTCTGTTTCTTCTTGGTTTGATCTCATTCCTGGAATTTCATCATGTTGAACAGATTCACCATCTGCAGATGTCAATGGCATGGGAACGCCTTCAACAACCAGTATGACTTTCCTTCCAACTCGGCGCTGTGTTGCCTCTGGACTACTCCAGACGTGAAGCATCAGCTTACAGATCAGCTTCTTGTTTTCATCATTCTGTAGGAAGACCTTGAAATGTGCTGGTTTTCTGGTGTTGATTCCCTCAAGAATTATTGTCTCACTGCATCCACGCCGAAGCCGTTCCTGGCTTTTGATGGAGTCCTCGACATATGTGTCAGTAGAGAAGACTACATCTGGCTTGTGCTTTAGCTGGTCAAGCAATTTGAAACAAATATGCTTGAATGTTGGTGGTACATCCTTCAACGTATGGAAATGGGCATTCCCGTCTTCAATGAAGAGTGTTTGCCGATCATCTGTGGATGGTAAGGAAGTGTGAGACACATCACTGGTGACAAAGTGGACGGCTGCCGCCTTGTTTGTCTTGGCCATGAAGCCATCTGGGGGACCTAGTGCACGTGGTACTGGTGTGATACAATATTTCATCAGCTCCTCAATGCTCACATGCTGGGACAGCAGTTGTGACTTAACGAGAATCTGAAATGCCAAATCACCTTGCTCATGGTACTTTATGGCATCACCTTGCGCAAATGTGAGTTTCACTTTCTTGTTCACCTTCTCCATGGTCTTCAGCCTTAACTTCTTCAATGGATCAAAGAAATTCTTCTGACCTTCACCACCATCATTTGTGAGCCTCTCTTTCACAAACATTTCCTTCTCCAATCTGCCAGCTTCCTCAGCAGTTAAAACATCATGCTCTATCTCTGCAGAGACTGGATTGCCAAATGCAATCACATACAAGCGCTCTTTGTCTCCCACATCAAATGGGTTCAGAAACCCCTCAATAGCATCCATTGTGCGCTGAATGGCTGTTTCACCTCTCTTGATCTCAGCTGCGTGTTGTTCACGGTGCTTGCCATGCTTGGAGTCGTCACTTCCAAGAGACATATCACACATATCCATTGTGGCCTGGTAGTGCTTACTCCGCTCTGATGCAATTCAAATTCATCGCTGATAGGCTCCATACTTCTCAAAGATACCAATAAGACCAGCTCCACCAGCACCAGCACGGGACTTTGCAAACTTCATGAAGGTTTCCTCCATGGTCTTGTCTTGCAACAGACCATTTAGACCTTGCAACAGATATGGCTCCTTTCTCTAGTCGTTGCCTGGCCCCTGGGTGAGTGTCATCAATATTGGTAAGAAATACATTGAACCAGGTGAGGTATCTGGCATAATTGATGCCCTCAAAGCTGAAAAACAGATCTGCCATACACTTGTGATACAGCTCTAGATCATTTATCTTCACTGCATAGAGGAGCATGAAGACACGGCGGGCATGATCAAGAAACGATATCCAGAAGGTAGCGGTCTTTCCCATTTCACCATTTCGGACCCGTTCCTGGAACTCAATGTAGTTGGCAAGATACTGATGAAGTGAGAGATCCTGAAGTGCAGCCTCAAGGTTCTCTGCATTACAAAGTTTCAGCAAGGCATCCAGAGCATCTGCATTTGTTGGATGATGAGCAGATTCATCCCTCTGAGCAATGTAGGCAGACAGAATAAGTCGTTCTTCAGCTTCCCTAACTACTTTGAGGCACCACAAGGACTTGCTGTTGGCTTTTCCATTAAGTACTTCTTTCAGGCATCCAGCGATTGTCAGGTTTGCTTCAAATGATTATTTCAGAGTAGCCTGAACCAGCCATCTTATGTCCTATCATATTAAAGTAGTTCATGATGGTATGGAAGGTTCCAATGAGGACAATGTGATGCTTGTAATCTGCAGGGAATCCCCATATGATAGGCATGGCTTTCATAATTACTCCAAGGTCAAAGGTGGTAATGGTATAGCGCTGTCCAACCTCCTGGGTTGCCTTCTCACATTGATGCAATAGCTCTTTCACAACATTGTACTGTGTGATTGGCTCAGTAATAGAGGGGTAAAAGTCATTGGTAGTAAGTTGACTTGGAGGGTATCCAGTGGCAGAGATAAATCCACATAAAGAAGGCAATGCTGCTTGCCAGTATTGCTGGCCTTACGACACAAGACCCAGATGAAGTACACTTTCAAACTTCTCTGAAATGCAGCATTATTTCCTTCTGGTTGCTGGGCATTCTGCATCTCCATATTGGGACCTTTTCTCTTTGACATATGAAGAGGCGGCAATGGAGCAGGTGTATCCAACTTAAGAGTGCGCTCTTTACTTCTCGAAATTGTTGGGAGATCAGCGTGTCCTTGTGACTCTACAGACGACTTGGATTCTTGGAGAATGATACCAGCTGCCGTATTGAAAGCAGGCCTCCTGTGTAAACCAGTAAGTAGCTGGTTGAAGTTATCCCATTCAGAATGGAAGACATCGTTATCTGGTGCCTTCACAATTTGTGGTGTCAGTATCGATGAAGTCTCTTCAAGGGCTACAACAACTGCAGTCTCCAACTCCAGAGAAAAAGGTAACTCTAACAGTGGCCTAATCTTTTGAGGATGGTGATCAACTGCCTACTACGGTAGAGATGACGTAATGTCATACAGAGCAAAATGTGCTTCGGTAACTTCCATTCTCCATTGGATACAGCCCTACAAAGGTCTTGTCCAATGGAGAACACTAGCCGTTCAGCTTGATCTGAAGAGCTTGAAGGTTGACCTGATATGACTAGATTGAGGAATCATTTCAAGTTTGGTGGCATTACGTCGTCCTTCACTTCAAGAGCGCGAGGTGGAGGAGGCCATGGCAGTTCCTTTGTCTCAATGAAAGCACGGAGTATGAGACCACGAAGCAGTAAAGCCACATCTTTAATGGAATCCTTGGATGCCAACTGATATGCTTCACCAAGTGTGATGTCGGTGCTGTAGACCAGGTAAAATGGCCAGGTGTTGTCATCTGGTTCTACTTTGGTGAAGGCTAGCTTAGGCCCAGAACAGGATGAGTTTCTAGTTTGCGTTTAAGTCTTCATCAGAGAGTTCGGATTGGGGATTGCATCTCATCCAGCTTTGCAATGTAGAGGAGACGCAACGAAGATAGCTGTACTATTTACGTCCAATGATTATTGTCTCGTCTACGTACTTTGCCACATGATTGAAGCATGCTTCATGTGCAGCTTCCAATGCTGCTTGTTGAGCTACAGCCTCCGGTTTGCGGCTCCTCCAATGTGCAGGATTGGCTGTATACTGCTTTCTGCATTTTGGGTGGTACTGGGCCTCTGCTGCAAACAAATAAATCCTCGGATTCGCCTTAAGAGCCACTCATGATTGTTCTCTTCTGCTATTGCAGCATTTCTGCCATCCATCACGTTCAAATGAAGAGGTGCTTCCTTTGTGTCGATGCCTGCCTTTTTCACATGGATTCGGCCTTCAGATTGCAGAAATACAATCAGGTTCAAAAATATTTTTCTGAAGCTTCTTGCCTTTACCTTCCTTCTTGGCTGGTAGATGGTCCAGGAGCTTCAGGATCGTTAGATGGTTTACTAGCTGTTAACCTCTGTAGGTTCAGGGTAAATCTTTGGTAACATCCTCGTGATAGTCCTCGTTCTCCTGGATCTCATCAGGAATGCCCCGACAGATATCTGTCATTGGATATGAAAACCTGGTGGTTCAGCTAAGCGACGATCCCGTATATTTTTGAGAAGTGCCAATCTATCATTTGGATTCGTCAAGTTGAAAAATATGTGAACGATCCATGATTTATTCCAGACATATGAATGAGACAATGTTCCTGTTTGCGTTTTCTTTCAATTTCAACAACTTTCTTTTGACAATTACATTAAACTATTTCTTCTTGTCTGACATCTTGACTTGTGATCTTGATCTTGACTAGCTACGGTCTTGCTAAGCTAACTATCTAACCTGGAAAGAGAAAAAAAATACACATAAAAGATTAGTAATAAATATTCAAAGTGCATCAGGGTGTGTATGGGGTGTGTTTGTGTTGTTTGTGTGTGTTGTGTGTGTGTGTGTGTGTGTGTTTCTGGCTTTAAATTGTCGCTATCTTCAATTCAAGTACGATAACGTATAAACATCCTTGATAAGAATTACAAGACAATATTCCATGGTTCTGTCCCTCGATTATTATTATTACATTAATGATTATTTGAAGCTGACATTTGATACTTACTATGATTTTACCATTTTTAAAACCATTTTGAACCATCTTGGATTTTATGGACGGCAACAAAACATAAATCACCACATAGACCTATTAGTTTCTAATAATCAGGAACATATATTAGAATGAATCCAAATATTAATTTACTGATATTATTCTTCGTTTCAGGCTGTTATATACAATTTTCTATGATTTTGCCTATTGTGGCAGCCATTTTTGATGCCATCTTGGAATTTAAGCATTGTAACAAATTCAATCACAAGGTATTGTTTACTAATGATGAGAAACACATTATTCCAATGAATAATTTACAATTTTGTCCAGTTTTTGGCTGTTATATATAATTTTCTATGATTTTGCATTTTTTGGTGGCCATTTTGGACGCCATCTTCATTATTTTAAAATGGCAACAAAGTCCAATTATCAGAAACTAGTAACTAATGATCAGGAACCAAATCCCAATAATCATTTTTTCAATTTGCCACATTTTTGAGATTTTATATCCGTATTCTATGATTTTACCCATTTTGGCGGCCATTTTAGAAGCCATCTTGAATATCGCCAGAGTGCCGGAATTTTTTTTGTTAACATCTCAAATGTGTAATAGGACCATAAAAGGAAGAAAAAAGTTGGTTTGGTAAAGTCCTGGGGGGGGGGGGGGGGTGACGGATACCCTCCGTAGATACTCCCCTATTCGCACTATCACTCAATGGTGAAGAATCACGAAAAAAAGTTGTGGGATCCGGATTCAATGTTCACCAAAATTCAATCAATTTATCCTTGTCACACCCCAATTTGCCCACCAAATTTCATCCAAATCTATCCACATCTTTTTGGATATCCTGTACACAAACACGCAGACAGACAAACAAAAATGAAATTGCTCGTTGAGCAAGGAATTGCCGGAATAACTTTGTCATATCTCCATGATCTCTGAAAAAACAAAAACCTGGAAATCAATTTGGTTCTTTAAGTCGATAGTGCTACTGTTTAATGGGTTATAGCACTTAGTTTGGTCATGATCATAACTTGGAAGTCAATCGGACTTAAATGGCTTTTTATCGCCATTTGAAAGTTTTGACCCGACCCCCCTGACATTCGATCCCCGACCGCTAAGAATGGTGTTGGTGTGACACCCCAATGAGACATATGGTTGGATGCAGATTGAAGATGCACATTTTGGATTTGGTTGAGTCGATACGACCATTTTAGCGAACGTTATTGCAAATAAGAATTTGGGTTTTTCGATGACCTTGACCTTTGATCTAGATTCACCAAAAACGACAAGTGTCTAAGTTGGACATGGCCGACATCTGTACCCAGTTTGGTCATGATCGCAGAAACGGTGTGGCTGCTCCAGGGTAAACAAACACACAAACAAACAGACAGACAGACACACAGAATGACACACACAACGACCAACATAATTGCCGAAATCCGAAGGATTCCGGCAATTAACAAACACACAGGGGTGAAAACATAATCTCCATCCACCTTTGGTGGGCAGAGGTAACTAGAGAGTTCATTGAACATGATTTCCTGTGCAGTGTTACTTCAATTTAAATAAAATAATGATTTTAACGATCGTTAAAAAAAAAAAATCCAAAAGTTTAGTGCCATTGAAATAGCCAGAAGCAGCCCCGAATACCACCCTTGAACACCACCCCATTGAATCTATATTCACCCATCTCCGGCATAGGGAAGACGGGGTTTTGCAATCACGTTTTGTGTGTGTGTGTGTGTGTGTGTGTGTGTGTGTTGTGTGTCTTGCTACGTCTGACTTTCTTCTTGGGACTACGGTGCAGTAAATGGTCTTCATTTTGATTTGATTCTGTCCGATTACTCAACTCTGGCTATGCTGCTGCAACTCCCTCACCAATGTTCATGGCCTGAAATCTCAAAACAAGATCAGGATCATCTCGCTCTATATATGTATCTCGGGCATTCGACACAGTACGACTTCCTTCCCTTTTGCTGTGTTCACTACCTGCAGCAAATAGGGCCACCTTCAAGCCTGGCTTTCTAACTTGCTCAACTGTTGCAGTCAATGCACAGCTCTCAAAATAATTTTTCCTCTCCCCTTCCAGTTGAGGCTGGATTGCCCCAATGAAGCACCTTGGGACCAGTCACATTCCTCATATACATAAAATACCTGTCTGATAACCTCTTCCTTTTTGCAGATGATTACACTTTATGCCAGACAGTACCCCTACCCATCATCAGACAGACAAAAACTGCATCTCTGGTGATTTCAAATTGGGTTAGATGCTGGTCTGACAAATGGAACATGTCTTTCAAACCGGGGAAATCTCAGTCTCACTCTCTGCTCTGGAAGGATCATCAAACTAACCCAACAATCTATTTCCATGGTCAACCACTGAAAGAGGTTCAGTCTTTTGAGCATCTAGAAACTCACCATCACTCATAACCTCTCCTGGGCCAACCACAAAGAAAAGCTAACCTCCAGAGCAAGCCACAGACTGGGCATCCTCAATCGATCCAGTCTTTCCTGAAAAAAATCATAATTGCTCAAAGCCTATAAGACCATTGTCTGTAGCTCAATGAAGTACTGCTCCGAGTACTGCTGGCACCCCAGCATCACATCTGTCTCTCCTGGATTCTGTGGTATCGAAAGCTCTCAACATCATTGGCAATTTCTATGATGAGGCAAAAGCACAAGGCTTGTTACCCTCACATCACAAACAGGATGGTTAATTCTGTTTTAAGGACAGCTGCTCGCTGACCTAATATAACCGCTTCCAATGACCTCAGATCCGTCCGTCTGTCCATCTGTCAACAATTTTTATTTTCTATCTCCTCCTAGACGTCTCGGCCGATTGAGTTCTAATTTGACACGATGATAATACTAGTTGCTCTCAATAGATCGTCTGAGCTCTTTTTCACATTTTCGCCTCGGGGTCAAGGTTACAGGGTCATCAAGTGCAAAATGACCGATCGGTCGAATGGCCTATTAAAGGCCCGGTCACACCTTGACGTTTTAGCCAGGAATGGCAACGTATAAAAATGCACGTAAAACGTTGGCGTACGCTGAAGTTTTGAGTTTTTTTTTTAAGTTTTGGTCGTATTCATAACGTGTTGGTCGTATGCATAACGTATTAGTAACGGCACAGAACGTTTCGTTGTGTTAAAGATAACTTATACCAACGAATGCTTAGCCTGTTGTCGGCGTTCACAACTATGCCCAACGATAGTTTAACTTAGTCATAGTGCGCTGCACGTATCGCCGACGAACTCGTGGCGTTCTCTGTTTAAAACCTGCGCACGCAGATTTAAATCATAACCGCCTGAAAATTGGAAGTGTCAACATCGCAGTCACACCTTGACGATTTAGCCAGCGTATGCCGACCTATGAAAAATGTGTCTAAAACGCTGGGACACGTCGAATACGGTATGGGTAAGTTGTGTATACGTTAGGAGCACGATGAAAAACAATAAGTACGCTGGCATATTACGTGGTACGTCTAGTACGTCGTGAAATTTCAAGCATGCTGAAAATTTTACGACATACTCGACGTATGGCTCACAAGTTTCGCATACGCTGGCATAAGTTCTCGCACGCTCCGCAATCGTTTACACACGTCGGCCACACGTTACTTGTAAGTTACTCATAAGTCGAAACACGTCGAGGTAATGTTTAGCATACCCGAAACTTAATTTTTAACCTACGAAACGTGCTTTGAACCTATTAGTAGCGTGCTTTGAACCTATGAGTAGCGTGCTTTGAACCTATATGTAACGTATCTCAAACGCACATTGGCGTATGTAGACGAATTTGATTGATGTCTTCGGACGACCACAGAACTTACTGAACGTGTTTCTAACTTACAGCTACCGCATAATGGCGTATTGCGGCGTTTAGGGGAATTGGTATATACAAATGGCTTCACAAGAGGAACCCGTCAGTGCTCCAGACTCCATGTTGAGTAGATGTCAATGTCAGTAGCAGTGGCAGTAGCAGTAGCAGTAGTAGTAGAGTAGTAGTTCGAGAGAATTTAGTGATGCGATGTTATTAGTAGTAGTAGAAGTAGTCGAGAGAATTTAGTGATGTCGATGTTAGTAGTAGTAGTGGTAGTAGTAGTAGTTCGAGAGAATTAGTGATGTCGATGTTGGTAGTAGTAGTAGTTCGAGAGAATTTAGTGTTGTCAATGTTGTAGTAGTAGTATTAGTATTAGTAGTAGCAGTAGTAGTAGCAGTAGTAGTTCGAGAGAATTTAGTGATGTCGATGTTAGTAGTAGTAGTAGTAGTAGTAGTAGTAGTAGTTCGAGAGATTTAGTGATTGTCGATTATTAGTAGTAGTAGTAGTAGTTCGAGAGAATTTAGTGATGTCGATGTTAGTAGTAGTAGTAGTAGTAGTAGTTCGAGAGAAGTTTAGTGAGTGATGTTATTAGTAGTAGTGTAGTAGTTCGAGAGAATTTACTGATGTCGATGTTGGTAGTAGTAGTAGTGTAGTATAGTAGTATACTTTCAAGTAACGTGTTGCAAAGTGTGAACAACGTTCGTGTAGCGTGCTTACAAAACGTTACTCATAGGTTAGAAATAAGTTTCGGGTACGTAAACATTACCTCGACGTGTTTCGACTTATGAGTAACTTACAAGTAACTTGTTTCAACGTGTGTCAACGATCGCATAACGTGCCTACAACTTATGGCCAGCGTAGCGGAACGTGCGAGTCATACGCCGGCATACGTCGTAAAATTTCAAGCATGAAAAAAATTGAGGAAAACCCAAAGTACAACGTTTAAAGCACAGCGTACTACGACGTATGCAGTGTTTTTCAGCGTGGTCTTAACTATACAAAACGTTACCCATAACGTATTCGACGTGTACCAGCGTTTTACACAAATTTTCCAAAATCGCATAAGCTGGCTAAAACGTCAAGGTGTGACTGGGCCTTAAGGAAGCATTCGACGGCTATAATGCAGAATGGGTTCCATGGGATTATTATGAAGATTTAATTCGCCAACTAGTTTCTCGTTACCTCTGTCGTCGCCCCGTTTATTGGGCAACACGAGGTCCGCTGACTTCAACACGCTTTGCGCGGTATTTTTAAGTTCAATTTAAATTCTGTTTTTACTTTCATAGTCGCTAAGGTTGATAACACTCGGTTACATCAAGTTTTGTGAAATTGAATGTTTATATCTTCGGTCTGTGTGGAATGCATTGCAACGAGGGGTAGCTTCCATGCCTTCCATCCGTTTCCATACCATTAACGAGCTGTCTTAAGTTCTAGTGATTCTGTTTTCACTTTTGGGACCTTGGTGGCAGCTAACGTTTAATGAAGAAATTTTCGTGCAAATCCGCTCAGAAACACACTTTTCATGAGGAAAATATATTCAATTCAAATAACCACGACACTCTGGAAGGGACACCACATGCTTTCCGTTCACTGCTTCACCTCGTCACCTGTCCTCCTGAGGGACTGATTATTCGTAGCGTCTGTGAGGTGGAATTGATTTTTTTTTAATTGGTTTGGGATTCGTTGCTTACAAGTATCGGAAAGAATTCCGGTGAAAAACGGACGTTTTAAGATTTTGTTTGGGCATTTCATCCGACGGCGAGCTGGCAGGTCACGTGCAGGTCGTGAGTGATTGAGCTTCTCGGTGGCCCGAGGGTCCTTTTTAGTTGGGGTCCAGCTCTGTCCTGGATACAGCCATTAAATGCACACACTTGGAGTATTTATTTCATGGCCATAAATGCAGGTTTGAAAATTGTATAATGATGTTGGGAATGATTCCTAGAATATGGAGATTTTTGCTTTGAGCGGCCTCGCGCGGTTATTTTAAATTTGATTTGAATTCTGTTTTCACTTTCCGGAGTCGCGACGGTTGATTAACACTCGGTTACATCAAGTTTTGTATCCGAGCTGACCGTCAAACCCGCTCGGGTGTATTATTTTTCATTTTGTTTTGTTATTATTTTAAACCACCTTACTCATCATACTTCCTTTGTTCTCTTCAGCCTTCTGACCATGCCCAGCTCTGCTGCATGTGACATCCCCTCTTGGTGAAATTCTCACAAAATCCAAGCTGATTGCACACCTCCACTCTTTTGTTCCTCTGTTCTCTGGTTTGAGAGTCAAACTGCCTCTTGAGGCTGTCCAATCCCACTTTCCCTTCCAGAGATTGAAGTTAGCAGTTCACCACCATCACATGCCATCTCCACTCCTACACATGATTTTTTCTACACCCATTAATCTGACAAAAGCCAAACGTCTTACTTGCAGAGAAATGAATGTCTGCCTACGTCCCCCACAACCCTTTGCTTGTCCTAATCCTTTGTTTCCCTTGCTTGTTACATCAGCATGTTGCCCCACTATCAGTACATTGTCTTTTTGCTCTCTGTAACCTCACAACACATTACCCAAGACTGTGTGTCGAAAAAAAATCTAACAAAAATACAAGAGGGTTTCCCAAGTGATCTTTACAATGACAATGATGTACAAATCAACCTGCATTGAAGATCAATTTTTCATCAACTCCATATCATCGAGACGACAGTTATCTATCGGAACGTGAAAGTGTTTCTTTCCTGTGTTTGTCCAATCATGTTCCTTCATTCACAGTTTCAATGTTGCAGCTCAACACAATTTCACATTTATATTGATAATCTATTTTTAGTACAGTTAACCTTCTGCCACAACACGCCTTTCTCTTACTGATCATGTTTGCAAGTCCCTCATCTGTCTGCTTGGTCCCTTCTGTCTTGCTCAACACCCACCTTCCCTCCCATAACCATCATTTGCTGCTCCTCAACTTTGTATTTCAAAAAAAATATATTTCACAGCTAACAAAGTTGAAAAAGGAGACCAAGACCATTGATGCTAAAATAGCAGCAAAACACAATCTCGATTAACATCAGTTTCCGGGGATAAAACGGGAGATTACATATCATCGATAACCACGAGCTGCTGTTATGTGCTGAGAAAAGCAGCCGGTCATGTATAAAGCAGACCACGGGCTGCCATTGGCAAAGTCCAGCAAGCACTGTTGGATAGGAGCCCACACTAAATGAACGGGTATGTCATGAGAAACTTGTTTGGGGTTCAAGGCTTCAATCGATCCATCCGCTCAAGAAAAGCAACATGTCCATTTAGTGACTGACAGAAAAGGCCAAACTGGTTGTTGGTGACAACAGGTGGTGAAAAGAGGGAAAAATTTTTTTGACTCAGTGACAAATACATGGTACATTTTAAATTATAATGGGAAGAAGGCCTTCTGACCCTCTTCGAATGGCGAGTTCATTTTGTAGTTGAGAAAATGTAAATCACCTGCTCACAGATCAAAGTCACATTTGAACCGAGATGATAAAAGGACAGGTGTGAAAAACTGGTTCAATAGAGAACATAAAATTAACCTAACTGGCTGAATAAGGCCTCGAGTGTTAAATAAGACTTGGTAACCTCTCATTGAAAAAAAAAAACAGAATGAAAGAAAATCTTTTTAAAACTAGAAATTAGAATTTGATGTGAATGCGTCGATGGCTATTCCTCCACCCATATTAGATGTCAACCCACTGTTATGTTTGATCTCAATTAAAGGTCACATGAAAAATCAAATGCCCCTTGAGAGAGCGCACGAGAGAAAAACGACAGGCAAGTATAAGAGAGACAACATCAGAATCTTATATCTCAAGTTATGGTCTGCAAAATGGTTTTCAAAGGGCACAAGACCTTTGACCTGTTCCATATAAAATTTAATCAGTTCATCTTTGCATTACAGTTCATGCATTTGTCAAGTATGGTTAAAATCTCTTGAGTGGCTCATAAGTTATTGCAGTAACACAGATTTTCAATTAAAGGGCACTTAACCTCAGGCCTTTGACCTTTTTAACCTAAACTGTAATCAGTTCATCTTCGTATTACAGTCAATAGATATGCTATGTTTGGTCAAAGTCCCTTCAGCAGTTCACAAGTTATCACGGTAACGAAAATCTGCCACTTTCACCTTAAGGTCAAACGACCTTTCACCCCAAAACCTGAGCAGTTCATATTTGTGTCAGAATCCACCTTTGTACCAAGTTTGGTAAAAATTCAGAAGTTCACAAGTTAACGTGGTAAAAAATAAAAATATCAGCACGCATGAACGGACATAAGGAATGACAATAGAAAAACCTGCGGCAGCGGAGGCATACAAAGGATCAATTTAACAAATAATACTAACCACATATTTTTACTGATATAATTCATCTCCAGTGTGTAACACTTATGGAGGCACTTGCACATAAATCAGATGCAGGATGAGATGAGTTAACATCAGTGTACTTTTAAATGCATTGCTGACATATTGGGGGACAATGAAATAAGCAACATATTTTATGGGATTTGTTCATTGGATACGGAATCATCATCAGTTATGTGCTCATTTGAGAATAGCAAGAAAGGCCATCACGTAAAATTACTGCAATTGCTTACAAGCGTAGCAAAACGGTAGAGTTGCATCATTTAGATGAAATTGATGATGTGCACAAAGGAAAGTCACAAACACTGGATGTCAACCTTGTGACGACCAATCGTTTTGTGACCACTCTTTTTACTATATTCTCAAACACAACTCAAATGTGGTAGATCGATGCACAAAAATAGCGATTAAGGTATTTGTTCAATCTACATTTTTATAAAAATGTCGATACAGTATTTGTTCAATCTATAATGTTAGAAAAACAGTGATGCAGTATTTGTTCAATCTATAATGTTTTAAAAATGCGATACGGTATTGTTCAATCTATAATGTTAAAAAAAATAGTGACACGGTTTGTTCAATCTATAATGTTTTAAAAATGGTGATACGGTATTGTTCAATCGATAATGTCAAAAAATAGTGACACGGTATTTGTTCAATCAGATAAGTTATAAAAATGGTGATACGGTAATTTGTTCAATCGATAACGTTATAAAAATGTGACACGGTATTTGTTTTATCATATAACATTATAAAAATGGCGATACAGTATTTTTCAATCTATAACACGATTAAAAATGGTGAACGTATTTGTTCAATCTATTAACGCATAAAATGGTGATACCGGTATTTGTTTATCTATAACATTATAAAAATGCAATATGGTATTTGTTCAATCATAACGATAATAAATGGTGATACTGCTATTTGCTTATTATAACATTATAAAAATGGCAATACGGTATTTGTTCAATCTCTAATGTTATAAAAAAGTTGATACGTATTTGTTTCAACCTATAACATTATAAACAAGAGTGCAAGTGAGCACAATTACGCTCGAAAGAAGGTATATACAGAATTGTGCTACTACATGGAAATAGCATCCTGGTTGCCATAGCAACACTTAATGACGAACGTATGTTACGACACACTGTCTCCACAGTCTTGTACCTATGTTACCAAATATGAAATGTGAAGTTAAAACACACCTCACTGCCACATTATTAAAACACCCTTCACTGCCACATTATATAAAAACACCTCAGCACCATTATTAGAAAACCTCACCCCACATTTATAAAAACACCTCCCAGCAACATGATTAAAAACACCTCACTGACATTGTATAAAAACACCTCACTGCTGCGGTATTAAAAACACCTCACTGCCACATTATCACAGAAGGTAAAACAGAATTGTGCTACTACATGAAAACGCATCCTGGTTGCCATGGCAACCACTAGATGACGAAGCTATGTCGCGACACACCGTCTCCACAGTCTGTACCTATGTACCAAATATGAAACGTGAAGTATGCAAAACTTTGAGTTAGATGGACGGAACGAAGGACGACGGACGACGAAAGACAACAGACGACGACGACAGACGACGGACAGACAGACGGAAGACAGACGGAACGGACACCAGACGGACGGACACTGAGTATCACATAATACACCCCGATATATATAATATATATATATAATATATATATATATTATAAATATATAATATATACATTATATATACGGGCGTTATAAAAATGGTGACACGGTATTTGTTGTATCTATTACATATAAAAATGGATACGGTATTTGTTCAATTATAAAAATGAAAGAAATTGATACGGATATTTGTTCAATCTATAAAATGAAAGAAATGGTGATATGATATTGTTCAATCTCTAATGTATAAAAAATGTGTGACACGGTATTTGTTCAATCTCTAATGTTATAAAATGGTGACACAGGTATTTGTTTATATCTATATAATATTATCAAAATGGCAGTACAATTTGTTTTATCTAACTTAATGTATAAAACGTGATACGTACTTGTTTTATCTATAATAACATTATAAAAATGCGATACGGTACTTTGTTCATCCATTGTTATAAAAATGGTGACACGGTATTGTTTTATCTATAACTATATAAAAATGGCAACGGTAATTTGTTCAATCCATAATTTATAAAATGTATACAGTATTTGTTTTATCTATAACATTATAAAAATGGTAATTCACGGTATTGTTTTATCTAACATTATAAAATGCGATACATATTTGTTTAATCTATAATGTTATTACTTTACAAAATGGGATACGGATTTGGTGTCAACCCATAACATAATAAAAATGATGATACGTATTGTTTTATCTATAAGTGTAATAAAACGGTAGACCAGTACTTGTTCAATCTAATCATTTATAAAATGTTAGTATTGTACTAGGTATTTGTTCAACTCTATAAATGGTGATACGGTATTTGTTCAATCTTTGTTATATATAAAAATGGATGTGGTATTGTCAATCTATTTGATATCGAGTATTTGTCTTAATCATATATAAAAATGGCGATACGGTATTTGTTCAATCCATAATGTTATAAAAATGGTGATACGGTATTTGTTTTATCTATAACATTATAAAAATGGTGACACGGTATTTGTTTTA
>CM068963.1:4464458-4481610 GCA_035128595.1 Eptatretus atami
AGAAGAGGAGATAAAGGCAGGGTCAACCACCTGGAATTAATTCAACAGCTTGAATGGATTGAACTAGGATCTTGAGGATCCCCACCCACCAGCGACCATTAAGCCAAACACCAGGCATATGCACTCCATGTGCTGTATTTTATATCTTCTTGTTCACTTTTTTTTTTTTTGCTTTTTTTTTGTATTCCAATGTCTCGGCTTGTGTAAAGCGGACACACACAGAACATATAACAAGGCATGGAAAGCAATGAGAGATGGGAGACGGTAAAGCAACAAAATAGTAGGAAAACAAAGATCGAAAGGAGATTGCTGTGGAGGGAGAGGGATGAGGCAATGGGCACACAGGGTAACAATGATGGACACCTGCAGGGACTTTTCAGGATAGGAAAACAGGGAATTTGAAGGAGGTGGGTTTTGGAGTGGATTAACGGGGGTTAGAAAAGATTCATGATTTTGGAGGGGGAAGATATGGATGGTGGTGAACAGCTTTTTGAAGGTCTGGAGGGGGAATCGTGATTGAAGAGAGAGTGTGGGAGTTTGAATCCAGAGGCGGGAAAAGAACGATGCAATGAAGGTGAGCAGTGATTCTTGATTTTGCATGTTCACCAGATAGGGTTTTTGGCGGATCTTGAGTGCCCTGTGCAAATATAGGGGGACAAATCACAGACAGAACGGTATGGGGGGGGGGGACAAGGCGGAGAGAAGACTGTTAGAAGATAGAGAAGTTCACGCGACTTGCCTCCGGTGAGAGTGTGAGGGACTGCAAGGCCCTCAGCCGTCATCACTGGAGTTAGTTACCAATGACCGAAATTAGCCTTGGTTTCCACAGCGTTTGAAGTTGAGCTGGGTGTTGAGGCAGGAAGCAATCCTACCGACAGAAGGGTTGAGCAGTACTCCACCAGACGGCTGATAACGATGCTTTGCAAGTGGATATAAGCTTCAGTGTGCGCTAAGGAAGGACTTTTTGCCGACAAAGATGCCCAGTTGGCGACTGGCCTTTGGAGGCCATTTTGGGGATGTTGCCTTGTTCCCAGGAAAGATCATGGCAGATAGTAGATTCCAGAAGCTTGAAATGAAAGGTCTTCTTCAAGGGGATTGTGGGGTTTCTCCAGTATGGTCGCTTTTGGGAGAGACTTAGTGAGTGTGTGATGTATTTGTCGATTGGTAAAGACATGTTCCAAGTGGTGGAACAGCTTGTGATTTTTATGCCAGTCTGCAAAGGTAAAGAGGGTGCTGCTT
This sequence comes from Eptatretus atami, assembly GCA_035128595.1. Taxonomy (NCBI): domain Eukaryota; kingdom Metazoa; phylum Chordata; class Myxini; order Myxiniformes; family Myxinidae; genus Eptatretus; species Eptatretus atami. Next base: position 4,465,698 of record CM068963.1, read on the forward strand.
ACTGACCTGAAGGAATGACAGATTGGTAGCACTGAGGGTTGGAGTCATCGGAAAGAGATAGAAGTGATTTTCCAGAAATCTGAGATATGCATTGATGAAACCTAGAAAATGCTACAGGGGCCATGAAACGCTAGAATTTGAGGAACTCCAGCTGCACTGAGAAGAGGGGATGAGAGAATTCCATTAAGACCACATGTTGACTGCGAGAGGAGAGGAAGTCCGCGAGCCATGGGTGGAGGATTGTCTTGGATACAGAAGAAGAGAGTTTGGTGAGTCAGTGCGGATTGCCAGATCATATTGAGATACCTTGCGAGTTTCTCGGGAGTATGGCTCTTGATCTCATTGTTTGGGATTGAGGATCTCCATCCATTGTTGGGAGAAACAGAAGCAGAATGTCCACAGTTGTGACCTGGTTAAAACACAAATTGTAGTCGGAAATCAAGCCTTTGGAGAAAGGAGGATAATATTTAATGTCGGAAGCGATGATGGATCGTAACCCTTGCTGATGAATTGGGGAAGGCTATTGGTCTGTATTTGCAGGGATCAGTTTTTGCAACTGTTTTTGATACAGAGCGGGAATGTTTGCTGATTTCCAAGCTGATGGCAGATGACTTGAGTAATATGAGTGGGTGATATAACAGAGAGAGGCTGAGAAAGAGCAGCACTGCAGGTTTTTTAGAACACTGGGCTGATGCCGTCTGAAAACTGGTTGCAGAATCTGAGTTGAGGTTTGACAGGCAGGCTCTCCACCTTGTCAGTAGAGAAAGACACGATTCCAGGAACAGTCTGGATGCAACTGGGTGAGGTGGATCACAGAAAGCGATGGGTTTTGGTACACACAAGATTTAGAAGCAAACACGGGGTTAGGCTTTCAGCCATTTCACGTTATTGTGTCAGCTGTGTGACTTTTTGAGGTAAAGGGGGGGGGATGGAGAGGAACAGTACACGCAAAACGCCTTGAACTAGATGCCTCCAACATTCGGAGGAGGAGACATGTTTGAGAGTTTCTAGACTTGAGATGAAAAAGATGTTTGTTGTTTTCTTGCTCGTGCTGTAAAAAAGGATTAGACACACACTTGTTCTGAGGTTTGTGGAAGGACTGAGATTGCCTTCAGTCAGATTTGCCATTTCCATGAGCGAAGGCAAGTTGTTTTCAGAACAGCTTCAGTGTTCTTCGTGCACCAATGGGTGGGAGGAATAGTTAGGAACAATTGAAGACGAGAATTGGAAAAATCTATGCATGAGTGAGAGCAAATTTCTGTGAAAAATTCCCCAGATGAAGTTGGAATGTTGGTGAGGAGTAAGAAATTGGAGATTCAGTGTAGAAGTTTGATGGCTTGGCTTGAAGCGCCTGGCAGTCGCCTCAGTGAAAATACCACTCGTCAGTGCTGAGCTGGTTCTCTAAAATAGCCAGGAGAGATGATATCATTTAACAAGAATGTGGTCAGGATGACCGAGTTGGAGTAAGAAGAAGAATCAGCAGACATTTTCTGGGAAATTGGTCAATAATCAAATCAGAAGAGATGGAGGAATGTTGGCTGAGAATCCTGGTCGGGAAGTGATAGATTGTGTTGGTCCCATTGAGTCAAAGAAGTCCTTTTCTGAAGTGTCATGGCAGGTTGGAGAGGTTACCCACACCCAGGCCTAACTGGCATGATGGCAATTGGAAGTGCCCATCATACAGACGAGGAATATGAAGAATTTGTGATGAGTGGATAGAAGTTGGTCTATGTTTTCTACGAGAAGATGTCAATGGAGCGTCATGCACGTTTGGTGGACGTAAAAACCAGATAAAACAAGAGGTAGGAGTGAGGGGAAGCCATAGCCAGAGGTATTACTGGGGGTTTGGGAGGAGTGAGAGCAGTGCATGGAGCGTGAGGAATAGAGTTTTTGATAAAGAGAGCAACTCTTGGCCGCCAGAACGACGTCTCAGTTCTGTCAATACCGGAGGAGAAGAAATCCAAGGAGTCAGAGAGTCTTCATGGGAGGACAGTTTTTCTGTTGAGACAAGATTTTGTCTGTTTGTCAGTGGGCAACCTGTTTGAAGAGATATTTGTCAGGTTAAGTAGCAAAAGCCTTGGGATTTGAGGTCCACACTGTTGAGGAAGAGAAAAGGGGAGGAGGCTTTTGGTGCAGAGGAGCAGGAGGTCCGAGGGCAGTGAAAGGTAGAGAGAGTGAGGTAGTGTGAGTTGTTGACAGTTTGATGAACCAGATTGTAGAAAGCTAGGGGAGAGGATTGGTGGGTAGTAGGAATAAAATACGGCTAGGTGATGAAGTGATGAGTAGCAGTGTGGAGTAATAAGAGAGGGGATAAAAGGGAAGTGGGAGATTTGAGGAGGTGGAGAATTAGCCTGAAGCGAGAGGGTGAGGATGGAGGGAGTTTTTGTTAGCTGTGAATGGGGCGCTTTGAGCAGGGAGTGAGGAGCTAGAATTTGAGAGGGAGTAGTTTGATGGGGATGAATTGAGGGAGATAAGGTGTTGGGTGGGGGGGAGCTTTTTGAGAAAAGGTGAGGGGAAGCTTGGGTGGGAAGAGAGAGAGAAGTTTGCTTTGAAGAGGAAGTGCGGCAGTTGATTTGTGAGGGGTGAGAGGGAATCTTGAGGAGAGGGGAACGGTGAAAGAGCTGGCAATGTTTTAGGGGAGGCAGGGAGAAGGGAAGGGTGGGGAGAGGAGAAGGATTGAGACTGGGGTTAGAGATATTGTGGGATGGAAGCGGGTGTGGGAGGAACAAAAATTGAGGGGTGGTGAAGTATGGGAGGTGTGATGAGATTTGAGGGGTTGGAGGAGGAGGATGGCAGCTTTGGAGAATAGGTGAGTGTGGGGGGGCTTGAAGGGGAAGGTGAGGGGGACACTTTTGGGAAGAAGAAGGTGTGGGGTAGCTTTTGGGAAGGGTGAGGGGAAGCTTGGGGGGAGCGGAAGAGAGTGAAATTTTTGCTTTAAGAGGGAGGATGTGGCTGAATTGAGAGGGGAGGGGTAGAGGGAAACTTTGGAAGAAAGAGGGGAGAGCGATGAGAGTGGCATCGGTCCATTGGGGGAGGAGGGAGAAGGGAGGGTATTGGGGAGAGGGAAAGCATGAGACTGGGTAGTGGTTTGGTGGAGGTGTAGCGGGTGGGGGGAGGAACAATATTTGAGGGGGTGAGAGAAGGGTAGATGTGAATTGAGGAAAGATAGAGTGTGTTTTGAGATATGAGGGATTGCTGAATGAGAGTGGAGACATTTGTTTGTTGAAACGGAGAACACAGATGTTTGAAAAACCATATAGTTTGGGATATCAGAGGACGCAGCTGTTAGTAAAGGTCAGAGGACAAGTAGAGAGATGGGGGGGGGGGGGGGGGGGGTGGTATGACAGGGAAGGAATTAGGTGGAGGTAGATTTAGAGGAGGTGGGATGATTTGCAACTGAAGTTGGAAAAAATATGAACCGAATAATAATGGAGAGACAAACAGTAATTTCAAAAAGGTATTTTTAAAATTTGTACATCAGAGATTCTTTGAAATGCTTGACAAGATGGATGGAGTGCAGAAGTGACAAGAGTAGAAGAAAAGAAGCGGTTGTAACAGATGGAATTTTTCGACACGGGGATGAAAGATAAGGTGGAAATTGAACGCAAGATTTTTGAAGACAGAACGGGTGAAGAGAGGAAGTTGAAGCATTGTGCTATTTTATTTATTTTTTATTTTATGAAGATAGAGAAGAGGGGGGAAGATAAAGTAAAAGTTTTGAAGACAGGGTCGTGAAGGTGTGTGAGGAATACCTTCACGGATCAGAGTGGGGATTGGCAGGGAAGAGGCAGAGAAGGAGGAAGAAAGGCTAATGCAGGAAGTCACGTGTTTACGTGGGGTATTAGGTGAGAAGGGGAAAGATTTTTTGTTGTTGGTTTATTTGTATTTAAGACATGAAACAGAGGGTGTTTTAGTTGTGAGGGGTGGAAGGAGGGTGGAGGGAAAAGTGGTGAGAATTACAAACTGATGGTAATTGGAGAAAATAAAATAAACAACGATTGTGCAGCATGGAACGGGTTGGTTTCATAGAACCTTATATCGATAGACAAGACCGATCGAAAACTCAGCCAAATAGCTCAAATTTTGAAACAAACCAAACTAGGAACCACAGGAAACATGAGCACAAAATAAACAGTCCAAATGTGACAAACAATGAAACAGAAACCTTATCTTTGAGAAGTCGGTGTCGATCACTGGAGAGAACCAACCGTCTCTCAAAAACTGGAGCCGGATGTCCAGTCCATTTGTTACGTTAAGCCCGGCGTCGTCTGTTATTTCGCTCCTGCAGAGCCCACATTCTTGTGTACAAAATATTTTACTTGTGATGAAAAAAGCAACTCCCGAAGTAAAATGTTTACTCTTGGAGGGCGAAAACGGAACACTGTTTCTTTATTTTTCTGCTTTTTTCATTATAATCTTGACTTGTTTCAAGCATCGGTCTCCTGCCCAGGCCAGCGTGTGCTTTTTGTTTTGCTTGACAGGAGCAAGTGGAGCGCACAAAGCTCACCATCTTAAGCGATCGTGGGGCATAAGTCGCTGTTTGAGCGCCATGTTGTGCCGATGTGCTGGTAACCCTGCTGCGGGCGCCATTTGAAGCAAGCAACCTCGGGAACGGCCTTGAAAGGCCCTGACACCAGGTCAGGCTACTTCTGGCACGTCAGTTTAACATGCTCTGCTTTGTCGATTACTGTCGTTTACTAGCAGATATTAGTTGTGCTGCATCCTAACTTGTATGAAACTTTTTAACTTGTAGTTTTTGTTGAGATTAAAGCGACATATTAAGCTTTCTCTTTGTATAAAATATGTGAATCAGCTCCTTGCGCAAATGCTTCACACTCGCTCATATACCGCAACCCTGTGTTTGTTCACTTGCGGAATCCAGTCTCCTCCGTCTCACCCTCCATTCCCTTTAATTTCTCTTCTCTTGCTCATGAATTGCCTTTTGTTGGCACAGATTTTTTTTATTATTTTGCTTCGCATTCCGTCAAGTCGAATCCCATCATTGCAATATAGCAAACCCCATATAACGCTCAAGTGACCTTGGTTTTTTTAAAAACTGCTTTTTAATTTTTTATCCTCTTTCCCTCACATTCTGCCTGCTTCCCTCCTCCTCCTCCTCATCGTCGTCCTCTTTCCTTTTGAGCCGCTGATCATGTTCATTCCTTTGTTGCTTATGAGGGCTCAGCACTGTTTGCACACAAAAATTCCATGCTTTCCTTGAAAAACATAACCTATTAATTATAATTCTCTTTTTTATTTACTTCCTCCTCATTTTTGTTTTTTTATCGCTGGATAGTCCCTGAGGGGGTATAACGCTGCAGCCGCGATGATCCTTAATTGCTGGATTGACTTGATGGCAGCTTGGTTATTAGGGTGGGAATTGGTGGGTTTTGAAAATATCCCTTAACGTAGTTATACTGATAAGGTGCTTTTGAAGGACATAAAAATAATTGATGACTATGCATGGTTGGTGAAAAGCCCTGCAGTTCTAACCACAGTTAGCCTGCTTGCACAAGCACACTTGATAGAATCCTTTTTACCGACGTGCAAGGGTGACACTGGACAGAGGTTTTCTGTTTCTTTTTACAGAGTTTTTGTGATTTATATATAAAAGACGTGACGAATGATTATACATGCACCACTGTCTGTCTCCTGTTTATTATTCGAACCTTTTCACGTAGGAAATGTAATTTTTGCTGGTAGCTTGAAAGGTTGCAATGACAAACGAAAATTCATATTTTTTGAGTGTCCGCAGGAGAAACCGTAGATGAAGGAAATGTAGTTAGCGGTAAGTGGTGATGGGTTAAATCAGTGACTATAGGGGGAAGGGTGATGAGATAACAGTGCATTCTGATGAGGTGAAAGGAGGTGAAGCTGGAGAATGTGTAAATACGGTGCTTTTAAAGTTGAACAGTGACTTTGTGTGCTTGCCTGACTCCTCCATCCCCCCCTCCCCCCCCCCCCCCCCCCCTCCCCGCCCCCCCCCCCCTCCCCTCCTCCCCCCCCCTCCCCCCGCCCCCCCCCCCCCCCCCCCCCCCCCCCCCCCCCCCTCCCCCCCACCTCCCCCCCCCCCCCCCTCCCCCCCCCCCCCCCCCCCCTCCCCCCCCCCCCCCCCCCCCCCCACCCCCCTCGCCCCCCCCCCCCCCCCCACCCCCCACTCACCCCCCCCCCCCCCCCCCCTCCCCCCCCCCCCCACCCCCCCCCCCGCCCCCCCCCCCCCCCACCCCCCCACCCCCCTCCCTACCCCACCCCTCCCCCTCTCCCCCCCCTCCCCCCTCCCCCCCCCCACGCCCCCCCCCCCCCTCCCCCCCCCCCCTCCCCCCCCCACCCCCCCCCCCCCCCCCCCATCCCCCCCCCCCCCCCCCCCCCGCAGCCCCCGCCCCCCCCACCCCCCCCCCCCCCTCCCTCCACCCCCTCCGCCCCCCCCCCACTCCCCCCCCCCCCCCCCCCCCATCCCCTCCCCTCCCCCCCCCTCCCCCCCCCCCCCCTCCCCCCCCCCTCCATCGCCCCCGCCCCCCCCCCCCCCCGCCCCCCCCCCCTCCCCCCCACCCCCCACCCGGTCCCCCACCCCCCTCCCCCCCGCCCCCGCCCCCCCCATCCCCCTCCCCCCCCCTCCCCATCCCCCCCCCTTCCCCACCCCCCCCCCCCCTCCCCGCCCCCCCCCCACCCCACCCCCCTCCCCCCTCCCCCTCACCCCCCCCCCCCCCCCCTCCCCCCTCCCCACCCCCCCCCCCTCCCCCCCCCACACCCTCCCCCCCTTCCGCCCTCGCCCCCCTCCCCCCCTCCCCACCCCCCACCCCCCTCCCCCGCTCTCCCCCCACCCCCCCGCCCCCCCCCCTCCCCCCCCCCCCCACGGCCTGATATTGTTTGTTTTGTGTGTATTCAAAAGAAAGTTGAACAATGAAAACACCTTGGTCTTAATTTTCTGATAAAACTACAACAAAACCAAAAGGTTTTCGGCCTTTCTATATGCATACTGAAGCTTCATCGTCGTCGTCGTGTGTGTTTTTTTGTTTTTCTTTACGTATCCTTTCTTCAGCATGGCAAAGCATGGGCATGCAACGATCCGCACACAATATATGCATTCAAAAACTACTTTTGGTTTTGCTAATATGGAAATAACGACCCTTGTATAACCATTCATTTCAAAGGATTTTGCTCATCAAATAATTAATTCTTGAGTTTGGTTGATTGCCGATGCAATACTAGTTCAATTGGAACATTTTTTTTTTAATCCTAAAAATGCCATGAGGCCATAGGCTGCCGATGACAGTTTTTCCTTGGCTTGGGCACAATCGTGAACGGGTCGCCACTCTGACCCACGATAGGCCTCCTGAAATGACTAATTTTTTTCCCCCAGTGTACTGTACTAATTGTGTCAACTTCGGAAGGATGAACGAGCTGAATAGAATCCACTGGTGTATTTATGGCACACAGGAACTTGAACTCAGGCCTTAAGATCTTAAGCTGGCCACCTGAACCGTTAAGCCCACCTCCAGGCTTAAATTGGGACATACATCAATAAAATCCACTGTAAATTTAAAGCAAGAATTGAGAAGAGATTTTCTGATAGATGGATCTATATGCAAAAAAAAATGAATTGGACTGAAGTTCCAACATCACCCAGCTGTGGGTAATTGATCGCAACGGTTAAAAAAAGGCAAAAACAGATGAGATATTCCTGGTGAAAGGGTTCATTCTCTGAGTAGAAAACATTCCAACATGTGCAATACTTATGAAGTTCAATTAAATACAAATCTCTCTCCTCTCTCTCTCTTCTCTTCTCTCTCTTCTCTCTCTCTTCTCTCTTCCTCTCCTCTCATTCTCGTCTCTCTCTCTCTCTCTCCCTCTCTCCTCTCTGCCTCTCTCCCTCTTCTAACTTTCTCTCTACTTTCTCTCTACTCTCTCTCTACCTCTGCTTCTCTACCTCTCTCTCTACCATCTCTTCTTACATCTCTCTCTACCGTCTCTCTCTACCTCTCTCCTACCTCTTTTCTACCCTCTCTCTCCTCTCTCTCTACCTCTCTCTCTACATTCTCTTACCTCTCCTCTCACATCTCTCTCTACCTCTCTCTCTACTCTCTCTCTACCTCTCTCTCCTCTCTCTCTCTTCTACCTCTCCTCTACATCTCTCCTACTCTCTCTCTATCTCTCTCTTACATCTCTCTCTAACTCTCTCTCACCTCTTCTCTACATCTCTCTCTAACACTCATCTCTCTACCTCTCTCTCCCTCTCTCTTTCTAACCTCTCTCTCTACATCTCTCTCATCCTCTCTTCTACCTCTTCCTCTTCTAATCTATCTCTCTCTACTCTCTCTCTCTACATCTCTCTCTCTACTATCTCTCTCCTACCTCTCCTCTCTACCTCCTCTCTCTACATCTCTCTTCTACCTCTCTCATTACCTCTCTCTTCTACATCTCTCTCTAACTCTCTCTCTACTCTCTCTCTATACTCTCTCTCTACTCTCTCTCTACATCTCTCTCTACCTCCTATCTACCTCTTCTACCTCTAACCCGCTCTCGCATAGCTCTCTACCTCTCCTCTCAATCTCTCTCTCTCTCTCTCTCCTCTACCTCTCTATCTATCTATTTTACCTCTCTCTCTACATCTCTCTCTACCCTCTCTCTACTCTCTCCTACTCTCTCATCATCTCTCTCTCTACATCTCTTATCTACCTTACTACCTTCTACTACCGCTCTCAGCTATAGCTCTCTAACCTGCTCTCTCAATTCTTCTCCTCTCCTCTCCTCTCTCCTCTCTCTCTCTCTCTCTCTCTCTCTCTCTCTCACTCCTACCTCTCTAACCTTCTTACCTTTTCTACCTCTCTCTACCTCTTTCTCTCTACCTCTATCACTTCTCTATCTCTATCCTCTCATCCTCTACTACCGCTCTCCTAATCTCTTCTTCTCTCTCTCTCTCCTCTCTCTTCTCTCTCTCTCTCTCTCTCTCTCTCTCTCTCTCTCTCTTCTCTCACTCTCTACCCTCTCTACCTCTCTCTACCTCTTTCTACCTCTCTTCTACCTCTTTCTCTCTACCTCTTATCTCTCTACCTCTATCTCTCCTCTCTCTACCGCTCTCATCTCTCTCTCTCTCTCCTCTCTCTTTCTCTCTACCTCTCTATCTCACTCTATCTCTAGTACCTCTCTCTCTACACCTCTCTCTCTCTCTCACCTCTCTCATCTTCTACCTCTTCTACCTCTCTCTCTACCTCTCTCTCTCTTACCTCTCTCTCTCTCATCTCTACCTCTCTACTCCTCTCACCCTCTCTATCTCTACCTTCTCTCTCTCTCTACTCGTCTCTCCTCTCTACCTCTCTACCTCTACTCTCTCTGCCTCCTCTATCTCTCTATCTCTACCTCTCTACCTCTCTCTCCCCTCTTGCCTCTCTATCTCTCTACTCTCTACCTCTCTCTCTCTACCTCTCTCCTCTACCTCTCTCTCCTACCTCTCTCCTCCTCTCCTCTACCTCCTCCTACACTCTATCTCTCTACCTCTCTATCTCTCTATCTCTCTACCTCTCTCTCTCTACCTCTCTCTCTCACCGCTCTGTATATTATATATATATATATATATATATATATATTATATATATATTGTATATATCTCTACCTCTCTCTCTCTCTCTCTCTCTCTCTCTCTCTCTCTCTCTCCTCTCTCTCTCTCTCTCTCTCCTCTCTCTCTCTCTCTCTCTCTCTTCTCTCTCTCTCTTCTTTCTCTCTACCCCCCTCTCTCCCTACCCTCTCCCGCCTCTCTCTCTCATCTCTCTCCTCTCTCTCCCTCTCTCTCTCTCTCTCTCCTCCCTCTCTCTCTCTCTCCCTCTCTCTCCCCGCCTCTCTCTCTCTCGACCCCCCCTCTCTCTCTTCTCTCTTCTCTCTCTCTCTCCCCCCCTCCCCAAGACTATTCATTTTATTTGTATGCTGATTGCACTCGTGTGTTACTATCAGAGCAATGCATGTTTTTAACGACACCAAACAATGGATTGTGATCAAATAATCATAGTGCAGGAAGTTACTTTGTGAAAAAATGTATTTTATTTTCCCTCTGTTTTCAGTGGGTCAACAGCTGTGCCATGGTGCGGAGGTTGTAGAGCAGGAAATTGTTGCTTTGGTGTCCAAACGAGAAATGGCAAGCACACACTTTGTATATCAAGAATCCAAGCCAGTTATCACACCTGCCCTTGCATCCTCAAAGTAAGTGTCATCATCCCAGATGCCCTTGTTTTTCAGATTCAGCACCATGTTCACCCCATACTTTTTACACAATGATCAATTAAAATGTATGTTTGATTTTTAATTTTACACTCCTATCTTGCCATTGTCATACAATACTGTATATTAGTTTGAAGCAGCCATACATTATGATTTTATTTTGTTCACAAGGAGTTTGGAATATGTATCACATTCAGGAAAGACTTAATAGACTTTGGTGTACTTTTAGATGAATTACATTGCATTAAACGATGACAAATAAACAAAATATATGATTTTCACCATGATACCCCACATGATAACCAATGTCTTTATGGAGCTGTTAAACAGGCCCACTGTCACTCCTATTTCCTCACATTTTGAATCCTTTATATCTCGATGGCCCAGATGCAATTATATACAGTCGTGGAGTCAATTGGGGAAGGGACGCAACGAGCAGGTGAATATTCAACAAAGGGGACATTTATTTGTACACGTATGGAATGAAGGGGGTAGGGGACAAGACACGAGCAAAAAGACCTACAGCCGATATCTATTTTACCATGCACATGCACTTAGTCAGTTCACTACTTAGTAACAAGGCGCCACAGACTTCCATGCAAAACCCCGCAAAAGAAGAAGAGAAACACCGGGCTCGTAAGCCTTTAGGATTGCTCGGAGCCGGATGACCGCAGGGGCTCCGAGAGACCGAGTAGGCTACCTGCCACCCTCTTGGTAACTCGCTGGGCGACCCTCGATGTCTCTGCCCGCACTCCGCTCGACTCCACCAGCTCCCAACTCAACTCTCGACTCCAACGACGCCTCCACAACGCCTCCAACGGAGCTCTAACACAAGAGACCAAGGAGAGAGAGATGAAGGAAGAGGGTGACCCTCGATGTCTCTGCCCACACTCCGCTATCACTCACCAGCTCGCCAACTCAACTCTCGACTCCAACGACCCTCCAACAACGCCTCCAACGACCAAGGAGACCAAGGAGAGAGAGACTAAGGAGAGAGACTCTCTCACCCACTCGCCAACGCCAACTGCCTTCTCGGCGTTCCGCGCGGCCCTTTTATCGCCCCGGGCATTTGCCCCTCCCTTCTCGGCGCGTGGGGCAAAATCCTAGAAGTGGTCCGGTTGTTTTTGTAATAACTGGCATTCTGTTTTTACGCCGTTTCTCTAGGACCCCCGCCAACCGTCACTTCTGTTTTACCCGTTCTGAGGGATATCGGGGCGGGAGTTATGAATGCTGCTTGTGGTGGGGGTGGCGTGGTTGTAGCGTGGTTGGCGCTGTGGTGGGGATGGCGTGGTTGTTGAGAGCTGTCTTGGTGGTGGAGGTGGCGTGGTTGTAGTGTGGTTGGCGCTGGTCGTGGGGATGGCGTGGTTGTTGAGATGCTGTTTGTTTGAAAGAAAAGATAGAACAGAAAACGCTAACTCAAGGATACACAGCCCGGCACACGAATAATTCCCTTATACATCGGTGGGGAATCTAACCTGGACACACACTTATCGACATAACTTATCTTCGGGGAACCTGAATGGTGTTCTGTGAATTTTCCACAACCGTAACAATATATGTATGTGTATATATATATATATATAATATATATAATATATATATATATATATATATATATATATTATATATAGATACGTATAAATATATATATATATATATATATATGTAAAAATATATATACATATATAATATATATACATACATAATATTGTTACGGCGGTGGAAATTCGCAGAACACCATAAAGGTCCTTAGTTCAGTTATATCGCTAAGTGTGTGTTCAGAAAGATTTCCCCACCGTTGTTTAATGGGAATATTCGTGTCACCCGGGCTGTGATCTTCAGGTAGCCGTTTTCTTTACTATCGTTATTTTGGACCAACCGCTTCACACAACCACCTTAACCACAAGCGCATAACCACACACGGCTCCCTCGGCACATGGTTGCCAGAGGCATGTCTTCGTCGAGGGAAAGCAGGCGGCCCCGTTTCCCCCCCCCCCTTCCCGGACAGAATGCATCTCACGGTGAATTCCACCCTGCTGTGGAAGAAGACAGTACAGCGGCAAGGGAGCGTCCCCGATTTGGCGTGGAAAAACGCCTCCTCCGATAAGGTTCCCGCAGGTTCTGAAGGAGGCAGGGCCGAGAACGGAAGGGCGGGGCGTGAGTAATAAAAAGGACGCACGGAGCATTCGTTCTCTCTCTCGGGCGTTCGTTCTCTCTCAGTGGTTGCTGGCTCTCTCGGTCGTTCGCGTCTCTCTCTGTCGTCGCTGGGAGTTGTCGCGCCGCTGGACGCCGCGGAAGGACCTGCACTGCTTCTGCCGGAGCTGCATGAAGATCGGGCTCATGTCCGAGTGAGGAGCTGGGAGCAGCCAGTCGGCGGAGGTCCGGGGCGCGCAGAAGACGCGGGCGGGAACGCAGCCCTGTGTCGCGCGAACTGCGCATCTCGTGTGGGGAGAGCCGGCGAGAGATCACTGCCCGCGGAAGCCCCGAGCGCAACCGGGCTACGCTAGCTGCCGTGGGGACGGAACGTCGTGACTCGCCCCGTCAAGGCACCGCGAGGGTGCAGGTAACCTGCAACGGTCTCGTGGGGGCCCTTTCGGTCACCAAGGCCCACATTATAAAGGCCCACGGGCCCAGTCTGACTCCCTTGTCTATGGGGTGGTCTTTTCCCTGGGGTTTTCTTTGGAATGCATGTTGTGGCGCGTGTCTTTCAAGTAGAACGTATCAGTGACTGTACATAATTGCTTATAGACGCGCGTAGCACCTTTTGCTTTTGCTTTTATTGAATGCATACGTGCATGACTGTATACGTGCTGTGTAAAATAAATGTGCTTGTGTGAATGTTACACCGTTCGTCGTGTCCTCTTTCCCCTATTGAAGTGCTATCTTTGTATTTGCGGAATTAGTTGGTTTTAAAACCGATAAATAGGAACGGGTCCGGCGAGGTCTGGCGATAATAACCCGCTCGTTTATCCCAACGGATGGACCGCTTAAGCGGTTCGTGTCCAAGCAGGCCTTCGCCGAGTACGGTCCCTTGGGTAGGTTACCCCGCGAGTACTTAGGTATACAGTCAACCCCGCTTCATCGCGGTTCACCTATCGTGCGCCCGGTTCATCGCGGGTTTTCCCTTGGAACGTAACTAATTTTTTTCTGCGGATTCCCCCGGTACATCGCGGTAATAACATATAAAATATAATTATTTAAGCAATAAATTATAAGCGTGGCGCTTCGACCAGTCACACACGCACGAGATAAGTTTCGCTTGTGAACTTCGAATATTTGTACGTTTTTTTCTCCAAGCCCCACGATGCCGCCCAAACGCCCTGCACCTTCTCAGGCTTCTGGCAAGGAACCGAAGCGCCAGAAGAGGTCCTGGGACGCTCCAGGAGAAGTTAAGGTAAAGGTGCTCGATATATGCTTCGGAAGGAAAAAGGTTTGCCGCCGTTGACGAGCACTGCTCATACCCAGCACCTCAAAACCGACCAGACCAGACTAGTCGATCTCCGGCACCTCAAACCCAATCACTGCCAAAACCAACCAGACCAGACTAGTCGATTCCGGCACCTCAAACCCCAATCACTGCCAAACCGAACAGACCAATAGTCGATCTCCGGCACCTCAAACCCATCACTGCCAAACCGACCCAGACCAGACTAGTCGATCTCTGGCCTCAAACCCAATCACTGCCAACCAACAGACCAGACTAGTCGATCTCCGGCACCTCAAACCCAATCACTGCCAAACCGAACAGACCAGACTAGTCGATCTCCGGCACCATCAACCCAATCACTGCCAACCGACCAGACCACAGACTGGTGATTCTCGGCACCTCAAACCCAATCACTGCCAAAACCGACCAGACCAGACTAGTCGATCTCCGGCCACCTCAACCCAATCACTGCCAAACCGCAGACCAGACAGTCGATCTCAGGCACGTCAAACCAATCACTCCCCAAACCGACAGACCAGACGAATCGTTTTTTTGGGGAGGCGTCCATTCATCGCGGATTTTCACTTAGCGCGGGAGGTTTGGAATGTAACCCGCCGATAAACGGGGGATTACTGTATCGTATTCGGCGATTGACCCTATTTCACGTGGGTAGAATACGGACTGGGCCGTGGTGGGATTAAAAACCCACCCGTGACTGGTTTCTGGCGTTGTTCCAGAAAGTCACGATCAATTGTCCGTTCGGTGGGCGAGCGGCTGATATTAGTGAAAACGGTCGTTCGCACGCTGGGCGGCGTAGATCGTAACATATATATATATTATTTATAATTGTATATATATATATTGTATATATACAGTCATCCCGTTTCTCGCGGGGTTACGTTCCAAACCTCCCCGCGCTAAGTGAAAATCCGCGATGAATGACGCCTCCCCAAAAATCGATTCGTGGTCTGGTCGTTTGGCAGTGATGGGTTTGAGGTGCCGGAGATCGACTGGTCTGGTCTGGTCGGTTTGGCAGTGATTTGGTTTGAGGTGCCGAGATCGACTGTCTGGTCGGTTTGGCAGTGATTGGGTTTGAGGTGCCGGAGATCGACTGGTCGGTCTTCGGTTTGGCAGTGAGTTGGTTTGAGGTGCCGGAGATCGACTGGTCTGGTCTGGTCGGTTTGGCAGTGAGTGGGTTTGAGGTGCCGGAGATCGATAGTCTGGTCTGGTCGGTTTTGAGGTGCTGGGTATGAGCAGTGCTCGTCCAACGGCGGCAAACCTTTTTCCTTCCCGAAGCATATATCGAGCACCTTTACCTTAACCTTTCCTGGAGCGTCCCAGGACCTTCCTCTGGCGCTTCGGTTCCTTGCCAGAAACCTTCGAAGGTGCAGGGCGTTTGGGCGCCATCGTGGGGCTTGGAAAAAAGTAGAAAATATTCGAAGTTCACAAGCGAAACTTTGTCTCGTGCGTTGTGTGACTGGTCGAGCACACACGTTATAATTTATTGCTTAAATAATTTATATTTATACATTATTACCGCGATGTACCGGGGGAATCCGCAGAAAAAATTAGTTACGTTCCAAGGGAAAACCGCGATGACCGGGGGCGCGATAGGTGAACCGCGATGAACGCGGGGTTGACTGTATATAATATATATATATATATATATATATATATATATATATATATATATATATATATAACGTATGTATGTATATGTATATATATGTGTATATATACAGTATATGTATATATTTTATACATATATATATTATACGTATATATATATATACGTATATATATAATATATATATACACACACACGTCTTAGTAAGACATCATCCTAGGTCAAAAATTTCAACGGATTCGTGATCAGCGTGAAAAATGGCCATAAAAAACACTCCTTTAACGGAACAACAGAGAAAAAGTCGATGTGTGCCCAACCCTAATATACATGCTCTAGTAAGCCATAATTTCAAATTTTACCTGAAAAGTGGGTAAATTTGGTGCCATTTTGAATTTTTGCATTTTACCAACCTAAGACATCATCCTATGTCAAAAGTTCAACGGATTCGTGATCAGCGTGGAATTTGGCCAATAAACACTCCTTTCATAAAAAGTATGGTTGTATGCCCAACCCTACTGTTATCAGGACTTCCACAAGTTATGTCGATAAGTGTGTGTCCAGGTTAGATTCCCCACCGATGTATAAAGGGAATTATTCGTGTGCCGGGCTGTGTATCCTTGAGTTAGCCGTTATTCTGTTCTATCTTTTCT
>CM068963.1:4487270-4493000 GCA_035128595.1 Eptatretus atami
AGAGAGGTAGAGAAGAGAGGTAGAGAGAGAGGTAGAGAGAGAGGTAAAGAGAGAAGGTAGAGAGGGAGAGAGGGGAGAGAGAAGAGAGAGAGATTTGTATTTAATTGAACTTCATAAGTTGCACATGTTTGGGATGTTTCTACTCAGAGAATGAACCTTTTCCAGGAATATCTCATCTGTTTTTGCCTTTTTTTAACCTGCGATCAATTACCCACAGCTGGTGATGTTGGAACTTCAGTCCAATATTTTTTTTTTGGCATATAGATCATCTATCAGAAATCTCTTCTCATTCCTGCTTAAATTACGTGGATTTTTATTGATGTATGTCCCAATTTAAGCCTGGAGGTGGCTTAACGGTTCAGGTGGCCAGCTTAAGATCTTAAGGTCCTGAGTTCAAGTTCCTGTGTGCCATAAATAACACCAGTTGGATTCTATTCAGCTCGTCATCCTTCCGAAGTTGACACAATTAGTACCAGTACACTGGGGGAAAAAAAATTAGTCATTTCAGGAGGCCTATCGTGGGTCAGAGTGGCGACCCGTTCACGATTGTGCCCCCAAGCCAAGGAAAAACTGTCTCGGCAGCCCTATGTGCCTCATGGCATTTTAGGATTAAAAAAAAAATGTTCCAATTGAACTAGTATTGCATCGGCATCAACCAAACTCAAGAATTAATTATTTGATGAGCAAAACTCCTTTGAAATGAATGGTTATACAAGGGTCTTTATTTCCATATTAGCAAAACAAAAGTAGTTTTGAATGCAATATTGTGTGCGGATCGTTGCATGCCCATGCTTTGCATGCTGAGAACAGGATACGTAAAGAAAAACAAAAAAACACACACGACGACGACGATGAGCTTCAGTATGCATTATAGAAAAGGCCGAAAAACCTTTGGTTTGTTGTAGTTTTATCAGAAAATTAAGACCAAGGTGTTTTTCATTGTTCAAAACTTTCTTTTGAATACACACAAAAACAAAACAATATCAGCCGATGGATGGATCAGTCAGCACACAAAGTCACGTGTTCAACTTAAAGCACCGTATTACACATTTCTCAGCTTCACCTCCTTCACCATCATCAGATGCCTGATTATCTCATCACCCTCCCCCTATAGTCATCTGTTTACCATTCACCACTTACCGCTAACTACATTTCCTCATCTACGGTTCTCCTGCGGACACTTCAAAAAATATAATTTCGTTTGTCATTGCACATTTCAAGCTACAGCAAATACATTTCCTACGTGAAAAGGTTCGAATAATAACAGGAGACAGACAGTGGTGCATGTATAATCATTCGTCATGTTTTATTATAAATCACAAAACTCTGTAAAAAGAACAGGAAACCTCTGTCAGTGTCACCCTTGGCACGTCGGTAAAAAGGATATCTATCAAGTGTGCTTGTGCAAGCAGGCTAACTGTGGTTTAGAACTGCAGGGCTTTTCACCAACCTGCATAGTCATCAATTATTTTTTATGTCCTTCAGAAAGCACCTTTATCAGTATAACTACGTTAAGGGATAATTTTCAACAACCCACCATTCCCCCAACCCTAATAACCAGCTGCCATCACAGTCAATCAGCAATTAAGGATCATCTCGGCTGCAGCGTTATACCCCCATCAGGGACTTCCAGCGAATAAAAAAACAAAAATGAGGAGGAAGTAAATAAAAAAGAGAATTATAATTATAGGTTATGTTTTCAAAGGAAAGCATTGAATTTTTGTGTGCAAACAGTTGAGGCTCATTAAGCAACAAAGAATGAACATTATCAGGCTGTCAAAAGGAAGAGGACGACGATGAGGAGGAGGAGGAGGGAAGCAGGCAGAATGTGGAGGAAAGAGATAAAAAATTAAAAAAGCAGTTTTAAAAAAACAAGGTCATTGAGCGTTATATGTGGGTTGCTATATTGCAATGATGGGATTCGACTTTGAACGAATGGAAGCAAAATAATAAAAAAAATCTGTGCAACAAAAGGCAATTCCATGAGCAAGAGAAGATGGAATTAAAGGAATGGAGGTGAGAGGAGAGACTGGATTCCGCAAGTTGAACAAAACACAGGTTGCGGTATATGAGCGAGTGTGAAGCATTTGCGCAAGAGTGATTCACATATTTATACAAAGAGAAAGCTTAATATGTCGCTTTAATCTCAACAAAAACTACAAGTTAAAAGTTTCATACAAAGTGGATGCAGCACAACTAATATTGTAGTAAACGACAGTAATCGACAAAGCAGAGCATGTTAAACTGACGTGCCAGAAGTAGGCCTGACCTGGTGTCTAGGGCCTTCAAGGCCTTGTTCCGAGGTTGCTGCTCAAAGGCGCCCGCAGCAGGGTTACCAGCACATGGCAGCAACATGGCGCTCAATACAAGCGACGTTATGCCACGGATCGCTAAGATGGTGAGCTTTGTGCGCTCCACTTGCTCCTGTCAAGCAAAAACAAAAAGCACAAGCTTGGCCTGGGCAGGAGACCGATGCTGAAACAAGTCAAGATATAATGAAAAAGCAGAAAAATAAAGAAAGTGATTCCGTTTTCCTCAAGAGTAAACATTTATTCGGGAGTGCTTTTTCATCACAAGTAAAATATTTTGTACACAAGAATGTGGGCTCATGCAGGAGCGAAATAACAGACGACGCCGGGCTTAACGTAACAAATGGACTGGACATCCGGCTCCAGTTTTTGAGAGACGGTTGGTTCTCTCCAGTGATCGACACCGACTTTCTCAAAGATAAGTTTCTGGTCATTGTTTGTCACATTTGGACTGTTTATTTTGTTGCCTCCATGTTTCCTGTGTTCCTAGTTTGGTTTTGTTTCAAAATTTGAGCTATTTGGTGAGTTTTCGTCGGTCTTGTCATATCGGGTTTCTATGAAACCAACCCGTCCATGTGCACAATCGTGTTTATTTGTATTTTCTCCATATTACCATCAGTTTGTATTTTCACCACTTTTCCCTCCACCCTCCTTCCACCCCTCACAACTAAACCCTCTGTTTCATGTCTTAAAATACAAAATAAACAACAACAAAAAATCTTTCCCCTTCTCACCTTATACCCCACGTAAACACGTGACTTCCTGCATTGCCTTTTCTTCCTCCTTCTCTGCCCTCTTCCCTGCCAATCCCACTCTGATCGTGAAGGTATTCCTCACACACCTTCACGACCTGTTCTTCAAACTTTTCCTTTATTCTTCCCCCCTCTTCTCTAATCTTCATAAAATAAATAAATAAATAAAATAGATCACAATGCTTCAAACTTCCCCTCTTCACCCGGTTCTTCTTCAAAATCTTGCGTTCAATTCCACCTTTCTTTCATCCCGTGTCGAAAAATTCCATCTGTTACAACGCTTCTTTTCTCTACTCTGTCACTTCTGCACTCCATCCATCTTCCAATGCATTTCAAAGAATCTCTGATGTACAAATTTTAAAAATACCTTTTTGAAATACTTGTTTGGTCTCCATTATTATTGGTTCATATTTTTCCAACTTCAGTGCAAATTCATCCACCTCCTTAAATCTACCTCCACCTAATTCCTTCCCTGTCATTCCACCCCCCCCCCCCCCATCTCTCTACTGTCCTCTGCTTTACTAACAGCTCGTCCTCTGATATCCCAAACTATATGGTTTCAAACATCTGTGTTCTCCGTTTCAAACAAACAAATGTCTCCCACTCTCATTCAGCACATTCCCTCAATATCTCAACACACTCTATCTTTCCTCTAATCACATCTACCCTTCTCCACCCTCAAATATTGTTCCTCCCCCCGCTACATCCACCAAACCACTACCAGTCCCATGCTTTCCTCTCCCAACCCTCCCTTCTCCTCCTCCCCCATGAACCGTGCCAGCTCTCATCGTCTCCCCTCTTTCTCAAAGTTTCCCTCTCACCCCTCCCTCTCAATTCAGCCACATCCTCCTCTTCAAAGCAAATTTCACTCTCTCCGCTCCCCAAGCTTCCCCCTACCCTTCCCAAAAGCTACCCCCACACCTTTCTTCAAAATGTCCCCTCACCCTTCCCCTTCAAGCCCCCAACACTCACCTTTCTCAAAGCTGCCTCTCCTCCTCCCACCCCTCAAATCTCATCACACTCCCATCTTCCCACCCCCTCAATTTTTGTCTCCCACACCCGCTTCCATCTCCACAATATTCTACCCAGTCTCATCTTCTCCTCTCCCCACCCTTCCTTCTCCTCCTCCCCTATAAACATGCCGCTCTCACTCCGTTTCCCCTCCCTCAAAGATTCCCTCTCACCTCACAAATCACACTGCGCCTTCCTCTCAAAGCAAACTTCTCTCTTCTCCCACTCCAAGCTTCCCCTCACCTTCTCTCAAAAGCTCCCCCCCACCCAACACTTTCCCTCAATTCATCCCCATCAAACTACCCCTCTCAAATCTAGCTCCTCACTCCCCCTGCTCAAAGCTGCCCCATTCACAGCTACAAAACTCCTCTCATCCCTCACCCTCTCGCTTCCAGCTAATTCCTCCACCTCCTCAAATCTCCCACTTCCCTTTTCCCCTCTCTTATTACTCCACACTGCTACTCAATTCACTTCACCCTAGCCTTTTATCCTACTACCATCCAATCCTCTCCCTAGCTCTTCTCTACATCTGTCATCAATGTCAACAACTCACAATCTACCTCCACCCTCTCCTACCTTTCACTGCCCTCGACCTCCTCTCCTCTGCACCCAAAGCCTCCTCCCCTTTCTCTTCCTCAACAGTGTGGACCTCAAACATCCAAGGCCTTTGCTCTAACCTGACAAATCTCTTCAAACAGGTTGCCACTGACAAACCAGACAAAATCTGCTCAACAGAAACTTTCCTCCATGAAGACGTCTCTGACTCCTTGGTTTCTCTCCTCCGGTATGACAGAACTGAGACTCGTTCTGGCGGCAGAGTTGCTCTCTTTATCAAAAACTCTATTCCTCACTCTCCATGCACTGCTCTCACTCCTCCAAACCCCCAGGAATACCTCTGGCTATGGCTTCCCCTCTACTCCTACCTCTTGTTTATCTGTGTATTGTACCGTCCACCAAACTGTGATGACTCCATTGACATCTTGCTCGTAGAAAACATAGACCAACTTCTATCCACTCATCCAAATTCTCTATTCCTCGTCTGTGATGACTTCAATTGCCATCATGCCAGTTAGCTGGGTGTGGGTACCTCTCTCACCTGCCATGACACTTCAGAAAAGGACTTCTTTGACTCAATGGGACCAACACAATCTGTCAACTTCCCGACCAGGATCTCAGCCAACATTCCTCCATCTCTTCTGGATTTGATTTTGACCAATTTCCCAGAAAATGTCTGCTGTTCTTCTTCTACTCCAATCGGTTCATCTGACCACATTCTTGTTAAAGTGATCATCTCTCTGGCTATTTTTAGAGAACCAGCTCAGCACTGACGAGTGGTATTTCACTGAGGCTGACTGCCAGGGTCTTCAAGCAGCCATCAAACTTCTACACTGATCTCCAATTTCTACTCTCACCAACATCAACTCATCCTGGGAATTTTTTCAAAGAAATTTGCTCTCACTCATGCATAGATTTTTCCAATCTCGTCTTCAATTGTCCTACTATTCCTCCCACCCATGGTGCACCGAAGAACACTGAAGCTGTTCTGAAACAACTTGCCTTCGCCTCATGGAAGGCAAATCTGACTGAAGGCAATCTCAGTTCCTTCCACAAACCTCAGAACAAGTGTGTGTCTATCTGCAGCAGAGCAAGAAAACAAC
>CM068963.1:4493394-4518082 GCA_035128595.1 Eptatretus atami
TCATTTACTCAAGGTCATCTGCCATCAGCTTGGAAATCAGCAAACATTCCCGCTCTGTATCAAAAAGGTGCAAAAACTGATCCCTGCAAATACAGACCAATCAGCCTTCTCCCAATCATCAGCAAGGTTACGGAATCCATCATCGCTTCCGACATTAAATATTTCCTCTTCTCCAAAGGCTTGATTTCCGACTATCAATTTGGTTTTAGACCAGGTCACAACTCTGGACATGCTGCTTCTGTTCTCCCAACAATGGATGGAGATCCTCAATCCCAAACATGAGATCAGAGCCATCTCCCGAGACATTCGGCAAGGTTTCAATATGGTCTGGCATCCCGCACTGCTCACCAAACTCTCTTCTTCTGGTATCCAAGACAATCTCCACCCATGGCTCGCGGACTTCCTCTCCTCTCGCAGTCAACATGTGGCTCTTAATGGAATTCTCTCATCCCCTCTTCCTGTGCAGGCTGGAGTTCCTCAAGCTAGCGTTCATGGCCCTGTGCATTTTCTGGTTTTCATCAATGATATCTCAGATTTTCTGGAAAATCCACTTTATCTCTTTGCCGATGACTCCACCCTCAGCTGTACCATCTGTCATCCTTCAGGTCAGTAAGCAGCACCCTCTTTACTCTTTGCAGACCTGGATAAAATCACAAGCTGTTCCACCACTTGGAACATGTCTTTCAATCCTGACAAATCTCACACACTCACTAAGTCTCTCCAAAAGGACCATCTGGAGAAACCCCACAATCCCCTTGAAGAAGACCTTTCATTCAAGCTTCTGAATCTCACTATCTGCCATGATCTTTCCTGGGAAAGCAACATCTCCAAAATGGCCTCCAAAGCCAGTCGCCAACTGGGCATCTTTTGTCGTGCAAAGTCCTTCCTTGGCACACCTGAGCTTATATCCACTTGCAAAGCTGTTATCAGCAGTCTGGTGGAGTACTGCTCCACCCTCTGGGGTGGTGCTCCTGCCTCACACCCAGCTCAACTTCACGCTGTGGAAACCAAGGCTTTTCGGATCATTGGTATCTCCAGTGATGAGGCTGAGTCTTTTGGTCCCTACACTCTCACCGGAGGCAAGTCGGTGGACTTTCTATCTTCTAACAGTCTTCTCTCCGGCCTTGTCCCCCCCCCATACCGTGTTTCTGTCTGTGATTTGTCCCCTATATTTGCACAGGGCAACTCAATGATCGCCAAAAAACCCTTCTGGTGAAATGCCAAAAATCAAGAATCACTGCTCACTTCATTCATCGTTTTTTTCCCCTCTGGATCAAACTCCCACACTCTCTCTTCATCACGATTTCCCCCCTCCAGACCTTCAAAAAGCTGTTCACACCAATCTCATATCTTCCCCCTTCTCAAAATCATGATCTTTTTCTACCGGCCTTATATCCACTCCAAACCAACCTCCTTCAAATTCCCTGTTTTTCCTTCCTGAAAGTCCCTCATGTCCATCATGTTTACCTGTGTGCCCTGCCATCTCCCTCCTCCCTTCCACAGAATCCCTTTCGTCACTGTTTCTACTATTTTGTGCTTCCGTCTCCATCTCTCTGTTTGCCTGCCTTGTTTATCAGTGTTCTGTGTGTACCGTTTTACACAAGCCCGAGAATGGAATACAAAAAAAAAAGAAAAAAAAAGTGAACAAGGATATAAATACAGCACATGAGTGCATATGCCTGGTGTTGGCTTAATGGTCAGCGTGGTGGGCTGGGGATCCTCAGATCCTGAGTTCAAATCCCATTCAGCTGTTGAATTAATTCCAGGTGGGGTTGACCCTGCCTTTTATCTTTCCGAGGTCGGCAAAATGAGTGCCAGCTTACTGGTATCCTGTGTCGTAAGCAACTGAAACTGCAACTGCACCAACTCAGAAGGTGGACCCGTACGTAATCCACGATACCTTAGATGAGGGCTTAATATACCACAAGAAGCTCCAAATGTCTCAAAATGAATGGCGTTGTGGAGAATACTGAAGCAACGACTTGCATTAGAAGTCAGTTTGGTGATATGATCGTATCCAAGATACGTTGTGAGAGATTATAGGGCTTCAGAGCTTCAGGGGACTCTACTTCTTCCAGGCATTGGCCAGAGAAGTAGATTTAAAGGTTGAATTTTAACTCTTCATTGTTCAAGATGGAGAGTCATACTGTCATGGTGAATAGTGAGAAAGAGAAAAAGAGAGAGAGAAAGAGAGAGAGAAAGAGAGAGAGAGAAGAGAGAGAAAGAGAGAGAGAGAAAAGAGAGGAGAAGAGAGAGAGAGAAAGAGAGAAGAAAGAGAGGAGATGAAGAGAGAGAAAGAGAGAGAAAGAGAGAGAAGAGAGAGAAAGAGAGAGGAAAAGCGAGAGAAGGATAGGATCAGGGGCAGCTGGGAACTTTTAGATTGATTGCGCGGTACGAGAGAGAAAGGGAGAGAGGAGGGAACGGAGAGAGAGAAAGAGAGAGAAAAGAGAGCGAAAGAGAGAGAAAGAGAGAGAGAGAAGAGAGAGAGAGGAGAGAGAGAGAGAGAGAGAGAGGGAGGAGTAGAGAGAAAGGAGAGAAGCAAGAGAGAGAAGAAGAGAGAAAGAGAGAGAAAGAGAGAGAAGAGAGAGAAAGAGAGAGAAGGAGAGAAAAGAGAGAGAAGGAGAGAAGAGAGAGAAGAGAGAAAGAGAGAAAGAGAGAGAGAGAGAAGAGAGAGGAAGCAGGGAGAGAGAAAGAAAGAGAGTAGAGAAGAGAGAAGAGAGAGATAGAGAGAGAGAGAGAAGAAGCAGAGGGAAAGAGAGAGAGAGAAAGAAGAGAGAAGAGAGAGAGAGAAGAGAGAGGCAGAGAAGAGAGAAGAAGAGCAAGGGAAGAGACGAGAGAGAAGAGAAGAAGGAGAGAAAAGAGGGCAAGAGCGAGACGAAGAGAGAGAGAAGACGAGAGAGAGGAGAGAGAAAGAGAAAGAGAGAGGAGAGAGAGGAAGAAGAGAGAGGACGAGAGAGAGAGAGAGATAAGAGAGGGAGAGAGAGGAGAGAAAGAAGAGAGAGAGGAGAAATGAGAGAGAGAGAGAAGAAGAGAGAGAGAGTGGAACAGTAGGAAGAAAAGAAGAAGAGAGAAGAAAAGGAGACAGAGAAGAGAGAAAGAGAGAAGAAGAAAAAGAGAGAGGAGAGAAGAGAGAAAGAAGAGAGAGAAGAGAGAGAGAGAGAATGAGAGAGAGAGAAGATGGAGAAGAAAGAGAGAGAGAAGAGAGAGAAGAGAGAGAGAGAGAAAGAGAGGAGAGAGAGAGCAGAGAGAGAGAAGAGAGAAGAGAGAAAGAAGGGAAGAGAGAGAAGAAGAGAGAGAAGAGAAGAGAAGAGAAAGAGAAGAGAAAGAGAAAGAGAAAGAGAAAGAAGGAGAGAGAGAGAGAGAGAGAGAGAGGGAGAGAGAGAGAGAGAGAGAGAGAGAGAGAGAGAGAGAGAAAGAGAAAAGAAAGAGAAAGAGAAGAGAGAGAAAGAAGAAAGAGAGAGAGAGAGAGAAGAGAGAGAGAGAGAGGAGAGAGAGAGAGAGAGAGAGAGAGGAAGAGGAGAGAGAGAGAGAGAGAGAGAGAGAAAGACATGCATTCAATGCTCTGCATACTGCAAAATCTGCGAGAATTTTGATCTTTGGATCCTCAAGAACTCTTAATTTTATCATCTGTTAACAGGGCATTTGCTCATGAAGAAATGATGAAAGGTAAGATCAGTCTTTCCTTTTTCTTTAGTATCCCTCAGAGACGCTTTGGTGGATAGTTCCATGTCAGACAAAAAAAGAAAACGAACGGTGGAGAGATTCCTTACTCAGCAACTTCTCCACATCCTGTTCTGGGGCGAAAAAGGCTGTAGTACAGAACCCAGTCAAGGTTGCCCAGGAATCTCAATTTGAGTTCGTGACGTCCAACCTGCTCATAAACACATTGGAAGTCATTATGGTTTCACACGAAGGAGGTGTGAACTTCAAGTTACCATCGCGCATTCCTCTGGTTTCATATTGGTACAACTTGTGAAGAATAAATATCGATCCACATTTCTGATCGTCGGGTGTTTTTATTCATGGTGAGTTTCACATACATGCGCGTGTGTGGTGTGTGTGTGTGTGTGTGTGTGTGTGTGTGTGTGTTGTGTGTGTGTTTTATGTTTGAAGCTATCCATGGAATCAAAACCCTGAGAGGAAAACTTCCTTATTTTTGTGCTGAACTTAAGGATTCCCAATTGTATATATATAATATTGTGTGACTTAAAGATTCCCAAATATATACACTATATATAAATACAGTATATATATACATATAACATATACATTACCAGTTATTAAATAAAATATTAATTAAATATTATATATATATATATATATAGGGTCCTAAAACAAAATACAACTTTAAATGCTTCGTTGATTCCTCTAAAAAAAAGAGTAAATTTGTCACTAATGCTTCATTTCTTGTTGCAGAGAACCTGAAGTTAGTGATACCCAAGCAAGAGCCAAAAAATGCCAAGATGACGTACAACAACGGACGAAATTGTTGAAGCTTTGGCACCAGACGAAAAGTGTCATACAAGTGAACGTCTTTACTGCGACATTTCGGTACCTGTGCCATACACCAAATCTTCGGAGCAACAAAGTGCACCATCGCAAGTTTACGCAATGTGGGAAACATCGTGACTTCACAAGGGTCAAGTGGTCGGAAAAGAGACAGGTCGAAGTGAAGAAAATGTGGAATGGGTGAGACAGGCGGTCGTTTCAGAGTCCAAAAAAATCGATTCGACGACTTTCTGCGAGGCAAAACATTCATAAAGAGCCACCGTTCAGAGGATCCTTCGCGAAGACATTCATGCCTGTCCATTATAAATTCAAGACGGAACGGTGCTTACTGAATCAACGAAAAGAAAGACTAGACTTTGCAAATTGGTTTCTCAGGAAGTGGACGAAGATGCATACTTCTCAAAAAACTTCACATGAGGACGAATGCATGCTCAGACTTGTCCGGGGAGGTAAACAGCAAAAGTTTCGGTACTGGGGAACTGAAAATGTTGGTAATGATCAACTGAACTGTGCCTCGATCTGTTCCAAGTCACCATTTGGTTGGCGTTGTGGTTGGTTGGGATATATGTCCACTTCTTTGAAGATGACCAGGACGCACTGCACGGTAAAACCAGAGGAACTATCGCGAATGATTCAGGAATCTATTGCCTGAGCTACGTACTCAGGCACGTAGGAAGAAACACCTGATCCAGATGAGAACCATGTTCCAGCAGGATGGGCCACCGCCCATACAGCCAGCGAAACAAGGCGTTTTCGTCAACCACAATTTTGAGGGCCGCTTATCTCTCTATGAAGCCGTTGAGTGGCCATGGTATTCCCTGACCATTACTCATCCAGACTTCTTCTTGTGGGGTTCTCAAAGACAGATTATGGGAAACCCTAGCTCAGATTCTTGATCAGCTGAAAGGAAACATCCACTGAGCAATCCAGAACATTCCTCAGGAAACGTTTCCAAAGTGAAGGAGAACATGAAACAGGGTTTGCAGGCGTGATCGACAACGTGGAGCTCGTCGACAATGTGGTCTAAAAGAAAACGACGATTCTATACCAAATTTAAATTTTGGTGGAATTTTGACATTGGTACAGGTAAACTACAACCTTTCAGGCTTTCTATCAGCCATATATCTTTTTAAAAATATATGTATGACATCCTCTTTGCAGATGAAAGTTGTGTATTTGGACAGCCTGTTTATCCATATATAATATATAATATATATATTATTATATATATATATATATATATCTATATATACGATATTATATAATATAACATATATTTGGGTGGTCGCTCGACTACCGTTATCTCAGGTTTCAGTCTGTCTGTATGTATGTAATGGACACTCTGGAGGCAGAGGAGTCAACCGATTTTGATGAAATTGACTGGTAGGTTCATACCAGGATCTAGGTTGTATGCTTTTTGAGCACCGGCTATGGCGCCACATTGCCTAGCAACGGGACTTTGAATTTTGAGGAAAAATCCGAAAAATATTTCTATATTTTTTTTTCGAAAATAAAAAACCGGCTTCCCGCGGTTTTATGCGCACTATGATCAACCTCTTGAAAAATTTCAGCCCGAATCCGTCAAAACTGTATGACTAGTATGGCAATTATAAGCGACCATCCATGCACCTACCGGCTTGTCTATATATAATTATATATATATATCCATATATTGTGGAGAAAAACCTGTTTCTCACAAATTAGTGTCCCGCACAAGCGTCAACGGACTTTTCAGGCTCCCAGGGATTGTAAGGCTCGTCGACGTGGTGGGGGTGGAACGGGTCAGAGCCGGGGCGCCAGTGTGTGGCAACAGACGTGGCCTAAGATCGCGAGTGAAAAATAATCGAGCGCTCCGATCGCTGGTTGAATGCGATATTCAGTGGATTTTCAGACTCTCGACAGCAATGTCGCGCTGATTCGTTGATAGCCTCCGTCTAAAGGATTGATGAAATGGGACAGTGTGATCGTTATTCCCGCTATCGCTGAGCGGAGCTGTGGAGTTTACAACTGTTTTTGGAACTCTTTGTTGCAAGAGTTCTGGCAGGTTTTTTGTGCTGTGTAATTCCATTCTGTTACCACCATTTTTGAGATCGGCCATATAAAAATATCGTGCTACCCTAAGAGGCCGATCTGAACACAAGTGGTGTGTTTTGTTGTTCCTTCTTTGCCACACGTGGACTGCTGAAGCTCGACTTAACTCAGTAATTTCCGTGCTGGAAGATATTAATCATGCGGAGCGACAATATATTAATATATAATATAATATATAATATAATGATATATTAATATATATGGATATATAATATATATATATTAGATATATATGGATATATATATATAATGGGATATATATAATAAGTAGATATATATGGATAATATATATATATTATATGTATAATATATGGGATATATATGGGATATTATATACATCATATATATAGTTAGATATTATATGGATTACATATTAATATATATATATATATAATATATATTATATATTATAATAGTTAGATGCCCGGTGTATGTACCATTATCCCTGGTGTCATAAGAGGCGACCAGGGTTGCGTCAGGAAGGGCCTCCGGCATAAAACCTGTGCCAATCATTATGCCGGATCATACGGATGATCGCTTGGCGACTCCCTAACGGGAGCAGCAAAAGAAGAAGATATCCTATATATATATATATAGTTATATAATTATCTATATATATATTATATACTCATATATATATATATATATAATATAATATAATATATATTTAAATATTATATATTTTTTCTTCCTTCAGCTATATCTTCTCATATATAATATATATATATATTATATCCAATATATATACATATATATATATATTATAATACAGCTTGCACACTAAAAAACGGCTCGCGTCAAACGATCCTATGAATTGCTGTGGCACTTAGGCGGGACATGCGACAAAGTTTGGGCAGTCTGGCGTTCCATAGTACACTTGCATTTTGCAAATGCTATTTTGTCATTCCACGTGTACGGTCTGTCGTCTGCTACCAGCTATGTTGTCTGCTATCCCGTAATGTGCACCGGGTAACTCCGGGCCCATCCCGACATTTTTTTGTTTCAGTGGTTCGCTCTATCTTCACTTTCAGGAGATAGCACGTGCAGACAAAAAAACCAGACAAACAAAACTTAAAATCACATGTTAGATATTGTATATGGCGTTGGCCCATGTCAATTCGGCTGAATTGAAAAATACATTTACGAATCAGGTGATGAGTATAATTCAGAACCAGAAGTCAGAAGTAAAAGTTCTTTTACATCGGGACACTCCTCGGTAATGTTCTGTCAGCAATTGAGTTTGGTGAGGAATCAGTCATGTACTTTTCGCGTGCATAGGTACAGAGAAACACACAGACACACTTCCTTTATATTATATCTGTGGCAAGGCCCTCGCCGGGGGGGGGGAGGGGTGTGTTTCCTACCAACCCCCTTAGCCTATGACTGCCATGGCCCACTAGGGAACTGATACTGCGTCATCAGAATATGTATAGAAGATTAAATTCATTCAAAAGACCCGGGCAGCACGGGTGCATTACCTAGTATATATATATAATATAATATAATATATATATATAATATATAATATTATATATTTATATATATATATATATACACATATTATTTTATATAATATATAACCATATATATATATACTATAAATATATAATATATATCACACATATATATATATATATATATATATATATATAACATACACATTATATTATATATTTAATATAACTATATATATATAATATTATACACAATATATATATAATTATATTATATATATATATAAATATAATATATAAATATATATAATATATATATATATATATATATATTTAAGACCCAGGAGGACCCACTGCTGGGAGCAATACATTGGAAAGCCTGATGGAGTTTTGCAAACACCAATCTGAACAACAAACCCTCTGAGAGAATTCCTGTGGGGCAGATTGAGACCAAAATATATTATATATTGTTGTAGAATATATTGTTGTAATTGCGCCGCCCGGCGTGCGAAGACCGCGTCTAACAAATAGCGGTAGCTTCGCCCACCGAACGGACAATCCAGTCGTGACTTTCTGGAACAACGCCAAAACCAGTCATGGGTTGGGTTTAATCCCACCACGGCCAGTCGTATTCACGTTGCGAAATAGGGTCCAATCGCCGAATATCGATATACCTTAGTACCCGGCGGGTAGACCTACGAGGGACCGTACCTTGGCGAAGGGCCTGCTTGGACACGAACCGCTTAAGCGGTCCGTTCGCGTTTGGGATAACCGAGCGGGTAATTATCGCTAGACTCGTCGACCGATTCTATTTATCGGCTATTTTAAAAACCAACTATATTCCGGTGCAAGATGGGGGGCAGTTCACTGAGGGAATGACAAACGAACAGGTTTACATCAAACAGGAATTATTATAATGAAGCACGTGTGCAATTAAACAAGGAAAACAAGTATGCAATTCAACAACAAAAGCACCGATACAAAAAGACTACAGACCGTCTACTATTTGTACAGTCACTTGCACTTGAACAGAGTTCCTTACTTATTAGACGGGCACTGACACACGTACGCACACACACACACACCCAAGAAATGTGGCAGAGGCCTTAATAACGAGCCCAGTCGGAGGAACAGGTGAGCTGAAACTCAGAACCTACCTCGAACCGTCTCACCGTCGTGTGGTCTTCAAGTTGTTCGACCCGGCTCCAGCGAGAGCGAGCTGGATCCAATCGCCGAGCCGC
Source organism: Eptatretus atami (assembly GCA_035128595.1). Classification (NCBI taxonomy): domain Eukaryota; kingdom Metazoa; phylum Chordata; class Myxini; order Myxiniformes; family Myxinidae; genus Eptatretus; species Eptatretus atami. The sequence continues at coordinate 4,502,690 of CM068963.1, forward strand.
GATCCTTCCGGAGCTCCGCGAATTTCCCTACGCTTCTCAACACGTGGCTGGTGAGACGAGGCGCCGATCTTCCCGTCGATGCGTCGCTTCCGCGAGGAAAACTCCGCGCTTCTAAACACGTGCTAGTGGAAACAGGCGGCGATCTTCCAGTTGATGCGTCGCTTCCCACCGAGGAACACCTACCCGCGCTTCTCAATCACGTGCTGGTGAGACGAGGCGCCGATCTTCCCGTCGAGAAATCGCTTCCAAGGAACACTCCCGCGCTTCTCAACACGGCTGGTGAAATGAGGCGCCGATCCTTCCCGCGATGCGGTCACTTCCCGAGGACCACCTCCAAGAAGAAGCCAATGAGTCGCACCAAGCGGACCAAAATGGAGAAACAAAGAGCTCCAACGTAAAATAGAGAAGAAAGCCACCATCGCAGCTCGAGCCAAGCGAGCCGGCTTAACTTCTTTCCAAACAGGGCAGCTTGAAGCAAAAGCTCTCCGAGCCAAGGCAGAAGCCGAGCTCAACGGAACCATCAAAGCAGAAAAGCCTCTCTCGAGCCAGGCCTAGCCGAAGCTCACTGAGCCAGCAAAGCAAGAAGCTTCCGAAGGCCTCAACCTAACGCAAACCAAGCAGGAACCCGACGGTCCCTGCTTGAACGGCTTACTCTCTTGCCGAAGAAAAGCTTACTAACCAGCACAAAGAAAGGATCTGTCCTTATCCTTCCCCCCCCTCGCCTCGCGTGACTCATGACTCAGTGCTCGGCTCCATCCCCCCGTCAACAGCACGGGTGGGAGGGAGTAGTTGACATCATGAGTCAGGGACGGCAGATTCTTCTTCCTCTCGAAAGTAGGGGAGGGATGTCTCCATTGCTTCGTTCTAACTATTTAATCGATCCGCAGCGCATTTATGTTTCTGACATTTAAACAATGGAAGATGAGCTATTAGGGAACAAGGCACTTTACGACATAATGCTGACTAAAGACTGTATGTTGTGTGGCAATCGAATTCCAATTCGTAACACTACACTCCTACCGTTTTAAGACTCTTCCGATCGTAATTCGTGTGACAGCATGTGTAAGTTTCCCTAGTCACGATTCTAGCCTTCGGATCCCTGAGTGCGAATTTCTTTATACGTTGTCGCAAAAATAAATAAACTAATGCGCTGCGTAACTACTCAACAAACTCTCAGACTTCATTCGGACCATTAACTGAAATTGCGGCGCTAAAACAACATGCAGGTGAGGTTCCACGTAATTCAATTTCACTTAACTTATTCCATTACTTTAACCATGGCCAGGACATGTGATCTGTGAAGGGAAGGTAAAAGTCATTACAAAGTCAAATTGGTGCAGGGAATGGATGGAGATGGTGCGCAAAACACAAATGACATGATGGATCACGGGCTGCTCTGCAGGGCAGTTTGCAAAACTGGATGTTCTGGCGCACATGGTGAGGATGGACACAGGGGCAAACGCAAACATGGGTAGCAGGCATGGGGTCATGGAAGAGCAGGCAAACGAGGCATGGCAAGGCAAGTCATGCGAACAGGCGGCTGCAGCACAAGTCTGGCAAGGTGAAGCTGGCCTGGCCTCTGGTGTGGTTCCATCAGGTTTGGAGGGAGTGCGGTGGTGGTCGCCGCTTTGAAGGCGGGCTCAGACTAACCTACCTGTCTCCCCCTCATTCTATCACCTTTGCCTGTCTGTCCATAACCATTCTTAATTTGCCACACCACATAAGAATTTGGCCCCCTCTTTATTTTTATTATTTTATTTCCTTTTATAATTGTCTCTCACCCTTTATAGTTTGTCTGGGTACATCTGATCTTGCTCTAAGCTAGCTTACCCCAACCCCTACGTCCTCTCGCTGGTGGGATTTGGGTGAGGTCAGATGGATGAGATCAGGGCAGTTGTCTCTGTCGATGGGGATGGGGCACAATAGGGCCTCAAAAGAATGGCCTTTCCATAGAGTTCAGGAAACGATCTAAGCAACGGTGGGTCACAGCGGCCTACAACGAGCGAAGGGATGGATGGTGCGCAATGGGTTACATTCCTATCTACCCGTAACATTCATTAACTGAAAACTACTGCCCGGGCTTTCAAAACGGGCCTCAACATTTTACAAACTATCGGTTCGAACAAATCCATGTATTCCGTCGCCCTAGTGTTGTGTGTCGATTATAAATTTGGGCCTTGCGCTCAACATTTTCATTTGTGCCCCTCGCATCGGCAATTCCTGGCTGGGCAGCGTGGATACTGGTTCCAGCGAAACTCCCTCGCGAACTCTAAGAGGGATGGTGGACTCGGCGCCAGCCCGGCAGGCTGCGGGCCGAGCTCGCATGCTCCCTACAACGCAGGGGGTTTCCCTCTTCGGGCATTGGGCCCTCCGATGCCAACACGTGCGGTGGATGCCGAACGTCCTCCGGGGTCGCCGTGCGCCCACTACACGGCCCATGGCATCTCTGTGCTGCTACGGGTACGGGTTCCGACGGGTCGCCGTGCCCCTGAATATCTGCCGGCGCCCCCTCGTCTTGAGGCCCGTAATGGGCCGGGTACTCTGGCCGACTAGATCCGGTGCCCGGGTGCTACACGAAACATCATACTCTTTTCCACTCTTTCCACCAGCCACCTCCAGCCTCGGTCCATGACACGCTACTGCACCGGCGCCAAACGAAGGTTTCGTGCTTTCCTCAGACGAGCGATTAGCAAGAGGAACCGTATGTCGCGGCTTTTTAGTATGCATTTGAATGAGATACCCGCGATTCAACTAACATTAAACTGACTCACAGATCGCTATAAGGGGGGGTGGTTCTTGGAGTGGGGGATCTACCTCATCTATCCCAAAAGGGAATTCACAAGTATCACACATGCATTAAATACCAATTACCGCAAATGAGTGGCTACTCTATTAAACTTTATGTGCCCGCTGGTTGTGTGGCAAATTAAGGAAAAGTGGCATTTCCTCACGCATCTGTTGCCAATTTCACAAAGGACACACACCAAGCACTGCAAGCGTTATTAAATGCCACGTCCTACTAATTATGGATGCCATGAGAAGTGCGTGGCTCGCACGACGAGTAGTCGTCATCTCGGTATTCTATATGCATCGTTCCTTTGATGAGATCCCGTCTTCATAAGCGGCGACGTCGCTAAGCTACCGCTCCACCTTCACACATTTCCATGTCTGTTCTCATGTCTTCCACATCAAAAAATTCCTCATTTCTAAATCTTGGCCAAACTAAAAATCCTTCCATCCTGCCAAATAATTATTCACTGATGGCCAACACCAACCAAAACGGAGTGCCATGAGGAACAACCGCCATGCCGCACTCGAAGGCCGTCTCGCTATACATCACCCCATCCCTAATAGTACTTCCTGTGCCCTCCTCGAGCAAGGGGGTGCTGCCACACCTGCTGCCTGGGGCTCGTGTCCAATCGAAGTGTGCTGAGGTGGTTGGTTTCTACTCCTGTTTCTTTGTTTTCTCTGATAGTCGGCGCACTCTAGCTGCGGCAACTCCTGCAACTCGCAGCTCTTGTTTCGTGACGTCGTATGTCAGCTGCTCTACGCGCTTGCGTGCAACCTTGTCCTTCTGGATGGTAACATCGGTTGAGGATCTACTTCTCGGCCGATTTGACCTCAACTCCCCCATGTAACCACTCGCTGGCCATGACGTCAGCTCCGCGCATCCAATTGTTAAGCCCGCGTTGAGCGTTGGGGTTGCCCACCGCGAGCAGCCATGTCGTCTGTTCTCGTGCTGGAGGCTTTCACACACATCACGCTGACTCTGAAAACCCATCCCGTTCCAGATCATGTGTATCCCAGGCGACTCTTACCATGTCCGTCTTGCGGGGTCTTGGTGCCATGCGAATCGCCACCGCGGCGTGGTCAGGGAGCGGGCTCACTTCCGGGGCATGGGCGAACGATCGTCGGCAGCTTCGATGCGTTGTTCGCATACGGCTATCAGACCGGGGTGTACGCGCTGCTTGGGACGTGCAAACGGCACGGCCCAATCCAGTCAGCTCCATCGGGCCGATACTCCTAGCCTGGTTAGTTTTGCCACTCGATGATTCGGCACCGTGTCGTTCACGTTCATTCTTCCTCCCTTTGCGCCACAAAAACGTACATGTCGCCACGACTGCTCATATGTAACTGCACCTCGCATGTATACTCGGGGTGAAGCGTAGTTGTGGGCCTACTTTGCGCTAAGTGCTATTACACGTAGACAAAAAGTCTGATTTTCTCATTATCATATCCCCGCGACTTGGAACTTCACCTGACTGTTTGGCTTCACGACGCGCGGGAATTATCAGACGTGGTTTATTCTTTCACACATGTCCGACGCTTCTCCTAAAAGAGCTCTTTATCACTCTTGCAACGGAGTTGCAATTGCGACTTTTTTCAGGTAATTTTCCAAAGTATAGCGCATGTTTTGCCACACTCGTAGCGGCAACACACACACAGGGGCAACGGAGCCACGCTGGGATTGTTGCGCTATCTCAAGTCAGCTCTACGGGGTTCATATCCCAAGCTCCGCGTTGGACGATTCACAGCATCGCCCTCTACACTCGCAAGGCTCGACCGACTCACCTCGTCGCGTCCGCCTCATGGGGCACATTTCTCCTTCGTTGCCTGAAGGAGGCTATCCTGCTGCTTTGCATCGTGTCCAAACATTCCTCAAGCTCAACCCCATGTCCTCACTAACTATCCTGTGGTGTGTGTTCAGAGTAAATCCGTTTTGTGTCGTCCACTTCTCACGCCCCTCTCTGCTCCGCTGAATCTCCTCCCGAAGTGTCTTGTTAGTTCTAATTTCCTGTGTGCTCACATCAGGTTTGCTTACGAGGCGAGCTACTCCGTTATTATAAACTTTCCACATGTCTTCTTGCTTCTCGTTCGGCTATTCCATCTCCGTTAAACTCCATTGGGAACAGTCGTGAATCTTCTCTGAGCCTCTTTAGTTGTTCGCATTTTTCGCGGAGTGTTCCATCTCCGTGGACTGCAAGAAAGTTTTGGTAGATAAGATCGTGTGCCTTGAGAAGTGAGTTGGATATTTGTTAACTCCAGTAATTGATTTGGTAATCTTATGATTTTGCTCAACACACCCAAAACTGTACTTCAACTTCTTCGATGTTCTCCAATCTTCCTCGTGAGTCTTTTCAATTGGTTTGAAGTGCTGCCCTTCCTGTTTATATATAGCTGCTTTGTCCCTAGATAGCTTTCACTACTCTTGGTGAACATGTTCAGCTCACAATACGCTTTAGCATTGGCGGCCTTTGCGGCTTAATCTGAGTTATTAACTATGCGTCTCCGTGGTGAGTGATCGCTGAGACATTAAATGGCATTCTAGAATTCTAATCTCTCTCCTCTCTCTCTCTGCCGATACAGTCACTCAGGTCGATTGTTGATACCAAGTCCTCTTTTTGCTGTTTGGTGTTGTCTCGTAATCAGAAGCCGTGTATCTCATTTTGTAACTATTCCTCTACCTGCGTGAGCTGGGGGGGGATGGAGCACGATGAGTATGAGTCATTCGCCTTTCTCACTCCTCCACACCTCAACCTTGCTTTGGCTTCTAATTGTTTCGATCTGCACAGTGGTGGTCGCCTCAAGCGTGTTAATTGCTCGCTGTGGTGCTCTTTCTTTCTCTCGTGTAACATCCTCAGTTCGTTTGTGTTCGGTTCGCTCCTTAGTATTTGAGGTGTTTCTGTGTAAACGTCATAGAAGCAGGATCTGTTTTCTATTTCTCTGCAATCATCTCCCTTTTCTTGCACACTTCAGACCTTGCTTTGACTTCTCAACTGTCGATCTTGCACGTGTGGTTCTCAACTCTTGTTTCATTCTCCTTCTCTTTCTTTCCTATCTTAAACCTCAGTTCGTTTTGTGTGTTCTCTCTCTGCTTAATGGTGTTTCCACGTAACCGAGAAGCTTTTTATTTTTCTAATTCTCTCTCTATCTCTTCCACACTCTCCAACCTGCTTTGGCTTTAACTGTTTGACTTTCTGCACAGTGTGCGGTTCCTAGACGCAGAGAGTTCAATTCTCGCCGTTCTAGTCTCTATATCCGTTCGGGTCTCTCTTCAGACTTGCGCCTCATGACGTCGCTTGTTTGTAATTCGTCTTGCTTGTCTAGGTGGGCTTCGTTCGTTAGCTATCTTGCATTTCGCTGGCTCTAGTGAGAAGTGGCTTTCTTTTCTAACCTCCCGATGGCTGTCGCTCCCGTCACACACCCACCGAGGAGAGTTGACGGCTATATTGTTGCTCCATTTGATGGTCCTCACTCATTTATCCCATCTGTCTGTCTGCTTTGCTCAGTTGTCCTCCTGCTTATGCTGTCTTCCACTGCTGTCGCATGAAGCCTCTATTATTTGCGTTCCAATTCTTCACGAGAGGCTCTTGTCTTAAGTTTTTGGTTAGACACAGGTAGTATTCATCTTTTTTACTACGCCTCTCAGCTTTCTGGCTGTCCGCCGATTGCCTCTTCCTACTCTGCTTAGTTTTTCTAATTCCAAATTGTGTTTCTGTTTTTCCCTCTCCCAGCTCGGGTTTTCATTTTGGCCTTTCTGCCGAATCTGGTGTCAGAAGGCGGCCGGCAATGTCCGCTGCTTTGCCTGGGATGACAGGTGGTTTGGAAACTGGTGGCTTTGGGAGCATTTAATGTTCTTTCCACGTCGTGGTCGTCGCCTTTCGTCTGTGCGTTTTACACTTATTTGGTTTCACTAGCCACCGCTCCGTGGTTGCGCTGAGGGTGCTGGGGATGGGGACGGGCGCTCGCCTCTTTGATTTTGGCGACTTTCCTGTTTGTGGCCCGGTGGATCTCGGGCAAAGGTTCGTGTGCGCTCACAGTATATTTGGAGGGGGGTGATGCGGGCCCCGGCTCCTTAGAAATTAGTGGTGGGGTCAGTAAAAAAATCCGCGTCCCGGGCATGGATCCTACATTCAACCACTTTCTAATCCAGTTCTGCACTCATTCTCGCCCTTGTGAGTTGCCCGCCATAGCCTGTGCCTGTAGGGCGGTCTGAATGCAATATCTTTTAAGAGGGGGTCGAGACTGGGAACTTATTGTTTTTACAAATTTGGATACGACTGGAGGAATAAATTTCAATGGGGAACCGAGGGGTCCGCTCCATCACACCTTGATCCGGTTCCCTTTTTGGGTTCACTAAATCTGTCACGTTGGTGGAGGGGAATGAAATCCGGGTTGTGCGTTTGCTTCTGGGAGAGCCGTCCGCCGCGCGAGCACCGAGCTGTGTGGAGGGTGGTTCGCTCTCCGGTTCAGCTCTGCGTGTTCGTTGGACGCGGAACGAGGCCGCGGGTTCGGGCGTCGGAAACGGACCCTGGGCCAGAGTAAGAGGAGGTCGGTTCGGCTACGCACAACGCAGTGTTGAGCCGGTGGGGCCTTGAGAGGGACTGTCGGCAGGGCGGCGCTGCGCGTATCGGATCAGTCTGCTCTTGCTGGATGAGGACCAACGGGTCGCGACGCCCCTTGAAAGGACAAACCCGCCGCGGTGCGGCGCGTATGTGCTGGTACCAGCTTTGACGTTCCGCTCCTTTCGGGGTGGTGGGTGTTTTCGATATCCCAACGGCCCAGTACTGTACTAGGCCTTGCCCTACCCGCCCCCGCTGATAATTCTTTGAGGTTGGTGGTGTGTGTCAATTGGTCCGTGAACTATGGTGATTAGTATCAGTCTGAGTCACGTGCTCTCGCCTGCTGGTTTGACGTGCGTCTACGTGCCGGTGTCGTTCGCTTTGGTTCGGGTGGTTATTATGTTGTGTCTCAATATTGTTTTGCTTGTTTCTTGCACCACGTTGCTTAATATTTAATGTGTGTGTGCTGTATGTTCGTGTGTCTCTTGGGCTGCAATCTTGACTCGGCATCTAGTTGGTTTTATGCCGCTCAAATGATCGGGTGCGAGGTCTGGGCAATCCGCTCGTTCTTGAGCGGCGGTACACGTATGGCGTGTCAAGAAGGCTCCTGCGAACCTCGGATCGAAGGCGCGTGCTTGGTGGTATACACCGAACAGGCTTGAGAGCAGTGGGTATGTCTCCGTTCTGGGATATGAGAGCGAGTGTATTATCGCCACGGGCTTGGACCCTTTGGGGGTGCTAGCTGGGGTGGTGGGAACTGCGGTTGGGTTCGAGTCGATGGGAGGAGGTAAGGGACTTACTATAACTCTTTTGGGTCTTATATCCGCGCGTTGACTGTCGTTATGTTACTCCGGTCCCTGTAGTAGGGTCTTCCTATCTATGACCTCTCTAACTCATCTCTATTTAATAACACTAATCTTTAATCTTTGTGTCTATATCTCCGAACTTTTTTTTCTGTGTCATTCTAAACATTAATGTCTATAAATTATCTCTATGTGTGTATTATCATTATTGATGTAGTATCCTATTAATCAATTATCATATCTAATATCTAGACGTGTGCCCTGGTATTGCCTGCTTTAATCTTCTATACAATAAGGCGTCGTCTCATTAGGCCTGGCGCACATCGCAGGGGGTTGAGGGGGATACACATCAATCAGAGGGACTTGAAACATTCTATATTAAGTTGAAAACTGAAACGGAGTCTGAATGCATCTAACCCTAGTAAGACCCGGAATTGATGATGTTTAACCTGAAAAAATGTCTTTCGTTAATTGCATGGGAGCCTCATACAATACTTCCTGATAACGTAGTCAGATAACACTAGTTGTTTTCTGCGTGTACTACAGGGTAAAGATAGGCGAAACATGAAACAAAACATGTGGCGGAGAGCGGTTCGGCCTGCAGGGATAGAGGAAAATAGCTGGCAAGCACGTAACGTGGAATGCAATCGATTGAGCAAACTAAGTATCATGCGGAACGTGTAAAGGATGTGTGGATGCGCTTTTCGTGTAGCTAGTAATAACTTTCTTTACCGACAAATCATATACGCGCACCTATGAGCACGCAAAATTCTTTATTCCTTAATTACCCTATAAGCTCAATTAAATCCCCTATTCTAAACCACACTTTCTATATTTTTCTTTCAATTTCTGATTTTCTTTGACGTTAATACAAGGATAGTTTCTGATATTGCAGGTTTCGGGGACTTATGGGTTAGGTTCACTCTTATAATCATCCTCATTATATTTTATCACTTTACCTTATATTTCTATGTCTTCATTAACCTATTCCTATCTCCTCTCCATTAACACTTACCTATATTCTCTATCCATCACATCTATAAAATAATCTATACTTATAATCTACATTCAAATTATGTGCGCTGTCTATCTTTACGGGCATAAATGCATTTCCGCAGTCGTGTGACACCCTGAGATACTGGGAAAGCCGCGTTTTATTGGCTCGTCTAACAACAAATGCAGTTGGAAGATGAATAACCCTGCATGATAGAAAACATCCAAAAAACGGTATTCAACTCAAAGCTCCGGTCGGATCGCGGATAAGATCCACCACTCCAACTCGATCCATCAGACCGTGCTGCGAAGAGTACTTGAAATCATTGATGATTCAACCAGGTCAAATAATATTTTTAACTCCGGATCTTAGGGCAGTCGTTGAACAATGGGCCCAGGCTCTGAGCGTCCACCCAGTGCGAGAGCCCACCAAATATGCGGACTATTTGAGAACATGGTTAAAATTTGGATTATAATTTACGACAAGCCGTAGTGCATGGATGGCTATCCGAATATCATTTTTGAACACGGATCGGGCTGAAATTCTGAGAGGCTCTGTACTAACAAAACCGGGAGAGCTCTATATATATATTATAGAACATATAATTATTAGATATTTAAAAAATTTCAAAGTCGTTAGAGCATGGTGGCGTCCATAGAGGTCTCCAAAAGTACTAGACTGGCTAAACCTAACAGCAAGTTATCATCAAATGATGAACATCTCTGCTCCACCTTGTATATTGCTCCGCACTACTCACTATTAATTAATATCATGTATATAAATAAATTATTATCTAATAATAAAATGGTATAGTGAAACCATTACAACTTATATCTAAGGGATGGTCAAAATCCATTAATAAGAAGAGAAGTAATGTAATGAATTGCAACACCCAGATAAATATTGGTATAGAATGGTTTTATTTAATCGAAGTTCCAATGAGCGTTGTCTGATCTCCTTGGGAAAGTTCCCCTGCGGAATGTTTGGATTTAGTAATTTCTTCAGTCTGAATCATCTAGAGGCTAAACATAGATAAATTTGACGCGCACAGATCAAAGACTGGAAGATTCAAGGGAAATGAATTCAAAAAACGCATCATGCGAGAAATAACACACAGCACCGCGCAACATACAATTGTGGACCCTGAGCCATATCGCGTCCTGGGGCGTCGAAAGCAAACCCCAACAAAGGGTTTATGGATTAAAGAAATAGACAGAGCGCATCAGATTCTAAGCAACTTAATACGCAAGCTGCCATAAATACACCTACCTGGTCATACCGTCACAAAAGCGAACCACGAAAAACACCGAACGAATACACACACTTCCATCCCAACAAAGACCCAAACCCCACAATTCGCGCTCGCATATGAAAAGAGTAACGACAGGCCCAGTATTCTGAAGCAGTTAAATACACGCATCATAGAACAAAATGTTAATCCTACCGGCAAGAGTGAGGGAAGAAATTCGACACGTTGTGTCCTAAATAAAGAGGAAGAGAACTCTTCGTCAAAATAAAAAAGCACCTTTGCAGTTAGTAGCGTTTTGTTGATCCTAAGCCGTTTCGAATTTGTGAAGAGATGAATGTTTCGTTTTTTAGAGCGTAGACACTTACAGTTTGACGAATCCGGCACGCAGTCGTCAAGGACAAAGAGAATTCCAATTTGCTACAGCACGCCTGTCCAAATTCCCACCTTTTCTCCTCATGACACCCTGTCTTCGCCACAAAGTGAACTGTGAAGGATCAATGATATTCAAGAAAACACCGATGGTGAATATGTCGAAAACAATGGAAAAATACAACCCCAAAACCAAAAGAAAAAACAAATAAAAAGGACTCACACACACGACACAAACCTACTTGATAGACAAATTAAACCCTCGCGCCCACACCAATTCCAATTTTAAGTTGTAGGTCACTGGAAGGTACTGTTGGGTATCACAATAAAAAAATACCGGCGTCCATCCTCCAATAGCAAAAAAAAGATATAGAATAAATAATAGAAATACACTCTCATAAAGGACACATCAAAATTCCGTTGTAATTTTTTAGGCCAAAATAAGATATACTTCTATCCTTAGACTCCACCAAAAAAAACCCAACCAAAAACCAACAACTCAAATACCCTCAAAGAAAAAAACAGACTGAAGCCGATTCTATTATCGATATTTAAACCACTTATTCCGAGTGCAAGATGGGCAGTTATGAGGGAATGGACGCAATGACAGGTTATATTCACACAAGGAATTTTATTATAATGAATGACGTATGGCAATTTAAACAGGCAAACAGTAGCAATTATATCAAGCAACAAACAGCAACCGACAAAGAACTACAACCGTTACTTATTATGTACAGTGACTTGCACTTAACAGCAGTTCCTACTTATTAGACGGCCACGGACACACGTAGCACAATCACACACAGGAAATGGTATACACTCCACTCGGAGAAGAGGTGGCTGATTAACTCAGAAACCTATCTCTGAACCTTCAACACTCGTGTGGTCTTCAAGTTGTTCGGACCCGGGCTCCAGCGAGATGGCGAGCTGGGATCCAATCGCCGAGCGCGCGATCCTTCCGAGCTCCCGCGAATCTCCGCGCTGCCTCAACACGTGCCCTGGTGAGACGCGGCGCCGAATCCTTTCCCGTGTGCGTCGCTTCCCGAGAACCACTCCCGGCTTCTCACACGTGCTGGTGAGACGAGCGCGATCCTTCCTGTCGATGCTGTCGCTTCCCCGAGGAAGCCACCTCCCGCGCTTCTCAACGTGCTGGTGAAAGAGGCGCCGTCCTTCCGTCGACGTCGCTTCTCCGCGGAACCACGCTCCAAGAAGAGGCCGATGAGTCGCACCAAGCCGGAACCAACAATGGAGAACAAAGGAGCTGCCACGAGCAAGAAGAAGAAGCCTCACTCGGCAGGCTCGAGCCGAGCGACGGCTAACTTCTTCAAACAGGGCAGCTTGAAGCTAAAAGCTCTCCCGAGCCAAGCAGAAGCTCCGGAAACATCAAGCAAAAGCCTCCTCCGAGCCAGGCCTCAGCCGAAGCTCACTGGGCCAGCAAGCAAGAAGCTTCGAGGCCTCACCTAACTGCAAGCCAAGCAGACGACGGTCTGCTGCAACGGCTATCTCTATGCCGAAGCTAAAAAGCTTACTAACCAAGACAAAGAAGGATCCATCTTATCCTTCTCCCCCCCCCTACTCCCGGCGTGACTCATGGACTCATGCTCGTTGCTCATCCCCCGCTCAAACAGGGTGGGAGGGAGTTGGTTTGACATCATGAGTCACGGATCACTGGGAGGCAGATTTCTTCCTCTTTCGAAGACAGAGGGGAAGGGATGTCTATTGGTTCGTTCCTAACTATAAATCGATCGCAGCGCATCTAATCGATTTCTGCACATTTAACAATGAAGGTGAGCTATTAGGGAACAAGCACTTTCGACATAGCTGAACTAAAGATCCTGTATGTTGTGTGCAATCGAATCCAAATTCGGTAACAATAGTAAATAATATAAAATAATCGAAAGGTGTATGCTCACACACTGTTTAGCGCGTCACAAATTCTCGAAGCACATCTCATCGCCAAGAAGTCATCGAACTTCAGGAAAGAGCGTGCCAGTCCCCACTGAGCTCCGGCTTCCTCCCTCCCCCCCCCCCCCGCCAGTCGCCGACACCTCAATGGCCACCATTGCAAGTAAGCTATCAGAATGTGCATGCATGTCAAAATGGCTGTTTGCAAGCCAAATAGAATGGATATGACTCTGTGACCTCATTTTGCATTGACTATCAATATCTGGAGCCTGCAAATTCGAACCAAGATAAATTCCAAGAACAACAGCAATCAAGAGCAAAGGGTATATGGATCACAATTGGCAGTCATTACTGAACTATAATATAAATTAATTGGATATATTAAGAAGAGAGCTGTTATAAATGCCTAGTCCTGGTTTATAAGTGGAATTTTGGGAATCGTATCAGTAAACTTTCCTCATCATGGACATGGGAGAATGCGTTGAAACATTCATGTCTGTTTGTTTGTTTGTGGGCAGAACACGTTGATAACTGATGTTGTAACGAAGGGTGTGCATGGAATGTCCTACTAAAGTTGGTGATGGGCCATACAACTTAAAAATGGACTTCCTTGCATCCTATAGGGAGCATGTGTTTCTAATGTGGGTAATTTCTTTTTGACTTCGAGAAATGTTAGCGGATGTACTTTGTTTTATGTTGCTGACGCGAAAGTTGAGTCATGTGTTAAATTCAAATTTGGAGCAGTCAATATGGATTCAATGACCATACACATATTTGTTATTTATTTTGTTAATTGGAATGTCATGCTGTGGAAGGACCTATTAGCTACTCTCACTTAACATGGCGGCACTTAAAACACGGAAATCTCAAGATTGGTTAGTATTCAATTAGCCAATCAACTCAGGAGATCATGACAATCATTTCGGTGTATCAACTCCACATCAAGAAGCTCCAGTAGGACGCCACTAAAAACATACAACACACAACACACACACACACACACACACCACACACACAAACACATCACACACACACACACCTCATTCATTTAAGCAATAGTACGCGTTGCTTCGCTGATGGGAATACCAAAAGAGGAAGGTCGAGAAGAAAGAGGGGGAAGAGAAAGGGGGGGGGGAGGAGAGAGAAAGAGGGGAGAGAGAGAGGATGGGGGGGGGGGTGATCACAATATAAGAAAGCAGATCACAAAAACAGGTGCACCAATGAGATTATTCTTGGCAATAAAAGAAGGAACAAATTCACTATATCTTCACGCTGAACGGGAGAGACAGGTGATGAACTGCATTACCAAACCGCATTGTCGTCCACTTCACCTGACCACGTCGCTCCTTGGTACTGCCGCGTCACTAATAAAAGACATGTGTAACACCAACAGGCCACAACCACAAGACTCTCAAAATACCACCTGTTGCTTCGCTGACGGGAATACCAAGAGAGGGGGAGCGAGGAGATGTATGGGAGTTGAGGAGGGGGAAGGAGCGAAGCGGAGGATGGGGAGCAGGAGGGAGGGGGGTGGGAAGTGAAGGAGTGTGCGACTTGCATTTGGTCGTATAACTTGAGGGGGGAAGGAGGGGGGGGTTCTCAACTTGAGGGGGGGAAGAGGGGGGTTTTTAAACTTGAGCTTGATAGGGTACCTTGAAGGGAAGCGGGGGGGGGGGTGTCTAGACTGTAGGTTTAAGTTACCCTGAGTCTAGCTTTCTTCCTTACCACTCATTCCAAGGACATACTGTAAGGAGGGGACTTGAGGGGGAGGGGTTAGTTTACCCCTTTATACCTCATGGAGGCTAAGGAGCTACGAAACAGGAGGATTGAGGGAGGCAGGCCGATTTCTCAATGTTGTTTGTCACCCTGTTGGATGTAAAATGGACCGTCCCATCTGGCAGCATTAGTACAGGATTGAAAGCATAAATGGACACGCTCAATAGAGCATGTCAGAACAGCACATACTGACATTTTCAAAAGAGATGATAACACAAGCTTCCTTTGAGGATGAGACCGCACTGTGGCTGCAACCTGTCTCCATGCCTACATTGAAGCTGGAACTTCGGTGAGGCTGGTAATTACTCTTACTATTCATGTAATTGTTTATCTTACATTTTAAACTTTTATCAGATTGAACAAAGACATATGGAACACACGTTATATTTGTATTCTCTTTTGTGTAAATATGGAGATATTGAGTTTTTTACTTTATCACGTCAACATTGTTGATGCAAATAATGTAATTTTACTTTGGAAAACGACAGCGTGTCGAAAAGAAAACGTCAACAACACCAACTGTCGACTGTATCACCACAGCTTGCAAATGACAAACAGAGAAGAATGTTGAAGCCAGCTCCCCACTTTGTTGCTCACACTCAAAGTTTAAACAGTAATTTTAAAATATGTAAGCAAAAAGACAATAAGCAAGTGGAAATAGGAAAGAGGATCGTGAAACAGAAGGTGTTCATTGCCAAGCAGCTTGTGGAGTGCTCGCACTGAAGTGCTTTTAAGCACTCAGCAAGCACTTCACCGAAACGGTTATAGGAATGGCGGGCTTGCCAGTGAGAGCAGTGACCGCAGCAACTTCATCAACTACAAAAACAAAACTAGCATAAATATATGAGAAGGGATCAATAGCCTTGCTGGTAATTACACTTCGTTCAAGAAATGATATTTCTTTTAAAATTCAGATTTTGACACTTAAATAGTTCATGAGATCGATCCTTC
>CM068963.1:4536591-4560752 GCA_035128595.1 Eptatretus atami
TAAGTGCTTGTTCCCTAGATAGCTCACCTTTCATTGTTTAAATGTTCAGAAATCGATTAGATGCGCTGCGGATCGATTAATAGTTAGGGAACGAACAATGGAGACATCCCTCCCCTCTTCTGCGAAGAGGAAGAAGAATCCTGCCGTCCCGTGATCCCGTGACTCATGATGTCAACAACTCCCTCCCACCCGTGGTTGAGCGGGGGGATGGAGCACGAGGGCATGAGTCATGAGTCACGCCGGGGAGTGGGGGGGAGAAGGATAAGGACTGAGATCCTTTCTTTGTTCTTGGTTAGTAAGCTTTTTGCTTCGGCAGAGAGTAGCCGTTCAGCAGACCGTCGGGTCCTGCTTGCTTGCGTTAGGGTTGAGGCCTTCGGAAGCTTCTTGCTTTGCTGGCCAGTGAGCTTCGGCTGAGGCCTGGCTCGGGAGGAGGCTTTTTGCTTTGATGGTTCCGTGAGCTTCTGCTTGGCTCGGAGAGCTTTTAGCTTCAAGCTGCCTGTTTGGAAGGAAGTTAAGCCGGCCTCGGCTCGAGCTGCGAGTGGTGGCTTCTTCTTCTTGGTTCGTGGAGCTCTTTGTTCTCCATTTTGGTTCCGGCTTGGTGCGACTCATCGCCTCTTCTTGGAGGTGGTTCCTCGGAGAAGCGACGCATCGACGGAAGGATCGGCGCTCGTCACCAGCACGTGTTGAGAAGCGCGGGAGGTGGTTCCTCGGGAAGCGACGCATCGACAGGAAGGATCGGCGCCTCGTCTCACCAGCACGTGTTGAGAAGCGCGGGAGGTGGTTCCTCGGGAAGCGACGATCGACGGAAGGATCGGCGCCTCGTCTCACCCAGACGTGTTGAGAAGCGCGGGAGGTTCGCGGTGGGTGGAAGGATCGCGGCTCGGCGATTGGATCCAGCTCGCTCTCTCGGAGCCGGTCCGAACAACTTGAAGACCCACGAGGTGGAGAGGTTCGAGATAGGTTCTGAGTTTCAGCTCACCTGTCCTCCGAGCTGGAGCTCGTTATTACCATTTCCTGGTGTGGTGTGTGCGTAGTCGTGTGTCCGTGGGCCCGTCTAATAAGTAGGAACTGCTGTTAAGTGCAAGTCACTGTACATAATAAAGACGGTTGTAGTTCTTTTGTCGTGCTTTTTGTTGCTTGTATAATTGCATACGTGTTTTGCCTTGTTTAATTGCATACGTGCTTCATTATAATAAATGTCCTTGTGTGAATGTAAACCTGTTCATTGCGTCCATTCCCTCATTGAACTGCCCATCTTGCACTCGGAATATAGTTGGTTTTTAAATAGCCGATAAATAGAATCGGGTCGGCGAGGTCTGGCGATAATACCCGCTCGGTTATCCAGAACGGAACGGACTGCTTAAGGGTTCGTGTCCAAGCAGGCCTTCGCCGAGGTACGGTCCCTCGGTAGGTTACCCGCGCGGGTACTTAGATATATCGATATTCGGCAATTGACCCTATTTCGCGCGGGTAGAATACTGACGGGCCGTGGTGGGATTAAAAACCCACCCGTGACTGGTTTCTGGCGTTGTTCCAGAAAGTCACGACTGGATTGTCCGTTCGGTGGGCGAAGCGACCGCTATTGGTTTGACGCGGTCGTTCGCACGCTGACGGCGGAACACCTACAACACTGGTGTCCGGGAGTGGGAAACAATTCATTCCCCTCCAAACTAAATTAACGGGAACCGGATCAAGGGTGTGTGGAGCGACCCTCGGTTCCCATTTAAAATTTATCCATTATCCAATTTTAAAAAAAAGTTCAGCGACCCTTTAAAATTTATTCCGATAAGCAAAATGGCGGTTCAAGGCGAACTGGTGCAGGCTGGATTAGAAATGTGTTTGAATGTAGGATCCATGGCCCGGGACGGTTCTTTTTATGACCCCACCACTAATTTTAATGAGAGGGGCCGCTCACCTATACTGAGCACGAACTTGCCGGCAAACGGAGTCGCAAAATAGCGGCGTGATCGCACCTCAGCGCAACACGGAGCGGGCTGCTATTATTAGCACAGCGAAAGGCACGACACGAGTGGGTGCTCCCAGCCACCGTTTCAAACCACCTGGTCATGGCAGGCGAGGCAGGCGGACATTGGCGGGCTTCGGACACAATTGGAGGAAGAATGGAAAACCGAGCTGGTAGAGGAAAAACAGAAACACAATTTGGAATTAGAAAAACTGAAGCAAGAGGTAGGAAGAGGCAATCGGGACAGAGAAAGCCTGGAAGAGAGGTAAAAAGAGGAAAGTATTGGGTCAAAATTAGCAAGGAATTCGGTGAGGGAATGGACGAATTGAGGAGGGAAGCAGTGGAAAGTGAGGCGGAAATGAGCAAGAGAATGGTGAAATGAGTGAGGAGGCATGCAATTTGAGAAAGGAGTTAGAAAGAAAGCTTCTGAGTTACAGAAACACCAAGACAAAGAGACGGAATTACAAAAGGAGCTGAGGATGTTGAGAGAGGAAAGAAAGAGAACGGGAATGAAACGTTAGGAACCACACTGTGCAGATCAAACAGTTAGAAGCCAAAGCAAGGTTGGAGTGTGAGGAGATGAGAGAGGAATTAGAAAAAAAAAAGCTTCTGAGTTACGGAAACACCAAAGCAGAGAGAGGGAACCACAAAACGAACTGAGGATGTTAAGATAGGAAAGAAAGAGAACGGAGAATGAAACGTTGAGGAACCACACTGTGCAGATCGAACAGTTGGAAGTCAAAGCAAGGTTGGAGTGTGAGGAGATGAGAGAGGAATTAGAAAAAAAAGCTTCTGAGTTACAGAAACACCAAAACAGAGAGAGGGAACTACAAAACGAACTGAGGATGTTAAGAGAGGAAAGAAAGAGAACAGAGAATGAAACGTTGAGGAACCACACTGTGCAGATCGAACAATTAGAAGCCAAAGCAAGGTTGGAGTGTGAGGAGATGAGGAAGGAATTAGAAAAAAAAGCTTCTGAGTTACGGAAACACCAAAACAAAGAGACGGGGTTACAAAACGAGCTGAGGATGTTGAGAGAGGAAAGAAAGGAAAGGAGAATGAAATGTTAAGGAACCACACTAGCAGATCGAACAGTTAGAAGCCAAAGCAAGGTTGGAGTGTGCAGAGATAGTGAAAGAACAAGGAATAAACAGGAAAGGGAGCTCAACCAATTGAAAGACACGATGAGATTGGAGAATGAAGAACGTGAGAGACGGTGGGGTAGAAAATAAAAACAATATGAGTTTGAAATTCACCAACTCAAGGAAACAGCAAAATTTGAGTCCACGGAGATGGAAAAGCTCCGGAAAGAAAATGAACAACTAAAGAGGCTCAGAAGAGGAAGAACGACTCAAATGGAAGGAAAATGGAACGAGGAAGAAAAGGAAATAATAACGGAGGTAGCGTGACAACGATGGAGACACAGGAAATAGAAATAACAGAGACACGGGAGATAGAGGAGAGAGGGGGTGAAGTGGACGACACAAAAGGACGAACACACACACATGGAGGTAGTGAGGGACAATGGGGTTGAGCTTGAGGAATGTGTTGGGACCCGATGCAAGCAGCAGGATAGCCTCCTTCAGGAACGAAGGGAGGAAATGTGCCCCATGAGGCGGATCGCGACGAGGTGAGTCCGGTCGAGCCTTGCGAGGTAGAGGGGGCGAGTGCTGTGAATGGGTGCACGCGGAGCTTGGGGGTATGGAGGACCCAGGAGCCGGCTTGGAAGTACAAAGCCGATAAAATTAAAATAAGGTTCGCAAAATCCCCAGCTGTGGTATCGTCCCGTTCTTTGAGTGACACTGTGTGCGTTCGGGACGTGTGGCAAATGCGTGCGCTTTGGTTGGTGCGACGAAGTTGTAGGTGGTGTGTGGAGTGAGTGGTCGGGATAAGGGTTCGCCCGAAGTGAGGCGGTGTGTGTGGGAATCGGTTGTGGGAGAGTGTTGTCATGGTAGGTAATACTCAGTGAAATAGATTTAAAGCTGGCGCGCGCCGCCGGGTAGAGGAGGTGTGGTGGCGGGGTGGGAATGCTTGGTCGAGTAGAGATAGAATAGAATAAGGTTGCAACCGGGGCGGGGTGTTGGGTCCGGGTGTTGCTGGGGCGGCGGACGCGGCGCCCTGCGCGTCGAGGGAGAAGGGCGCGGTGGAGAAGCCACGAAGGCCGGCGACCGGCGCGGCGGGGGGGCCGGGCGCGCGGGCGCCGATACGTGTGTGAGCCCCGCCCCCCCCCCCCACCTCGGCGTCCCGCATCTACACCCAGCCACCGGGGATCAGAGGGTTTATATGTGGGTGGTAGGGCTTAACGGCCGAAAGAGGAGGGTGCCGGGGATCACGGGTTTCAGGTAAATAAATATTAAGAGGAGAAAAAAAGGAACGACAGAAAAACGAGATTCCGCAAGCACGAGAACATAATGACGACCAGCACAACCATCCTGCCAGAATAATTGAAGCATGTATCTTATGTGTTGTGAGTTGTGTTTTACGAAGACGCTGTGTGAGTTCCGCGCCCACATCCACCACGGTCGGGGGTCCGTGGAATTGTATTTCAGTAAAATAAATACAACTCAAATAACAGGTGGCCGTTCTATGAGACATGGGGTATCATTTTCAGTAAATAAAAAATAAAATAATTGAAGTAGGCGTGTGTTAGTCGGGGAATCGTTTCGGTAAAATAAATAAATAACGTTGAAGGCGCGTAGTGTGATAATTGTGGATTCGTGGAATCGTTTTCAGTAAAAAATAAATTAATTAATGGAATGTGTGAAGGTGTGGATGGGAATTCGTTTTTCTCAGTAAATAAATAAATAATTTGGAGACGTAACAAATGTGGGTGACAGTGTGGGGTGGTGTGGGTCGGTTGGAATCGAGTTATTCGGTAGAGATAAATAAAATAATGAAAGGGTGGGTGTGGTAGAATGGGCAAATCGATTTACGGAAAATAAATAAAATAATGTGGAGAGCGTGCCGATGAATGGGTCGCTGGAATCTTTCAGTAAATAAATAAATAATTGGAGCGGAGTGTGGGTCGTTGGAATCTGTTTCGTAAAAAATAAATAATGGATGCCAGGTGTGTGTGACGGGTGTGGAATCGTGTATTCTCCGGCTAAATAAAGTAAATAATTGAAGGTGGTGTGTGTGGATGGGGAATCCGTTTTTCGGGAAAATAAATAAATAATGAAGTGCGTGTGTGGATGGCGGAGTCTTTACGAACAATAACAGCTCAATTAATTGAACAAAGTTAGGTTGTGGTGGTATGGGAATACTTGTTTCGGGAAATTAAAAAAGATAATTTGTAAGGTGGTGTGTGGTCGTGAATCGTTACGGAAATAAAAAAAATTGGAGAGCGGTAGTGTGGGTCGTGAATCGATTTTCGGTCCAATTAATATAAATATTTGGTTAAGTGGGTGTCCCCGGTCGTGGGAATCGTTTTTTCGAGTAAAATAAAATAAATAATTGAAGGTGGATGTCCTTCGTGTGCCGATCTGGCGCGACATCAGCTCCTTACAGCTACAATATTTCAATGAAATATTGAAGGTGGTGTGTGGATGGGGAATCGTTTACAGTAAAATAAATAAATAATTGGAGGCAGAAGTGTGGGTCGTTGATCGTTTTTTCGGTCAATAAATAAATATTGGGGCGGAGTGTGGGTGGCGAATCTTTTCAGTAAATAAAATCAAATATTGGAGGTAGGTGTGTGGAATCGTGGAATCGGTTTTTCAGTAAAGAAATAAATATTGAAGGTGATGTGTGGGTCGTGGAATCGTTCTTTCAGTAAATTAAATAAATATTTGAAGGTAGGTGTGTGGATGGGGAATCGTTTTCAGTAAATAAGTAAATAATTGAAGGTGGTGTGTGGTGGGGAATCGTTTACAGTAAATAAATAAATAATTGGAGGCAGAGTGTGGGTCGTGGCATCGTTTTCGCGTCAAATAAATAAATAATTGGGGCGGAGTGTGGGTGGGGAATCGTTTCCTCAGTTAAATACATAAATAATTGGATGGTGTGTGTCTGGAATTCGTTTTCAGTAAGAAATTAAAATATTGAGGTGTCGTGTGGGGTGCGTGGAATCGTTTTCAGTAAATAAAATAAATTAATTGAAGGTTGGTGTGGGGATGGGGAATCGTTTTCGGGAAATAAATAAAAATAATTTGAAGGTGGTTGTGGGATGTGGAATCGTTTAGGAAAATAAATAAATTACATTGAAGGTGGTGTGTGGGTGGGGAATCGGTTTGATCGGGAAATAATAAATAATGGAAGGTGGTGTGTGGGTCGTTTGGAATCGTTACGGAAAATAAATAAATAATTGGAGGTGGGTTGTGGATGTTGGGAATTCGTTTTTCAGTGAAGAAATAAATAATTGGAGGTGGCTTTGGTGTGGGTCGTGGAATCGTTTTCAGTAAATAAATAAATAATTGAAGGTGGTGTGTCGGATGGGGAATCGTTACAGTAAATAAATAAATAATGGAGGCAGAGTGTGGGTCGTTGATCGTTTTTCGGTCAATTAAATTAAATAATGGGGGCTGCGTAGTGGTGGGTGGGGAATCCGTTTTCAGTAAATTAAATAAATAATTGGAGGTGGTTGTGGATCGTGGAATCGTTTTCCAGTAAAGAAATTAAATAATTGAAGGTTGGTGTGGTGTTGATTGTGGGAATCGTTTCGTAATAAATAAAATAATTGGAGCTGGTGTGTGGGTGGGGAATCGTTTCCAGTAAATAATAAAATAAATTGGACGGTGGTGTGTGGATCGTGGAATCCGTTTTTCAGTAAAGAATTAAATAATTGAAGGTGGTGTGGCTGTGGGGAATCGTTTTTCAGTCAATAAATAAATAATGCAAGCGGTTGGTTGTGTGGGTGGGAAATCGTTTCGCGTTAAATAAATAAATAATTATAATTGAAGGTGGTTGTGTGGATCTGGGAATTGTTTTCAGTAAAAAGTAAATAATTAAAGTTGGATGTGTGGGTGGGAATCGTGTGCAGTAAATAAATGAAATTATTTAAGGTGGGTGTGGTGGGATCGTTTTCGGTAAATAAAAATAAATAATTGAAGCGGTGTGTGGGTCGTGCGAATTGGTTTTCAGTAAATAAATAAGAAATTAAAAGTGGTGTGGTGGGTGGGAAATCGTTTTCAGTAAATTAAATAAATAATGAAAGGTGGGTGTGTGGGTGGGTAATCGTTTCGTAAATAAATAAATAATTGAAGGCGGTGTGTGGATCGTGGAATCGTTTCAGTAAATAATATAAATAATTTAATTGAAGTGGTGTGTGGATGGGAATTCGTTTTCGGTAAATAAATTAAATAATTGGAGGTGTTAGGCTTGTGTGGGTCGTGAATCGTTTTCGGTAAATAAATAAATAATTGAAGGTGGGTGTAGATGGCGGAATCGTTTCGGGAAATAAATAAATAATTGAAGGTGGTGTTGTGGGTCGTGAATCGTTTACGGAAAAATAAATATAAATAATTGGAGGCGAGTTGTGGTCGTGGAATCGTTTTCAGTAAATAAATAAATAATGGAGGCGGAGGTTGTGGGTCGTGGAATCGTTCAGGCTCAATAAATAAATAAATAATTGGAGGTGGGTTTGGTCGTGGATCGTTTCGCGGTAAATAGAATAAATAATTTTGAAGGTGGTGGTGGTTGTGGATCTGGGGAATCTGTTTTTCGGGAAAATAAATAAATAATTGGAAGGTGCGTGTGTGGTGGGTGGGGAATCGGTTTTACAGTAAAAAAAATAATGGAGGCAAGAGTGTGGGTCGTGGGCATCTGTTTTCGGTCAATAAATAAATAATTGGGGGCGGAGTGTGGGTGGGAATCGTTTTCAGTAAATAAATAAAATAATTGGAGCGTGGTGTGTGTATCGTGGAATCGTTTTCAGTAAAGAAATAAATAATTGAAGGTGTGTGTGGGTCGTGGGAATCCGTTTCAGTAAATAAATAACATAATTGAAGGTGTGTGTGGATGGGAAATCGTTTTTCGGAAATAAATAAATAATTGAAATGTGGTGTGTGGATGGGGGAATCGTTTACGGAAAAATAAATAAAATAATTGAGGGTGGTGTGTGGATTGGGGAATCTTTTCGGGAAATAAATAAATAATTGAAGGTGGTGTGTGGGGAGGCTCCGTGGAATCGTTTACGAAATATAAATAATTGAGGGGTTGTGTGATGGTGGAATCGTTTTCAGTAAGAGAAATAAATATTGGAGGTGGTGTGTGGGTCGTGGAATCGTTTTCGAGTAAATAAAATAGAAGTAGTTGAAGGTGGTGTGGATGGGGAAGATCGTTATGACAGTAAATAAATAAATATAAATATGTGAGAGAGCAAGAGTTGCATTGCTGTGGTGGTGAGTGAGAGAACGATGTGTGGGTTTCTCAAGGGAGATCAAGCAGACAATACATAATTGAGGGCGGAGTGATGGCGTGGGAATCGTTTTCAGTAAATAAATAATTAATTGGATGGTGGTGTTGTGTATCGTGGATATCGGTTTTCAGTAAAGAAATTAAATAATTGAAGGTGTGTTGTGTGTGTGGGAATCAGTTACTTCAGTAAAATAAATAAATAATTGAAGTGGTGGGATTGTGACGCTGTGGGGGAATCGTTTTTCGTAAATTAAAATAAATAATAAGAGGCGGAATATCATCTGTGTATGTGTGTGAAGAAACCGCGTGTTGTGACTGGTCGCGGTATGAAAGAGAAATGGCGGTTGGTATGCGCAGAGGGCACAACGCGTTGTCGAGTGTCATGGGAGTGTGTGAGCTCTGGCACGTGGAAAGTTTGTGCGCGAGAGTGCGACACGACGGTGCTCGACATAGCTGACTAAAGGAACCTGTATGTTGTGTGCAATCGAATTCCAAATTCGTAACAATATGTAAATATATAAAATATCTGAAAGGTGTATGCTCACCAACACTGTTTAGCCGCGTCACAAATTCTCGAAGCACATCCTCATCGCGCAAGAAGTCACTCGGAACTTCAGGAAGCAGCGTGCCCAGCTCCCCACTGAGCTCCGGCTTCCAGCCCAGTCGCCACACCTCAATGGCCACACATTGCAAGTAAGTCATCAGAATGTGCATGCATTTCAAAATGGCTGTTGCACAGCCCAAATGAATGGATATGACTCTGTGACCTCATTTTGCATTGACATATCAATATCTGAGAGCTGCAAAGTTCTGAACCAAGATATAATTTCCAAGAAACAACAGCATCAAGAGCAAAGTGGTATAATGGACACAATTTGGCAGTCACTTACTGAACTATAACATAAATTATTGGATATATTCAAAAGAGAGCTGTTATAAATGCCTAGTCCAGGTTTATAAGTGGAATTTTTGTGGAATCGTATCATGTAAACTTTCCTCATCATGGACATGGGGAGAATGCGTTGAAACATTCATGTCTGTTTGTTTGTTTGTGGGAAGAAACACGTTGAAACTTGATGGTTGTACGAAGGGTGTGCATGGGAATGTCCTACTAAGTTGGGATGGCCACTACCAACTTAAAATTGGACTTCCTTGCCACTCCTATAGGGAGCATGTGTTTCTAATGTGGAGTAATTTCTTTTTGACTCTCGAGAAATGTTAGCGGATGTACATTTGTTTCATGTTGCTGACCGAAATGTTGAGTCATGTGTTAAATTAAAATTTGGAGCAGTCAATATGGATTCAAGTGACACATACACATATTTGTTATTTATTTTGTAATTGGAATGTCATGCTGTGGAAGGACCTATTAAGCTACTCTACACACCTTAACATGGCGTGCACTTAAAACACGGGAATTCTTCAAGATTGTTAGTAGTCAATTAGCCAAATCAACTCAGGAGATCATGACAATCATTTCGGTGTATCACACTCCACATCAGAAAGCTCCAGTAGGACGCCACTAAAAACATACCACACACACACACACACACACACACACACACACACACACACACACACACACACCTCATTCATTTATAGCAAATAGTACCCGTTGCTTCGCTGATGGGAATACCAAAAGAGGAAGGCGAGAGAAAGAGGGGGGAGAGAGAAGAGGGGGGGGGGGAGAGAGAGAAAGAGGGGGAGAGGAGAGGACGGGGGGGGGGGGGTGATCACAATATAATGAAGCAGATCACACAAAACAGTGCAACAATGAGATATCTTGCAAAAAAGAATGAACAAATTCACAATATCTTCAGCAGGCTGAACGGGAGAGACAGGTGACTGAACTGCATACCTAACCCATTGTCGTCCACTTCACCTGACCACGTCGCTCACTTGGTACTGCCGCGTCATAAAAAGACATGTGTAAACACCAACAGGCCACACCACAAGACTCTCAAAATACCACCTGTTGCTTCGCTGACGGGAATACCAAGAGAGGGGGGAGCAGGAGAGTATGGGAGTGAGGAGGGGAAGGAGCGAAGCGGAGGATGGGGGAGCAAGGAGGGAGGGGGGGAGTGGGAAGTGAAGGAGGTGTGCGACTTGCATTTGGTCGTATAACTTGAGGGGGGAAAGGAGGGGGGGGTTCTCACTTGAGGGGGGGAAGGAGGGGGGTTTTCAACTTGAGCTTGATAGGGGTACTTGAAGGGAAGCGGGGGGGGGGGGGGTGTCTAGACTGTAGGTATTAAGTTTACCTGAGTCTAGCTTTACTTCCTTACTCACTCATACAAGGACATACTGTAAGTGAGAGGGGGACTTGAGGGGGAGGGGTTAGTTTACCCCTTTATACCTCATGGAGGCTAAGGAAGCTTAAGAAACAGGAGGACTTGAGGGAGGCAGGCCGATTCATCAATGTGTTTGTCATCCCTTGGTTGGATGTAAAACTGGACGTCCCGTCTGGCAGCATTAGTACAGGATTGAACAAAATGGGACACGCTCAAAGAGCATGTTCAAACAGCACATACTGTACCATTTCAAAAGAGATGATAACACAAGCTTCCTTTGAGGGATGAGACCCGCACTGTGGCTGGCAACCTGTCTCCACGCTATCATTGAACTGGAACTCGGTGAGGCTGTAATTACTCTTACTATTAATGTAACTTGTCTTATCTTACATTTTAAACTTTTATCAGATTGAACAAAGACAATGGAACACACGTTTATATTTGTATTTTCTTGTGTAAATATGGAGAATATTGAGTTTACTTTATCACGTCAACATTGTCTTGAATGCAAATATGTAATTTTACTTTGAAAAACGACAGCCGCTGTGAAAAGAAACGTCAACAACACCACTGTCGACTGTATCACCACAGCTTGCAAATGAACAAACAGAGAAGAATGTTGACCACTCAACACACCACTTTGTTGCTCAACCACTCAATGTTGAAAACAGTAATTTTAAATATTTAAGCAAAAAGACAAATAAAGCAAGTGGAAAGGAAAGAGGATCGTGAAACAGAAGTGTGTTCCATTGCCAAGCAGCTTGTGGAGTGCTCGCACTGAAGTGGCTTAAGCACTCAAGCAAGCACTTCAACGAAACGGTTAATAAGGAATGGCGGGCTTAGCAAGTGAGAGCAAGCTGACCCCAGCACTTTCATCAACACAAAAACAAAAACTAGCATAAAATATGGAGAAGGGATCATACATAGCCTTGCTGAAAGTAAATACACTTCGTTTCAAGAAATTGATAATTTCTTTAAAATTTCAGATTTTGACACTTAAATAGTTCATGAGATCCGATCCTCATCTCCGAAGACAGATTTCAATTATAAACTTTAATTAGTACATGAGAGGCCATCATGAGAGGTCAAGTCAAGGCATTGTTGAGCAGGCCAAAACAAAATGGTGGCTTAATACCCCGGCAAGGTGACAGCGGGCTGATGGCGGTACAGCTTTTTGTTTCTTGATGATGAGCTCCCCGTTAATTATCTTCAAAAGGAGTGTTTTAATTAACCGAAAAACACACAAATTTGTCAATATTGAAGATCTATATCCATATTCTTTAATTTATTAAAGTAACTTTTAGCCCCCGATGGACTTAGGGGCTTATGGATTTGGTCTCGATTTTCGGGGGCTTATGGATTTGGTCTCGATTTTCGTGTCCGTGCGTGCGTGCGTCCAATACCATATCTCGGCCACGTATGGACCGATTGTATTCGTACTTGGCACAAAGACAACATATGATGGTATACATAAGCACATCATTTTGTTTCACGATGTGATTAAAGATGGCCGACTGGCAGACGTTTTCGTTAAAAAAAACACCAAAAAAAACATCCGGTGTCGACGTCCTCAACCATTTCTCAAACATGCATTTACCAATCTTATTCAAACTTGACACACAGATAAAGAATGATGGCTTACATATGCACGTCATTTTTTTTCGAGGTCAGATCCAAGATCGCCGACTGGCATCCATTTTAGTTGGAAAAAAAAAACCCCCGATGTTGAACACGTCCTCAACCATTTCTCGGACATGCATTTACCTGTTATTCAAACTTGGTACACAGATAAAGAATGATGGCTTACAGACGCACATCATTTTTTTTTCTTGACATCAGATCCAAGATGGCCGACTGGTGGCCATTTTGTTACTCAAACATATCCCCAACCATTTATTTGACATGCGTGGTCCGATTTTGTTTAAACTTGGCACATGCACAGTACATTGTGGAATGCATGTGCACCTCACTTTATTTTAAGATCTGATTAAAGATGGCCGATTGGTAGACTGGCGACCATTTTAGTTGTAAAAAAACCCGATGTTGAACAAGTCTTCAACCATTTCTCAGAAATGCATTTACCGATGTTGTTCAAACTTGGCATGCAGATAATGAATGATGGCTTACGGTTTGTTTTTTTTGGACATCAGATCCAAGATGGCCGACTGGCGTCCATTTTAGTTGGAAAAAAACCCCCCCCGATGTTGAACACGTCCTCAACCATTTCTCGGACATGCATTTACCTGTTATTCAAACTTGGCACACAGATAATGAATGATGGCTTACGGTTTGTTTTTTTTGGACATCAGATCCAAGATGGCCGACTGGTAGCCATTTTGCTACTTAGATTTGTCCCCAACCATTTCTCAGACATGCATGTTCTGGTTTTGTTCAAACTTGGCACAAGCACAGTACATGATGGCATACATGTGCACCTCACTTTATTTTGCAATCTGATCAAAGATGGCTGACTGGTAGTCTGGCGGCCATTTTAGTTGAACATAAATAATGGGCGAACCCTTTATCTCCTTGCAGCAAAATTACGAAATCAACGGGGGCGATAACATTTTGTCGTTTTTACTTGTTGACTGGCACTTTGTCTTAACACAATATAAAGTGAAGGGTGAATATATTTGAGAGAAAGAAAAATGCACGTGAGCAGTCTGACTATGCTTTGGAGTGCATTACAATACTGTTGGGAAAATATTGACTCAACCATAATCCATGAACTAATTAAATCAATCCCCGATGCAGTCGAGGCAGTTCTCAAGGCAAAAGGGGGCCACACTGATTATTATTGATATACAAAGACAGATTTGATTTTTCCTATTATAGTAAGTGTTGTTGTATCCATAAAAAGTTCATGGAAATCCTTTGAAAGTGCTTTTGGTTTCGTATTACAATTATTACCTCCGCCACTGAAGGTGAAGGAGGTTATGTTTTCACCCCTCTCTATCTGTTTTTTTTTATTTATCTGTCTGTCTGTCTGTCTGTCTGTCTGTCTGTCTGTCTGTCTGTCTGTCGTCACAGCAACATAGCCTATATGACCACCCAACGAGGTTGTATTTGTACTCTGAGTTTGGAGTGTGTAACTTAAAATATGTGGCCATGCATAAGGAACAGAGAGAGCAAGAGCGAGAGATAGAATGGCATGTATATGTATATGTATATGTATATAAGACGGGTTAGAGGCGAGTATGTGTACCTCTCGGGTATCCTGCCAGCCACAGTTATGATTCCACTATACATTTCAAATTGTGAAACAGTTCCCTACAGTGTTAATTAAATGTGAATTTTATCTGCTGCAAACGTTTTTGTTTTTCTGTTCATATTTGAAATGATGCTCTTTTTGAAATTTTCTTCATTCTACTCTCCTTTCAAAATAAAAATGGAAAATACCTTGTCGCTAGTAAATTAAATATTTCTCCCTTCATCTCAATAATATATTAAAATGAATTAAATTAACTAAAATATATTGAAGAAATTGATTAAAATCATAAAATGGCATCGCACGATTAACATGCAAAGGGGTAATATATTGAAATTATATTAAATTATAGTAGATTTCGTGGGATAAGGACATCCAATTTGCTTTTACAAAAACAAACAAACAAAAAAAATTAGAAAAGGAAACAAATTCTATCCAAGATTGAGGCTCACGTATGACAGTGAAATTCCCTGCAGTGTCCATCTTGTTTACCCTGTGTACCCCACCCCATCCTTCTCCCTTCCACAGATGATCTATTGTCTCTGTTCCCCACTATTTTGTGCTTCCCTCTCCAGCCCCTCGTCTCCTGCTCCCCTTGTTGTATGTTCTGTGTGTTAGCTCTCATATGAGCCTTGACATTGTATACAAATAAAAAAGACAGAGGTGGGCCATACAAGAGAGCAGTACTCCACTGAGCGAAGGAAAAAGGCCTTGGAGGCTGAGAGTAGTTCTGATGCATCATCAACTTATATTGACGAAGGACGCCAAGTCTGTGACTGGCTTTGGAGACCAGCTTTATAGTGGTCGGCCCAGGAGGGGTCATGGCTGATGGTGAAGCCAAGTTCAAGAGATTTAACCTCTTCTCGTGGCCGACCATGGAAATAGGTGGGTTAGTTTGATGATTCTTCGAAAGTGACAATGAAATTAATAAGCCACGCTCTAACGTTAACAAAATGCACTCAGATATTTTGACCATAACAAGCTTTACAACAATACAATTTTAATTCCTGTAGGACTTCGAAAGTCACCTCACAAATGCACCACATATTTCAGAAAATTATTCCAACACTTAAACATGACAAAACATATTCACCTGCTGATGGAGTAGCATTGATCTGTCAGTGTTGAGAGATGTATACGATGTTGTGAACTCGCTGGCTTCTAACTAAATACAAGGTTATGAATGTGTAGAGGAAGATTTAGATTCGAAATTACATGGTTTAACATTTCCATTCATCAGGATGAGGGGGAATTGGGATAAAAAGTTCAGGTTTGCTGAAATGCAGTTTTGTTACAATACAAGGTGAGGTAAGGTAAGGTGTCGACTGAAATCGGAGGCAACCTGAAAGAACCTCACTCACTGGCTTCTGCCACTTGGGTGGGGTGGGGGGCACTGCTATCCCCAGATAAATTATTATTGATCTAACCCACAGCAAGCTGGTACTCATTTTGTCGACCTCGAAAGGCTGGCAGGCTGAGTCGACCCGTCTGACATTATTTCGGCACGGCGTGGACTTGTCCTGAGGACCCTAAGATGCTAAGCCAACCACCTTGACTGTTAAGCCTCCAACCAGGCAGTCAGCACATATACATTAATGATAAACTGCACAATGCAGAAATTGTGGAGAACTTGTGCGAGGCGAAATTATTATTCAAGACAATTTTTCATCTCAGGCTGGCCGGAGAGTCCAGAGGTACGCACCTTCGCCTCTTACCTGTCTCGCTTGGATTCTAATCTCAACCCAGATATAAACTGTCATCACGGTGCATCACAGGCAAGGCGATTCATCAATGTATGTGTGCCGTCCCTCGGATGGATGTTGAATTGGGTGTCCCGTGTGCCGGCATAAGTTAGTGAATGTTGAACATCCCACGGTGTCCTTCGCAAAGAGTCGATGAGCTATCACAGGCACCCTGAACAAATTCCAAATTCCTGCCCTGACCTACTTCGTTGAACTTCAAGCCGGGCCAGCCTGGTCGTGAAAGATTTAGGCCAAAATCTTACCCAGCCAATCCCACGAGGTGAGAATGTTTGTGGCAGTGAAAGGATATATATATAAAAAAATTAACCTTTTTTCTCAAAATAAACTTTTTACATCGTTTATACAGCGTCCAAGGCTCACGGATAAACTTGGACAAATATACACGCAGGACAAGAATATGAGGAGCATCATTACACTGTAAAATTGATGACACAAGGTCAATAACAAACAAACGACAAATTCACGCCCCATAAGTATCCATTACAACGCAATGAAAAATAAAAACTAAATTATCGCCGACAGATTAAGAATAAATTATCACCTTCGTAAGGGTTCTAACGGGCAGAGGGGGCAGACCACTTTCTGATTACGGGAACATCTGAGGGGCAGCGCAATGCCGTGAACGATTCTGCAAAACTTTTTGACATCGCCGAACAACTGTGTTAATTTACACTCGTGTGCCGTCTGTTCTCGCGCAAGCTGCATTGTTTGTTTGTGGTACAGAGGTCTTGCTCGTCACGAAGACGCAACTAAGAATACACAAGACAAACAAGCGAATTAAGAACAGACATTAAGCCGGGAAATGATGGCGTGGCGTGAACGCACTGCTTCTGGAACTGCTGGTGTAGCAGAAGTAAAAGCAGAATGTTAGCGAAGCAAAACTGAAGCAAATAAAAGGAGCAATCGAGAAAAGGAATGAGAATGGGGATAAAATAGGGGAGAGGAAAACATGATGTCGATAAAGTACGAACAATGCACGGCGTACGGTGATGTTTGTGTGTTTTCTTGTCTGCTGATTCACCTCTGCAGACAAGAAGCACTTTCCTTCCATGCCACCCCCCTTTTACACTGCAATGTGTGTGCATGTCTTTTTATCCACCGAGTCACCTCTCTGACCATTTGTCGGTCCGTCAACCTGCTGCCCTCTGTCAATTTAGCTACTTAATGAGCCTCAAATTGTGGGAAAAAAGAGTGGGTGAAGAGGGGAAGGGGGTGGGGGGGGGGGGGGGGGGGGGGGGGGGAATAAAATAAATAAATAAATAAATGAAAACACCTGTGGAGATGAACGCCAGCCACACTACTCGAGAAACAAAGAAATGATAGACCTGACAGCCGCAGGTGTTTCAAGGAGAAGTTCAAAGCAATACATCACAGACAGCAGCACTTGCCACCTATACAGCACAACTTGTAGCTGCTGTATCACGATGATGAAACACCGAACTTCCACCTGCTCGAGCCAGCCGAAGCATCGAATCAACAAAGGCCGGTAATTGAGGCAACAGTATACAGATGCAATGAGACTGTAGCAGCCAATAAAACTGCAGCTAGATCACCGCAAGGTCAAAGAACATTATTCCAGAGCAAAGGAACTCTCCACCACTTACCGATGCGAGGCAGAAAGTCGTAAAAAAAAACAACAAAAGCCATAAAAGCATACTTTCCCCAAAATAAGGTTGCAAAGGCAGTACTTGGAGACAAAAACCATTGACCTCAAGATATTTAGACAGCCATATTAAACTCATCCTTCCACCATTCTCTCTCTCTCATAAATCAACACACTCTCACCCTGATGTTCTTCAACAGCCATGAAGAAGAAGAAAAAAAATGATGCTTGGACAATTTTCATTGTGCAACACTCCGAAGAACATTCACTCATCTTTCGTTCTCTCCGATCATGTGAGGAAGTTTCACGACGACCATTTGTCCGTATTTCGGAGTCACGTGTTGATATGTTTCGTCAAGTACTTGTGACGTCTGATATTGTTGCAAATGCGTCACAAATCATCACTTTATGATTATGGGTACATCATGGTTGCAGTGTAGCATTCGCTGTTGACGATTTGCCTATTAATTACCACGAGGTCTCTTTAGTCGTCATCAATTGAGAATTGCCTTTTGGAGCGATGACAAGCTCTTCACACTTGCATATGTAGAGGCATACCTAAAAGTTCCACTTTCAAACACACTGCACACAATTTTACAAGGATATGCAAGGAAAGAAGATGCAGATATGAAAAAAAGGAAATTTTCTCACTAGCCTGTGTCACATGTCCAATGTCAGTGATAAGCTCTTTCTGCTTTGCAATCAAAAATGAATTTTAATGCACCCAATTAGGATTACAAAGGGTAAAAATGTTTGCCTTGCACGAAAAAATCCCTTTATAATACTCTGATTACTTTAAAAAACTTTTTTTTCTTACAGTGGTCTAGGGTCATGCAGGAATTTGTACGTAGATTACGTACAAGAATATAGGCATTCACAGACAACAGTATACTTTTAGGGAAATTACAAGGACATTGGTTGACAATGGACAAACATGGGACACCAGATGGGACTTGGAGCTTTGGTTCCACAAATCATGAGCCAGGTATTCAGAAGGGAAGGTATAAGTTCAAATCAGCACCCCCCCCCCCCCCCCCCCCCCCCCCCCACACACATACACACAAAATCCCAGATTTTACATTGATCATATTCTTCCATCACATCCCCACAAAATATTTATTCAGTATTGTAAGAAAAAAATTAAAAAACGACCCCTGATCTTTGTAATTTCCCCACAAATGTAGTTATTATACTTGTTCTATCTTGAAACCGCTCATGTAGTTATACCTTATCGACAGTGCCTTCATAAAGTATTCACATCCATCGACTTTTTCTCATTTTGTGTTACAGCCTGAATTTAAAATGAATTAAATAATTAACTTTTTTTGTCGCCGATCAACACAAAATACCCTGTCATGACAAAATGAAAACATGTTTTTAGAAATTTTTACATATTAATTAAAAATGAAAAGCTGAAATGTCTTTCAACAATAAGTATTCAACCCCTTTGGTAGCTCTCCTACTCTTCGTGAAAGACACCGTGGGATACTTCACGTTTACCTGCAAGTAATGCCAGCAGAAGGGCTGCCCAGTTTAACATCTATCCGAGGGACACGAGAGACTGATGCCTCACTCTGCCTGGAAAACAACGAGTTTATAGGTGCATTGGCTATCTTCCAGTGCTACAATATTTCCCGAGCAATTAAATAGATCTGCTAATTCTAACTAGAATAACAATCCACCTGGCTTACGTTAGGACCCTGGGATGTAGATTGTCTGGCCTTTTAGTTTTACCTCCCCTCGAACATTGTTGATTTTGAACTTCCTTCACACTTACCAATAGTGCTCATCTTTTCCACCAGAAAGACAATTAATGGCTTTGGTATGTCCCCTTCGTCTCTAAACTTTGAAGCAAAATAAGTATTTATAATCTCAAACATCCCTTTGCTATTTCTAATCACTTATACACCTTTCTCAGATCTGCACCTTTTCATATACAGTATATATATAGTCAAAGCTCGTTACTATGCCACCTCGCTTCTATGCCACTCTCGCTATTATACCACTTTTGCTCGGTCCCGACAAAATTCAATACAAAATAAATTTACTATGCCACCCCCTACTCTCGCTACCATGCCACTACTGTGTGACTGTTAGAAGGCACGAGTCGTGAAAAAGTCTGTATTGCGCAGTGCTCGATTATCACACTCACGTCCAAAGGCGAAGCGACGAACTACAGTCCAGCTGCGCACAACATAACTCAATACGTACGCGCATAGTCAGACTGTGTCAAAACACGTGATTCTTCTCCCCGATGCCAGCCACAACAAGCCAATCACAACACGCACAACGAGACACAAAAAAGCGCGAGCACACACACAGACACGCAGGCACACGTACAACAGTGACATCATTTTTTTTCAAATTCAGCCCATAATGTCAGCTCAGAAACGCAAGCGAACCGACTTTACGCTGAAGGAGAAGAAGGAGATCATCGATGCCGCGAAGAAGGAGCCGAATCAGTCCAAGTTGGCCAGGGAGATTAGCAAGAAATTGGGCGTCAAAGTTAAGAGAACCACCGTGAAGGGCATTCTCAGCAAGAAGGCATTCTCAGCATTCTCATTCTCTCATTCTCTGCAATCAAAGCTGGATTTCCATTGAAGCGCATGAAGTTGACGCAGGCTCACGACCCGAATCTTGATGAGGGAGTGCTCATGTGGCTGAAGCAATCAAGAGGACAGAATGTGCCTGTCAGCGGCGATTCTGAATCAAAGGAGAAGGCGATGAAACTGGCCGAGCTGATGCACATCCCAGACTTCATGGCGAGCGACGGTTGGTTGGGCAATTTCAAGAAGCGCCACGGCTAACGTTCAAGACAGTGCAGGGCGAAGCTGGAGCGGTGGATTCGCAATCCCTTCTTGAGTGGCAACAACAGGTTCTCCGGCCCTTACTCGGGCAGTTCTCCGCAGACGACGTCTTCAACTGGACGAGACTGGACTCTTCTGGCAGCTGCTTCCGAACAAGACCATGGCTTTCAGGGGAGAGCGGTGTACTGGAGGAAAGAAAAGCAAGCAAAGGATCACTCTTCTGTTTGGGGCAAACATGAGCGGCAGCGAGAAGTTCCCTCTTCTGGTGATTGGCAATTCCAAGAAACCCCGTGCCTTCAAGAACAAAGAGATCCCGGTCAAGTACAAGGCGAACTCGAAGGCGTGGATGACGGCGGAGCTTTTCGAGGAGATGTTGCGTGCGTGGGACGGACGACTCGGCCAGCAGGGACGCAGAGTGCTGGTCTGTCTCGATAACTTCTCTGGCCACCCTCCCGAGCTCGAGCTGAACAACATCCAACTGGTCTTCTTCCCACCCAACACGACAGCCAATTCGCAACCAATGGATCAGGGAATCATAGAGAACCTCAAGCGCCACTACAAGAAGCTCCTGCTATGCCGCCGGCTTGAGGCCATAGACGAGGGAAAGGAGTTCAAGTTCACGTTGCTCGACGCTCTACACGTCGCCCGGCGTGCTTGGGAGCAGGTCGGCAAGTCGACGATCAGGAACTGTTTCGCGAAGGCCAAGTTCATCGAAGAGGAGATCCAAACTGAGCCACAGGATGCGGAGCTGCCCGACATCTGGGAAGCTCTGCCTGCCGAGGAAAAGATGCACGAGAACGAGGAGATCGAGCTGTCTGACTTTCTCGAAGCCGACGAGCGCCTCGCGACTGGCGGGTATTTCACGCTGGAGGAGATTGCGGAGGAGATTCTGTGCAGTGAGGAGCCGGTGGAAAGCGAAGATGACGAGGTAACTGTCGAGGAGGAAATCGTTCCGTTCGAGGAAGCCCAGCGCGCTTGTAGCACCGTCCGGAAGTTCATGCAGCAGAGAAGCGGGAAGCCCGGTGTGATGCAAGCGTGCGATGGGCTAGACAACGAGATGCACGAGATCCGCCGAAAGAAGATGCGCCAGCCGACGATTCTTGAGAGCTTTGTGTGTCGTGAATTTCTCGCCATGCCATATGTTAGTGTGTGAACTCTGTTAGTGTGTGTATGTTCTCCGTTCGCTTAGCTTATACAACAGTCGTGCCTTTTACTTGCTGGAATAAATTTTGTCTAAAGATTAACTACAGATGGGTAACTTGAGAAAATAAGGCCGTTTTTACAAAATCTCGTTACTATGCCACTCTCGCTACTATGCACTTTTGCTCGGTCCCGACGGGTGGCATAGTAACGAGCTTTGACTGTATATTATATATATATATATTATATAATATATATATATATATTATATATATATATATATTATATAATATTATATATATATATATATATACTTATAATAATATATATATATATATATATTATGTATATATATATTATATATATATATATATATACTGTATATATATATATATATATATATTATATATATATATATATATATATATATATATATATACATACATACATATACAAACTGCACACACAAGTATATACATACAAGTAAAGACTTGCGGTTGGGAATATAATCAACGTAATCCAGGGTAAATTCTCCAACCTTAATTAAACAAACAATGACAACGTTTCGATTAACATTTTCAAGAGTGCTTGTGTGTATGTGTGTGTACATACATATATATATATAATATATATATATTAATATATTATATATATATATTAATAATATATATATACATATATATATATACAAACAAACAGACAAATAAACAGACCCAAATGCAATACCCTCTCCTCTGGCGAGGATAACTAAAATGGCACTCGGTAGTGCGCATACCTCTGCTAGACTGAACAGTTTATGATTTGTAGCTCACCAATAGATCCTGCTCACAGACATAGACAGACAGACAGGGGGTGAAAACATAACTGACATCCACCTTCAGTGGCAGAGGTAATTGTAATAACATAATAATGTACTGTAATAAATAGAGGGCGTGTGGCTGTAGCTGTGTCAACAATATTCACTCGTTGATAGGTCACGGCATTGACCAATTGGGTGTGCCCGTTTTTCCCTTGATTGGTCACGGCACTGACCAATTGGGTGTGTGCGTTTTTACAAGCATAGTTATTTGTTCCCATTGTGATCGCGTCTATCCACGTCAGCAAACAATGGTCCATCGAGGTGGTGCAGCAAATCACACGCTTTCTTCACACTGTGACTCATCCTGGTGATTCCTATATTGATCGCGGTGCTAACCTTGACAATTTTATGTTTCGTTGCCTCACCGGACACGAAGCAGCCATCCCCGTTTGGTGGTTCAGCACTGGTACTCCAGGTGGGGGTGCCTCCCACTCCTCCGACTACCCTGCTAGTTCTACCCTGCTGTGGGCTAGTTCCTTCAAAAAGCTGCCTTCCTAAAATCCAACCACCTTTGGAAACCTCAACAACTAACAATCTCATCATTTACTTCCACTTCAATGATATAATGGTCACAAAATATTTACCCAGTTAAACCTGCAACATCACCTTGGGATCATGAGGCAATATTACATCCAGAGCTGCTGCACCCCTTGGCGTTTGCTCAACATATTTGGTTAAACATTATAGGCGGTGACTGACTGTTCAAACCTGATCTTATCAAAATCACTATTTCATTATGTTTTTGCATTAACCGTACAGAGGCACTAAAACAAGGAAACCAAGTGAACGCAAAACAATCGTCTTAAGTTTATCCGTGCACTTACTTAATAAATGAACGAAACAATATACAGTAGTGCGATACTGCAGGAAAAGTACCCATTGAGATCAACACCTCTTTCTCGACAATTGGTCATCAGCAGGAGGTCAAAAACACCACATATTACCGTGTATGCAATGAAGTGCAGCAGAGGAAAAAAAAATAACGTGAAAGCAGCGGTGACCTTTAATTATCAAAAAAATTCCCTCGTGCTGGCATTTACGATTCTTATTTATCGATGTAATTGCAGGACGTTTTGCACTTAATCTTCACCGGTGAAACAAGGAAAACAGATAACTAAGTTGTGAAAAAAAAAAATCCACTTGGCAATGAAGCAATGATGCATGTAAGTTGCAACACACCAAAAGTTTAACAATTTTTTTTTAATTTTAAATAGTACATGTTATGATACAAATTATTTCAATAAGGAGACTAGTGGAGCACATCGAAATGAGGGCATGATATGAACATTTGCTCACAAAGACGATGCATTATAAAGTGACATCTTTTGCAGTAACATTCGACATTTTGTTCATCTGTATAAAAGATGTCACGTTTTGCGAGTGGCGTTTTGCACACCCAGAGGTATGCACATTCACCTTCGAATCATCTAGCTTGGGTTTAAATCCTGACCCAGCTATAAACCGTCATCCTGGTGTTTCGTAGGCAGGGTGATTCATCAATGTCTGTGCTGTCCCTCGGATGGAGTGAATGGACATTGAAGTAGGTGTCCCGACTGCCAGCATTAATTGGTGGACATTAAAGATGTCCTTCGTAAAGAGTAGGTGAGCTATCTCCAGCACCATTAACAAATTACAAATCCCTGTCCAAATTGCCTTCGGTAGATTGTCAAGCTTGGTTGTGGCCATTATAGAAAATGATTACATGTTTAGTCGGTATAATGTTCATGCACGGGTAGGAGGAGGTGAGGCAGTAAGAACAGTTGAAAAGTTTGTGCTCACAACCCCAGCTCGTTCAGCATCTCTTACAAATTGCAAAATGTGCTAAAGTGAGCATTATATTTCTACTACATAGAAGGCAATGCCAATTTTGTATGACGACTGTAAATACCACATCGAAATATGTGGTTACACCGAACCCATTTTGCCGGTGAATGTGTGCAATGCATCATGTTCATGCAATAATGCAGAAACTGCTGAGAAAATGAATAACACATTTCCAACCTTGCAAAAAGATTCTTCAATTCAATATACTTCACCGATTATTTGATTTGTTTGCTTGTTATTCCTTCAAAATTATCTTTATTTGGGGGGATCCTAACCAGCTTTTAGAATCCTTTTTGAAAAGCAAATAATTCAAACAAACCAGCATCTTCGTCCAAATTTAATATCTCTCCAC
>CM068963.1:4560765-4573459 GCA_035128595.1 Eptatretus atami
ACCACACTCCCTCCCTCCCCTCCGATACACCCCCAATCAAAACAAATGATTCCTTTTGCTCACTCAAAATTGCTTTGATCTTGATGAACAACAACGTAACCGAACAGGCCAATACAACATGAAAATTTAATGAAAAAGTTATTTCGTCCAAAGTACGCAGACTTACCAATTAGTGTTATTCTGCTTTCCGAATACATTACATTATACAGCCAGCATGATGTACATGCTGTTTTTGAATGAATCTCCATGGACACCGTGGCATAATAATTAATTATTACCTTCGCCAGAGGAGAGGGTGTTACATTTGGGTCCGTTTGTCTGTTTCGAACGTGCAAAAATCGAGGATTTTTCGAGTGCTGTGTATTGGTTTGTTGCATGCGTTATTCTGTCTGTTTGTCTGCTTATCACCTAGCGGTCACAATTGATCTGATCTTCTTCACGAAAAACTGATCTTCACGAAACTTCACCACACGGTTGAGTTCGTCAAAAGCAAGAAGCCTATTGTTTTTGAGGTCAAAAGGTCAACAAATTTGTCAGATTTCTAAAATCCTCAATTTTCATCCGATTAACAAGAAATGTGAACAGGACTTGCATATCAGGTCACAGAATTCAGCCACCAATTATTTTTTTGAGCGAAACAAAGGTCAAAAGGTCAGCATAAGCCGAATTTATAAAATTGTCAATTTTCATCCGATTGACTTGAAATTTCAAGAGGATTTGCATATTTGGTCATTGAATTAAACCAATTGTTTTTGAGGTCAACATAGGCCAAAAGGTCAACATAGGCCAAATGTCAACTTGGGTTAGATTTTTAAATCCTCAATTTTCATCCGATTGACCTGAAATTTGTAGACCATTTGTACATCAGGTTACGGAATTCAACCACCAAATATGTTTGAGATCAACATAGGCCAAAAAGTCAGCATGGTCATTTCTAAAAATGTCAATTTTCATCAGTTTTAATTTAAATTTGAAGAGTATTTCTGTATTTTGTCATTGAACTCACGAACCAATTATTTTTTGAGGTCAAATTTGTTTTATGGATTTCACACGTATCGTGCTATGCATGACATCATTCTTGTTTGTTTTCTGTTTGCTTGTCCGCACAGAACTTTCGTGTTTTTCTCTGCAACCGCTTATCCAATTGAGACGACATTTTCACCATAGGAACAACTACTCATGTAGAATGTTTTAATTATGATGTCACAGGTCATGTGGTGTGTGTGGCAGCCATGTTGGAAAAAAAGGAAAAACTTTAGACCTCTATCTCCGAAACAGCACCAAGGAAAAAATTGAAACTTGGCAAATGGCAAGTACTCCTCATGGGGAATAAGTGTGATTTTTTTTTATGACATCATATGTGCTTTCGTTGTGACATCATAATTGCTTACGTAGAACGCTACAGCTGTTCAGCATGAAAATTTTTGACGGTCATCTGTGGATAAATTGGTCCACAGAAAAAAAATTGATGATGTCATCGGTCACGTGGTTCGGAAACCATTTGAATTTATTTTAATTTTTTTAACCCTCAAAAATCTTCTCTGAAACTGCTGAACAGATCAAGGCGAAACATTACACGTATCACCGCCTATCCATGAGGAACAAAATGTTCACACATATGATGTCATTTGTCACATGGTTTGGCAGCCAGATTGGATTTACCCGAAAACTGTTAAAAATCTTCTCCAGAACGGCTGGACAAATCAAGGGGAAACTTCACACAAATGTTCCCCAAACTTTGGGGATACCAGGGTATTTACAAAGAATTGATAGCTAACATGGTCTGACAGCCATATTGGATTGAGCGAAAATCTTTAAAAAATTATTTCTCTTGAACTGCTTCATCAATTGACATGAAGCTTCACAATTATGATCCAGTCGTGATGGGGAATAAATGTTATAAATTTCATTGTGATCAGGTGCATGGTCTGGCAGCTAGAATGATATAATTTTGTGAATCTGGGTTCTTTTCGATTTATTTATGTTTTTGAATAAGGCTCACTTGGCTGTGCCTGGAGGGGTTTGAGGGTAGAGGAGTAACAGCTGAAACCCGAGCCCTATCCAAGCTCCTCCTGATGACTTTATCTTTGCTTTTTGCTTGTTCGGGTTCCTTCTGATGACTCCAATGCATGACTGTACCTATTTGGTCTTCCATTTGATTTGAATTGAATATATTTTAATCCCATTCTAAATTCAATTGAATAATAATTATAAGAAACATCAGAGGTCAGGGTCAGGTGTCCAATCAAAGTGGGATTGCATCAAAGCGGGACGTCTTGGTACCCGGTCATCACTGTTATAAAGTGGCAGTTCTAGTTATGTCTCTTATGAATTACAGAACACAACAGTACACAAACACCACAAAAAACAACAAAAAACACCACACACAAAAGTTCTGGTGAAGGTCTACAATTGCTGATTGCTCTTTTTCTTGTTAACAATTTTGATTCATTATTTTAGGAACTTAAGAGAAACACCCACAAAGTTTCACTATTAAGTATAATATTGAAAATAAGAAAAGGCAATCAGAGATCACAGACCCGACAGGGGACTTGTTTTGTGTGGTGTAGTTAGTGCGGCGTAGATTGGGTGGCGTAGTTCGTTTCTTGTGGCGTCGCCCGCGTGGTGTCGCCCGCGTGGTGTCGTCCGCGCAGTGTCGTCCGCGTGGTGTCGTCCACGTGGTGTCGTCCGCGTGGTGTCGTCCGCTGTGGTGTCGTCCGGTGGTGTCGGCCCGCGTGGTGTCGGCCGCGTGGTGGGTCGTCGGCGTGGTTGCGGGGCGTTTTTTTTTTTTCATAACTAATTTTGCACATTCTCTGAATTCAATAAAACTTTTACCACAAACACTTGAAATATGTACCTATATCCTGTAATATTTTGTTTGATTTTGTTTCTTAGCAACGGAATTACAGGGGTTCAAAACCAGGAATAGATACATGGCCCACGCTGTATATCGTTTTGGTCCCATCTCAGCGTTAAATAATTACTTAAAAATTCTCATCCGAATTGGACCTTCACCAAATTCTAACCAGTTCATCCTCGTCACATACCCAACCCGTCCACAAGTTTCGTCCGAATCCGTCAATAACTTTTTGAGATATCCTGCTGCACTGTATATGCAACACAGAAAACAAAATTCGATTTACTCGAACAAGCAGGACAATGTATAAATATTTCAGGAAGTAGTATAAGTATTATATCAAGGTCTGCTCTGGCATCAGCTACAACTTATAGTATGGTTGTGGTCACCTTATGACGAGGATTAACAGTGAAGATTGGTGGAAAAAAAGACGGGGGGGGGGCAGGGTGGAGGTGGGGAAAGTAAAATTCTGGTTTTAAAAAATGCAGTAAAGGTTTAAAATAAAACAAGTCTGATTTTATTTTAAGAGAAACACACAAGATAAGAACCTCACTCTGTAGTCTCTGATTTCATGTCTCTCTGCAGAGCTCTGTAAATACTGATCATCACGAGCTACTCTTGCCGCTGACCTCCTTTTTGACATGTTAATGTATCATATTTTCCAATTCCATAGCTTGCACCACTATTATGGTCTCGTTTGTATGCGTGTGTTGTTTTCCGGGTTGTAATGAAGAGAATTAGAGAATGAATCATCATGTTTATTTTTACTTTCCAACCACAGTGTTCATGAAGCTCTTCCATGAACATCGGCCGTGGCTTATTAATGATGAACTGAATCAACAGGATGTTGATCGAGGAATGGTAACCACTGGGGGAAGCAAGGGAACGTTGTTAACCCTTCGTCGGAACAAAAGAGCGACAAAGGGTTGATGCCAAAAAAGTCAGTTTCTTGTTTTCCAATGCGGTTTGCATACTTCGATCAATGTCCTGTTGATTTCATCCGTCGCTCTACCTGTCCGACAACACAGATCAACACTCGCCTTCACCAGCAAGACGAGACGAGTTCTTTATTCATTTGCACCACGTCAGCACGTCTGCACGTGCTTCTCTCAAGTTTGTACCTCGTTTTCCCAAGCAGTCAGGATTTCCCCCTGGAATGCTTAATAAAGGACGGAGCTTCACGCACCATTATTATGCCTGTATTCCTTTCATAATTTATTTATTTGTGTTCGTTTGTACAATGATCATTCCTTTTACAGTGTGTGATCTACATTCTGGGTCTGGAAGCAAAGGCATGATTCGATGTACGATTGATTACCTGTACATATACTACCTGAAAACAGAGCCTGGAAAATCTGGGAAGCCGAGTCATATCACCGCCCCAAATGTAAAAGGAAAATATACATTTACGGTTTCGTGAGATTATGATGGCAGCAGGGTTGGACACTGTGCATGCCCAGAATAAGAAAGATCACAGATGTCCTTTAAGATTCCGAGCACGTGTCACGCACTCCGAGTGAAAACGCATTTCATAGAAGAGGTACAGACATTCCCCGGTGCCTGCAATGGCGGCATGTTATACAAGCTGAACAGAAATCTTTTAGCAGGAATATTTTTTGGCACTTTAAGTACTTATTATTGCATCTAACGTGATATTTCCGATGCAAGCGCCATCGCTAACCGTCCCCAACAAATTCCTGCGGAGACGAGTCTTTCTGAGCATCAAGCGCATACAGACCATGTTTTTACATCAAGTGATGAAACATGTCCTCCCATAATGTCGATTGGGTCGTGGCAGTGCCAGAGTTGCATTTATGAACCGGTCATTTCAGATACTGCTGTTTTGATGAATGACAACCCACATAATGCATGATTGCCAACTTTGTGAGTGAAATTATCTCCCACTTTTCAAGCAGTGTTGAACAGCCAATTACTGGATTTGCGATCATTACAGGAATGTGCAAGAGGAGAAACACAAAGGAAGAATGGTAAGTAGACGAAGAGAACAACCACCCCCTACCTCTCCCACCACCTACCCTCCCACTTCACCAGAATAATCTGGAACAATAAAGAAAAAAATATGCAGCATTTATGATAAAGAAGAAAGCAATTCTGGATAAAAGCAGAAATTTTTCGGTCCAAAATGTTTTCCACACCGACAAGGCCACAGTGGCTCCTTGGTGGCGATGTGGCTTTGCATCAATTGGCAAACTTTTAAGTGCAGCCCAAGATTGGAGAACAGGGCTGAACAAGTGGTCACATTAACGACACATAGAGAAACTGTCTTCAAGCCTGCTCTCAAGATGAGTTACCCTCGCCGAAGGAGAGCGGATTGAATTTGTTTGTTTGTCTGCACAGAACTTTTGTGTTTTTCTCCGCAACCGCTTGTTGGGTGGAGAGAAAATTTTCACCATTGGTGCAACTACTCAGCCTGGTGTTGGCTTAGTGGTTAGGGTGGCTGGCTTGGGATCCCAGGGTCCCGAGTTCGAGTCCCGTTTTCCAGTGAATTAACACCAGGAGGAAGACTCAGCCTGTCATCCTTCCGAGATCGGCGAAATGA
This sequence comes from Eptatretus atami, assembly GCA_035128595.1. Lineage (NCBI taxonomy): Eukaryota > Metazoa > Chordata > Myxini > Myxiniformes > Myxinidae > Eptatretus > Eptatretus atami. Next base: position 4,566,183 of record CM068963.1, read on the forward strand.
GTACCAGTGTACTGGTGCCGGTGTATGCCCCGGTTAGAATAGGTGTACCATATCCCTGTGTGTCGGAAGAGGCGACCAGGGTTGGTGTCAGGAAGGGCATCCGGCCATAAAAAAACATTGCTTCAAGAAGGGAACCATGATTGCATGGGGCCCGCAAAAAGCTAACCCCTGCTCAGCAGGGAAAAATGGCTGTAAAAAGGGTGCGACCACTCATGGAGAATGTTTTAATGATAAGTATGACATCATAGGTCACGTGGTGTGGCAGCCATGTTGGAAAAACGGGGAAAAATTTGGACCTCTGCACCTCTGAAACTGCACTAAAAAAGAAATTGAAACTTGGCACGTGGCAAGTACTCCTCACGGGGAATGAGTGTGACTTTTTATGACGTCATAGGTGCCTTCATTATGACGTCATAATTGTACATGTAGAACGCTACATCTGATCAGTATGAAAATTTTTGAGGGTCATCGAGGGATAAAATGGTCCACAAATTTTTGTTGACGTCATCGGTCACGTGATTTGGCAGCCATTTCTTTTTTCTTTTTTAAACCTTCAAAAATCTTCTCTGAAATGGCTGAACAGATCAAGGTGAAACTTTGCAAATATGACCGCCAATCCATGAGGGACAAAAGGCTCACACATAAAAAAATAATCACATGGTTTGGCAGCCATATTCGACGTACCATAAAACATATAAAAAATCTTCTTCTTCAGAACGGCTGGACAGTTCGAGGGGAAACTTCACATCGATGTTCCCCAAGGCATGTGTGTACAAAGGTTGTTTAGGAATAACTGATGTCACATGGATTTAAGAAAAATATTAAATAATGTTTTCTCTGGAAACGCTTAATCGATCGACGTGAAACTTCACAATTGTGACCCAGTCGTGATGCGGAATATATGTTTTAAATTTCAACTTGATCGGACACATGGTCTGGCAGTCATCATTTAATTATTTGATCTGGGTTATTATTTTAATTTTTTGATTTTTGAGTAAGGCTCACTTGGGTGAGGCCTGGATGGGTTTGAGGATAGAGTAGCAGCTGAAATGCGAATCCTATCCTGGTTCCTCCGGATGACTTCATCTTATATTTTTGCTTGTTCGGGTTCCTTCTGATGACTCCAATGCAGGACTGTACCTATATAGTCTTACATTTGATTTGAATTGAATTTATTTTAATCCCATTCTAAATTCAATTCAATAATAATAATGATAACAACAAAACGTCGTGGGTCAGGGTCAGTGACAATCAAAGCGGGACGTCTTTGTACCCGGTCATCACTGCCAGCAATTTTGAAGTGGAATAATATCTTGATGTTGTACTGGGTTGCAGATGCTCGAGAACATCTGAGGAAGGTTGCAAAAAGACGAAGGTAAGGTATAGGCCAATATTAGCTGGAAACTTGCAGGCAACAAGTGTGGGCACATGCACATACCCCCTCTGCACCGCTACTCTGGTCCTGGCATATTCTACTGCAGAGCACTGCACTTGGGTGTTGGCAGAGAGCAGCCATATCATAAACCTGGATTCTATCCTCAATTCTGCAATGCGAACTATCTATCATGAGGACACTCCATACCTTGGCTGTCTGTCTTCTAAAATATTCCTCCATGCAATATCCATAGGCAATACAGCACACACACAGAAATAGGCAATACAGAATATCACTGTGCCCAGGCTAATCCAAATTTCCCCCTCCGTGACGAAGTGAAAAAGTGGAAAATTTACTTGCCGCTCATCTCAAACCAGGCCAGCAATTCTGGTGGAGAGCAAAAGCATTCACTGACTTGGGATTTGAAATCCAACACTGACAAATCAGACATAATCTACTTAACAGAAACTTTCCTTCTTCAAGACATCAATGACTCCCTAGTATCTCTCCCTGGTTACTCCCTCTTCCGGTTTGACAGACGTGAGCCTCGTCCTGGTGGAGGAGTTGTTCTCTTCATCAAAGACTTCCTCAATCACCATACACTGCCCTCTCTCCCCCAAACCCAACAGAATACCTCTGGCTACGGCTTCCCCTCCACTCCTACCTCATGTTTATATGTGTGTTGTAACGTCCACCAAACAGTGATGACTCCATTTTCATCTCGCTCTCCGAAAACATGGACCATCTTCTATCCTCTCATCCCAACTCTCTCTTCCTCATTTGTGGTGATTTCAACTGTCATCATGCCAGTTGGCTAGGTGTGGGTACCTCTCTCACCTGTCATGGCACCTCAGCAAAAGGCTTCCGTGACTAATTGGGACCGACACAATCTGTCAACTTATTGACCCGGATCTCAACCAATGGTACACCATCTCTTCTGGATCTGATTTTGACAAATTTCCCTGAAAATATCTGCTGTTCTTACTCTGCTCCAATCGGTTCTTCTGACCACATGCTTGTCATAGTAGACATCTCTCTGGCTGTTATTAGAGAACCACCTCAGCGCCGTCGAGTCTGGCATTTTACTCAGGCGGACTGCCAGGGCCTCCAAGCAGCCATCAAACTTCGAGACTGGTCTCCCATCGCTACTTCCTCCGACATCAACTCGGCCTGGGAATTCTTTCAAAGAAACTTGCCCTCTCTCATGCTCAGATTTATCCCCTCTCGTCTTCAGTTGTCCAACCCTCCCTCCCACCCTTGGTACACTGAAGCAAGTGACGAGGCAGTTGTCCTGAAGCAACTTACCTTCAAAGGCAAATCCAACTGAAGGCAATCTCAGTTCCTGCCACAAAGCTCAGAACAAGTGTGTGTACCCTCAGGAGAGCCAGAAAACATCTTCTTTCTCATCTCAAGTCTGAACTCTCAAACCTGTCTCCTTCCGACAAATGCTGGTGGCATCTAGTGAAGACTGCTTCTGGTGTCTGTTCCCCTGCCATCCCCTCACTCACCTCAAAAGGCCACACAGCTGACACTGCACATGAAAAGGCTGAATGCCTAAACTCCGTGTTTGCTTCTAAATATTGTGTACTAAACCCATCACTTTCTGAACCCACATTACCCATTTGCACCCAGCTGTTCCAGGACTCTGTGTCCATTTCTTCTGACAAAGTGGAGAGCTTGCTGTCAAACCTCGACTCAGATTTTGCAACCGGTCCGGACGGCATCAGCCCATGTGTCCGAAACACCTGCTATGCTGCTCTTGCTCACCATCTCTCTCTTCCATTCACCCTCTCATTTGCTCAAGGTCATCTGCCATCTGCTTTGAAATCAGAAAACATGACCGCTCTGCATAAAAAAGGTGCAAAAACAGATCCCTGCAACTACAGACCAATACACCTTTTCCCAATCATCAGCAGGTTATGGAATCCATCATCACTTCAGACATTATGGCCTCGCCCCCCCCTCCCCCACCCCAATCTGAGATACTTCACCCCATATTTCTGCACGGCACTCAAGGACCACCAGCCAACCCCTTCTGGTAAAACTACCAAAATCAAGAATCACTGCTCACCTTCACTCTTTCATTCCTCTTTTTTCACTCTTCAATACAGCTTTCACCAACAAAAAAACAGCAACAAAAAATACGTTCACTCTTCAAAACAGCTGCGAGACAAACTTCAATCCCACTCTTCCCTCCATGTCTTCAAAACAGCTGTTCACCACCATCTCTTGTCTTCCCCCATCCAAAACCACAATCTTTTCTAGCCCTGCTAATCCATCCCAAACCCACCTCCTTCAAATTTCCTGCTTTCCTTCCTGAAAGTCCCTGTCGTGATGGGACCTGAAAGTCTCTGTCGCGTCCATCTTGTTTACCTTGTGTACCCTGCCCCATCCATCTCCCTTCCACAGATCTCCTCATGTCTCTGTCCCCCACTGCTTTTTTCCTTCCCTCTCACACCCCTCTTGTCTCCTGCTCTCCTTGTTGTGCTTTCTGTGCATTAGCTCTCATATAAGCCTCGAGAGTATATAAAATAAAAATAACAATTAAAAAAATGTGAGATCATGACTGAAGATTAGGAATAATATGGTTCCCAGAACACTGCCTTGGTGAACTCCAGCCTTGACAGGGAGAGGTGATGAAAGAGTTCCGTTGAGAGTCACACATTCACTACAAAAGGGGAGGAAGTCAGTAATCCAAGAGTGGAGTTGTCCTTGGATTCCATAGGCAGACAGTATGGAGAGCAAGGCAGGATTCCAGACTATCAAAAGCTCGAGATATGTCCAGAGAGACTTCCCTGATGTCATGTCTGATATTGAGGGCCTCCACCATTGTTGGGAAAGGAGAGTAGAAGCAGCATGTCAAGGTAGGGTGACCAGGTCTGAATCCGAAGTGATGTCTTGAGATTCGGCTGTTGGAGAAAAGGAATGATTTTATGTCAAATGTGATGATGGATTCCATGACCTTGTTGATGATTGGAAGTACAGTAAGCGAATTGGGCTGTTGTTAAGGGGATCCGTTTTTGCACCTTTTTTTTATGTAATGCTCTGATGTTGGCTGATTTCTATTTCCCCAGGTGAATATAGGAGGCCAGTCCTGAAGTGTTAAAAATAAAATAAAATTAAACTAAAAAAACAAACAAAAAAAAAACTGGAAATACGCAAAGCGCAAATGTAAAAACAGGTCATACATACATACATACATACATACATACATACATATATATATATATGCACACACTTCTAAAAAGCTCAGTGAAAATAATCTTGCAGCAACTCCTTTGATCAACTGCAAAAGCAATAGCAATAGTTATGACTGGCAAGTCTGCTGCCAGCAGTCCCGTTGCAGTCAAAAATGTAGAGCACCCCATCGGGCAGTCAAAAAGCAACTCAAGTCCGCACCACACATACTAGCCCCACCCCTCACTGGTGGAGGAAAAAGGCCACATGAGAACGGACTTCCATGGGCCATGCCCACGGCAAGGATTAATATAAAGGGTGAAGAAATTGTGGTGCAGAAGATCTTTTATCATAATTCCCAGAATGGTGATATTTTAGACAGCTTCATTTTAGACAGCTAGCTTCATTACTAATTCCCTACCTGGAGATCTGTCCATGACTCTCAAGAGCTGAATTCCAAACTTTAGAGTCAATGTAAATAGACCAAATATCAAGAGTCATATAGAAAAACTGTGTGAGAATATCTGAGCTAAGGATGGATCAACGATCAACTTCGGGTGAGTAGACATAATAAAGTTTGTATATTGTTAGCGTTCTGTGTGAATATCAAAACAAGGTCAAAAAGTCCCTGTGAGCTTCATAAATCAGCCATTTGTGGATATTTTACTAATCTTTAATCTCAACTAATCATAGTTATCTTCCATGATTTGCCACTTTGAAGATGTAATTGAGATTTCTAAAATTTTCAATTTTCATCTGACTGACTTGAAATTTGAACAGGATGTATATTTCAGGTCAATGAATTCAACCACCAATTACAAACATGGTCGCATCAAGGATCTTATTGTTTGCAAAAGGTATGGATGGCTTCCAACCTAGTTCACCAATTTATCTGCCAATGGCATTCGGTGCCCTCTCGTTGTTTGGCTGGCTGGTTTCCTCCACACGTACAAGCGACATCGTTGTAATGGATGGCAAAACATTCTCTGTTTTTAACCTTTGAGCTTGGTGGCCCACAGGCAGCGTTCCAAAATCAATCTTATTCTTGGTCCACATAAATACTTTCCTTTTTTAGGCAATGCAGGGGGGGAAAAATCTGCTGTGTCACTTTGAAATTAATCCTTACTCGAACCCTCCGATGAATGTGCCGGGACTGCACCTCTCTTTGCCAAAATGAATTGGAATAACTTTTTTAACCACACAGAGTATTACATACGGTGTTAACATGGTGAAAAATGTCACGACGCTCCCGAAAAATAAAAAAAATCCCAAATACGTTTCGGTCATCAAGCTCTGGCTAAAGTGCAATATTTGTAGTTTGTTGGTCTCAACACCAGTCCAAATCGATCTTGGCCTGAGCACAACAAAACTGCCTTTGTGGTGTACGTCAACTTGGAATACACTGGAGAGCAAAACCTTGTCCTGACATCTCTCAGCTCCTCACGGCATCGAAAGCATTTACTACATTTGGATGAAATACAGTTCCCCGTGTTTAGCGGCTGATGCTGTATCTTGCTCCACACACCTGGAGGCAGTGAAATCTAAGGTTTGGAGAGTTATTGGTATCACTTGACAGGAAGTTGAAGCGCAGGGCTTGTTGCTTTCTTATGGCAGAGAAGTTGGTGGCTGCTTGATTTTCTATGCCCCCTTCTCAGATCGAGCAATCGTGCTCCAGCAGACACCCACCTATTGTCTCTGTGCAAAAGGGTCACGTGCATTCATCGATTCCTGGTTAACCTTTACGGGTATTTACGAAACTGTGAGGTCACCTCCATCCCTTTGTTTCTCGTTTATGCAGGTGAAATCGCTGCCCTCAATGTGGTTGATCCTTTCCTTCTCTCTTTTAAGGAGGCAGGTCACAAGAATATGTTTCCCTCAGCATCTGTCACCTATAATACCCTATCTATCCTTGTTACATGCAAAAATCAAAGATTTTTCAAGTATATTGGTTGGTCTTATGTGCTATTCTGTCTGTCTGTGTGTCTGTCTGTGTCAATCGCGTACAGGTCACAATTTTAAGCCGATCTTCAAAAAACTTTATGACGTGGTTGAGTTCGTCATAAGCAAGAACCCTATTCATTTTGAGATGAAAAGGGCAACATAGAGCAAGGGTCAACAACTTTGTCAAATTTCGAAGATCCGAAATTTTCATCCGATTGAAGAGAAATTTGAACAGGATTTGCCTATCAGATCACTGAATTCAACCACCAATTATTTTTTGAGTTCCAGATAGGAGAAAAGGTCAGCATAGGCCGAATTTCTAAAACTGTCAATTTTCATCCGATTGACTTGAAATTTGAAGAGTTGCACATTTGTTCATTGAATTAAACCAATTATTTTTGAGTTAAACATCGGTCAAAAGGTCAACATAGGCCACCCCAAACCCACTTCCTTCAAATTCCCTGCTTTCCTTTCTTAAAGTCCCTGCAGTGTCCATCTTGTTTACCCTGTGTACCCCACCCCAACCCTCTCCTTCCACAGATCTCCGAATGTCTCTATTCCCCACTGTTTTGTCCTTCCCTCTCCTGCCCCTCTTATCTCCTGCTCTTCTTGTTTTACATTCTGGGTGTTAGCTCTCATACGAGCCTCGACGTTGCACACAAAATAAATAAATAAATAAATAAATATATATTTTTTAAAACGTCGACGACTTCGGTGAGATTTCTAAAATCTTCAATTTTCATCTGACTTGAAATTTCAACAGGGTTTGCATATCATGTCACTG
>CM068963.1:4576416-4588605 GCA_035128595.1 Eptatretus atami
ACTTGTCGGTCGCTTTGCTTTCACCCTTCTGTCCAGTTCATCCCAAACCAGCTCGATGGGGTTTAAGTCTTGAGACCGTGCTGGTCATTCCATGATTTGAAGCCTATCATCTTGTTCTTTTCTTCTAAGGTAGTTCTAACATAGCCGGGAGGTATGTTTTGGGTCGTTATCTTGCTGTAGGATGAACCCCTGACCAACTAGGCGTAGACCAGAGGGTAAAGAGAGAGATAACATTTATTATGCTGTATCTTTCATAATTTATTTTTGTGTTCGTGTACATGATCATTCCTTTACATGTGTGATCTACATTCTGGTCTGGAAGGCAAAGGCTGATTCGATGTACGATTGATTACACTTACATATATCCTGAAAACAGAGCTGGAAAATCTGGGAAGCGAGTTCATATCACCGGGCCCAATAAAAGTAAAAGAAAATATACATTGGTTTTCGTGAGATTATGATGGCAGCAGGGTTGGGACACTGTGCATGCCAGAATAGAAAGATACAGATGTCTTTAAGATGCCGAGCACGTGTCCGCACCTCCGGAAAACGCATTCATAGAAGAGGTCACGACATTCCCGGTGCCTGCATGGCGGCATGTTATAACAAGTACAGAAATCTTTTAGCGGATATTTTTTGGCCTTTAAGTATTATATTATGCATCTAACGTGATATTTCGATGCAAGCGCCATCGCTAACCGTCCAACAAATTCCTGCGGAAGACGAGTCTTCTGAGCATCAAGCGCATACAGACATGTTTTTAATCAAAGTGATGAAAACATGTCCTCATAATGTCGATTGGTCTGCAGTGCAGAGTTTGCATTTATGACGGCTCATCTTCAGATACTCTGTTTTGATGAATGACAACCCAATAATGCATTGATTTGCAACTATTGTCGAGTGAAATATTCCACTTTTCAAGCAGTGTGGAACAGCAATTCTGGATTTGCGATCATACAAGGAATGTGGGCAAGGAGAAACACAAAGGAAGAATGGCTAAGTAGACGAAGAGAAACCACCCCTACCTCTCCACCACCTACCTCCACTCCACAGAATAATCTGGAACATAAAGAAAAGTAAATATGGCAGCATTTATGATAAAGAAGAAAGAATTCTGGATAAAAGCAGAAAATTTTTTCGGTCCAAATGTTTCCAACACCGAAAGGCCACAGTGCTCTGGTGGGATGTGGTTTGCATAATTGGCAAACTTTTAGTGCCAAAGATTGAGAAACAAGGGCTGAACAAGTGGTCACATTAGACACATAAGAACTGTTCTTCAACTGCTTCAAAGATGAGTTACCTCTGCGAAGGAGAGCGGATTGAATTGTTTGTTTTGTCTGCAAGAATACTTTGTGTTTTTTCTCCGTAGACAACTCGTTGTTGGGTGGAGAAAATTTTTACCATTGGTGCGACTACTCAGCTGGTGTTGGCTTAAGTGGTTAGGTGGCTGGCTTGGGATCCAGGGTCCGAGTTCGAGTCCCGTTTGTTCCAGTGAATTAACAACCAGGAGGAAGACTCAGCTGTCATCCTTCGAGATGGCGAAATGAGTACGCAGTGTACTGGTGCGGTGTAGCCGGTAGAATAGGTTGTACGCATATCCTGTGTGTCGAAGAGGGACCAGGGTTGGTGTAGGAAGGGCATCGGCCAAAAAACATTGCTTCAAGAGGGAACCATGATTGCATGGAGGCCCGCAAAAGCTAACCCCTGCTCAGAGGGAAATGATGGCTTGTAAAAGGGTGCGACACTCATGGAGAATGTTTACTGATAAGATGACATCATAGGGTCACGTGGTGTGGCAGCATGTTTGGAAAACGGGGAAAAATTTGGACCTCTGACTCTGAACTGCCTAAAAAAGAATTGAAACTTGGCACGTGGCAAGTAACTCCGGGGAATGGAAGTGTGACTTTTATGACGTCATAGTGCTTCATTATGACGTATAATTGTAACATGTAGAAGTACATCTATCAGTAATGAAAATTTTTTGAGGGTCATCGAGGATAAAAATGGTCACAAATTTTTGTTGAACGCGTCTCGGTCAAGTGATTTGGCAGCATTTCTTTTTCTTTTTTAAAACCTTCAAAATCTTCTCTGAAATGGCTGAAAGATAAAGTTGAAACTTTGCAAATATTGACCGCAATCATGAGGACAAGAAGGCTCACACATAAAAAAAATAAATCACATGGTTTGGCAGCAACTATTCGGACGTACATAAAAACTATAAAAAATCTTCTTCTTCAGAACGGCTGGATCAGTTCCGAGGGGAAACTTCACATCGATGGTTTCCGACAAGGCATGTTGTGTACAAAGGTTGTTTAGGATAAACTGATGTCCAATGGATTTAAGAAAAATATTAAATAATGTTTCTCTGGAAACGCTTATCGATCGAGCGTGAACTACAATTGTGACCAGTCTGATGCGGAATAATTGTTTTTAATTTCAACTTGATCGGACATGGTCTGGCCAGCCACATTTAATTATTTGATCTGGGTTATTTTTTATGTTTTTGATTTTTGAGTAGGTCACTTGGGTGAGGCCTGATGGGTTTGAGGATAGAGTAGCAGCTGAAATGCGAATCCTATCCTGGTTCCTCGGCATGACTTCATCTATATTTTTGCTTGTTCGGGTTCCTTCTGATGACTCCAATGCAGGCTGTACCTATATAGTCTCTAATTTGATTTGAATTGAATTATTTTAATCCATTCTAAATTCGAATTCAATAATTAATATGATAACAACAAACGTCGTGGCGTCAGGGTCAGTGACAATCAAAGCGGGACGTCTTTGTACCACGCATCCACTGCAGAATTTGAAGTGGAAATAATATTTGATGTTTGTCTGGGTTGCAGATGCTCGCAGAACATCTGAGGAAGGTTGCAAAAAAGACGAGGTAGGTATAGCAATATAGCCTGAAACTTGCAGGAACAAGTGTGGGCCACATGCAATAACCCCTCCTGCACCGCGTACTCTGGTCTGGTATTTCTACTGCAGAGCACTGCACTTGGGTGTTGGCAGAGAGCAGCATAATCATAAACCTGGTTCTTCAACTCATTCTGCAATGCGAATATCTATCATGAGAGCACTCCATACTTGGCTTGTCCTGTTCTTCTAAAATATTCTCCATGCAATATCCATAGGCAACTAGCACACACAAGAATAGGCAATACAGATATACTGTGCCCAGGCTAATCCAAATTTCCCCCTCGTGACGAAGTGAAAAAGTGGAAAATTTTACTTGCCGTCATCTCAAACCGAGGCCAGCAAATTCTGGTGGAGAGCAAAGCATTCACTGACTTGGGATTGAAAATCCAACACTGACAATCAGATAATCTCTTACAGAAACTTTCCTTCTTCAAGCATCATGATCTCCTAGTATCTCTCCCCTGGTTATTCCTCTTCCGGTTTGACAGACGTGAGCCTCGTCCTGGTGGAGGAGTTGTCTCCCTTTCATCAAAGACTTCCTCAATCACCATACACTGCCTCTCTCCCCAGAACCAACAGAATACCTCTGGCCGCTTCCACCTATTCCTACCTCATGTTTATATGTGTGTTGTAAAAGTCACAAAAGCTGATGATCATTTTCATCTGCTCTCGAAAACATGGACCATCTTTATCTCTCATCCAATTCTCTCTTCCTCTTTTGGTGATTTCAACTGTATCATGCAGTTGCTGGGTGTGGGTACCTCTTCCCCTGTCATGGCAGCTCAGCAAAAGACTTCCGTGACTATTGGGACCGGGACACAATCTGTCAACTTATTGACCCGGATTCAAAGCAATGGTACACCATCTTCTTTCGGATTCTGATTTTGAAAATTTTCCCTGAACATAATCTGCTGTTTCTTTACTCTGCTCTGGTTTTCTACAGCACTGTTGTCATAGTAAGACATTTCTGGCTGTTATTAGAGCAACTACTCAGGCGTCAAGTCTGGAATTTTTACTCAGGAGGACTGCCAGGGCTCGCAACAGCCATCAAACTTCGAGCTGGTCACTCATCGCTACTTCTCCGACTCAACTCGGACTGGGAATTCTTTCAAAGAATGCCCTCTTCATCTCAGATTTATCCTCTCGTCTTCAGTTGTCCACCTCCCTCCACGCTTTTGGTACACTGAGCAAGTGACGAGGCAGTGTCTGAAGCAACTTACCTTCAAAGGCAAAATCCAACTGAAGCATTCTCAGTTCTGCACAAAGTCAGACCAAGTGTGTGTACCCTCAGCAGAGAGCAGAAAACATCTTCTTTCTCATCTCAAGTCTGAACTCTAAAACCTGTCTCCTTCCGACAAATGCTGGTGGCATCTTAGTGAAGACTGCTCTTGGTGTCTGTTTCCTCCTGCCATCCTCGACTTACTCAAGGACCACACAGCTACGCTGCACATGAAAGGCGAACTGCCTAAACTCCGTGTTTCTTCTAATATTGTGATAAACCCATCATTTCTGAAACCCACATTACCATTGCACCAGCTGTTCAGACTCTGTGTCCATTCTTCTGACAAGTGGAGAGCTTGCTGTCAAACTCGACTCAGATTTTGCAACCGGGTCCGGACGGCATCAGGCCATGTGTCCGAAACACCTGCCTTATGCTGTCTTGCTCACATCTCTCTCTTCCATTCACCTCTCATTTGCTCAAGGTATCTGCTCTGGCTTTTGGAAATCAAGAAAACATGACCGTCTGCATAAAAAAGGTGCAAAAAACAGATCCCTGCCAACTACAGACCAACAACTTTTCCCATCATCCGCAGGGTTAGGAATCATCATCACTTCAGACATTATGGCCCTCGCCCCCCCCTCACTCCCAATCTGAGATATTACCCATATTTCTGCACAGGCACTAAGGAACGCACGTCAGCAACCCTTCTGTAAAACTACCAAATCAGAATCACTGCTCCTTCATCTTTAATTCCTCTTTTTTCACTCTTATACAGTTTCACCACAAAAAAACAGCAAACAAAAAATACGTTCACTTTCCAAAAACAAGCTTGCCCGGAGACAAACTTCAATCCACCTTTCCCTCCATGTCTTCAAACAGCTGTTCACACCACATCTTTGTTCCCCCATCCAAAACACAATCTTTTCTAGCTGCTAATCACCAAACCCCCTCCTTCAAATTTCCTGCTTTCTTCCTGAAAGTCCTGTCGTGATGGGACCTGAAAGTCTCTGTCGCGTCCATCTTGTTTACCTTGTGTACCTTGCCCATCCATCTCCTTCCACAGATCTCCTCATGTTCTGTCCCACTGCTTTTTTCCTCCTCTCACACCCCTCTTGTCTCCTGCTCTCCTTGTTGTGCTTCTGTGCATTAGCTCTCATATGAACCTCGAGAGTAATATAAAATAAAAATACAATTAAAAAAATGTGAGATCATGACTGAAGATTAGGAATAATATGGTGCCCAGAACACTGCCTTGGTGAACTCCAGCCTTGACAGGGAGAGGTGATGAAAGAGTTCCGTTGAGGTCAACATTCACTACAAAGGGGAGGAAGTCAGTAATCCAAGAGTGGAGTTGTCCTTGGATTCCATAGGCAGACAGTATGGAGAGCAAGGCAGGATTCCAGACTATAAAAGCTCGAGATATGTCAGAGAGATTTCTGATGTAAGTGTGATATTGAGGCCTCCACATTGTTGGGAAGGAGAGTAGAAGCAGCATGTCAAGGTAGGGTGACCAGGTCTGATCCGAAGTGATGTCTTGAGATTCGGCTGTTGGAGAAAAGGATGATTTAATGTCAAATTGTGATGATGGATTCCATGACCTTGTTGATGATTGGAAGTACAGTAAGCGAATTGGGCTGTTGTTAAGGGGATCCGTTTTTGCACTTTTTTTTTATGTAATGCTCTGAATGTTGCTGATTTCTATTTCCCAGGTGAATATAGGAGGCCGTCCTGAAGTGTTAAAAATAAATAAAATTAAACTAAAAAAAACAAAAAAAAAAACTGGAAATACGCAAAGCGCAAATGTAAAAACAGGTCATAACATACATACATACATACATACATACATACTATATATATATATGCACACACTCTAAAAAGCTCAGTGAAAATAATCTTGGCAGCAACTCTTTGATCAACTGCAAAGCAATAGCAATAGTTTGAACTGGCAAGTCTGCTGCCAGCAGTCCCGTTGCAGTCAAAAATGTAGAGCACCCATCGGGCAGTCAAAAAGCAACTCAAGTCCGCACCACACATACTACCCCACCCTCACTGGTGGAGGAAAAAGGCCACATGAGAACGGACTTCCATGGGCATGCCCACGGCAAGGATTAATATAAAGGGTGAAAGAAATTGTGGTGCAGAAGATCTTTTATCATAATTCCAGAATGGGTGATATTTTAGAACAGCTAGTTTCATTACTAATTCCTACCTGGAGATCTGTCCATGACTCTCAAGAGCTGAATTCCAAACTTTAGAGTCAATGTAAATAGACCAAATATCAAGAGTCATATAGAAAACTGTCTGAGATATCTGAGCTAGGATGGATCAACGATCAACTTCGGTGAGTAGACATAATAAAGTTTGTATATTGTTAGCGTTCTGTGTGATATCAAAACAAGGTCAAAAAGTCCCCTGTGAGCTTCATAAATCAGCATTTGTGGATATTTTACTAATCTTTAATCTCAACTAATCATAGTTATCTTCCATGATTTGCCACTTTGAAGATGTAATTGAGATTTCTAAAATTTTCAATTTTCATCTGACTGCTTGAAATTTGAACAGGATGTTATTTCAGGTCAATGAATTCAACCACCAATTACAAACATGGTAGCATCAAGGATCTTATTGTTTGCAAAGGTATGGATGGCTTCCAACCTAGTTCACCAATTTATCTGCCAATGGCATTCGGTGCCTCTCGTTGTTTGGCTGGCTGGTTTCCTCCACACGTACAAGCGACATCGTTGTAAATGGATGGCAAACATTCTCGGTTTTTAACCTTTGAGCTTGGTGGCCCACAGGCAGCGTTCCAAAATAATCTTATCTTGGTCACATAAATACTTTCCTTTTTTAGGCAATGCAGGGGGGAAAAAAATCTGCTGTGTCACTTTGAAATTAATCCTTACTTCGAACCCTCCGATGAATGTGCCGGGACTGCACTCTCTTTGCCAAAATGAATTGGAATAACTTTGTTAACACACAGAGTATTACATACGGTGTTAACATGGTGAAAAATGTCAACGACGCTCCCGAAAAATAAAAAAAATCCCAAATACGTTTCGGGTCATCAAGCTCTGGCTAAGTGCAATATTTGTAGTTTGTTGGTCTCAACACCAGTCCAAATCGATCTTGGCCTGAGCACAACAAACTGCCTTTGTGGTGTACGTCAACTTGAATACACTGGAGAGCAAAACTTGTCCTGACATCTCTCAGCTCCTCACGGCTCGAAGCATTTACTACATTTGGATGAAATAAGTTCCCGTGTTTAGCGGCTGATGCTGTATCTTGCTCCACACCTGGAGGCAGTGAAATTAAGGTTGGAGAGTTATTGGTATCACTTGACAGAAGTTGAAGCGCAGGGCTTGTTGCTTTCTTTATGGCAGAGAAGTTGGTGGCTGCTTGATTTTCTATGCCCCCTTCTCAGATCGAGCAATCGTGCTCCAGCAGACACCCACCTATTGTCTCTGTGCAAAAGGGTCACGTGCATTCATCGATTCTGGTTAACCTTTACGGGTATTTACGAAACTGTGAGGTCACCTCATCCCTTTGTTTCTCGTTTATGCAGGTGAAATCGCTGCCCTCAATGTGGTTTGATCCTTTCCTTCTCTCTTTTAGGAGGCCGGTCACAAGAATATGGTTTCCCTCAGCATCTGTCACTATAAACCCCTATTCTATCCTTGTTACATGCAAAAATCAAAGATTTTTTTCAAGTATATTTGGTTGGTCTTATGTGCTATTCTGTCTGTCTGTGTGTCTTCTGTGTCAATCGCGTACAGGTCACAATTTTAAGGCCGATCTTCAAAAAACTTTATGACGTGGTTGAGTTCGTCATAAGCAAGAACCCCTATTTCATTTTGAGATGAAAAGGGCAACATAGAGCAAGGGTCAACAACTTTGTCAAATTTCGAAGATCCGAATTTTCATCCGATTGAAGAGAAATTTGAACAGGATTTGCCTATCAGATCACTGAATTCAACGCACAAATTATTTTTTGAGTTCCAGATAGGAGAAAAGGTCAGCATAGGCGAATTTCTAAAACTGTCATTTTCATCCGATTGACTTGAAATTTTGAAGAGTTGCACATTTGTTCATTGAATTAAACAATTTTTTTGAGTTAAACATCGGTCACAAAGGTAACATAGCCACCCCAAACCACTTCCTTCAAATTCCCTGCTTTCCTTTCTTAAAGTCCCTGCAGTGTCCATCTTGTTTACCCTGTGTACCACCCACCCTCTCCTTCCACAGATCTCCGAATGTCTCTATTCCCACTGTTTTTGTCCTTCCCTCTCCTGCCCTCTTATACTCTGTCTTCTTGTTTTACATTCTGGTGTTAGCTCTCATACGAGCCTCGACGTTGCACACAAAATAAATAAAAAATAAATAATATATTTTTTAAAACGTCGACGACTTCGTGAGATTTCTAAAATCTTCATTTTCATCTGACTTGAAATTTCAACAGGGTTTGCATATCATGTCACTGAATTCATCACCATTATGTTGCAGGTCAACACAGGCAAAGGTCACAACCTCAGTGAATTTTCCAAAATCCTCATTTTCATGCCGATTTACTTGGACATTTGAAGAGGATTCCATACAGGGTACTGAATTCATCCACCCTTATTTTTGAGGTTAAATTTGTTTTCGAGATTTCGCAAGTATGTGCTCTGCACATCTTTCTTGTTTGTTTGTTTGTCTGTCCTATGTCTAATGTTCACCATCCCTATTACCAATCCTTTCTTTTAATTCTCCACAACAAAGTGCATGCACACGTCGGTAAGTTCTTGTGCATGAGCAGATAAACCACACAGAGAGCTGAGTGTTTGGTCGGGGAGTTAATACTCGTTTCTTTTTGCACTGGATGGTGGGAGTTCTATCCCATGACTGCTCACGCAAGCCAACCCATACTTGGCAACTGTGATGCGAATATGCCAACATCCCTAAATTGAGTTGCTTACCGGGATGTGCCAGACTAGAGTTGAAGGAGTTAAAAGACGGCACCAACAAAATGGCAGTATGGCAACTTGAGTTGAGATAAGCCTTTGTTTCTACAGTAGACTAAAATGGCTGTTTTTAGTTTCATGTAATGGGCCTGAATTCATATGATTCTCTCATCCTAAAGACAGTGCAAGCATACATGTGTTCCAAAATTCATAAGATGACACAATGTTCAAATTCTAGCTCTTCAAAACATGGAGTAAGAGGGAGGGGAGGGAGGGAAAGAATGTTGAAATTAGAAGTTGTGCTTCCACAACAATAAAAAAAACAAACACTTATTGCCCTGTATTTGCTTCATCACTGAAAAGATTTAAGAAAATGGGAACATTTTAAATCACATTTAGCAGAAATCAATTCACAAATATAGGAACACTCTCAGAAATAGAACCACAGACCAAGGTCAAGATCATTGGCTAAGGGTAACATGGTATGGGCTTAACAGTTAAGGAGGCTGCTTAAGATCCTCGATCTTGAGTTCAAGCCCGTCGCATTGTTTAATTAACGCCAGGCAGGTCGACAGCCTGTCAGCCTTCCGAGGTTGGCAAAATGAGTACATCAAGCTGGTAACAGAGCGTTGCATCAGCGCACAGCTGCACCCCCAGAAAATGATGCAGCAAGCAGCCACTGGCTGCATATGAATAAATAAAAATACTAAGGTCTGTGAGGAAAATGTGTTTGCAAGCATAGGTGTTGCCCCACCGATCCTTCCAATGGAGAGCTTAAGTCAGGGTGCCCTCCACTGGGATAGTCGAGATACAGCAGGTCAGCTTTGGAGTAATTACAGCCGGTACCAAGTGTGGCCAGCTGCACAGCACAACCAGACACTTGCTGTATGAGAAATCTTTATGTTTGGCTCACTGCATTGACACGGCTTGGCACGACAGTATATGTCGTCAACATTGGCAGTAGGGAATTGAGCAATGTGGAACATATTCCTGCCTGAGCAGCCAAACATCCTGGGCCTTATTTTGGGCTCATACAACTTTGTGCGATACAGCCGACGTGTACACCTGCAAAAAACTTTGGCGATACTCATTTGAACCTGTATCATTTTGATCAGCCTTGCCTCAATGATGAAACTTCACTGATTCAGCTGAGGTAGGTGTAAACTCCCATCTATTTATGGTGCAGACATGGAAGTGAAACGAGGATAAAATAAGAAAGAAAAAGAAAAAAAGGCAGATGAGAGAACAAAGAATGAAGTGTATAGTTCATATGAGAAGAATTTGGAGAGAAGGGAAAGGAAGTTGGTTGGATATAAAAGGAGAGAGGAGAGATAGATGATGTAAAGAGTACTTACAAAAGATGGGTGTGGGGAGGGATGGTGGTAAAGAGAGATTAAAAAAAGCAACACATTTTTGTTCATGATAAATTATTGGTCCTGAAAAGCCAGCTCGGCCGGGGAGGGGGGGGGGTGTTTCCCCTCACCAATCCCCTTATGGATGTATACAAATTATTTGTCCAACCCCAATTATATATTAGATAGGTATATATAATATATATATATATATATTTGTCTTCCAGGTAGAGGGCACTACATTCAAAGAATTCAAAGAATATATATATATATTATATATATATCACATATAATTACTTATAATATTTTTATATATAACTTCAAATTATATATTTGACAGATATATATATATATTATATATATATGTATATTTTAGACACATATAATTATATATATATTATATATATATTTAGATATATATATATATATATATAATATATATTATATATATTATTATATATATATATATATATATATATATATAATATACACTTCAAATTAATATTAATTTGAAGTTTTTGTTTGTTTGTTCGTCTGTACGAGCGAATCTCCTGAACGGTGAAAGACAGCAGGGAACCTCTGAAACCAAAATGTCAGGACAGTCCCCGGGAAGGTTATAGGCTCGGTGGCGAGGCCCCTCGGCCGGAAGGGGGGGGGGTGGTTTCCCCCACCAACCCCTTTTAGGCTATGACTGCCGTGGCCCAATGTGGAACTGATACTGGCTCGCATCAGACCAATGTACAGAAGATTAAATTCATTCAAAAAGAACGCGTATATATTCATATATATATATATAGATCGACACACACACATAAAAAAAACATACACATAATCAAAAACATATACATATACATATACAAAAACATATACATATACAATATCATAAACAAAAACATACACATACAATACTCTACAGGTCAAAAAGTTTTGGAACCACCCATTTTTACAGTTTTTACTGAAATTTAAGCAGTTAATATTTCAATGTGCTCTGAAATTAAAGCATAGAACAAATAAACAATTGCAGATAAAAAAATAAATATGGAATCGTTTTTGTTGAAAAAATTTTAATCTCATTTTTTGACTCATCAAAGTAGCACTTTTGCAGATATAACAGCCGAACATAGTCATGGCATTCTTTCTGCAATGGAAATCAAATATTGTTCGGAAAGTTCTTTCCAACACTGTTGCAGAAGTTTCCCACAAATGTGTTGCACTTGTCGGTCGCTTTGCTTTCACACCTTCTGTCCAGTTCATCCAAACCAGCTCGATGGGGTTTAAGTCTTGAGACGTGCTGGTCATTCCATGATTTGAAGCCTATCATCTTGTTCTTTTCTTCTAAGGTAGTTCTAACATAGCCGGGAGGTATGTTTTGGGTCGTTATCTTGCTGTAGGATGAACCCTGACACAACTAGGCGTAGACCAGAGGGTATTGCATGGCGCTGGCAAAATGCTGTGGTAGCCTTTTGGTTCAGGGGGCCAGTCACTCTGTGCAAGTCGCGCTCTGGATCCAGCAAAGAGCCCCAGATCATCACGCTTCCTCCTCCATGTTTGACAGTTGGTGTCACACACTAAGGGAACATCATTTCACAAATCGACGGTGGACAAAAAACTGCGTGATGAACCGAAGATTTAAATTTTGATTCATCTGTCCATGAGCCTTCTTCAGTTTTCAAGTTGTCCACTGGTGGTGCTTCATGGCCAGGCAGCCTCTTTTCTTATTTTTGTCATCTTAGCTGGCTTTTTCTGCCATGCACTCGAT
>CM068963.1:4589277-4601993 GCA_035128595.1 Eptatretus atami
TAACCTCTGGCAGTTTACCACTTAGCTTTGTACCATTTCAGGTTATTCACTGGACTTGAACTGCTTAAATATCAGTAAAAATTGGAAAAATGAGGGTGTTCTAAAACTTCTGACTGAAAGAGTATATATACAGTGGGGAGAACAAGTATTTGATACACTGCCGATTTTGCAGGTTTTCCCACTTACAAAAAAAGAGAGAGATGCGGCATGTTATAACAATGAACAGAAATCTTTTAGCAGGAATAATTTTTTGGCCTTTAAGTATTATATGCATCTAACGTGATATTTCGATGCAAGCGCCTCGCTAACCGTCCCCAACAAATTCCTGCGGAAGACGAGTTCTTCTGAGCATCAAGCGCATACAGACATGTTTTTACATCAATGATGAAAACATGTCCTCCATAATGTCGATTGGTCTGCAGCTGCAGGTTGCATTTATGAACCGGTCATCTTCAGATACTGCTGTCTTTGATAATGACAACCCACATAATGCATGATTTGCAACTTTGTGAGTGAAATTATTCACTTTCAAGCAGTGTGAACAGCAATTCTGATTTGCGATCATACAGGAATGTGGGCAAGGAGAGAAACACAAAGGAAGAATGGTAAGTAGACGAAGAGAAACTCACCCCCTACCTTATCCACCACCACCTCCACGTCCACAGAATAATACTGGAAAATAAAGAAGAAAAAATATGGCAGCATTTATGATAAAGAAGAAAGCAATTCTGGATAAAAGCAGAAATTTTTCGGTCCAAAATGTTTCCACACGAAAAGGCCACAGGGGCTCCTGGTGGGATGTGGCTTTGCATCATTGGCAAACTTTAAGTGCGTCCAAGATTGGAGAAACAAGGGTGAACAAGTGGTCACATTAAGACACATAAGAAACTGTCTCTCAACTGGCTCTCAAGATGAGTACCCTGCGAAGGAGAGTGGATTGATTTGTTTGTTTGTCGGTCAAGAACTTTGTGTGTTTTTCTCCGTACAACTCGTTGTTGGGTGGAGAACAAATTTTTACCATTGTGCGACTACTCAGCCTGGTGTGGCTTAGTGGTTAGGTGGCTGGCTTGGGATCCAGGGTCCGATTCGAGTCCCGTTTGTTCAGTGAATTAAACAACCAGGAGGAAGACTCAGCCTGTCATCCTTCGAGATGGCGAAATGAGTACGCAGTGTATTTGGTGCGGTGTATGCCGGTTGAATTAGTTGTACCATATCCCTGTGTGTCGGAAGAGGCGACCAGGGTTGGTGTCAGGAAGGGCTCGGCCAAAAAAACATTGCTTCAAGAGGGAACCATGATTGCATGGAGCCCGCAAAAAAGCTAACCCTGCTCAGCAAGGGAAAATTGGGCTTGTAACAAGGGTGCGACCACTCATGGAGAATGTTTTACTGATAAGTATGAATCATAGGTTCCGTGGTGTGGAGCATGTTGGAAAAACGGGGAAAAATTTTGGACACTCTGCACCTCTGAAACTGCCTAAAAAAGAATTGAAACTTGGCACGTGGCAAGTAAACTCCGGGGAATGAAGAGTGTGATTTTATGACGTCATAGTGCCTTCATTATGAGTATAATTGTATACATGTAGAACTACATCTATCCAGTATGAAAATTTTTGAGGGTCAATCGAGGATAAAAATGGTCACAAATTTTTGTTGAACGGGTCTGGTCACAGTGATTTGGGCAGCATTTCTTTTTTCTTTTTTAAAACCTTCAAAAATCTTCTCTGAAATGGTAAAGATAAAGTTGAAACTTTGCAAATATTGACGCCAATCAATGAGGGAAAGGGCTCACACATAAAAAAAATAATCACATGGTTTGGCAGCCAACTATTCGACGTACATAAAAATATAAAAAATCTCTCTTCAGAACGGCTGGACAGTTCCGAGGGAAACTTCACATCGATGGTTCGCCAAGGCATGTGTGTACAAAGGTGTTTAGAAACTGATGTCCATGGTTTAAGAAAAATATAAATAATGTTTTCTCTGGAAACGCTTAATCGATCGAGCGTGAACTTCACATTGTGACCAGTCGTTGATGCGGAATAATATGTTTATTTCAACTTGATCGGACACTGGTCTGGCCAGCATCATTTAATTATTGATTGGGTTATTATTTTATGTTTTTGATTTTGAGTAGGTCACTTGGGTGAGTGCCTGATGGGTTTGAGGATAGAGTAGCAGTGAAATGCGAATCTATCCTGGTCCTCGGATGATCTCATCTATATTTTTGCTTGTTCGGGTTCCTTCTGATGAACTCCAATGCAGGTGTACTATATAGTCTAATTGATTTGATTGAATTTATTTTAATCCATTCTAAATTCAATTCAATAATTAATAATGATAAAACAAACGTCGTGGCGTCAGGGTCAGTGACAATCAAAGCGGACGTCTTTGTACCACCGTATCCACTGCCAGCAATTGAAGTGGAAATAATATCTTGATGTTGTACTGGGTTGCAGATGCTCGGAACATCTGAGGAAGGTTGCAAAAAGAGAAGGTAAGGTATAGGCCAATATTAGCTGGAAACTTGCAGGAACAAGTGGTGGCCACATGCCATACCCCTCTGCACCGTACTCTGGTCTGGATCTTTCTACTGCAGAGCACTGCACTTGGGGTGTTTGGCAGAGAGCAGCCATAATCATAAACCTGGATTTCTATCCTCATTCTGCAATGCGAATATTATCATGAGGAGCACTCCATACTTGGCTTGTCCTGTTCTTCTAAAATATTCTCCATGCAATAATCCATAGGCAATAAGCACACACAGAATAGGCAATACCAGATATAACTGTGCCCAGGCTAATCCAATTTCCCCTCGTGACGAAGTGAAAAAGGGAAAATTTTATTGCCGCTCATCTCAAACCAGGCAGCAATTCTGGTGGAGAGCAAAAGCATTCCACTGACTGGGATTGAAATCCAACCTGACAATCAGACTAATCTCTTACAGAAACTTTCCTTCTTCAGCATTCAATGACTCCCTAGTATCTCTCCCTGGTTACTTCCTCTTCCGGTTTGACAGACGTGAGCCCGTCCTGGTGGAGGAGTTGCTCTCCTTCATCAAAGACTTCCTCAATCACCATACACTGCCTCTCTCCCCAGAACCAACCAGAATACTCTGGCTACGCTTCCACCTCCTTCCACCGTCATGTTTTATATGTGTTTGTAAAGTACACAAAAAGTGGATGATCTCATTTCATCTCGCTCTCCGAAACATGGACCATCTTTATCTCTCATCCAATTCTCTCTTCCTCATTTTGGTGGATTTCAACTGTATATGAGTTGCTGGGTGTGGGTACCTCTTCACCCTGTCATGGCACTCAGCAAAAGTTCCGTGACTATTGGGACGGACATCAAATCTGTCAACTTATTGACCCGGATTCAACGCAATGGTACACCATCTTCTTTGGATTCTGATTTTGAACATATTTTCCCTGAACATAATCTGCTGTTCTCTTACTCTGCTCAATCGGTTTTCTAGCACATGCTTGTATAGTAGATCATCTTCTGGTGTTATTAGAGAACACTCAGTGCGTCAGTCTGGATTTTCTCAGGAGGACTGCCAGGGGCTCCAACAGCATCAAACTTCGAGACTGGTCTCCATCGCTACTTCTCGACATCAACTCGGACCTGGGAATTCATTTCAAAGAATTGCCCTCTCTCATCTCAGATTTATCCTCTCGTTTCAGTTTGTCCACATCCACTCCTCACCCTTTTGGTACACTGAGCAAGTGACGAGGCAGTTGTCCTGAAGCAACTTACCTTAAAGGCAAAATCCAACTGAAAGCAATCTCAGTTCCTGCACAAAGTCAAAACGTGTGTGTACCCTCAGCACGAGAGCCAGAAAAACATTTCTTTCTCATTCAAGTCTGAACTCTCAAAACTGTCTCTTCCGACAAATGCTGGTGGCATTTAGTGAAGACTGCTTTGGTGTCTGTTTCCTCTGCATCCCTACACTTACTCAAATGGACCACACAGCTGACCTGACATGAAAGGCTGAACTGCCTAACTCCGTGTTTGCTTTAAATATTGTGTATAAACCCATCATTTCTGAAACCCCATTACCCAGTTGCACCCAGCTGTTCAGACTCTGTGTCCATTTCTTCTGACAAGTGGAGAGCTTGCTGTCAAACTCGACTCAGATTTTGCACCGGGTCCGACGGCATCAGCCATGTGTCCGAAACACCTGCTTAATGCTGCTCTTGCTCACCATCTCTCTCTTCCATTCACCTCTGCTATTTGCTCAAGGTATCTGCCTCTGCTTTGGAAATCAAGAAATACATGACCATCTGCATAAAAAAGGTGCAAAAACAGATCCCTGCAACTACAGACCAAAATACCTTTTCCCAATCATCCAGCAAGGTTTGGAATCCATCATCACTTCAAGACATTATGGCCCTCGCCCCACTCCCGCCATCCATCTGAGATACTTACCCATATTTCTGCACGGCACTAAGGAACGCACCAGCAACCTTCTGGTACAAACTACCAAAATCAAGAATGCACTGCTCACTTCACTCTTTCAATTTCCTTTTTTTCACTCTTAATACAGTTTCACCAACAAAAAAACAGCAAACAAAAATACGTTCATCTTTTTCAAAAAAACAAGCTTGCCCCGAGACAAACTTCATCCACCTTCCTCCATGTCTTCAAACAGCTGTTCACACCACTCTTGTTTCCCCCATCAAAACACAATCTTTTCTAGCCTGCTATCCCAACACCACCTCCTCAAATTTCCTGCTTTCCTTCCTGAAAGTCCCTGGTCGTGATGGGACTGAAAGTCTCTGTCGCGTCCATCTTGTTTACCTTGTTGTACCCTGCCCATCCATCTCCTTCCACAGATCTCCTCATGTTCTGTCCACTGTCTTTTTTCTCTCCCTCCACACCCCTCTTGTCTCCTGTCTCCCTTGTTGTGCTTCTGTGCATTAGCTCTCAATATGAACCTCGAGATATTATAAATAAAAATAACAATTAAAAAAAATGTGAGATATGACTGAAAGATTAGGAATAATATGGTTGCCAGAACACTGCCTTGGTGAACCCAGCCTTGACAGGGAGAGGTGATGAAAGTTCCGTTGAGGTCAACATTCACTACAAAGGGGAGGAAGTTCCAGTAATCCAAGAGTGGAGTTGTCCTTGGATTCCTAGGCAGACAGTATGGAGAGCAGGCAGGATTCCAGACTATCAAAGCTCGAGATATGTCCAGAGAGATTCTGATGTAAGTGTGATATTGAGGGCCTCCACCATTGTTGGAAGGAGAGTAGAAGCAGATGTCAAGGTAGGGTGACCAGGTCTTGATCCGAAGTGATGTCTTGAGATCTTCGGCTGTTGGAGAAAAGGATGATTTTATGTCAAATTGTGATGATGGGATTCCATGACCTTGTTGATGATTGAGAGTACAGTAAGCGAATTGGGCTGTTGTTTAAGGGGATGCGTTTTTGCTTTTTTTTTATGTATGCTCTGAATGTTGCTGATTTCTATTGTCCCAGGTGAATATAGGAGGCCAGTCCTGAACGTGTTAAAAATAAATAAAAAATTAAACAAAAACCACAAAAAAAAAACGGAAATACGCAAACGCAAATGTAAAAACAGGTCATACTACATACATACATACATACATACATACATATATATATAGTATATAAAATATATATATAACTATGCACACACTCTAAAAAGCTCAGTGAAAATACTGGCAGCAACTCTTTGATCAACTGCAAAGCAATAGCAATAGTTTGAATGGCAAGTCTGCTGCCAGCAGTCCCGTGGCAGTCAAAAATGTTAAGTAGCACCCATCGCGGCAGTCAAAAGCAACTCAAGTCGCACCACAATACTACCCCACCCTCACGTGGGTGGAGGAAAAAGGCCAACATGCAGAAGGACTTCCCATGGGCATGCCCACAGGCAAGGATTAATATAAAGGGTGAAAGAAATTGTGGTGGCAGAAGATTTTTATCAATAATTCCAGAATGGTGATATTTTAGAACAGCTATTTACATTACTCAATTCCTACCTGGAGATTGTCCTGCTCTCAAGAGCCTGAATTCAAACTTTAGAGTCATGTAAATAGACCAAAATATCAAGAGTCATATAGAAACTGTCTAGAGATATCTAGCTAGGATGGATCAACGATCAACTTCGGTGAGTAGACATAATAAAGTTTGTATATTGTTAGCGTTCTGTGTTGAATATCAAAACAAGGTCAAAAAGTCCCTGTGAGCTTCACTAAATCAGCATTTTGTGGATATTTTACTAATCTTTTTAATCTCAACTAATATGTTATCTTCCATGATTGCCACTTTGGAGATGTAATTGAGATTTCTAAAATTTTTCAATTTTCATCTGACTGCTTGAAATTGGAACAGGATGTATATTTCAGGTCAATGAATTCAACCAGCCAATTACAAACATGGTCAGATAAAGGATCTTATTGTTTGCAAAGGTTATGGATGGCTTCAACCTAGTTCACAATATTATTGCCAATGGCATTGGTGCCTCTCGTTGTTTGGCTGCGTGGTTTCCTCCACACGTACAAGGACATCGTTGTAAATGGATGGAAACATTCTGCGTTTTTAACTTTGAGCTTGGTGGCCACAGGCAGCGTCCAAAAATATCTTATATCTTGTCCACATAAATCTTTCCTTTTTTAGGCAATGCAGGGGGGAAAAATCTGCTGTGTCATTTGAAATTAATCCTTACTTCGAACCTCCGATGAATTGTGCGGTGACTGCACTCTCTTGGCCAAAATGAATTGGAATAATCTTTGTTAACCACACAGAGTATTACATACGGTGTTAACATGGTGAAAAATTCAACGACGCTCCCGAAAAATAAAAAAAATCCCAAATACGTTTCGGGTCATCAAGCTCTGGCTAAGTGCAATATTGTAGTTTGTTGGTCCCTCAACACCAGTCAAATCGATCTTGGCCTGAGCACAACAAACTGCCTTTGTGGTGTACGTCAACTTGAATACACATGGCGAGCAAAACTGTCCTGACATCTCTCAGCTCCTCACGGCTCGAAGCATTTAACTACATTTGGATGAAATAAGTTCCCGTGTTTTAGGGCTGTGCTGTTTTGCTCACACAGCCTGGAGGCAGTGAAATTAAGGTTTGGAGAGTTATTGGTATCACTTGACAGAGTTGAAGCGCAGGGCTTGTTGCTTTTTATGGCAGAGAAGTTGGTGGCTGCTTGATTTTTATGCCCCTTCTCAGATCGAGCAATCGTGCTCCAGCAAGACACCCACTATTGTCTCTGTGCAAAAGGGTCAGTGGCATTCATCGATTCTGGTAACCTTTACGGGTATTTACGAAACTGTGAAGGTCACCTCCATCCTTTGTTTCTCGTTTAGCAGGTGAATCGCGCCCTCAATGGGTTTGATCCTTTCCTTTCTCTTTTTAGGAGGCGGTACAAGAATATGTTTCCCCTCAGCTCTGTCACTAATACCCTATTCCATCCCTTTGTTTACAAAAATCAAAAAAAAATAAAAGATTTTTCAAGTAATTTTGGTTGGTCTTTATGTGCTATTCTGTTGTCTGTGTGTTGTCTGTGTCAATCGCGTACAGGTCACAATTTTAAGCCGATCTTCAAAAAATCTTATGACGTGGTTGAGTTTCGTCATAAGCACAGACTCTATTCATTTTGAGATGAAAAGGGCAAATAGAGCAAGGGTCAACAAACTTTTGTCAAATTTCGAAGATCCGAATTTTTCATCCGATTGAAGAGAAATTTGAACAGGATTTTGCTATCAGATCACTGAATTCACACAAATTATTTTTTGAGTTCGCAGATAGAGAAAAGGTCAGCATAGGCGAATTTCTAAAACTGTCAATTTTCATCCGATTGACTTGAAATTTGAAGAGTTTGCCATTTGTTCATTGAATTAAACAATTATTTTTGAGTTAACATCGGTCAAAGGTCAACATAGCCACCCCAAACCCACTTCCTTAAATTCCCTGCTTTCCTTCTTAAAGTCCTGCAGTGTCCATCTTGTTTACCCTGTGTACCCACCACCCTCTCCTTCCACGATTGCCGAATGTTCTATTCCCAGTGTTTTTGTCCTTCCTCTCCTGCCCCTCTTATCACTCTGAATCTTCTTAGTTTTTACTTCTGGTGTTAGCTCTCATACAGAGCCTCGACGTTGCACACAGAAATTAAATAAATAAAATAATAATATTTTTTAAAAGCTCGAGCGATTGTGAGATTTCTAAAATCTTCATTTCATCTGACTTGAAATTTCAACAGTGGTGTTTGCATATCAGTATGTTCACCTCAATGTGCAGGTCAACACGCAAGGTCAACTCTAATTTTTAACTATTTTGCGATCGGACATTTAAGAGTTCCAACCAGGTTGATTCCATCCCATTATTGAGTTAATTTGTTTCGAATCGCAATATGTGCTCTGCACATCTTTCTTGTTTGTTTTGTTTTGTCTGTCCTATGTCTAATGTTCATCACATCCCTCTGATTCCAATCTTTCTTTTTAAAAATTCTGCCACAACAAAGTGCATGCACACAGTCGGTAAGTTCTTGTGCATGAGCGATAACACCACCAGAGAGCTGAGTGTTTGGTCGGGGAGTTAAAATACTCGTTTCTTTTTGCACTGGATGGTGGGGAGTTCTTATCCCATGACTGCTCACGCAAGCCAACCCATACTTGGCAACTTGATGCGAATATGCCAACATCCTAAATTGAGTTGCTTTACGGATGTGCCAGACTAGAGTTGAGAGTTAAAGGGCACACCAAAATGGGCAGTATGGACTTGAGTTGAGATAAGCTTTGTTCTACAGTAGACTAAAATGGCTGTTTTTAGTTTCAATGTAATGGGCTGAATTCATATGACTTCTCATCCTAAAAGACAGTGCAGGCACATGTGTTCAAATTCAATAGAATGACACCAATGTTCCAAATTCTAGCTCTTCAATCGATGGAGTTTAAGAGGGAGGGGAGGGAGGGAAAGAATGTTGAAATTAGAAGTTGTGCTTCCACAACAATAAAAAAACAAAACACTTATTGCCTGTATTTGCTTCATCACTGAAAAAGATTTAAGAAAATGGGAACATTTTTAATCACATTTAGCAGAATCAATTCACAAATATAGGAAACCTTCTCAGAAATAGAACCATAGACAAGGTCAAGATCATTGGCAAAGGGTAACATGGTATGCGCTTAACAGTTTAAGGAGGCTGGGCTTAAGATCCTCGAGTCTTGAGTTCAAGCCCGTCGCATTGTTACATTAACGCCAGGCAGGTCGACAGCCTGTCGCCTTTCCGAGGTTGGCAATGAGTACCATCAGCTGGTTAACAGAGGTTGCATCAGCGACAGCCTGCACCCAGAAATGATGCAGCAAGCAAGCCACTGGCTGCATATGAATAAATAAAATACTAAGGTTCTGTGAGGAAAATGTGTTTGCAAGCATAGGTTGTTGCCCCAAACCGAATCCTTCCAATGGAGGCGCTTAGTCAGGGTGCCCTCCACTGGGATAGTCGAGATACAGCAGGTCAGCTTTGGAGTAATTACAGCCGGTCCAAGTGTGGCAGCTTGCACAGGCACAACCAGGAACACTTGCTGTATGAGAAATCTTATGTTTGGGCTCACTGCATTGAACGGCTGGCACGACAGTATTGTCGTCAACTTGGCAGTAAGGGAATTGAGAATGTTGGAACATATTCCTGCTGAGCAGCAAACATCCTGGAGTTATTTTTGGCTCATACAACTTTGTGCGATAAGCCGACGTGTACACCTGCAAAAAACTTTGGCGATAACTCTTGAACCTGTATATTCATTTGTCAGCCTTGCCTCAATGATGAAACTTCACTGATTCAGACTGAGGTAGGTGTAAAACTCCATCTATTTATGGTGCGACATGGAAGTGAAAACGAGGATAAAATAAGAAAAGAAAAAGAAAAAAAGGCAGATGAGAGAACAAAGAATGAAGTGTATAGTTCATATGAGAAGAATTTGGAGAAGAAGGGAAGGAAGTTGGTTGGATATAAAAGGAGAGAGGAGAGAATAGATGATGTAAAGAGTACTTAAAAAGATGGTGTGGGGAGGGATGGTGTAAAGAGAGATTAAAAAAAGCAACATTTTGTTCATGATAATTATTGGTCCTGAAAAGCCAGCCCCTCGGCCGGGGAGGGGGGGGGTGTTTCGCCTCACCAATCCCCTTATGGATGTAATCAAATTATTTGTCCAACCCCAAATTATATATTAGATAGGTCATACTATATATATATATAGTATATATATTTGTCTTCCACGGTAGAGGGCACTCATTCAAAAGATTCAAAGAATATATATATATTATTATATATAAATTAATACATAATAAATTAACCTTATTATATATATTTTATTATATAACTTCAAATTATATATTTGACAATATATATATATATTATATATATAGTGTATATTTTAGACACATTAATTATATATATAATATATATATTTAGATATATATATATATATATATAAGTATATATTATTAATATATTATTCCGGCGCACGTGCTCATTATAATATATATATATATATATAATATACACTTCAATTAATTATAATTTGAAGTTTTTGGTTTGTTTGTTCGTCTGTACGAGCGAATCTCCTGAAGGTGAAAGAAAGCAGGGACCTCTGAAACAAAATGTCAGGACAGTCCCGGGAAGGTTATGCTCGGTGGCGAGGCCCCTCGGCCCGGAAGGGGGCGGGGGTGTTTCCCCCACCAACCCCTTAGGCTATGATGCCGTGGCCCAATGTGGAACTGAATAGCTGGGCTCGATCAGACCCAATGTACAGAGATTAAAATTCATTCAAAAAAACGCTATATATTCTATATATATATATAGATGACACACACACATAAAAAAAACATACAAATAACAAAACATATACATATACATATACCAAAACATATACATATGACAATACATAAAAAAAACATACACATACAATACTCTACAGGTAAAAGTTTTGGAACACACCATTTTTACAGTTTTACTGAATTTTAAGAGTTAATATTTCAATGTGCTCTGGAAATTAAAGCATCAGAAAAAATAAACTTATTGCCAGATAAAAAATAAATCCATGGAATCGTTTTTGTTTAACAAAATTTTAATCTCATTTTTGACTCATCAAAGTAGCATTTTGCAGACTATAACACCGACCACATATCATGGCATTCTTTCTGATGGAAGATAAATATTGTTTCGGAAAGTTTCTTCAACACGTTGCGAAGTTTCCACAAATGTGTTTGCGACTTGTCGGTCGCTCTTGCTTTCACACTTCTGTCCAGTTTTCATCCAAACAGCTGATGGGGTTTAACGTCTTGAGACGTGCTGGTCATTCATGATTTGAAGCTATCATCTTGTTTCTTTTCTTCTAAGGTAGTTCTAACATAGCCGGGAGGTTATGTTTTGGGTCGTTATCTGCTGTAGGAAGAACCCTGCACCAATAGGCGTAGACCAGAGGGTATTGCATGGGCTGCAAAATGCTGTGGTACCCTTTTGGTTCAGGGGCAGTCACTCTGGTGCAAGTCGCGCTCTGGATCCCGCAAAGAGCCCAGATCATCACGCTTCCTCCTCCATGTTTGCAGTTGTGTCACACATAAGGGATACCATCCTTTTACACAAACTCGACGTGGACAAAAATCTGGTGATGAACGAAGATTTTAAATTTTGATTCATCTGTCCATGAGCCTTCTTCCAGTTTTCCAGTTGTCCACTGGTGGTGCTTCAAGTGCCAGGCAGCCTTTTTCTTTATTTGGTCATCTTAGCATGGCTTTTCTCTCTGCAACTCGATCTGTCAAACACTGCGGCAGCTCGAAAGTCTTCTCTTCACAGTTGAAACTAAGCACTTTTCTTCGACCAGTGGTAAAGTTGGTTTGGGCTTGAAGTTGTGTCCTGTAAGCGCCTATCACGCAAGCTGTTGTTCTCAGAAACTTGTCTTTCGATTGTGTTGTGGCTTTGGGTGCAGACCTCTTCTGTCAGTGTTTCCTCAGTTTTCCAAGTGCTTTTGATGGTGTAGGAACTGTACTATCAATGACACCTTGGTCTTCTTTGACATTCTTCAAAGGAAAGACGACCTTTTAAGGGATTATACATGAATCTTGCCTGTCTTCCTTTGTTAAATTGGTCTTTTTTTTTTCGCCCTTATGATAGCAATATTACTTCCTGCAGTGCAATATTATCCAAATAATGCTTCAAGAGGTGTAGCAACACGTCCTGTTTCAACCTGCTTTTTATACAGACAGAGGTTTGTAAACTAATAAAACAAACAGTTGGGCTCCTGCAGGAATCTGTTTGCTCAACTTTCATGCTTAATTTCTTCCATGCTGGCTGCAGAACAGCTGCAAGTTGCTATCCATGCTTGTTCCTGAAAAAGGGCCTTTTTACACTCTGAAATTTCATTATTTTTCAGTTTTTGGTGACTAACTTTTTCTTTTTAACTCTGAGAGTTTACGCACTTAGCTTTGTACATTTCAGGTTATTCCATGGACTTGAACTGCTTAAATACAAGTAAAAATTGGAAAATGAGGGTGTTATAAAAACTTCTGACTGAAGAAGTATATATACAGTGGGGAGAACAAGTATTTGATACACTGCCGATTTTGCAGGTTTTCCACTACAAAGCCACGTGAGGTCTGGTCAATTTTTTTATCAATAGGTACACTTCAATGTGAAAGATGGAAATCTAAACAAAAATCCTGAATTAACATTGGTATGAT
>CM068963.1:4602018-4616538 GCA_035128595.1 Eptatretus atami
GATTTTAAAATAATTAATTTGCATTTCATTGCATGAAATAAGTATTTGATACATCAGAAAAACAGAACTTGATATTTGGTACCGAAACCTTTGTTTGCAATTACAGAGATCAGACGTTTCCTATAGTTCTTAACCAGGTTTGCACAGACTGCAAAAGAGAGAGATAACATTTATTATGCTGTATCTTTCATAATTTATTTTTGTGTTCGTGTACATGATCATTCCTTTACATGTGTGATCTACATTCTGGTCTGGAAGGCAAAGGCTGATTCGATGTACGATTGATTACACTTACATATATCCTGAAAACAGAGCTGGAAAATCTGGGAAGCGAGTTCATATCACCGGGCCCAATAAAAGTAAAAGAAAATATACATTGGTTTTCGTGAGATTATGATGGCAGCAGGGTTGGGACACTGTGCATGCCAGAATAGAAAGATACAGATGTCTTTAAGATGCCGAGCACGTGTCCGCACCTCCGGAAAACGCATTCATAGAAGAGGTCACGACATTCCCGGTGCCTGCATGGCGGCATGTTATAACAAGTGAACAGAAATCTTTTAGCAGGATATTTTTTGGCCTTTAAGTAGTTATTTGCTCTAACGTGATATTTCGATGCAAGCGCCTCGCTAACCGTCCCCAACAAATTCCTGCGGAAGACGAGTTCTTCTGAGCATCAAGGCATACAGACATGTTTTTACATCAAAGTGATGAAAACATGTCCTCATAATGTCGATTGGTCTGCTGCAGATGTTGCATTTATGACGGTATTTCAGATACTGCTGTTTTGATGAATGACAACCCACATAATGCATGATTTGCAACTATTGTCGAGTGAAATATCTCCACTTTTCAAGCAGTGTGTGAACAGCAATTCTGGATTTGCGATCATTACAGGAATGTGGCAGAGGAGAAACACAAAGGAAGAATGGCTAAGTAGAGAAGAGAACAACTACCCCTACCTTCATCCACCACCTACCTCCACTGCCACAGAAAATCTGGAAAATAAAGAAATAAATATGGGCAGCATTTATGATAAAGAAGAAAGAATTCTGGATAAAAGCAGAAAATTTTTCGGTCCAAATGTTTCCAACACCGACAAAGGCACAGTGGCTCTTGGTGGCGATGTGGCTTTGCATAATTGGCAAACTTTTTAGTGCTTCAGCAAGATTGGAAACAGGGTGAACAAGTGGTCACTTAAGACACATAAGAACTGTTCTTCAACTGGCTTCAAGATGAGTTACCTCGCGAAGGAGAGCGGATTGATTGTTTGTTTTGTCTGGCACAGAATATTTGTGTTTTTTCCCGTAGCAACTCGTTGTTGGGTGGAGACAAATTTTTTACCATTTGTGGACTACTCAGCTGGTGTTGCTTAAGTGGTTAGGGTGGCTGGCTTGGGATCCAGGGTCCCGATTCGAGTCCCGTTTTTCAGTGAATTAACAACCAGGAGGAAGACTCAGCCTGTCATCTTCGAGATGGCGAAATGAGTACGCAGTGTACTTGGTGCGGTGTATGCCGGTGAATTAGGTGTACCATATCCTGTGTGTCGAAGAGGGACCAGGGTTGGTGTCAGGAAGGGCATCCGGCCATAAAAATCATTGCTTCAAGAAGGACCATGATTGCATGGAGCCCGCAAAAAAGCTAACCCCTGCTCAGCAGGGAAATGATGGCTTGTAAAAGGGTGCGACCACTCATGGAGAATGTTTTAATGATAAGTATGAATCATAGGTCACGTGGTGTGGCAGCCATGTTTGGAAAACGGGGGAAAATTTGGACCTCTGCACCTCTGAACTGCACTAAAAAAGAAATTGAAACTTGGCACGTGCAAGTACTCACGGGGAATGAGTGTGACTTTTATGACGTCATAGTGCCTTCATTATGACGTATAATTGTACATGTAGAACGCTACATCTGATCAGTATGAAAATTTTTGAGGGTCATCGAGGATAAAAATGGTCCACAAATTTTTGTTGACGTCATCGGTCAGTGATTTGGCAGCATTTCTTTTTTCTTTTTTAAACCTTAAAAATCTTCTCTGAAATGGCTGAACAGATAAAGTGAAACTTTGCAAATATTGACCGCAATCCATGAGGTGACAAGGGCTCACACATAAAAAAATAATCACATGGTTTGGCAGCCAATATTCGACGTACATAAAAATATAAAAAATCTTCTTCTTCAGAACGGCTGGACAGTTCAGAGGGGAAACTTCACATCGATGTTCCCCAAGGCATGTGTGTACAAAGGTTGTTTAGATAAACTGATGTCCATGGTTTAAGAAAATATAAATAATGTTTTCTCTGGAAACGCTTATCGATCGACGTGAAACTTCACAATTGTGACCAGTCTGTGATGCGGAATATATGTTTTTAAATTTCAACTTGATCGGACACATGGTCTGGCAGCCATCATTTAATTATTTGATCTGGGTTATTATTTTAATTTTTTGATTTTGAGTAAAGGTCACTTGGGTGAGGCCTGGAAGGGTTTTGAGGATAGAGTAGCAGCTGAAATGCGAATCCTATCCTGGTTCCTCCGGATGACTTCATCTTATATTTTTGCTTGTTCGGGTTTCCTTCTGATGACTCCAATGCAGGACTGTACACTATATATGTCTACCAATTGATTTGAATTGAATTAATTTTAATCCATTTCTAAATTCAATTCAATAATTAATAATGAAACAACAAACGTCGTGGGTCAGGGTCAGTGACAATCAAAGCGGGACGTCTTTGTACCACGGTCATCACTGCCAGCAATTTTGAAGTGGAAATAATATCTTGATGTTTGTACTGGGTTGCAGATGCTCGGAACATCTGAGGAAGGTTGCAAAAAGACGAAGGTAAGGTATAGCCAATATTAGCTGGAAACTTGCAGGTAACAAGTGTGGGCCACATGCACATACCCCTCTGCACCGCTACTCTGTTCTGGCTATTCTACTGCAGAGCACTGCACTTGGGTGTTGGCAGAGAGCAGCCATATCATAAACCTGATTTCTTCACTCAATTTGCAATGCGAACTATCTATCATGAGAGCACTCCATACTTGGCTGTCTGTTCTTCTAAAATATTCCTCCATGCAATATCCATAGGCAACAGCACACACACAGAATAGGCAATACAGAATACACTGTGCCCAGGCTAATCCAAATTTCCCCCTCGTGACGAAGTGAAAAAGTGGAAAATTTACTTGCCGCTCATCTCAAACCAGGCCAGCAATTCTGGTGGAGAGCAAAGCATTCCACTGACTTGGGATTTGAAATCCAACACTGACAAATCAGACCATAATCTACTTACAGAACTTTCCTTCTTCAAGATCAATGATCCCTAGTATCCTCCTGGTTACTCTCCTCTTCCGGTTTGACAGACGTGAGCCCGTCCTGGTGGAGGAGTTGCTCTCCTTCATCAAAGACTTCCTCAATCACCATACACTGCGCTCTCTCCCCCAGAACCCAACAGAATACCTCTGGCAACGCTTCCACCCATTCCACCTCATGTTTATATGTGTTGTTGTAAAACGTACACAAAACAGCTGATGACTCATTTTCATCTCGCTCTCCGAAAACATGGACCATCTTCTATCCTCTCATCCCAATTCTCTCTTCCTCATTTGTGGTGATTTCAACTGTCATCATGCCAGTTGGCTGAGGTGTGGGTACCTCTTCCCTGTCATGGCACCTCAGCAAAAGACGTTCCGTGACTCATTGGGACCGACACAATCTGTCAACTTATTGACCCGGATCTCAACGCAATGGTACACCATCTCTTTCTGGATCTGATTTTGAAAATTTTCCCTGAAACATAATCTGCTGTTTCTTCACTCTGCTCAATGCGTTCTTACTGACACAATGCTTGTCATAGTAAGATCATCTCTCTGGTGTTATTAGAGAACTACTCAGTGCGTCAAGTCTGGCATTTTACTCAGGACGGACTGCCAGGGCTCCAAGCAGCCATCAAACTTCGAGACTGGTCACCCATCGCTACTTCTC
This sequence comes from Eptatretus atami, assembly GCA_035128595.1. Taxonomy (NCBI): domain Eukaryota; kingdom Metazoa; phylum Chordata; class Myxini; order Myxiniformes; family Myxinidae; genus Eptatretus; species Eptatretus atami. Next base: position 4,606,007 of record CM068963.1, read on the forward strand.
CGACATCAACTCGGCCTGGGAATTATTTCAAAGAACTTGCCCTCTCTCATGCTCAGATTTATCCCCTCTCGTCTTCAGTTTGTCCCATCCCTCCTCCACCCTTGGTACACTGAAGCAAGTGACGAGAGCAGTTGTCCTGAAGCAACTTACTTCAAAGGCAAATCCAACTGAAAGGCATATCCAGTTCCTGCACAAAGCTCAGACCAAGTGTGTGTACCCTCAGGAGAGCCAGAAAACATCTTCTTTCTCATCTCAAGTCTGAACTCTCAAAACTGTCTCCTTCGACAAATGCTGGTGGCATCTAGTGAAGACTGCTCTTGGTGTCTGTTCCCTGCATCTCACTCTCAAATGGCACCAACAGCTGACCTGACATGAAAGGCTGAACTGCCTAACTCCGTGTTTGCTTCTAAATATTGTGTATAAACCCATCATTTCTGAACCCACATTACCCAGTTGCACCCAGCTGTTCAGGACTCTGTGTCCATTTCTTCTGACAAAGTGGAGAGCTTGCTGTCAAACCTCGACTCAGATTTTGCAACCGGTCCGGACGGCATCAGGCCCATGTGTCCGAAACACCTGCCTTAATGTGTCTTGCTCACCATCTCTCTCTTCCATTCACCCTCTCATTTGCTGCAAGGTCAATCTGCCATCTGACTTTTGAACTCAAGAAATACATGACGATCTGCATAAAAAAGGTGCAAAAAACAGATCCCTCGCCAACTACAAGACGCATACAATTAACTTTTCCCAATCATCAGCAGGGTTATGGAATCCATCATCACTTCAAGAGCATTATGGCCCTCGCCCCCCCCCTCCCGACCCCAATCTGAGATACTTACCCCATATTTCTGCACGGCACTCAAGGAACCACCAGCAACCCTTCTGGTACAAACTACCAAAATCAAGAATCACTGCTCACCTTCACTCTTTCAATTTCCTCTTTTTTCACTCTACATACAGTTTCACCAACAAAAAAACAGCAAACAAAAAATACGTTCATCTTTTTTCAAAAAAACAGCTTGCGAGACAAACTTCAATCCCACTCTTCCCTCCATGTCTTCAAACAGCTGTTCACACCACATCTTTGTTCTCCCCATCCAAAACACAATCTTTTCTAGCGTGCTAATCACCAAACCACCCTCCTCAAATTTCGTGCTTTCCTTCCTGAAGTCCCTGTCGTGATGGGACCTGAAAGTCTCTGTCGGCGTCACATCTTGTTTACCTTGTGTACCTCTGCCAATCCATCTCCTTCCACAGATCTCCTCATGTTCTGTCCCACTGCTTTTTTCCTCCCATCTCACACCCCTCTTGTCTCCTGTCTCCCTTGTTGTGCTTCTGTGCATTAGCTCTCATATGAACCTCGAGAGTATATAAAATAAAAATAACAATTAAAAAAATGTGAGATCATGACTGAAGATTAGGAATAATATGGTGCCCAGAACACTGCCTTGGTGAAACTCCAGCCTTGACAGGAGAGGTGATGAAAGAGTTCCGTTGAGGTCAACATTCACTACAAAGGGGAGGAAGTCTAGTAATCCAAGAGTGGAGTTGTCCTTGGATTCCATAGGCAGACAGTATGGAGAGCAAGGCAGGATTCCAGACTATAAAAGCTCGAGATATGTCCAGAGAGATTTCCTGATGTAAGTGTGATATTGAGGTCCTCCACCATTGTTGGAAGGAGAGTAGAAGCAGCATGTCAAGGTAGGGTGACCAGGTCTGAATCCGAAGTGAATGTCTTGAGATTCGGCTGTTGGAGAAAAGGATGATTTAATGTCAAATGTGATGATGGATTCCATGACCTTTTGATGATTGGAAGTACAGTAAGCGAATTGGCTGTTGTTAAGGGGATCCGTTTTTGCCTTTTTTTTTATGTAATGCTCTGATGTTGGCTGATTTCTATTTCCCAGGTGAATATAGGAGGCCAGTCCTGAAGTGTTAAAAAAAATAAAATAAAATTAAACTAAAAAAACCACAAAAAAAAAAACTGGAAATACGCAAAGCGCAAATGTAAAAAACAGGTCATAACATACATACATACATACATACATACATACTATATATATATATGCACACACTCTAAAAAGCTCAGTGAAAATAATCTTGCAGCAACTCTTTGATCAACTGCAAAGCAATAGCAATAGTTATGACTGGCAAGTCTGCTGCCAGCAGTCCCGTGCGCAGTCAAAAATGTAGAGCACCCATCGGGCAGTCAAAAGCAACTCAAGTCCGCACCACACATACTACCCCACCCTCACTGGTGGAGGAAAAAGGCAACATGAGAACGGACTTCCCATGGGCATGCCCACGGCAAGGATTAATATAAAGGGTGAAAGAAATGTGTGGATGCAGAAGATCTTTTATCATAATTCCAGAATGGTGATATTTTAGAACAGCTTAGTTTCATTACTATATCCCTACCTGGAGATCTGTCCATGAACTCTCAAGAGCTGAATTCCAAACTTTAGAGTCAATGTAAATAGACCAAATATCAAGAGTCATATAGAAAACTGTCTGAGAATATCTGAGCTAGGATGGATCAACGATCAACTTCGGTGAGTAGACATAAATAAAGTTTGTATATTGTTAGCGTTCTGTGTGAATATCAAAACAAGGTCAAAAAGTCCCTGTGAGCTTCATAAATCAGCCATTTGTGGATATTTTACTAATCTTTAATCTCAACTAATCATAGTTATCTTCCATGATTTGCCACTTTGAAGATGTAATTGAGATTTCTAAAATTTTTCAATTTTCATCTGACTGCTTGAAATTGAGAACAGGATGTATATTTCAGGTCAATGAATTCAACCACCAATTACAAACATGGTAGCATCAAGGATCTTATTGTTTGCAAAGGTATGGATGGCTTCCAACCTAGTTCACAAATTATCTGCCAATGGCATTCGGTGCCTCTCGTTGTTTGGCTGGCTGGTTTCCTCCACACGTACAAGCGACATCGTTGTAAATGGATGGCAAACCATTCTCGGTTTTAACCTTTGAGCTTGGTGGCCCACAGGCAGCGTTCCAAAATAATCTTATCTTGGTCACATAAATACTTTCCTTTTTTAGGCAATGCAGGGGGGAAAAAAATCTGCTGTGGTCACTTTGAAATTAATCCTTACTCGAACCCTCCGATGAATGTGCCGGGACTGCACTCTCTTTGCCAAAATGAATTGGAATAACTTTGTTAACCACACAGAGTATTACATACGGTGTTAACATGGTGAAAAATGTCAACGACGCTCCCGAAAAATAAAAAATCCCAAATACGTTTCGGGTCATCAAGCTCTGGCTAAGTGCAATATTTGTAGTTTGTTTGGTCTCAACACCAGTCCAAATCGATCTTGGCCTGAGCACAACAAAACTGCCTTTGTGGTGTACGTCAACTTGAATACACTGGAGAGCAAAACCTTGTCCTGACATCTCTCAGCTCCTCACGGCTCGAAAGCATTTACTACATTTTGGATGAAATACAGTTCCCGTGTTTTAGCGGCTGATGCTGTATCTTGCTCCACACACTGGAGGCAGTGAAATTAAGGTTTGGAGAGTTATTGGTATCACTTGACAGAAGTTGAAGCGCAGGGCTTGTTGCTTTCTTATGGCAGAGAAGTTGGTGGCTGCTTGATTTTCTATGCCCCCTTCTCAGATCGAGCAATCGTGCTCCAGCAGACACCCACCTATTGTCTCTGTGCAAAGGGTCACGTGCATTCATCGATTCCTGGTTAACCTTTACGGGTATTTACGAAACTGTGAGGTCACCTCCATCCCTTTGTTTCTCGTTTATGCAGGTGAAATCGCTGCCCTCAATGTGGTTGATCCTTTCCTTCTCTCTTTTAGGAGGCAGGTCACAAGAATATGTTTCCCCTCAGCATCTGTCACTATAAACCCCTATTCTATCCTTTTGGTTTACAATGCAAAAAAAATCAAAGATTTTTTTCAAGTATTTGGTTGGTCTTATGTGCTATTCTGTCTGTCTGTGTGTCTGTCTGTGTCAATCGCGTACAGGTCACAATTTTAAGCCGATCTTCAAAAAACTTTATGACGTGGTTGAGTTCGTCATAAGCAAGAACCCTATTCATTTTGAGATGAAAAGGGCAACATAAGCAAGGGTCAACAACTTTGTCAAATTTCGAAGATCCGAAATTTTCATCCGATTGAAGAGAAATTTGAACAGGATTTGCCTATCAGATCACTGGAATTAACCACAAATTATTTTTTGAGTTCCAGATAGAGAAAAGGTCAGCATAGGCGAATTTCTAAAACTGTCAATTTTCATCCGATTGACTTGAAATTTGAAGAGTTGCACATTTGTTCATTGAATTAAACAATTATTTTTGAGTTAAACATCGGTCAAAAGGTCAACATAGCCACCCCAAACCACTTCCTTCAAATTCCTGCTTTCCTTTCTTAAAGTCCCTGCAGTGTCCATCTTGTTTACCCTGTGTACCCACCCACCCTCTCCTTCCACAGATTCCGATGTCTCTATTCCCACTGTTTTTGTCTTCCTCTCCTGCCCCTCTTATACTCTGCTCTTCTTGTTTTACATTCTGGTGTTAGCTCTCATACCGAGCCTCGACGTTGCACACAAAATAAATAAAAAAATAAATAATATTTTTTTAAAACGTCGACGACTTGCGTGAGATTTCTAAAATCTTCAATTTTCATCTGACTTGAAATTTCAACAGGGTTTTGCATATCATGTCACTGAATTCATCACCATTATTTGAGGTCACACAGGCAAAGTCAACAACCTCAGTGAATTTTCAAATCCTCAATTTTCAGCGATTTACTTGGACATTTGAAGAGGATTCACATACCAGGTCTGAATTCATCCACCCATTATTTTTGAGGTTAAATTTGTTTTCGAGATTTCGCAAGTATTGTGCTCTGCACATCTTCTTGTTTGTTTGTTTGTCTGTCCTATGTCTACATGTTCACCATCCCCTTATTACCAATCCTTTCTTTTAGAATTCTCCACAACAAAGTGCATGCACACGTCGGTAAGTTCTTGTGCATGAGCAGATAACCACACAGAGAGCTGAGTGTTTGGTCGGGGAGTTAAATACTTCGTTTCTTTTTGCACTGGATGGTGGGAGTTCTATTCCCATGACTGCTCACGCAGCCAACCCATACTTGGCAACTGTGATGCGAATATGCCAACATCCCTAAATTGAGTTGCTTACCGGGATGTGCCAGACTAGAGTTGAAGGAGTTAAAGAGGCACCACAAAATGGCAGTATGGCAACTTGAGTTGAGATAAGCCTTTGTTCTACAGTAGACTAAAATGGCCTGTTTTAGTTTCAATGTAATGGGCTGAATTCATATGACTTCTCTATCCTAAAGACAGTGCAAGCATACATGTTGTTCCAAAATTCATAAGATGACACCAATGTTCAAATTCTAGCTCTTCAACATTGGAGTAAGAGGAGGGGAGGGAGGGAAAGAATGTTGAAATAGAAGTTGTGCTTCCACAACAATAAAAAAAAAAACACTTATTGCCTGTATTTGCTTCATCACTGAAAAAGATTTAAGAAAATGGGAACATTTTAATCACTTTAGCAGAAATCAATTCACAAAATATAGGAACACTCTCAGAAATAGAACACAGACAAGGTCAAGATCATTGCTAAGGGTAACATGGTATTGCTTAACAGTTAAGGAGGCTGGCTTAAGATCCTCGAGTCTTGAGTTCAAGCCCGTCGCATTGTTTAATTAACGCCAGGCAGGTCGACAGCCTGTCGCCTTCCGAGGTTGGCAAAATGAGTACCATCAAGCTGGTAACAGAGGCATTGCATCAGCGGCACAGCTGCACCCCCAGAAAATGATGCAGCAAGCAGCCACTGGCTGCATATGAATAAATAAAATACTAAGGTCTGTGAGGAAAATGTGTTTGCAAGCATAGGTGTTGCCACCCGATCTTCCAAATGGAGAGCTTAAGTCAGGGTGCCCTCCACTGGGATAGTCGAGATACAGCAGGTCAGCTTTGGAGTAATTTCAGCCGGTACCAAGTGTGGCCAGCTGCACAGCACAACCAGACACTTGCTGTATGAGAAATCTTTATGTTTGGCTCACTGCATTGACACGGCTGGCACGACAGTATATGTCGTCAAACATGGCAGTAGGGAATTGAGCAATGTGGAACATATTCCTGCCTGAGCAGCCAAACATCCTGGCCTTATTTTGGGCTCATCACAAACTTTGTGCGATAACGCCGACGTGTAACACCTGCAAAAAATCTTTGGCGATACCTCATTTGAACTGTATCATTTGATCAGCCTTGCCTCAATGATGAAACTTCACTGATTCAGCTGAGGTAGGTGTAAAACTCCCATCTATTTATGGTGCAGACATGGAAGTGAAACGAGGATAAAATAAGAAAAGAAAAAGAAAAAAAGGCAGATGAGAGAACAAAGAATGAAGTGTATAGTTCATATGAGAGAATTGGAGAGAAGGGAAAGGAAGTTGGTTGGATATAAAAGGAGAGAGGAGAGATAGATGATGTAAAGAGTACTTACAAAAGATGGGTGTGGGGAGGGATGGTGTAAAGAGAGATTAAAAAAAGCACACAATTTTGTTCATGATAAATTATTGTCCTGAAAAGCCAGCCCCTCGGCCGGGGAGGGGGGGGGTGTTTCCCCTCACCAATCCCCTTATGGATGTATACAAATTATTTGTCCAACCCCAAATTATATATTAGATAGGTATATATAATATATATTATATATATTTGTCTTCCAAGGTAGAGGGCACTACATTCAAAGAATTCAAAGAATATATATATATTATATATATATATATCACATATAATTACTTATATATTTTTATATATAACTTCAAATTATATATTTGACAGATATATATATATATATATATATATGTATATTTAGACACATATAATTATATATATATATATATATATATTTAGATATATATATATATATATATATATATATATTATAATATATATATTATATAATATATTATATATATATATAATATACACTTCAAATTAATATTAATTTGAAGTTTTTGTTTGTTTGTTCGTCTGTACGAGCGAATCTCCTGAACGGTGAAAGACAGCAGGGAACCTCTGAAACCAAAAATGTCAGGACAGTCCCCGGGAAGGTTATAGGCTCGGTGGCGAGGCCCTCGGCCGGAAGGGGGGGGGGTGTTTCCCCCACCAACCCCTTTAGGCTATGACTGCCGTGGCCCAATGTGGAACTGATACTGGGCTCGCATCAGACCAATGTACAGAAGATTAAATTCATTCAAAAAGAACGCGTATATATTCATATATATATATATAGATCGACACACACACATAAAAAAAACATACACATATACAAAACATATACATATACATATACAAAAACATATACATATACAATATACATAAACAAAAACATACACATACATACTCTACAGGTCAAAAGTTTTGGAACACACCCATTTTTACAGTTTTTACTGAAATTTAAGCAGTTAATATTTCAATGTGCTCTGAAATTAAAGCATAGAAAAAATAAACAATTGCAGATAAAAAAATAAATCATGGAATCGTTTTGTTTGAACAAAATTTAATCTCATTTTTGACTCATCAAAGTAGCACTTTTTGCAGATATAACACGACCGAACATAGTCATGGCATTCTTTCTGCAATGGAAATCAAATATTGTTCGGAAAGTTCTCTTCCAACACTGTTGCAGAAGTTCCACAAATGTGTTGCACTTGTCGGTCGCTTTTGCTTTCACCCTTCTGTCCAGTTCATCCAAACCAGCTCGATGGGGTTTAGTCTTGAGACCGTGCTGGTCATTCCATGATTTGAAGCCTATCATCTTGTTCTTTTCTTCTAAGGTAGTTCTAACATAGCCGGGAGGTATGTTTTGGGTCGTTATCTTGCTGTAGGATGAACCCTGACCAACTAGGCGTAGACCAGAGGGTATTGCATGGCGCTGCAAAATGCTGTGGTAGCCCTTTTGGTTCAGGGGCCAGTCACTCTGTGCAAGTCGCGACTCTGGATCCCGCAAAAGAGCCCCAGATCATCACGCTTCTCCTCCATGTTTGACAGTTGGTGTCACACACTAAGGAACCATCTTTCACAATCGACGTTGGACAAAAACTGCGTGATGAACCGAAGATTTAAATTTTGATTCATCTGTCCATGAGCCCTTCTTCCAGTTTTCAGTTGTCCACTGGTGGCTTCATGGCCCGGCAAGCCTCTTTTCTTATTTGTGTCATCTTAGCAATGGCTTTCTTCCTGCCACTCGACTGTCAAACTGCGCAGCTCGAAGTCTTCTCTTCACAGTTGAAACTAAGACTTCCTTACTTCGACCAGTGTAAAGCTGTGGCTAGAAGTTGCTGTCTGTAAGCCGCCTATCACGCAAGCGTTTGATTCTCAGAAACTTGTCTTCTGATTGTGTTGTGGCTTTGGGTGTGCCAGACCTCTTCCTGTCAGTGTTTCCTCCAGTTTCCAAGTGCCTTTGATGGTGTAGGAAACTGTACTCACTGACCCTTGGCTTCTTTGAATTTTCTCAAAAGGAAAGACCGACACTTTTAAGGGTTATAATGTATCTGCCTGTCTTCCTTTGTTAATTGTCTTTTTTTCGCCCTTATGATAGCAATATACTACTTCCTGCAGTGCAATATTATCCAAATAATGCTTCAGAGGGTGTAGCAACACAGTCTGTTCCAACACTGCTTTTATACAGACAGAGGGTTTGTAACTAATAAACAAAAGTTGGGGCACCTGTCAGGAATTGTTTGCATCAACTTTCCATGCTTAATTTACTTCCATTGCTGCAGAACAGCTGCAGTTGCTACCCATGACTTGTTCCCTGAAAAGGGCCTTTTTTAACAACTCTGAAATTTCATTATTTTTCAGTTTTTGGTGACTAAACTTTTCTTTTTAACCTCTGGCAGTTTACCACTTAGCTTTGTACCATTTTCAGGTTATTCACTGGACTTGAACTGCTTAAATATCAGTAAAAATTGGAAAATGAGGGTGTTCTAAAACTTCTGACTGAAAGAGTATATATACAGTGGGAGAACAAGTATTTGATACACTGCCGATTTTGCAGGTTTTCCACTTACAAAGCACGTGAGGTCTGTAATTTTTATCATAGGTACACTTCAACTGTGAAAGATGGAATCTAAACAAAAATCCTGAAAATCACTTGTATGATTTTAAAATAATTAATTTGCATTTCATGCATGAAATAATATTTGATACATCAGAAAACAAAACTTGATATTTGGTACCGAAACCTTTGTTTGCAATTACAGAGATCAGACGTTTCCTATAGTTCTTAACCAGGTTTGCCACGACTGCAGCAGGGATTTTGGCCCACTCCTCCATACAGATCTTCTCCAGATGTTTCGGGGCTGTCGCTGGGCAACACAGACTTTCAGCTCCTCCAAAGATTTTCTTATTGGGTTCAGTCTGAGACTGGCTAGGCCACTCCAGGACCTTGAGATGCTTCTTACGGAGCCACTCCTTAGTTGCCCTGGCTGTGTGTTTCGGGTCGTTGTCATGCTGGAAGACCCAGCCACGCCCATCTTCAATGCTCTTGTTGAGCGAAGGAGGTTGTTGGCCAAGAACTCACGATACATGGCCCCATCATCCTCCCTCAATACGGTGCATGTAGTCTGTCCCCTTTGCAGAAAAGCATCCCCAAAGAATGATGTTTCCACCTCCATGCTTCACGGTTGGGATGGTGTTCTTGGGGTTGTACTCGTCCTTCTTCTTTCTCCAAACACGGCGAGTGAGTTTAAACCAAAAAGCTCTATTTTGGTCTCATCAGACCACATGACCTTCTCCCATTCCTCCTCTGGATCATCCAGATGGTCATTGGCAAACTTCAGACGGGCCTGGACTGGCGCTGGCTTGAGCAGAGGGACTTTGCGTGAGCTGCAGGATTTTAATCCATGACGGCGTAGTGTGTTACTTTTGGTTTTCTTTGATACTGTGGTCCCAGCTCTCTTCAGGTCATTGACCAGGTCCTGCCGTGTAAGTCTGGGCTGATCCTCACCTTTCTCATGATCATGAGGCTCCACGAGGTGAGATCTTGCATGGAGCCCCAGACCAAGGGAGATTGACTGTTATCTTGAACTTCTTCCATTTTCTAATAATTGCGCCAACAGTTGTTGCCTTCTCACCAAGCTGCCTTGCCTATTGTCCTGTAGCCCATCCCAGCCTTGTGCAAGTCTACAATTTTGTCCCTGATTCCTTAGACAGTCTCTTCTGGTCTTGCCCATTGTGGAGAGGTTGGAGTCTGATTGATTGAGTGTGGACAGCTGTCTCTTATGCATAACGAGTTCAAACAGGTGCAGTTAATACAGGTAATGAGTGGAGAATGGAGGGCTTCTTAAAGACAAAACTAACAGGTCTGTGAGAGCTGGAATTCTTACTGGTTGGTAGGTGATCAAATACTTATTTCATGCAATAAAATGCAAATTAATTATTTAAAAATCACTACAATGTGATTTTCACGTTTTTGTTTTAGATTCCGTCTTTCACAGTTGAAGTGTACCTATGATAA
>CM068963.1:4640392-4665545 GCA_035128595.1 Eptatretus atami
CTACAACTATATTATATGTTGCTATGTATATATGTATTATGTATATGTATATTATTCTATATATAAATTTATAGCATATATACATATACCACACAACGTGTGTACGTTGTTGTATGTATGGTATGGCGTATGTATGTGCGTATGTATGTGCGTATGTATGTACGATTACATTGCCCAGCCAGTGGGTAGCCCAGATAGTTCAGATAGCAAAGCACTGGTACGGTTTTCCAGAGGACCTGGGTTCGATTCCCCATCTGGGCCCGTAATTTTTCCACATATATTTATGATGTTCTATCCTGTTTATGTATATATACATATATGTCTCTGTCTGTGTATATATAACATATATATATGTATATGTATTATTATATATATATATATATATATATGTCTCTGTCTGTATGTATATACAGTAATCCCCCGTTTCTCGCCGGGGGTTACGTTCCAAACCTCCCGCGCTCAGTGAAATCCGCGATGAATGGACGCCTCCCCAAAAAATCGACTCGTCTGGTCTGGTCGGTTTGGGAGTGATCGGGTTTGAGGTGCCTGAGATCGACTAGTCTGGTCTGGTCGGTTTGGCAGTGATTGGTTGGAGGTGCGGAGATCGACTAGTCTGGTCTGGTCGGTTTGGCAGTGATTGGGTTTGAGGTGCCGGAGATCGACTAGTCTGGTCTGGTCGGTTTTGAGTGCTGGGTATGAGCAGTGCTCGTCCAACGGCGGCAAACCTTTTTCCTTCCCGAAGCATATATCGAGCACCTTTACCTTAACCTTCTCCTGGAGCGTCCCAGGACCTTCCTTCTGGCGCTTCGGTTCCTTGCCAGAAGCCTTAGAAGGTGCAGGGCGTTTGGCGGCATCGTGGCTTGGAAGAAAAAAACGTAGAAAAATATTCGAAGTTCACAAGCGAAACTTTGTCTCGTGCGTTTGTGACTGGTCGAGCACCACGCGTTATAATTTATGCTTAAATAATTTATATTTATATATTATTACCGCGATGTACCGGGGAAATCCGCAGAAAAAAATTAGTTACGTTCCAAGCGAAACCCGCGATGAACCGGGGGCGCGATAGTGTGACCGCGATGAAGCGGGGGTGACTTTATATATATATATTATATATATATATGAAAAATATATATATATATGAAAAAAAATATATATATATATATGAAAATATAATAGATATATACAATACATATTTACATTCACATGAAATCCCTTGCATGGAACGTCAATGTAGGAGGAGGCCATTAGGCCCATCAAACCTGCACAATGGTGTTTGTCCATGCTCTATCATTTTAATGTTGAGCATCAAAGCGGAAGCAGCACATGCATTTGAGAAGTCTTGTTGTCGACTCAGCTGGGGTTCGAACCACCGACCTCCGAGACTCAGAACGGCCGCTCAAACCATGATAACACAGTCTTTTAATGTTTACTTTATCCGGCATTGTTATTCATCTTTGATGTCATGGTGTCCTACGGTAATCAAGTATAATAATGCGTGTATTAATCAACCCTTTCATTAAAATAATACTTTACAAGATGTTAAGGGCACTCCACACCATGTATCTCAAAGGAATATTCTGATGCTGTTAAGAAATCTCGATTACAAATTTGGAATGTTACCTTTTGTTGGAAGAGAGGGGGAGGGTTGGGATTACCTTCTCAATTATACACCGGATGCAGTTACGAGGGAGCACACCCAGCTGACGTGCACTGCTGCATCAAAGAGTGTGCCGAGAAAGGGTGCCTCAGGGTTACGCCTGCGCAGTTTCGAGCGGCCTGAGCTCTGAAGTGCACGGACCCGCGCCAGCAAGCAGACCGCAACACTCCAGCTGGCAGTACAAAGAGCACTGAACATTCTCTGCATGGAGATTAAAAAACCTCTCCATGGGCATCTCTCTCTTGTATATATATATATATAAGATATATACATATACATACACACACGTGTGTACGTGTGTATGTATGTATGTGCGTATGTATGTGCGTATGTATGTGCGTATGTATGTACGTACATTGCCCAGCCAGTGGGTAGCCCAGATAGTTCAGATAGCAAAGCACTGGTACGGTTTTCCAGAGGACCTGGGTTCGATTCCCCATCTGGGCCCGTAATTTTTCCACATATATTTATGATGTTCTATCCTGTTTATGTATATATACATATATGTCTCTGTCGTGATATAACATAGTATATATGTATATGTATATATATATATATATATATATATATAATGTCTCTGTCTGTATGTATATACAGTAATCCCCCGTTTCTCGCGGGGGTTACGTTCCAAACCTCCCCGCGCTCAGTGAAAATCCGCGATGAATGGACGCCTCCCAAAAAATCGACTCGTCTGGTCTGGTCGGTTTGGGAGTGATCGGGTTTGAGGTGCCTGAGATCGACTAGTCTGGTCTGGTCGGTTTGGCAGTGATTGGTTTGAGGTGCCGGAGATCGACTAGTCTGGTCTGGTCGGTTTGGCAGTGATTGGGTTTGAGGTGCCGGAGATCGACTAGTCTGGTCTGGTCGGTTTTGAGGTGCTGGTATGAGCAGTGCTCGTCCAACGGCGGGCAAACCTTTTTCCTTCCCGAAGCATATATCGAGCACCTTTACCTTAACCTTCTCCTGGAGCGTCCCAGGACCTTCCTCTGGCGCTTCGGTTCCTTGCCAGAAGCCTTAGAAGGTGCAGGGCGTTTGGGCGGCAACGTGGGGTTGGAAAAAAACGTAGAAAATATTCGAAGTTCACAAGCGAAACTTTGTCTCGTGCGTTGTGGACTGGTCGAGCACCACGCGTTATAATTATTGCTTAAATAATTTATATTTTATATTTATTACCGCGATGTACGCGGGAATCCGCAGAAAAAATTAGTTACGTTCCAAGGAAAACCCGCGATGAACCGGGGGCGCGATAGGTGAACCGCGATGAAGCGGGGTTGACTGTATATATATATATTATATATATATATATTATATATATATATATATATATATATATATATATGAAAAATATATATAGATATATACACATACATATTTACATTCACATGAAATCCCTTGCATGGAACGTCAATGTAGGAGGAGGCCATTAGGCCATCAAACCTGCACAATGGTGTTTGTCCGTGCTCTTTCATTTTTAAATGTTGAGCATCAAACAGGGAAGCAGCACATGCCATTTGAGAAGTCTTTGGTACGACTCAGCTGGGGTTCGAACCACCGACCTCCGAGACTCAGAACGGCCGCTCAAACCATGATAACACAGTCTGTTTTAATGTTTACTGTATCCGGCATGTTTTATTCATCTTTGATGTCATGGTGTCCTACGGTAATCAAGTATAATAATGCGTGTATTAATCAACCCTTTCATTAAAATAATACTTTACAAGATGGTTAAGGGCAAACTCCACACCATGTATTCTCAAAGGAATATTCTGATGGCTGTTAAGCAATCTCGATTACAAATTGGAATGTTACCTTTTGTTGGAAAGGAGGGGGAGGGTTGGGTTACCTTTCTCAATTATACACCGGATGCAGGTTACGAGGGAGCACACCCAGCTGACGTGCACTGCTGCATCAAAGAGTGTGCCGAGAAAGGGATGCCTCAGGGTTACGCTGCAGCATTCGAGCGCGGCCTGCAGCTCTGAAGTGCCAGGGACCCGGCCAGCAAGCAGACCGCAACACTCCAGCTGGCAGTACAAAGAGCACTGAACATTCTCTGCATGGAGATTAAAAAAAACCTCTCCATGGGCAAGGGAGAAACAAAGCCCATGAGGGTGTTTTTAGAAGTAGAATTGCAAAACTGTGTTGAAAAGAGATGGTGGTGCGTGTGCGTGTGCGTGTGCGTGTGTGTGTGCGTGTGTGTGTGTGGTTTAGAGCACTTTCAAGAGAAGACAAAATTAGCAAAATAAAACAAGATTCACCTCGAGTGCAGACACAGCAAACTGACAGATGTCATTTCGCTCCGCGGTCGAGAGTTCGGTATCGATTGGAAGGGTGTTTACCGCAAACAAAAACTGCAGTAAGGCCCGGGCAAGGTTCGTCGTCTTCTCGCACTCTGATGGACTTTCTGAATCATATTAACAAAAACAGCACAAAACCGTGTGGTGCAAAGAATCGATCCCTTGGATCACTGTCGCATACTATTATGCAATGCCGGCATGTCCATCAAAGTAATACTTGTCCAAAGAGCGGGAATTTGATTGATTCTCCCTTTTATTCTCATGACGATTGCTTTGTTGAAAAAAGTGGAGCTTGACTGTGTATAAAACAACACTCACCGCTAAGAGCCAGCAAATGCATCCAGTAGGGTTGCTGAGCACTCGACTCCGAGGGTGGGAAGGCCCAGTGCCCTTTCCCAAGACGCGAGACCCAATCATGAATTCTCTCCAATGTAATACGCAGCATGAGCTGCAAGATCGCAGGATGGCTCTGTGAGTTCCTCATGTTCAACGCAATGCCGACCGGCAGGACAGCCACATTGAATTCCTGGTGAACAAAATCGCAGAAAGGCTTAATGCCTTTGCAGAATACACAGGCACCATTCCATGGGGGGCAAAGCCCACCATTGTTAGATGGCAACGTCAAAGAAGTTGAACTTGTTCATCATGTCAAAGTGCAACATGGGCTCAGCAGGTCCATCACTGCTTCTCGCTCTGCTGCCCCGGTGACAAAGGATGCTGCTGTCATCAAACGATCGACGTCGCAATGAGTGCACAAATGATTGCTATCTATTGCTTTAGAAACTTGAAAGCATGAAGAAAGGCCTCATAAAACGAAAAACAAGAAGAAAGAGAAAACCTGAGCATGAAGAGCAAAGCAGTTTGTGGGATTATTTAAATAATAATGCATAATAATGAATAACAATGAATAATAATAATAATCATCATCATCATCATCATCATCATCATGCATTTCCTTTTTTAGTAAGAGGTCAGTAGCCTTGGAGCACGTAAGATTTGCTCACGCCTTCCATGATTCGTTGTCCGTGTAAAAAACACATTCATCAAAAGTGGAAATTTTGGACAGGTGTATGAAAGGGGGGGGGGGGGGTGGGTGGAGGATGCAAACTCCCATACTTTTCATGAAGGATGCTGTGAGATCTTTAATGTCCATCAATTAATGCTCGCAGATGGACGCTCGGTTTAACATCCATCCGAGGTATGGCACCAATCGTCGAATTACTCTTGCCGCGAAAATGCCAGGGTGACAGTTTATAGTCGGATCATGAATCAAACCACAATGAGAGAGAGCTCACAGGTAAGTGTGATAACTTTGCACTATGTTGATATATTCAAATATAGATGCAAGTGAAGGAAATGATCACGTGCAGGTTTCTGCCTCCATAATGTTGAAGGGAGTCCATGCGGCAGAATTTAGAAATGTTTGCCGACTCGATAACACATCGCTTTACAGTCGCAGATTTATCCCAAACCAATCATCTTGCACATTCCCAGAGGTGTATCGTCACCTTTCTCCCCATTTGTCTACACTTTCATAATAATAGCGCGATCTCGTTTATGGAAGCAGTGATCAAGTAAGCTGTGAAAGCATTTTACTTTCAGCTGCTGCTCCCTCTGGTCTATATATTTATTATTCCAGAAACTTGTTCATCAATGAAAAGTGAGCTCCATGATAAGTTTTCAGTTGTTTTAAAAAAAAAAAACGATTTGTAAAACACAGACATCATTATGAGTCTCAACTGCATATATATGGATCATTAAGTGCCAACCATGACTTTAATGAGAGACCACAACTGCTTTGACTACGACAATGACGACGAGGATGCCGATTACTTCAATGTCTCCAATTCTTATGGGGTTGGCCGCAGGAGGTAGTTTAGCCCAATACTTGAAGGAACTGACTGGCCGTGCCAGACGTTCAACTTGAGCCGGTTGGGGCAGAACTTTGTAATTTTGACCTGCAGAGTGCCTTCGTAAAGTCCCCTACTCTTTAACGAGAGACACCCTGAGGTATTTGAGGTTCACCAACTAATGCTGAAAAGGGGTCCACTCTTGTTGTCACACATTTAATCCATTCGTCCTTTGCACACACATCCAACCTGTCCACTAAGTTGTGTCCAAATCCATCCACAACCTTTTGAGATATCCTGACCACAGACGGAGAGAGAGAGACGGGCGTGTAAACATAACCTCCGTCCACCTTCGGTGGCAGAGGAAACAAAGGTGTGTCAGAGATGCATCGATGTGGAGTGCAGTACAGACTCCAGCATCAGATTATGATCTATCCAAAAGGAAGTCAGACAATGCTGAGGAAGATGGAGAACTCGGTGCTTTACAAGAAAGCGAGCCCAAAAAACCCCCAAAAACTGGAAATAAACATCACGCATGAAAATTCCAGTGTTCAAATAATCCTCTCCACAAATTCACTATATTTGCTTGTTTTTGTCCCCCCCCCACTAACATTTCTAGAACGCAGACAGCCATCGTGGTCATTCTAAAGGATTCCTCAAGATCACTGGCACAATGCCACCGCAGGCAGTGGAAAATTCCACTGGTATTTAATGACTTGAAATCCTTCGGGAAGTCATTTGCATGCTGAAAGCTATATGTTTGAAATCTGTTGTATTGTTGTTGTTTTTTTTTGTGTGTATGTGTTACAGCGTTGCTTCACTTTTACACCAACCGAAGCAGCTGGTGACACATTGCGCCATCATGGTAACTGAGTGTAAATTTGCATCATGCGATGAAGCCTTTTGTTGAGCAATGAGACTCGATACAGCTGCCTGCGGTGACAACAATGTAAAACGTATCAAGAGCAATAATTGGTTCCACAAGGTAAATGCGATCCCAAGTGGCCGACGACGCCGGACCAATTCTGGCCAAACCATAGGTACAGATGGCAGGGTATCTCGCCGGAGTCGCTCAGGTGATGTTGGCTATCTGCAATGGAAATTGGAT
Source organism: Eptatretus atami (assembly GCA_035128595.1). NCBI lineage: Eukaryota > Metazoa > Chordata > Myxini > Myxiniformes > Myxinidae > Eptatretus > Eptatretus atami. Next base: position 4,647,299 of record CM068963.1, read on the forward strand.
GTTATTTACGAAGGCCTTCAGTTTGTTAATTAATTGCAGTGGTTTTATTTTACACCTCGATAAATAAAACAGAGCAATAAGATACAAGATAAAACTAAAAGGCCACGTGGGAGAGTGCATACCTCCGCCGGGCTGAGTAGTTTACGTTTTATATCCCACTGATAGGATCCGGATTCAGACCTCAATTAAAATTTAATCAGCTTGTTCTTGTCGCCGAACCAACTCATTCACCAAGTTTTGTCATAATCCGTCCATAACTTTTTGAGATAACGTTTCAGCCCTGACACGAAGGTCAGGGCCCTGACACTTTCAGCCCTGACACTAACACCTTAGTGTCAGGTCAGGTTAGATCTGTGACCTGCTACAGTACCATGTAAACCTTTCCATGGTCGGGTGTCGGCGACTAAACCGTCTCCCCCACCAGGTTTTCTGGTGAGGAGGGTGTTTGGATATGGACACCCAGCAGGATTAAAAACAAAACCTGTCAAAGGGCGGAGGAGCTCCTTGTGAGCCAACGGCCATCCATCTAGTGCCCAACTGTGTCTGCAGACGTCCTTCTGCAGTGGGTTACTTTTTTATTAGGAGGTTGGTGGCAGGATTTGCACTCCGGCCACCATAAAACCCTTCATTCCGCAAAACACAAAAACGCAAAAAAACCTGAAAACCCACTCCGTGGAGTACCTCCTGTGCAGCTTCCCTTCGCGGGCAGCTCACCGGATGACGGGATTGGGGCAAAGCCTTTGGACCCCCAATCTTGATAAAGGAGAAACCACGGAGAAACATCCCTGAGTCAGATTGCGGGAGAGTGTGTCGGAGTGGTGCTGAGTGTCGTCCACCAGACGGGTCTCCTTGGGTTAACCTGAGGCGGTCCCTTCGGGTGGGTGCCTGGAATGTCCTATCCCTAACAGAGGATGATCACCTGTCTCTGTTATCATCTGAGCTCAAGCGTTTGGACATCGGTATTGCAGCACTCTCTGAGGTTCGGACACCGGATTGCGGCGAGATAATGGTGGGTGGTTACACCTACTATTGGTCTGGTCGCTCTGATGGTGACCATACTCAGGGAGTTGCTGTAGCTGTGTCCAATAAGCTGACCCCAATGATAATTGAGGTAACACCGTCAACGAGCTATTATGAGACTAAGGATTCGTCACTCCTTGAGTGTCATTTCCCTGGTCTCTGTCTATGCTCCGACTGAGGCGAGTGACCTCATCGTGAAGGACACTTCTACGCCACGCTCGAGTCTGTGGTTGATCAGTGCCCCAGACGAGATACACTTCTAGTCTTGGGGGATTTCAATGCATCGACTGGAACTGATAGGGATGGATATGAGAGATGTGTTGGTCCCCATGGGTCAGGAACTATGAACCAGAATAGCACTAAGTTCCTTGACTTGCAAGAAGTCATGGACTTAGGGTGGCTGGTTCATGGTTTCAGCGCCTACAAGCTCATCGCTGGACTTGGTATTCCAACGCTGGCGGTGTGGCAAAGGAGATTGACCAGTCCTCATTGACGGTCGCTGAGGATGATCCAAACTACCGGAGTGCTCAATTCCTCAATACTGACCACCGGCCTGTTGTAGCAACTCTAAAGCTGCACCTTAAATCCTGGAGAATTGTACCATCCCAACCTAGGCTGGATGTTGGCAAGCTAAAGGATGAGAGAGTAGCTGAGGAGTTTGCGAACAGGCTGAGTGGACATTTGGGGTGTCTGGGTGCTTTGGGGGTCCTGAAGAGTTGTGGAGTGCCTTCAAGACCACCGTTCTTGATGTTGCCGTGGATGTCTTGGAACTCACCGCAGGGCAAAGAAGAATTTTGTTCTCAAGGGACACTGGATACCACTGACCAGTCGCAGGGCCAGGCTGAATGCAGAGCTGAGCTGTTCAGGGAGCTGAGGCGTAAAACTGTACGTGCACTAAGGTGGGACAAGGAGGCCTATGTGCGAGGAATCTGTGAGGGGGTAGAGCATCACCTGTGGACAGGTGATTCTCGTCCGCTTACAGGGAATTCGCACATTGCGTTCATCCAAGCCCATCCCTCGGAGCACTGCAGTTAGAGCAGAGAGTGGTAAGCTCTTGACAGAGGAGTCTGAAGTGAAGGCCCGCTGGCCGGTTACTTTGAGCGGTTGTACCAGGCTGATCCCCCAGCTGTCGAGTTGGACGTCAAGGGTGTTACTATCCCTGTTGCTGACCTCCAATCAACTGTGGTCCACCTTCGCTTGTGGAAACACGGGCTGCGGTGAACCGGTTGAAACAGGGTGAAGCTCCAGGGATCTGTGGCATCCATGCTGAACTTCTCAAGGCTGATGAAATGCTGCACTCGTGTCGTTGCATGCAGTTTTATGCTCTGCCTGGAACACCGGCATCATCCCAACTGATTGGAAGAGGGGCCTTGTTGTCCCTCTCTGGAAAGGGAAGGGTGATCGCCAAGACTGCAACAACTACCGAGGGTGACGCTGCTCTCAGTGCCGGGCAAGGTCTTTGCTCGGATAATTCTTGATAGGGTTCGCCACCATCTGCTTGAGCCAGCGTCCAGAGCAGTCAGGCTTTACACCAAAGAGGTCAATGATTGACCGTATCCTTGCTCTTCGTGTCCTCACGAAACGCAGACTAGAGTTTCGGCAGGGCTGCTTGCAGCCTATGTTGATCTCTGTAAAGCGTTCGATTCAGTGAATCGGGATGCCCTCTGGAGGATTCTTGGTCTTCGTGGGTGCCACAAAACTGATCGATCTGATGTCTGAACTCTACTCTGGTACTGAGAGTGCTGTGAAGTGTGGTGGTACCATCTCTGACTTATTTCCAGTTGTTACTGGAGTTCATCAGGGGTGTGTACTGGCCCCCACTTTTCAGCACTTGTATGGACTGGATTTTAGGGAGGATGTCGGAAAGATCAAGCTGCGGTGCATCGTTTGGGAATGTCAAGATCTCGGACCTTGATTTGCAGATGATGCAGTCATCTTTGCGAGACTTTAGATATCCTTTTGGGGGCCCTCGAGGTGCTGAATGAGGAGTCGGGCAATTGGATTACGAGTTTCCTGGTCAAAACTAAGATCCAGGCTTTCAATGACATCTTGGATGCTGCTGTCCGTCTGTGTCTGTTTGTAGTGAGGATGTTGAGGTCATGGAGAGATTCACTTACCTTGGCAGTGATATTCATGCCTCCGCTGGCTGTGAGTCAGAGGTCAATAGACGTCTGGGTCGGGCCTGTGGAGTCATGGATTCACTGGATCATGGGGTGTGGCGCTGCCGGTACCTGTGTGTGGGACGAAAGTCCGAGTCTTCAGGTCCTTGGTGCTTCCAGTCTTGCTCTATGGATGGGAGACTTGGACTCTGACCAAGGATCTGAAGACGGAGACTTAATTTCTTGGTACCAGGTCTCTTCGGAAATCCTTGGCTATCACTGGTCAGATTTTGTGTCCAACGAGCGGTTGCTGAGAGAGACTCGATGAGATTTGTTACCTGCATGGCTCGTGAGCGTCAGTTGCCGGCTTGTTATGACATGTGGCTTGTTTTCCTGACGCTGATCCTGCTCACCAGATTCTCTCAGCGAGGGAGTCTCATGAGTGGAGGAGTCCCATGGGCCGACCACGTGCCTCGTGGTTGCAGCAGGTTGACCAGCATCTCAAGGAGATGGGGATGGGCCTGGCATCTGCCTGGGGGAAGGCCAGACGGAGGCCCCTGGAGTACCGGCGGAAAGTGGACGCAGCGACGCGCTGTTCTGGCACATGCTCCCATACCTGACCTGACCTGTTTCAGCCCGATCACTCGATAGTGAAGAACCACTCAAAAAATTATTGGATCCGGATTCAGATCTTCACCAAACTCGAATCAATTCTTCCTTGTTACATACCCAACCTGCCCACCAAGTTTCGCCCGAATCCGTCCACAACTTTGTGAGATACCCTGTTCATAGACAGACAGACAGACAGACAGGTGTGAGAACATAACCTCCATCAACCTTTGGTGGTGGAGGTAATTAACTTCCTTTCATTGCTCCGTGACAGAAGCATAACTTAAGCTTCTTCATTTGCAATTTGTCATAATCAACGATTTGTTGCAATAACGTATAACCACCACAAAGAAAAAAAACAAACAAACACAAAATCAAAACAACAACTTTTAAACTGTCAATTAAACTGTGGATTAACAGTTCAGATATGTATTAGTCATGTGTACACAAACCAAAGCTCATGTTGAGGGAAAAAAAGAAGAAATCCAATGAGGAAATTGGATGTGAAAATGTGTTCATGTGTGTACATGAACAATGTTCATACCTTCCACAAAAATGGCTACCCATGTGGCCTCGGGCAGTTTAGGAATGACCGTGCAGGCATCAATGAACACCAAATGATTTGGCTCGCGCCATCGAGATGGTGCGACGGAGGATGACTGAGACTGCCGCTGCTTGCCAGTACATCATCCAGTATGATGTTCATTGCAGCATCATTTCTCAGACACAGACAATGTACCATCGGAGCGGAAAGTTCACCAAGAGATAGTTCAATGAGGCCGCGCAAGGGATAGAAAAACGTCGGTGATGGCTCGACCATAAACGGAAGAACCTCATTCAGATGTTCCATCATTGTGAGGATCGTCAGCTTTTCACCCTTGCTGAATTTCAACAGCACAATCATTCCACAATGATCTGCAAAAAGAAATCAGCATCGAATTTCGACGCAGACATTTTGGATCGGGTTTCATATGCCAGTGGTACGAGGTGCAGGAGACTACTGCTCCGCATCCTGCTGACGTAACGCCATTAACAGCATTGCAAGGGATGGGAGACATCACAACTGGAGGGTGAACAATTGGTATGTTCTTTTCAGGGACACCTCTAGATTGTGCCTAGACGTCAATGATGGACAGGCTGGTGGAGTCTGGAGACGAGGTGGGAAGTAATTTGGCAATTGCGCCATCAGGCAGCATCATTGGCTTGGTGGGAGCAGCATTATGGGACAGGCTTGCCAGGGTGTAACAATACAAATGGGCCATCCTGTACATCCAAGTTTAGTTGTAAACAAAAGCCCAGGCCAATTAGCAAGCGCCCTCTTTGCTGACACTATTCAGGTGAGGTTCATTTAACCCGTACAAAATAATTTCTGTCCATCAGGATGGCGCAGACTTCGCGCTCTCGCCTCTGAGCCGACGATCCGGGGTTCAAGTCTCAATCAAATGAATAACTATCGGTTTGGTGTTTCACGGGCAGGGAGGGGATCGTGTCAATGAGTGCACCGCCCCTCACGTGGGCATTAAGCTGGGTATCCTGTCTGCAAGCATCGACTGCCGGTGGACACTGGATATCGTTCTTTGCTGTTGAACAAATTGGATATCGATCTCCAAATGTCTCTGTTCCCCATTGTTTTGTCCTTCCCTCTCCCGCCCCTCTCGTCTCCTCCCCCCCCCCCCAAAGGATTGATCATGATACCAAAATGGGTCATGTTAGGCTACATTCAAATCAAAGAAGGTACAACCTCATGATGATCATGATGATGACGATGACAATGATGATTAATTGTGGTGGCCGGGGGAACAGCAATTGCATACAACAAGAATGCATAAACCATGAAGCTGTTTACTTCACAAAACAAAACCTTAATATTTGAACAACAGGTAAATATCTAAATCAATTTAAACACAAGAGGTGATGGAAATATTTCAACAATGAAAACAAAAACAGTTAGTTCGTTGAAACAACCGGCTGTACCCTGCAGCAATTAAGAAGCTATGGGACTTCAAAATCCTGTCGGTGAATGTAATGGCAATTACAAAACCAAACGAATGCTTTAATATTTTCACAAAACCACAAAATCATGTAACAGTTCTTTTCAAATGTGCCAATTGATTGTGCAACTGATATCGAACGAGACCTTAAGTCAGTTTCCTTGGCAGCTATTATGGGTCAGGACAAGAGGACATTGCATCGGCCTCGACGTTCACAATGTCCTCGGTTCAGGAAAGCTTGCTCAAAGCAACGCCTGAAAAGTACTCTGATAAGATGTGCAACATGGATTGACAACACGAGTGACACCGAGACACACTTTCCGGTCGAGAGACCCGATTGGAGATTTATCAGTGACAGACGGTCAGCTTGAATTATTATATTCAGAGAATGTCACGAGAGCTTACCTTTGCTGTCAGAATCTTCTGCACGTCTGGAGCTTCCAGGGAGCCCAGGAGCTTGGCACACTCGACGGGAGAACATGTTCCTTTGAAGCATTCCGCCTTCACGATATCCATGAACCATGCCTACCAATCAAATATTTCAAATTATAACACTTATAGCAACTGTACCTACAAACAAATTCTTAAAATCACTCCGCACCACCACCCCCAACCCCTTTATATTCCTTCAACATTAAAATAATATTTCATTGTGCTTTTGTAGGCCTGTATAAATCACCCTCCACCGTCCCCAAACCCCCACACCTCCCGCTAACAACAATGTCATACAAGCAGTGAGAGTTCGAGTTGAAAAGTTTGTAAGTTAACTCCACTCGATCCTCACACCCTCTATTGCTCGTCTTGATTCCCAAAGTCAATTTCACCCAACACGTCTCCTCCACCTGATCTCTATATTTCTCACCACAAACCCAAACCGAACAAGTTTTGAAATCTACAGATATCTATTGATCGAGTGCTTTACCGTCGAGGATTTATTTCATTTTGCTTTTACAAATCCCAAACCAAACACTGATACTTTACGGAAAAGGGAGGGTCTCGGTTTTCTTGCAAGAATACAAATAAAATCAAAAGGCAGGGGACAGCGATCATTCTTACACGTGATCAGGGTGAACACATTACTGGAATTTTCATTGAAAGTAATTAACCAACCGTCCATCCATCGGGACCATACTCTGTACAGAGCGTCGGTGCTGCTGAATCAGTCTCCTTGGCTATTGGGCACAATCCTGGACGGGTCGCCACTCCGACGCAGGACACTCGAATGACTCGATCATCCCCAGCAAGCTGGTACTCATTTTGCCGACCTCGGAAGGATGGCAGGCCGAGTCAACCCCACCTGGTATTAATTCAATGGCAGAGTGGGATTTGAACTCAGGACCCGAGGATCCCAAACCCACCACTCTAGCCATTAATCCAACACCAGACATATTAAAAGTAATTAAGTTCAACAGAAATGGACAAAAACAGCTCAGGGAAATCAGGTTTTGCTGGCGGAACGCAAAGAAGACCGGGTTCGAGTCTCGATCCCAGACTCTGGTGTAATGGCTCGAGCGTCCGCTCTGGGTCTGGGAGGGCGGTGGGCCAAACCCCGGGTGAATCAAGTCAAATACTATGGGACGAGTTGCTTCCTTGCTTGGTGCTCAGCATTTAAAAAGATAAGAAATGGACAAACGAGCATAGATTGGCAATCACAATGTGTGCTTGATGGGTCTAATGGCCTACTCCAATCATAAAGTTTCCGGTAAGGGAACATATTATTTATTTAACATAGCATTAAAATATGGAACCACCGTAATGCCTTTTGTGGCTCTGACGTGATGAAATATTTATAGATATCTGGGTCACACTTTGAGCCCAACGTGACCTCATGCATTGTAATAGACAGTGCAGTAAATTGGAAGGAAGGAAACATTCAGCAATTGCACAAGATGGTCAAACCTTCGGTGCCACCCCCCCCCCCCCCCTTCCCTCTCTTGTCTCAGAAAAAAGATGGACAACTCAGGACTTTGGACTCAAACACTAGTAATACGATTTGTAACTTAATTCATCGACGTGCACACAAAAACATTGGAGGTAGCGAAGTAAGAATAATAATCAACTTTCTTTACGTGCAGGAGGAGGTCGTTCGGCCCACCAGATCCTACGCTGTTGCCAGCCGATGGTTGGTCCATGATCCATCCTTTTCAATGCTGAGCATTGAGCAAGGAAGCAGCATGGACCATGATTTAAGTCTTTGGTATGACTCTGCAAGGTTCAAACCGCCGACCTCCCAGACCAAGAGTGGATGCTCTCACCATCACACCACCGAGCGTGGTTTCAGGAGGCGGTTTGTTCTCTTAACAACATTCCACCCCACTTCTCCTCTGAGCCACCGATCACCGATTTGGCAGAGGGCTCGGGTGGTGTGGGGGGGGGTGATCCAACTTATAATTACAGATGCAAATATGTGCATTTTTTGCCCGACGAGCTTCTTCCCGTTGTTTCATACATTCCCCTTCATGGCCCCCTATCCACCCACCCCTTACTTCCATCTCTTCCCAATTTCCTTTTTTCCCACTCCTAATATATTTCCCAATATATTTTTCTCATTTTTACCACCCACTCCTAATACCATGTAAACGGCCCCCCAAACACATTTAAATTCAAGCGTTCATTCTACTCCCCTTGGTGTATTCCTGTAAAATGCAATAATCAATGGGAAGTGAGTGTATTCTTGTTACATAATCATTTTCCATCATAAACTCTCTAATTGTACAACTTGTTTTAATTAGTATTCTTTGTACACAGGTCTGCGTAAAACCTATGCACCCCCCCTCCTCCCCTCCCCCATCCCCACACAGAGCCTCAAAGCATCAGGGAAATAACTTCGAACAAGATCAGCTTCCAATTTCTGCAACAATTTGCTGCCGACGTGTCAAAATGTTCACACGTTCAATGGTGGTAATAATTCACCAAAAAAAGAGAAAAGAAAGAAAAAACAACAGAGAAGAGCGTGGGGGTGGGAGGTGGTGTCGGGCATAGCAATTCAAAAGAATGAGAAACAGTAAGAATACGTTTCTCAAGAAGAAAGTTCCTGCAGGTACGAGACCAATTATTGTTACATCCACTGTAAGGTTTGATACGTCGCCCCTCCACCTCTCCTTCGATCCCATCTTCCCTTTCTTCCGACATCCCAATTACTCGAAGTCCTCTCTTCCAGAAAATCGTTCATCCACACAATTGGTGTTCGAGAAAAGTATTTACACCGCCGACCAAAAGGAGACCATTTTACTCTGTGGGCAAACTTTTGGTCAAAGAAAACCATGTGACCGTGAACATGGTGCAGTCTCAGTTCATTCGCATCGCTTCACAAAGATTTCATGTCCAAACCATTCAATTTGACCCTGACCGGGGTTGAACACATTTCTCTTTTTCACTGATGGATCATGTTGCACTTTTTCGCTTATCTCCTTTTCAAACTCTTTCTCGTGAACCACGCGTTTCCTCACTCTCCCTCACCTCTACCCTTACCCGCAGTCACTCTCATAGATCATCCTTTTCCGACATTTGTTCCACGCTATTGCATCACCAACCTTCCATCGACTCCTCCAGGCATCTATCCTTACTCACCCTGAACAACACTCAATGGGAGAGGATGACCTACCTCGACCCTGAAGTGAGAAAACAAAAAATGATTCGGCGAACCTTGTTTTGCGCAAGCAGATACCTTGCACCGAGAGAAAAACAAAATCTCAGTCGTCACGTGACCTTCAATTGGATCCCAGGTGAATATTGTTCGCCGGAGTGTTTCGAAGTCGACGCATGTCAACGATCGGCCAGTTTGAGCAGATCTGGAATATGTAAAATGAATAAATCGATGCCAAACGGAATCTGTCCAGACCTCAGACAGATCGCTGATGAAGACCTTTAAAAGGAGAAAAAACAAAAAAAAATAACACGTTCTTAAAAATGCAATGAGAAAGAAAACCAAAATATACTAGAAAGCACCGAACATGCAAAGTGCGTCTGCTTTGTATTCGTGGTGACTACTTCTTCCGTATGCTAAACGGTACCCTCACCTTTCAAGGAAATTCTTAATTTGTCTTCTCTATAGTCTCATAACATAACATATCCACCAAGTTTCATCCGAATCCGTCCAAAACTTTTTGATATATTCTGCACACAAACAGGCAGGTGAAGACGTGTGTGTGTGTGTGGGGGGGGGGGGGGAAGCGGGAGGGGTTGAAGTGAACAAAGTAACATTAAATTTTTATACATTTGGTGATGCAGATTTGGTGACCCTTTCGTTGGTAGAATTTAAATCCACACCCAGCTGGCATAAGGGCACTCAGTATCACACATGGTGTGGACTGGTATCATATGCAGAGCAGGCCAGGAGGGACAGGCAGATAAGCCCATCCCCAAGAGTCATTAATTCGCCAGCTCAGGCTTCACCAACAATCTGATTACGATATGGTAATTCTCCCATGACCAACTTAAATTTCCAAGAGCTTGTAATCCAAATCCTGAATCCAACTCCCTTCGGCTGGTTTTCAACCCACAAACTCTGGTGTGCCAGGACCAGTGTTCTCGCTAAACAAATGAAATAGATTGGAATCGACCATCGAATATAAAAGTTGATTGGAATTGGCCATTTCTCCTGGATTCGGTGGAAACTAAAGCTCTCAAAATTATTGGAATCTCCTGCGGTGAGGCTGAGGCACAAGGTCTGATGCTCGCAAATCACCGGTAGGTTCGGTGGTCTCTCTTTTCTACCATCTATTCTCCGATATCTCTCCCTCTGCTGTCCTCCGACCATCCCCGGCAACTCCAGGATGCAGGTGTTTTGCAGGTAACCTCTTCCTCGTTAAACTTCCAAACTCCAGACTGACTGCACTGTTTTATTCCTTTATCCATCTGTCATGGAACCACCTTGCAGAGGCTGTTCCGTCTCACTCTTCCCTCCAGGATTTCGAGAATACAGTGCATAGCCATCTCTCGTCATCCCACATCCTGACCCATGAACTTTATTACCCCCATTAACCCTTCCTTACCAAACCCTCTTACTTGCTGGCTTCAGCGTTTCATTCTCCTCCTCTCCTCTCTTCCTTTCCTGTTCGTTTAGCCTCTTGCTGATTTTGCCCAACTGTTGCCCCACCACCCCAGTGGAAATTGATTGCCCCACCCCAATTGCACCCAATTGTTGCCCCACCCCTGCTTTTCCATGAGCCACACTCTTGTATAAAAAAAAAGCTTCTAAACATCCCACAATTAGAATTGCCACATAATCAACAACAGTAAAGAGAGTTTTACTCAATTAACACAACTTCATAGAAGTTACCAATCAATGGAGTTAAAAAGTAGAAACCTGCCAAATGGTACGAGTCTGGAACATCTGAGACGTGGATAAAAAAAAAAAAATAAGACAATGGCAGAAAACAGACAAAGGTACAATGACGTGCACCACAAAAAGAAAATGTTTCTCACACTTGGCAAATCCTGCGGGAAAGCATGCAAAACCTTCATCACGAGACTAACATTTTCACCGAATAAGGATCTACGACTCAAAATGAAAGGCCATGCTTCAGTAGCCTCTTGCACGCCGTGTATGTAACCGGCTCAATGATAAGGAGGAGAACACAGCACCCCAAGAGGGGGTCACCGTTAGGATTGGATGCGTGCCGTCAGCGGAGACTCGTCGCCGTGCACGCTGCCACTCAAGTAAGATGTGCACATGCTGACAGCCTCATTAACCCAAGGTTTGGAAAGTGAATACAGGCAGCAAGGCATGCCGACAGGCATGGCTGGAGGAGATTCGCAAGCATCGGGGACACACCGCGCTCATGTTGCTGGATATTGAAGAAATCACCGTCAACTAATGTTGAGCTCACTGTTAAGTTTACAGGGAGCCTCCGATGCACACAGAGGCGAAATGAAAAATTTAAACAAGGAATATACATATGCACTGCTAGCGATCTAGCTTGCTGGATGTTTAAAATGTTAAATGTACAGCAAGCAATGTGAGATTATTTTGGCCAAAATATCCAAAGGGCTTCAGGGTGAAAGGTCCAGCTCAGCAATGCACCAATTATCCATTTCTTTCATCACTAGTGGACACCTTTGAAAAAGAGGCCTCGCGTGCCGGTTGTACGTCAGCAAGTCGGAGGCCGGAGTTCATATTAAAAAATAAAACGTCATTATTTGGTTTGTTCCAACGCCACACTGAGGGAGCGAACCTTTTAAACCGGCTCTCATGATTCGAATATCGTCCGCAGCCTTTTTGCTTGGTTGGTACAAGTGAGAACCAGGATGTAAGGAGTGTCAGCTCAGTGCAATTTGTCTCAAATTAGCATCGAGTCTCGACTGGAGTGAACGTTTTTCCTTTCCATCTCGGAGACATCGAACATCGGTCGCCATTTGGGTCCACATGACTGCTTCACCAGCAGTTATCAGGGTTAGTACAGATCAAGCTCGTTCGTGATGCAACATTTCAGCGCAAAGCTCTGAAAACCGACGAGCATCTTTATGCTGGTCACAAATTCTTCTTGCTATTCTCCGACAATGGTGAAAACTCAGAATATGGCTGGTTTCCAAAAATCTCTTGACGATGCAAAGTTTGCGCATTAGTAATAGAGCGATATTTAGGAGTTTCATCCACAAGTTAAACCAGCATTTCACATGAGATTTCGAGTTTGGAAACAACTGTTCATCGGCTACCATGCAAGGGCCTGAAAAAGAGAAATTGCCTCGGAGCTACAAATGAACATTTGCAAACTGTCACAAACACACAAGGAAATTTGGAGTAGGAGGAGGCTCATTCAGCCTATCGTGCCTGCAATGCACCAACCCCAGTATCCATCAACCATCCACACACTTGCTACCGACAAGTACTGCCAATAATCCCATCCCAATACACCTCCATCTCCATCTCCAATACAATACCTATCAATATAATTTTTTATACAGTGAAGGCCAAAATGATCAGACTCGGTTGCCTGTAATGGTTCAAGTGTCTGTCCGAGTCTGGGAGGTCGGTGGTTCAAACCCTGCTGTCATACCAAAGACTTTAAAAAAAAAAAATATATTTATATATATAAGGTACGTACTACTTCTTGCTTGATGCACAACAATAAACACATAGCCAAAAGTATGTGGACACCTGCTTGTTCAACATCTCATTCAAAATCATGGGCATAATATGGAGTTGGTCCCCTTTGCTCCTATAACAGCCTCCACTCTTCTGGGAAGGCTTTCCACTAGATGTTGGAACATTGCTGCGGAGATTTGCTACATTCAGCCACAAGAGCATTAGTGAGGTTGGGCAATGATGTTGGGCGATTGTCTGGCTCGCAATAGGCATTCCAATTCATCCCAATGGTGTTCAATGGGGTTGAGATCAGGGCTCTGAGCAGGCCAGTGAAATTCTTCCACACCGATCACGACAAACCATTTCTGTATGACCTCACTTTGGCAGGGGCATTGTCTCACTGAAACAGGAAAGGGCCTTCCCCAAACAGTTGCTACAAAGCTGGAAGCACAGATCATCTAGAATGTCATTGCATGCTGTAGGTTAAGATTTCCCTTCTCTGGAATGAAGGGGGCTAGCCCGAACCATGAAAAACAGCCCCAGACCATTATTCCTCCCACACCAAACTTTACAGTTGGCACATGCATTCGCAGGTGGCGTTCTCCTGGCATCGCCAAACCCAGATTCGTCCGTCGACTGCTAGATGGTGAAGCGTGATTCATCACTCCAGGAACGCGTTTTCACTGCTCCAGTCCAATGTGGTGAGCTTTACACCACTCCAGCCGACCTTGGCATTGTGCATGGTGATCTTAGGCTTGTGTGAGGCTGCTCCCATGGAAACCCATTTCATGAAGCCTCGAGAACAGTGTTTGTGCGACTTTGCTTACAGAGTCAGTTTGGAACTCGGTAGTGAGGGTTGCAACCGATGACATGATTTTTCCACTACGCTTCAGCACTCGGCGGTCCTGTTCTTCGAGCTAATGTGGCCAACCACTTCGTGGATGAGCTGTTGTTGCTCCTAACGTTTCCACTTCACAATAACAGCACTTATGGTTGACCAAGGCAGCTCTAGCAGGGCAGAAATTTGATGAACTGACTTGTTGGAAAGTGGCATCCTATGACGGTGCCACATTGAAAATCACTGAGCTCTTCAGTACGGCCATTCTACTGCCAATGTTTGTCTATGGAGATTGCATGGCTGTGTACTTGATTGTATACACCTGTCAGCAATGGGTGTGGCTGAAATAGCCGAATCCACTCATTAGAAGGGGTGTCCGCATTATTTTAGCCATGTAATGCATAAAAGGATAGAGAACGGACAATCCCCATTGGTTGGCATCCATGGGGAGGAGGAAATGCCCCACTGAGTGCGGAGATAAAAGCAGCACCATTGTTGTGACGTCGCTGGTACCTGGAGTATCCTGGGAAGTGACGGCACTTCCTTCAAGCTCAGTGGATGTGTTAAGTGTTTGCCTTGTCAGGATGTCTATGTGTGTAGGTGGTAGCTCCATTATGAGCCTCGGCCCTTGTACTCCAAAAAAAATAAAAATAAAGGCTGGTGGAAGAGCTTGAACACAGAACAGACCAGGATGAAACATAATAAAAGGAACAGCAGGAAGGAGGGAGAAATAACAACAACAGGGCCGGAGATGGACAAAGAAGGGATGTGGGTAATGAGGAGGGGTAGGGGAGAAAGCATGGGGTGGACAAAATGGATACAGAAACAAACATTTTGGTGAGGGGTTGGGGGGTGGTGGGGGAAGGGTTAACAGGTATTTAAAAGATCATGGTTTTGGATGGGGGATGATTTGGAATGGTGGTCAACAGCTATCATGAAGATCTGGAGGGAAGAATGAGATTGAAGAGAATGTGGAAGTTTGTTCCACAGGTGGGAAAAAATAAGAACACTTGAGTGGAGGTGGGCAGGGATCTAATATAATCGAGCCACCTGGGTTTACTTGATTCGGTGAGAGATAATTGGTTATTCCCTCCATTCACAGGAGAGAGATGTGGCTGGGTCTTTGTTTTTCAGTTGTATGTTGACTGCTTTTGATGTTAAGACGTGGAACATGCTTAGGAGCCTCGTTGGTATGCATTTCTGTCTGTGCTGTTGCTAATGATTCACCAACACGCGATGAAAACGGTCCGGCAGTTGAGGGGGTCTGTAGCGTTGGGATTCTCATGTGTGTACGATGTGTGAACATCTTTATAGTTGTTGAGGAACTCTGGGAAGGTTGAACAGCATAGCGCTTACCTTGTGTAGTCTTCTTGGGTTGCTTCATGCAGCTTATTTGGGTAGAGGAGTGTGGGAGGGGTCAATTGTTTGTATAATCCCAGCCACCTGGGTTGAGTTAATTAGGTGAGAGCCGATGTCTATCCCTCCATTCACAGGTGAGAGATGTGGGTGGTATTTATACATATATATATATATAATACACATAAATACATACATATTGATTACTCCCTTTTCGGATGGAAAGACATCGTCTTGGTAAGTAAGACCCGAGACATGGGGAAGCAAGGTAATTTTGTGACCGATGGACATCGAAGCCGTTACACCAGGACAAAATCAAAGAAGCATCGAGAGCATCTGCAAATTAAAATATAAATAAATGAAGAAAAAAAATGAAAAAGAATAAATGAAAAAAAATCAAATGCATGTGAGCGACCCGAGGACAATGGGAAGCACAGTTCGTATGCTTACTCAATGTGTCAGAACACTAATGTGTGTGTGTGTGTGTGTGTGTGTGTATGTGTGTGTGTTGTTGTGATATATATATATATATATATATATATATATATATATATATATATATAATATATTATATATATTATAATATATATATACGAGGTTGTTTCAACAAGTATCCACCTTAATTTTTCGTGTGTAAACAAATGAAGCTAGGGAGGCGTGGTTTGGTGCACGTATGTAGGCGATCCTAATCCGTATGCGTGAATATTTTCCCGCCTGCAGAAGCTGTCAGTCGCCGACAGACCGCCGATGAGTGAGGAAGTGTAAGTGAGCGCCGTCGGATTTTCGTTTTTGACAAAATGACGGAAAAACTTGAACAACGCTACTGCATCAAATTTTGTGTAAAGCTTGGCATTCCCAAGTGGACACGATCCGCAAGATTCAACAGGCCTTGCGGAACGAAGCATGGGCACCACACAGATAAAAGAGTGGTCAACCGCTTCAAAGATGGTGCACATCAGTGGAAAGTGAAGCACGTTCTGGTAGGCCTCAACATCCGAAATGAGATCGTCATTGACCAAGTGAGGACCCTGCTGATGCAGGATCGTCAAATCACGATCAGAGAACTTGCAGACGAGGCGGGCGTCAGCATTGGATCCGTTCATTCCATTGTGACTAGGATTTGGGCTTAAGGCGAATCTCAGCGAAGTTCGTGCAAAGCTGCTACGATCGAGCAGAAGCAACTCCGTTTGGAGATCGCACAAAACATGCCTGGAGACTGTGATGATGGGTGAAAACAATCATTTAAAATGAGTTTGAATACTCCAGAATTGTGTGGAAATGAACCATCTTGCTGTGTACATTTTGTTTTGGAGTGATCATTCTCTAAGATGAGTTTGGGGATCAATCACGTGCAGGATAGTAGGTCTGCAGGACAGACATTAGGAGGTCTATGTGTACTTTTACATGATTTACAAGGGGCCGTAGACGACAAGAGGCGTGAGATTGGTGATAAGTTTATCTGTGTAGTTTTCCAGAGTTATATTTTTGTATGGGGAGGAGGGGGAACGGTTGTGACTGATGGGTATGGAGTGGGGGTGGGGGGTTCGGGGGAAGTACTGGAGGGAGGGTGTTGAAGTGAAGGCAAAATTTACACCAGGTTTGCGTATGTCATAAGCAGATGGCCATATTGGATAATAAAACGATTAGGTCTCTCCTCCATAAGGCTGAGCATGACTTAAAGTAATCTTGGCCTGCTGCGCTCAAGCTATTAAACACAGCCAACCACATTTCCTTTAAATCATTAGCCTATGCTAATCAGTAGAGAGTAATTGTCTAAAAGGTCCAAGGCAGCCTCCAGGCTCGGCTCCTGCTTTCCACAATACCAATGGTCTGCAAAGTAAGCTCCTATTTCCTGTGATAGCCGCCGGCCATGGATCCAAGCTTCCAAAGTGGAGCACACTTCTTTTTCTCTCTTATAACTTGCTCATATACCACTCGAGCAAACACAGCCTTTTGCCTACGCCGCTTGAATAGTAAAAACATCGGTGGGTTTCTCAAGAAGGTCGTGATTTTTAAATACATTAATTCAATGAAATCTGAAAAATTATGTTCGCTGCTGGCAATTCGAAGAATCACGAATATACTTGAACAGCAGCGAGTAACTCTGCCGCGATGAACCCTGGCCTTTATCTGCCTCATTCATCGTTGCACCTTTCGCACCTCACTTGGTCCACACTGCCACCTCGACCCGGTTCACTTTTTTGCTTTAGCCCATCACCGATTCACGGTTTGATGTAATATTGGTGGTTTATAGTATTTAAACAAAGAACATGCTTTCAAGATGCAGCGGGTGTCAAATTTATGATCTGGTCACATTTGAAAGTCCAACGTTGTGGAATAACGAATAACCCAAAACGGAAGACAACAAGGAGTCTCGGCATGTGAAGATATTTCAAGCACGATAATATCTTTCTCCAGATTCCATATCTTCTTGTTGCTCCGGAATGCAACCCTCAATAATGACCCACCATGCTTCGTCTTCATATTACATATAAAACCAGAAGGGTGCTCGGTAAACCGCACACTGCATCCTCAAGGCCAGAGGTCTGGGATACAAATCCGAGAAGCACCCCCCCCCACAAGCCCCCACACCCGGTGCTGTAACAATATATACAGCCGATTACATTTCATGATAAATATTTCACCTTGACGCAATACACCGATGAGCACAGCAGCTTACCCTGCAAACAACGGCATCAGTGGCTTGCGACATCTGTCGTACTGACGCACTGATGAAATGGTCATGAGCAACAAATATAAAATGCATCGTGCAAATCCTGAAGGTCTTGTAAAAAGTCTGCATATTGATTGAAAATTCATTAAATCCTCCACGAGGAAGGAACCTGCCTTGCATCGTCAGATAGACGGCGAAATGGTGACTGCGTGAAACGAAATCTGGCAAACCTCAACTCGTACATCATATGAAGAAACCAGGTGATGCAAATCAACCATCCCTCCCTTCACCTTCACCATCCACCTCACATTCGCTCAGCCCAACTCCATGCTATACACTATTCCTTCGGGTTTACATTCATGTCAATAGTGACCAATTTCGATGAAGAAGATATTGTTGGACGTCTGACATCCACACATACCATACTTGTGCAATTAAATTTCAGCACAAGGTCGATGTTGTCATCCCAAAGCCCCTTTGAAAAGAAATCTAAAGACCCTGAAGTCAACAGGATATACGTTTTCACTCGTCAAGACTTTAAATGGAGGACTTGAGTTGAAAGCATGAGGGGGGGGGAGCAAAGATGCGAATTCAACACGCAGAGAAACCCAGCCAGGTCATTACTCGCTTTGC
>CM068963.1:4665555-4675930 GCA_035128595.1 Eptatretus atami
AACGGATGGTGTAAACTGTTACTTGTGAAACGATCCCATGAAAAAAATCGGAATTCACTCTATTAATAAAAAATAATACGGAGTCATTAGGCCATTGGAAGGTGAGGGAGAAAGGGAACCATCTGGAAGGCCGAAGGCAGGCCTGATACGAACTGCGAGCTCGTAAGCTGGTGGGGTACAGTGGAAATCATGAGCTTGAATAGGCCCAAAAGTGCTCGGAATGAACAGTCACCAGGTAGCACCGGTGCTCGTGGTGGCTTTGTGCCAAGGTTCACATAATACTGAAAAAACAGTCTCAAAGACCTGATTATAAAACAACTTGCATTGCCTAAGCATTATTTACCAAGGTGCAAACAATCCTTTGGTTCATATATGACAATTCTCTGCTTGCTTTCACATGTCTTACGACCGACTGCACAGCGAAGGTATCACAACATATCCTAAGGATAGTAGAAGTGACATTGCACCGTATGTGTGTGTGTGTGTGTGTGTGTGTGTGTGTGTGTGTGTGTGTGTGCATGTGTTGGAGTAGGGTGGAGAGCAGTGGGAGGAGAGGAATAGACGGCTCAGACAATGTGTGAGTATCACACTGACGAAGCGGTGCTACACTTAAAAGGTCGATTAGTTAATGGTGAGATTAATACCTGCACTTTCCCGACTAATGTACAGTCCCATGGTGTAAGAAATGAAAATACACATGCATTTTAGACGAGGAAACAAAAAAATAATCACAAGCCCTGATGTCAATATCATGGGAGCACTACCTTGCTTGGAATTACTTTCTCGGGCTCTTGGTTGTCGGTGCAGAGCAACCGCGATGGTTGTGGGCCGTTCAGCACCTCGAGTAGTCTCTCGAGTAGGGATGACAGACGCTGATGGCTGAATGTGAGAGATAAAGAAAACAACGAGACCATGCATCATCCAGCTTCCCTTAATGGTCTCAATGCGCAACGAGTGACCATCATAGCTTGGTGAATTCTCGACGTGCTCAAGATGAATAATTCACAATAAAAATAACCTCGAAAGGAAATTTTTTTTATAAAAATAGATAACTGGTGAGAAAAAGTATTCATTCTTAAATCTTCAGAAGCTCGGTTCGCCTGATTGCTGTTCCCACGTCATATGCAACACTGTATTGACTTGTGTGTGTGTTATATTCTGATGTCCTCGTCCTGTACAAGATCCTCCACTGAGGGTTAAAAACGGTCGGAAAAGAAAGAAGTTCCACTTAAAATGTTTAGCATTGAAACGAAAGATGAAAGCCGTGCAATAATCAACAAACGGCCGAAGGAAATGACTCGAAACGGGAAAGCGAGACCGTTTGGGTCTGTGTCAACACAGACCCACCCTTTTCGTCCACCTTTCCATTTTCAAAATCAGCAACATCGAAAAACAACATCGAACGATACCATTTGCCTTTAACCCAAGCGGAGACGTGTTAGACGAGTCACATTTTTGGTGTTCGTCACATCTACATGGATGATGCATGGTGACATGACGACGAATTCAGCATAGCATACATTTAATATCGTGCCTGAGGATCAATTGACAGGGCAATGAAACAAGCCAACACACCATTGCTTTGCTTGGTTATTCCATTTCCTGAGCAGCATGTGGATGCTCATTTGCATCATTTCATTGCTGGGGGTGGGGGGGGGAGAGAGGGCAGCTGCGGCGTCCATGCAGTGCCACTGCCCCCTGTAGGTTAGAGTGGGAATTTGTAATTTGTTCAGAGTGGCGGTGACAACTCTCCGACTCTTCGTGATGGACGCCGTGAGATGTTTAACGTCCACCAACTAACGCTGGCAGACGAGGTACCAAGTTTAACGCTCATCCGAGGGACGACATGCACGCTTGATGAATCACCCTGCCTGTGAAACACCGGGAGGAGTCGTGATCGGTGAGTGTTGCATCGTACAGAACTCACTTCTACAAAACAAACATTCGGCCGAGTGTCACGAACGCAGCCAATAGTTTGTCGTGCACTCGGTTTCCGAAAAGTGTGACGACAGTGATGCCAATCGAATGTGCTGCAGTGTTTGTTTTAAAAATGATGAGCAAGCCTTGTTTTACACTCCAAAGGGTTAAAATTAAAAAATATATTTTAAAACTTTCAGGTTGAACTGAATACTAGGGAGAAAACATGAAACCTGTTTACAGCTAGATCCAAAACCATCAACACATCCAAAGATGTTCAACACATCAACTTCAAAACAGCTGTTCACCACCACCTCTTATCATCCCCCATCCAAATCCCCGATCTTTTCTTCCCCCATTAATCCACCCCAAACCCACCTCCTTCAAATTCCCTGCTTTCCTTCCTGAAAGTCCCTGTAATGTCCATCTTGGATTCCCCATGTTCCCCACCCCATCCCTCTCCCTTCCACAGATCTCCTAATGTCTCTGTTCCCCACTGTTTTGTCCTTCCCACTCCCTCCCCTCTTGTCTCATGCCCCCCCTTGATGTGCGTTGTGTGTTAGCTCTCATACGAGCCTTGACAAGGTATACAAAAAAAAAGACGGTGTAACATTTTGAAGATACTTACGGGTACCTATTGATGCACAAATGCCGTAGGATGGAATTTTTCGGAATACAATGCTTCAGTGTTCATTCAATGATGCATAACCAAAGAATATACGAGAAAGTGCATTATTATACGGGCAAACGCTGAGGCTTCATAAAAAGGTGCGCTCTGAAAGCTCATTATAAGGTTGTGTGAAAGGTTGCTCGAACATAGTTATTTTGTTCAACAACTACAAAAATGTCAAAAAAAACAAAACAACCAAAAAAAAACAAAAGCATCTCGTACAAACAAACAGCCAAAATTCACAGCAAAGGGAACACTCCATTGAGGAATCTCCGTTTCCCATCATAATGCCCTGTAGAGACCGGAGGAAATGAACAGCTAAGCAAAGCAGAACAACAATTCACAACAAATGCATCACGCAACTGGCAATCGCACACGTCAAAATACAAAAGACACATTCAAAGCTGACATCCTTCAACGATAGAAAGACCAATCGTTCTTCTTCATTGACAGAACAAACATTCAAACAGACAGACGGACGGACGGACGGACGGACTCTCCCTTCCGATCTTGTGCGTAATGAATGTTGCTTCGGTAGCAATGCCAGGGATCACGAACAGGGTGAAAATCGCGATGGCGTTTTGGTGGTCAACTAATGAGCATACGTGGTTGAAACTCGAAGGGTTAATGATCATATTAGGTGAGAATGTTTTTTTTAGATTTTAACAGCACAGCGAGGATGAATGAGACAATCAGCTGGTGTGTAGAATTGTGCGAGCAGGATGAGCTGAAAAACAAACAAACATGAAGTATGCCTGCTCGATGAAAAAAGCCTCTTGATTTGATTGATATAACTACACCGGTGAGAAAGGGTGCAGGTTAAGAAAAGGAAGGACACTGGATGGGCAACAATGGGAAAGCTTGGTTGGAAGAACAGCTGAGCCGAGAGGGAGCAGATGGTGTGCTAGGAATGGGTGCAGGTAGTAAGCTGCCGACAAGTGCAAGTGACTGCCACGTACGATGCGCTACCGACCTCCAGATGTGCGTTAGCTGGCTGGACTTAGCGAGTGAGGGAGTGGGTTGGCGAAAGCCACGTTACCGTATATCGAGCCTGTGCAGGTGAAGATGCTGCAGTAATCGTTCGACATCTTGTACGGAGAGCTGTGCCCCAATGCAAGCATCCTGAGGCCAGAACACAGCAGGAGAGACACAGCTCAGGATTACATAAAATACTGATATAACATTGCCTCGAAAACATCATGGTGATCAAAACGATAACATGAGTGAACGACAGAGTTCATAAAACATGTTATCCCGCAGTGTTCAAATGCACACTTCAATTTAAATAAAATAATGATTTTAAAGATCATTTAAAAAAATTCCAGAAGTTTAGCGCCATCGAAGCAGTCTTGTACACCACCCTATTTCACATGTCCAAGTCCTGCTGAACTGGAGGTTCTTGGAAGTGACAAGAAGGCAATTTGTGTTCCACGATGTTCAAGTATATTATTCAATTGAAATAAAATAAAGATTGGAAAAGTCATATAAAATTAATTCATTCCAGAATTTACTGCACTTTCCCCATCAGCTTTTACACCACCGTATTTAACACGTTACACTCGTTATTTGTGCACATCGTTTGTGTCCTTTATGACGTCCTTAAAAACAGCAAGTTTACTCTTTGTAATGATTTTCAATTTGGTTTGACTGCCAGACAAGCAGACAGACAGTAAAAAGATTATCTTACTCCTCTCTGCGCATGTGCGATTGGGACGAATTCAGAGCCAAGGTAAGTTAAAACGACAAACTTGTTTTCCGATTCATGTTCGAAATATAACATTCAATTTAACGAGGATGCTCCTCGATCATAAACTGGCATTTGTGGACAGACGGACAGACGGACAGACATGAACCAATTGCTGAACACACTTTTCACTTCGCGTGCACAGGGTAATGAGCAATTATCGGCAGGGCTCTTCACAAAGGCAGGTGGTCAATTTTATTATATATATATATATATATATTTAATAAAAAAGACAAGCAAGTAATATTTCTTCTCATGCTAAATCAACAGGCTTGACATTTCAGCGACAGATTTGATTCTATCCTCAGATTATTACATTTAAGGGAGATAAGTTGAGGAAGCCATTTTGTCCCCCAAAAGGTCAGAACAATCCTCACCCAATGGTTCCATTGTTTTTTTTAAACATTTTGTTCCTTTATTAATTATCTACAATATCACATACGTATCTGCAATTGCTCTGCTTCTTGTTCGTCTGTTGAAAACACCGCCTAATGGTTAGTTGGTGGGAGAAGTTTTGACAGGGAAAATAAATTGGCATAACAATCATTAGATCCTTATTTGGAGGAAAGGATGTACATATCAAGTAAACGATCGTTGTTACAATTTAAGCTATTTTGATCCAGATTCCCGTAAACAGATCTTTGGTTCATCTCTGTTGTGATAAAGTCTGAATGAGGTGTAAACATTGTTGTGCAGGGTCGAGTAACCTCTAATTGACAAAAACAGCTCACCGTGAGTATAAGCACATCCTGGAACATGTAATCATATTATTATTATTATTATTATTATTATTATGAATTATTATTTACTAACATGCAGAATAATTTGAAAATTTCGAACAATCACTCACCGATTAATGTGAGGTTCTTAATTTCACGTTTTCCAAACCTTGGCCCTCATTTTCATGCCCGAGCAGGAAGAAACTAGCCGAAACAGGCAAGACTCGTTAATTAGCTGCCTCGATGAAGAGGTCCGGTTTCAGCGAGCGGGTGAAACTGTGGAGCACAATTTATTTCGGGGTAACCTACCTTACTAGTAAAAAGGAATACCAGACTTTGTCAAGACGAGGGTGGTGTGTTTGTCGGAGGAGAGTTTGAACGTCAGGGTTTATCAAATGAAAGTAGAAAAAAAAATAAACTTTTTACAAGCAGGGTGCTTACCGGCAAATTGTCTAGATTTTGCACCTGGGAGAGTGGAGAACTGTTCAAAATTGCTTTGTTAATGTGGTGTCGGTAAAGGGGGGAGGCTGTTGGCTGACCTAATCTGCAATTACGTGAACATTTAAGACCCTAAACTCTCCTTTGAAAGAGCAAGCCTTTTAACTGTTACCAAGCCAAGGTAAACAGTGTGTCGACTCGAGCCCCGAAGTTAATATTCAAGTACCCTAGGAGGGGAGGGAATGATGTGAAGAAACATGTTTGAATTAACACAGTTATCACCCCTCGGTGCTGTAATATGACACTATGCAAAGTGAAAACCCTTGTGACACTTGGTGGTGCCTTTGTCTGTCACGGGACAAAGGATTGGGAGGAGGGGGGGGGGTGAGTTGAGGAGAGAGGTGGCAAAGTCATCAGCACAAATTATGCCATCTCCATTTTAAACAAAACCAATGGCAAACAGAGCAGAATTCCTTCCGCATTTCCTGACATGTGCTGAGCTTAGTGGTTTCTTCAATTAAGCAACACCACCACCACGTTGTTGAAGTTGGCGTGAGTACAGTCCATTTCTAGTAAACAAAGCCTTGTACGTCTGCCAGATGGGTCAACTAGTCTCTCTGGCCACTCACAATCAATAAGCTGAAAAGTTACATCTTTGCAAATTACAAGGAATTACAAGGAACTTCAATGTCGGAAGAAGTCATGATCGGACCATCAAACCTACACAATGCTTGCCAATATCCAAGTACCCCCTTGCCCGACTACTTCCAGGTTCTTATCTGATTACAATTTAAACCTATCTAATGTTTCTGGTACCGCTACCTTTCCAAGGAGTCCACTCCATGCATCAATGACTCTCCGGGTGAAAGACCCCCTTCCTTACCACTGTCTTAACTCTCCTCTTCTTTACTCTGAAACTGTGCCCCCTGTACTGTCAATGTCGATTGTGCTGAAAAACTCTTCTGCACTCATTTTATCAATACCCTTTATTATCTTAAAGAAATCCATAGATTAGTGGGGGCATTTTCAATTACACCATTGGGACGACTTTGCATACACATGTTTACAAAAGAAAATAAAACCATTCTCGTAGCAACACTCAATTTTGTTGATGAGTTTCAATAAAGTCGTCAATAATACGGAGAATCGACAACTTTCGGGAAACCTGATTGAAACAATGCCACCGACGGTACATTGTTCTCTTCCGGCAGGATGTAAATACATTCAAAGAAACCAACGGTTGCGTGTTTTAACAATCATTGGGTAAATATATTTTCAGCATTTAAAAAATAATAATTAATTATTTGTCCTGTTTAATCAATACACATGTAACAAACAATGCAGTCAAGGAGTGGTAATGCTTCCTCCCAGTTTGACCAGAAGTAAACGGCATTTTATATAACACTTAATACCTCGAATTGTAATGTTAATCTAACACACGGGCATCCAGTTGGGGCTGCAGTTTACGTGCCTCGTGATACCTGACCAAGGGTTTCACACCAATTTCTCAATCCTTGAAATCTTCTTTGAGAGATGAAACCAGGATTTTGTAAAAGAATTGGGACGGTTGGTGGGCTCCTCTATATACGATTAATGCAAAACCTCCATATGTTAACATGACAACAAAAATAACAACAAAAATCAATGTGTCATTACTACCTGTAGCGTCTCGGTGAGCAGCATCTCAACACGGCGACACGCAAGTGTGTCCACCATGTGGGCAAGAACACGCACTGGTGTTATGAGCAACTTATCCACATAAAGTGCAAGCACTGCACCAGACTGGCTCAGGTGTATGGCTTCCAGA
The DNA here is from genome assembly GCA_035128595.1 of Eptatretus atami. NCBI lineage: Eukaryota > Metazoa > Chordata > Myxini > Myxiniformes > Myxinidae > Eptatretus > Eptatretus atami. The sequence goes on from CM068963.1 coordinate 4,672,851, forward strand.
CACTGCAAGGTCCTCCGCAACATGGTAGGCTGCAAAGATCGGTCCACATTCCACCACATCTCATCAACCATGAGATGTGACAATGTCAAATCAACAATCAAACTGGTTCAATCAAATGACGCCCTAACTGCTTTGTATTAATTTTCTTAGAAAACAATCCTCATCATGATGCCCATCACGTCACCAGAATGGTGCTATTTACACGGCAATGCCTCCGCAACATGATCCAGCATTCCAGAAAACATAACCAAAAAAACCCCCTTTACAGGAACAAATTAATATTATTATTGCTGATAGTCATAACCAAATAATAAATATAATAATAATATTATTATTATATTCACATAGCAAGCAGGATTGCAAGGATTATAAGGAAATTATGTGCAGGAGGAGGCCATTTGGCCCATCATGCCTGTGCACACCAATACCAGATTTAATCAATCCGTCAATACCCCTTCCCTTCGTGTGCAGCCTTTTGGCTGCTACACTGGTACTCATTTCACCGACCTCGGAAGGATGACAGGCTGAGGTCAACCCCCTGGTGTTAATTCAGTGGCGAACGGGGATTGAACTCAGGACCCGAGGATCCCAAGCCACTACCGTAACCACTAAGCCAACACCACATGATAAGCAATATCGATAGAGATGTACGATGGCTGTTCATCAACTGCAGGGTAAATTAAATCCCTTTGTCGTGATGTTGTAGAAGTGCTCGTCATGTGGATAGTGTGCCAGCATTTTACCAATTACTTTAGCCATAGATCCATCATGAATGACAGGAAGGCCAAACAACAACAGCTATCCTTTTGTGCAATTCCACCAAAAGTGCACCTCACCTAGTACTGTACCCATCTTGGATTGCTGATGGAATGGTAAAAGCTACAATAGAAATGAAGAACAGTAAAAAAAAAAAAAAAAAAAAAAAAATAATATATATATATATATAATATATATATAATATATATATATATAATATTATATAATAAACAAACAAACAACCGAGCAGCAGCAGCAGCAGCAACCACAATCCGTTGATGGAACAATGCCAGAAATGCGGACACCTGGAACATAATGTTGTCGTCCAGCATGGTGAACACTTTGAGAAAAAGTTGACTCCAAAAATCTTGAAGTTGTAAGTATAAATGCAGATGTCATTAGCAGAATTGTATGGCTGTTAATTATGCCGATAATTAATAAATGGTGTTTTTGGGATGATGCATGAAGTGATGAGAATGGAGAAAGGAAGCAAAAACAAAGGGACAGCCATACAACATCCTTCGATTTAGACTATTTTCATCATCCATCCAATTCGGCAAAGTCTCGGCTGGTTTAAACATCATGGGGTAAAGACTATACTGCTGATACTGCATCCTACTGGCAACGACTATACTTGATGGATTGCCACCGTGCTCCCATTGGAGACTGCGTTTAAACTAACAAACAGAAAATTATATAAAATAAGTGAAGTTATAAGTTCATCCAAACTCGAGTTTGTTGATATATTTATTTTCATCATCATCATAATAAATTAACAAGGCATCCAAAGCCCACGTGAAAGCCATGTGTGAAAACTTTACGTAGGTCTTTTAAAACAGAATGCTACAGGGGCCCCCTTATATAATCAGCCTTTTAGTAACCATCCCAATTTTTCTGGGGCAATTAATCATCAACTATGAAGTAGGAACCAGTGCCACGTGCAGCCGAGAGCAGGCGAAGAGGCACATATTGTTTTATTTTTCCTCCGAAGGTCACAAGTAAGCAAGCTGAACATTTATTGACAATCCGACACGGTAATTTTCCTGGGACAAACTCCAAAACTTCAATATCAACGTCTCTGCTCAATATGAACCCACAAATCCTGGGCTTGTCAATGTACATCATCACCATTAGCATGAAGTACGATCATATCTGCGTAAAGTAAGGAATATATATTTTACATTTATTTCCCACATCTGGACCCCCCCCCCCCCCCCCCCCAAAAAAAAAAATGGAATAAAGTGAATATCATGAGGAATATAAACAGCCTGGAAATGCATGCAGGGACGCAGATAACATGGCTCACCGAAACAAGCGATGAGCTGTGGGAACGTAGAGCCTCAATGAACAGGCGGCTCGCAGCAGGGTTGCGGTGGATAGCACTGATGCAGTCTTGCACTGGTGGCTCATGGCTGAGTGTAATCAGATCCATTACGTGGTTTACGATTAGCCATGCCAGCTGCTCAGAATCGTGTAGATTCTGACACTGGAACAAACACAAATCAATCGTCAAATTGTTAACCACATGCTATATAGAAACACTTTTCATTAAAAAAAACACAAAACATTTAAATCGTTATCTCCAACACCGAAGATGGACGGAGTTTATGTTTTCACCCATTTGTGACTGGGCAAAAAAATATTTTTGCCAAGTATGTTGGTCTGCAGCATCTGTCTGTCTGTCTGTCTGTCACACGGTTTTAGGCCACAATTTTCAAGCAATCGCTCTGAAATGCTTCGCGTGTACTCTACTGGTCAAAAGTTTAAGAACACCCCCATTTTTCCAGTTTTTACTGATATGTAAGCAGTTCAAGTCCAGTGAATAACCTGAAATGGTACAAAGCTTAGCGGTAAACTGCCAGAGGTACAAAAAAAAGTTTAGGTTACAAAAAACTGAAAAATAATGTAAATTTCAGAGTTGTTAAAAAAGGCCCTTATCAGGGAACAAGTAATGGGTTAGCAGCTGCAGCTGTTCTGCAGCAATGGAAGTAAATTAAGCCTTGAAAGTTGATGCAAACAATTCCTAGGGGTGTCCCAACTTTTGTTGATTAGTTACAAACTAATCAACTAATTAGTCTGTATAAAAGCAGTGTTGGAACAGACTGTGTTGCTGCACCCTCTGAAACATTATTTGGACAATATTGCCATGCAGGAAGTAGTATATTGCTATCATAATGATGAGAAAAAGACAATTAACAAAGGAAGACAGACAGACCGTTATAACCCTTAAAAGTGTAGGTCTTTCCTTTAGAGAAATTACAAAAAAAGCCAAGGTGTCAGTGAGTACAGTTTCCTACACCATCAAAAGGCACTTGGAAACTGGA
>CM068963.1:4691021-4701186 GCA_035128595.1 Eptatretus atami
AATCCTTAGTCTCATAATACGCTCATTGACCGGTGTTATCTCAATTATCGTTGGAATCACTTTATTGGACACAGCTACAGCAAATCCTTGGGTATGGTAACCATCAGATCGACCAGACCAATAGTCGGTGTGTACCACACGCCATGATCTCACCACTATCCGGTCTCCGAACTTCAGAGAGTGCTGCGATACCGATATTCAAATGCTTGAGCTCAGATGATAGGAGATGGGTGATTGTCCTCTCTTAGGGATAGGACATTCCAGGCACCCACCCGAAGGGACTGCCTCAGGTTAACTCGAGGAGACAGGTGTCTGGTGGACGACACCTCAGATACACACGACCGCAATCTGACCTGGGAAGGTTATCCTGTGGTTTTCCTCCTATCATCAAAGAGTGGGGTTCTGAAGGCGTTGCTCCAATCCCGTCATCCGGTGAGCTGCCCTGCAAAGGGCAGCTGGACACGAGGTACTCCCATGGAGTGGGTTTTCAATTTTCTTTATGGTTTTCTTATGTTTTGTGGAGAGAAGGGTTTTACGGAAGCCGGAGTGCAAATCCTGCAACCAACCTCCGATGAAAAGGTAACCCAACTGCAGGAGGACTTCCGCAGACAGTTGGGCACTAGATATGGATGGCCCTTGGCTCACAATGAGCTCCTCCGCCCTTTGACAGGTTTTGTTTTTAATCCTGCTGGGTGTCCATATCATACACCCTCCTCACCAGGAAACCTGGTGGGGGAGACAGTTTAGTCACCGACAACTCGACCATGAAACAAGTTCGTGGAGGTTTACATGATAGCTGTAGCAAGTCACAGAACTAATCTGGCCTGACCTGACAATATCCAGATCTGGATACGAGAATTATTACATTTTTAACTGATTCATCACCAATGAGAGATGGGCCTAAAAACGATATTGCATGATATCTCAAAAAGTTGAACAGATTCGGATGAAATTTGGTGGACAGGTTGGGTTGGGTGTGTGACAAGGACTAATCAATTGGATTTTGGTGTAAATCTGAATCCAGATCCAGATTATCGAATTTTTTCCAAGCGATTCTTCAACATTGAGAAATCGGGCCAAAAACGATGTCGAGCACAATATCTCAAAAGGTTAAGGATGGATTCCGCAGAAACTTTATGGGCAGGTTGGGTGTGTGAATAGCACTAATTGTTTAAATTTTGGTGAAGATTCAAATCCGGATACAGATACAAGAAGTTTTTAAAAGTGATTCTTCACCATTGAGAGATGGGGCAAAAAAACTGTGTGTAGCATGATATCTCGAAAAGGTTGTGAATGACTCGTGACAAGACTTGGTGGAAGAGTTGGTTAGGTGACGAGAACAAGTCGATTCGATTTTGAGTAAGGTCCGGATTCAGATCCGACCAATCAGTGGCATACAAAATTTAAACTGTTCAGCCGTGGCGTCGGTATGCGCTCGACCGATTGCCGTTCCATTTCACCAAGTGTCACTCGATGAGTGATTTTCCATTTGTTTGCTTGTCTGTCTGTGAACCTCAAAAAGTTATGGATGGATTCGGACAAAAGTTGGTGGACAGGTTGTGGGTGTGTGACAAGTACGAATTGATTAGATATTGGTGAAGATCCAAATCTGGATACTAGAATATCTATAATTGATTCCTCACCATTGAGAGATTGGCCAAAAACGATATAAAGCACAATATCTCAAAAGGTAGTGGATGGATTTGGACGTAACATGGTGTACGAGTTGGTTAGGTGACAAGAACAAGCCGATTCAGTTTTGGTGAAGATCCGAATCCAGATCTGGGCATGAGAGTTATTTATTTTTATAACCACCTTCTTCACGCATGCCCCATCCGTCCCTTTACTCCCAACTCCTCCCATCACTTTTGCACAAATAAAGCACTGCCAGAGGATAAATCAACATGCTGACATCCCATGTCAAAATAGTTCATATCATGCAGATATACTCAAACCACCATCTTTACATCTCAAAGCAGAAGATTCATCAAATTCAGTTCCATCCTGAGGGAAGCAGAAAAGTTCTCCTGGTAGTATGCTTGCCAAGTGTGCTGTAAAAATTGCACTAAATTTCAAGGAGATTGAATCATCACTTTATGGCACTACAAGGCGCTTCCAGGAACAGCGTTTTCAAAGGAGCTTTGGAGAAATTTATTCACTCTGGACTGTACGATACTTGAGTGGAGATTCGATTTTACAGTTGAAGAAAATTCCTCGGCTGATAAGCCTGTTGTTTTCATGTAAAATGCCAAACATACGTCATCACAAAACACATTACAAACAATGTAAAAAAAAAAAAAAAACTTTGCAAAACTCAGGTTGATGACAATTGGTTTAACGAACGACACTCATTTTTGTGGTTGAAGAACCTTGGGTGTTTTTGCACGTCGGAACCAAACGTGGCAGCTCACCTTGTGTGCATCTTCAACATGCATCGAATAAAACAACACTTCACTCTTGAACATCATGGCGCACAAAATCGACTCTTCCATGTCATTTGCAATGTTCGGGGTGCCAGGAATTATGGGGAATGTCCTGTAATCTGCTCCGTTCAGAGGCATCTCGTTACGTGTACGCTAAAGGACTCCAGTGGATACTGAAATAATGAGCCCTCATAATGTAGCAAGGAAAACATTTCCCCCTTTTGGAGAGGCTCAAGTAAAACTTTATCAAACAAAAAAAAAAGTTTTAATCACCAACCATGAAGCTCCTTCTGCAAAATATTGCCCACAACCGCTCGTGACGACTCGAATGAGAGGACTGTTGATACTCTGGTTCATGTTCTCATGACATCATGCTTGGATGACTGCTCGCAGGCTTACCGTCACAACTACTCTCTGACACTTCTGCAAAAGACTTCCGTGACTCCACGGGACTGACTCGACCCGTGAATTTTCCCCACACGGAAAATCTTCCCTTCTGGATTTGGTGATGACCAACTTCCCCGCCAATGTATCTTGCTAGTCCTCTGCCCCAGTTGGCTCATCTGATCATGTGCTTGCGAAGGCCATTCTCAGAGAGCAGCCTCAGCACCGGTGAGTCTGGCACTCAGGTAAACCAACAGGGACTGCAAGTGACCATCACACTTCAGGACTGGGTTCCTATATCTACAACCCCTGATGTTAACTCACACTGGGAATTCTTCCACAGAAACCTGTTCTCTCTTATGCACAGATTCATTCCATCACATCTTCAATTTATCTTACCCAACCTCCTGTTCTTGGTACTCTGAATCCTGAAGTGAGGCAGTTGCTTTAAAACTACTTGCATTCTCCTCGAAGAAGGCAAATCCAACCCAAGGCAACCTCAGAGCATTTCACAAAGCCTGCAACAAATGTGTGTCTACCCTCACGAGAGACAGAAAACAACATCGATCCAAATCTCAAGAATGAGCTTTCAAACTTGTATCCCTCCTCCAAACCAGGTGGTGCCTTGTCAAGCCCGCCTCTGGTGTCTGCCCCCCTTCCCTCACTTCAAATGGCACCAACAGCCGACTCCACTCATGAGAAGGCCAAATGCCTCAATTCTATGTTTGCTTCAAAATCTTGTGTCTCGAACCCCTCCCTCTCTGTACCCACCCTTCCAAGTCATACCCAACTGCTCCTGAATTATGTGCCTTTTGCATCCGAGAAGGTGGAAAAGTTTCTGGCAACCCTCAACTTTGACTCTGCAACTAGACCAGACGGCATCAGCTCACGTGTCCGAACAACCTGCTCTGCTGTTCTTGCACTTCCTCTCTCTGACAATTTTCACCCTTAGTGGGGCGGCTTAGCCCAAATATTCAAAAGAATTGTGCATTTTGTGATACAAGCACCAAATTTGGCACAAATGTACATTAATATTGTTCGAACATTTTCAGTATTGGGCCACTTGAAATTCTCTCTTTATGTCCGCCATATTGGATTTCAAAATGGCCGCCACTTGAAATCTACATTTTCTATTATCTCTGGACGTAATGCAGCTATTGACTTGATTCTGGTATCTAAATGTATGTTTTTGGGGCAAGGAATCCAATGGTACCATTTTCAACTTAATATTATCTATCACAGTCTGTTATATAATTTTATTTGGAAATTATCTAGGCAAATATTGGATTCAACACAATACTTTGAAAAGAAGTCTTAGTTCTGTAAATATAAATAAATAAAAAAACTATACTAAATCACTAGTAACAACTCAGACAAGCTCATATATACTGGCAGTCTAAAATATAAATATATCCCATTAGGAAACAAAGTGACCCATTCATTTGTGTTTTTCATATGCATATTTTATGTAACATTACATTCATATTGTCAATAAATACCAAACATGCATAATCCCCTTTTCCTAGACCCTTTAAGCCATCTTTTGTGTTTCTAGAGTACAAATTTCTTGTATAGGCTCCATCTGTCTTGTTTCCTTAACAATGCACTGTAGCATGTCTTTAACAATGTTTACAAACATGACTCCCACTACATGTCTTTAATCACAGCCCTGACCCAAATAAAAGAGTAGAGAGGCTGCATGTGTGTGGACCCACATCAACTGTGTGTGTGGATCTGGGGATGCACGGTCCAAGACAGTCGCCCCCTTGCCGCACTACTACACTGATGTACCCCCTGTCACTAGCAGCATCAAGAAGTCGCCTGTCCCAGCTGCTAAAGTGGCGTCATTAACCAGAGGAGACTTCAAACAGCAGACTGATGAAGAATACCAATGGCTAGGCAATGCAAAGCGAGTCCTGGAAGACAACACTGGTACAGTGGACAATGACAACGACAACACATCTTGGGCTGCATTTCATGCCAGCCGACAGCCACCAGATGCTCGAGTCATCTGCCCCATGTCGCTGCTTCCACTCTTCCTGGAGAGTGCCCACACAGTGGCCATGATCCGGCACTCAATGGACGTCGTGAAGAATGCTGTGGAACACCTGAATCCTGGACAGACACCAGTGGTCACCGTTGATCAGCCACTGTTTGCTTTGGCCAAGCAGATACAGTGGAAGTGGCCAGAGAGCTATGGTGAAGACCAGATAGTGGTGATGTTTGGTGGCCTCCACATAGAGATGGCGGCACTGAGGACACTGGGGGACTGGCTGAAAGGGAGTGGTTGGGTGCAAGCACTTGTGCAAGCCGAGATTGCGACAGCAGGGACAGCAGACTCATTCCTGCGAGCATCCCATGTCTTGCGCACAAGAAGAGCACATCAATGACTGCAGCAGCACTGTACATCCTGCAACACCGTGCCTACATCCACTACGGTCTGGGAGAAACCAGGGATGCAGAGGATCTTCCGGAGTTTGAAGACTGGTGTTGCCAGAGAGGAGAAGACATCCCCAGTTTCACTACTGGGCAACCGTGCTGGAACTAGAACTGTTGGTTCTACTGCATGTGCGTTTCTCAGGCAGGGATCGTTAATGATGTACCTCGATGCTCTGACAGAGCTGGTCCCCTGGTTCCATGCACTGGATCACACCCACTATGCTAGGTGGATACCAGTGCACCTGAAGGACATGGCCGAACTCACCATCAAACACCCAGATGTAGCCAGGAAATTCAGGGAAAGCCACTTCACCGTTCAGAAAACACAGAGGGTGTTCTCTTCAATCCCGATTGACCAGGCACATGAGCAGAATAATGCCTGCATCAAAGGAGAGGTGGAGCAGTTGGGCTCACTGCAACCCTAGTGCCCTACGTCGCTGGATGGTTGCGGGACCAGAAGTTGCCAGGGTGATCGAAGAGTTCCAGGATGGGAACCAACACTGGAGACGGCAAACAGCAGACACACGTCATCATGATCAGACGCCAAGTGTACAGGCCTCATTTGTGAAAGATGTTCGCTCTCTCGTCGGTGTCATAGAGGATGGGCAACCCATTCGAGGAGGAGAGTCAGGATGTAGTCAAACTGGACGCAAAGGAGATCGCAGATCCTGCTGCTGTGGAAGACCGTGATGAATGCCAAGAGGATTGGCCAAGAGCAGTTCGAGGCTTTCACACAGAGAGTGTCTGTTGGACGAACAAAGCAGTGGACGCACCCATTCCTCGTAACAAGCTGAAGGTGTTCAGCACTTCCACTCCAAGAAGCCAGAGCATAGGTCAGCAACAGCTCGCCTCCATCAGAATGACCGTGAACTCTTCGCACGCCTGTACCTTGGCTGCCAGACGAGGGATGGAAACCTTGAGGAGTTCTTTTGTCACGAGAATCAGGCATGTCCTCCTGCATTGTCTGATGGTGGAAGCCTCTGCACTGGTACCAAGAGTGATCTCCTCACATGCTTGGAAGAAGTCTCCGACGCAAAGACAGAGACTCCTGTCACGACCTGTATTGTGCTTGATGGAGCAGCCATCGTCCAGATGCTATCTGGCTGCATCAAAGACCTTTGAAGAGTATGCACAACAGATCTTCATCCCATATATGGTCCACAAAGCTGCAAACAGTGTCACGCCTGGATCTGGTCTGGGATACTTACCTTGCTGATTCACTGAAAGGTAGTACACGTGCAAAGCGGGGACAAGGTGTGCGGAGACGTGTGGTGGCTGCCGCAGCCATACCAGGAAACTGGCAGAACTTCCTACGAGTGGACAGCAACAAGACCGAGCTGTTCAGGTTCCTCTCAGCAGCTCTCATGGAATCGTTTGACCAGGAGGACAAGCAACTCGTCATTACTGATGGAGAGGCAGTGCTCAGCAAGCCACTACTGCCAGATCTGACCTCACTCGCCCATGTAACCATGAAGAAGTGACAGTGATGTTGCTGCATGCATCTCATGCAGTCCAGCATGGACACCATGCAATACTCATCCGGACTGTAGACACCGATGTTGTGGTGCTGGCAGTGTCCTGGCACAGGAGTTGCAACCAGAAGACAAACTGTGGCTGGCATTCGGAACAGGCCAGAATTTCCGATACCTAGCAGCACACGAAATAGCAGCTGGATTGGGACGAGAGAAGGCTCGTGCACTGCCAATGTTCCACGCTCTAACTGGATGCGACACTGTGTCTAGTTTTCATAGACCTGGCAAGAAGACTGCGTGGGCAGTCTGGACGGTACTGCCAGAACTCACTGAGGCGCTGCTGCTGCTGTGCCTCTGCACCTCGTGACATACCATCACGATGCAATGCGCATCATCGAGAGGTTCGTGATCCTGTTGTATGATCGAACCAGCAATGCACGAGACATTGACAAGGCCAGGAGGAAACTCTTCGCAAGGAAGAACAATGTGCAGCTATCCACCTCCAACGAAGGCAGCTCTGGAGGAACATGTCAAGAGGGCAGTGTATCAAGGTGGACATGTGTGGGTCAGATACGCTGCCAGCACCAGAGCTCCTCCACCAACCACTGGGTTGGTCAAGGACTGGAGAAGGACAGTACACACCTTACTGGACCAGGCTAACTGAGGCAGCTCACAGCTGCATTGAGCTGGTTTCTTGCAAGTGCAAGAAAAGGGTGTGTGAGGCGCTGCAAGTGCAAAAAGGCTGCCCTTCAGTGCACAGCCCTCTGTGTGTGTGAAGGGGACTGCCATGACGATGAGTCAACAACATACATGTACTTGTGGCAATGCTGAACTTGTTAACATGACACTGTTTATGTACACGTATCTTCAGTACCGGTATATACCTAGCCTCAGATACCAGTACACCTGGCCTCAAATACTAGACCATGTAGCATGTCAGTATTATACCTAAGACATTTACAGAACTAAGAAATTCTTTTCAAAGTATTGTGTTGAATCCAATATTTGCCTAGATAATTTCCAAATAAATTATAAAACAGACTGTGATAGATAATATTAAGTTGAAAATGGTACCATTGGATTCCTTGCCCCCAAAACATACATTTGATACCAGAATCAAGTCAATAGCTGCATTACGTCCAGAGATAATAGCAAATGTAGATTTCAAGTGGCGGCCATTTTGAAATCCAATATGGTGGACATAAGAGAGAATTTCAAGTGGCCCAATATCTGAAAATGTTCGCAAAAATAATGTACATTTGTGCCAAATTTGGTGCTTGTATCACAAAATGCACAACAGGTTTGCTATGCTGCTACACTAAAATATCAACCCCACATACTTTTTATTACCATCGTTGTTGTAAATTTTTATTCCAAAAGTCCCAAGCGGATCTGAGCTACAGCTCGGATATTGGCAGAAAAAAGGGAGAAAAACCTAAATGTCTTTAAGTACTCTCGCACAAAACATTGAGTATTGACATATTGGACCCTTGACCTTTATCATATCCTGGCCCAAAATCTAATCAGTTAATTGCCTCTGTCTAACTTTACCTTTGTACAAGTTTGATGAAATTCTGTCCAATATTTCTTGAGTTAGGGCATAAACAGTAAATTTGCAGAGTTTGACCTTGGACCTTGATGACCCTTCACCTTATAACATCTGGCTCCCAAATCGAATCACTTAATTGCCCCGTCTTATTTTACCTTTTTACCAAGTTTGATGAAATTCTACAATTTGCTTCTTGAGTTATCACGTAAACGAAAATACGAACGGGCGGACGGACAACCCAGAAACATAATGCCTCCGGCACCCTTGGTGCGGAGGCATAAAAACTGCTTTTGGGCATTGACCGCTTTGAGGGGTTCCTTCAAAAAAGGCCTTATAAGTGCGTGTTAGAAAGCTGCTATAAAAGTCAATTTCCAAGAGCTCTGAAAATGGGTGAACAAAGCCCTCAATTGGTCACAGTAGCGTACAATCGAGTCCGGCTAAAGCAAAATAATAGCTTTATGCAACCAAAGCACACACACAAATTTCTCAATGAGGAATGCTTGGCGGCTTTGAAAACAGAACACAATCAATGAAACCAACAAACTCGAGAAGGCAAACAAGTAGAAGGAAGCAGGAAGAAGCATCCAGTAAATCACGTGTGGAGGTCATCCCAATTAGACTTCTGCCAACCGACATACGTAATGGAGGTACAGGTGAAACTGTGTTATCCGGCAATTTACCAATCGGCACGCTTTTGTAACCGGCAGTAAACCATGTTGCCGGTACGATCTCATCGTGGCACTACTGGTGGTCCTTCTTATTGGTGTCCGCCAATTGTATTGTTTACTATAATCGTCCTACGGATTTATCATGAAATAGCACTGCATCCACCCATTAGGCATCAAATAAACATCCTACAAACAAAGTTGAAAAGTGCAAGAGGGTGGTTTTGACATTGCATGACAGCGTGACCAGGATATTCTGTGACCGAACGTGGAAGGGAGGAACCGCCCGACACACTGACAATGGTGGGCATGTCACAGTACGAGTTGGTTCGTGCGGAGAGCCAATCGGCACACGCTCGTGAGATTATGACAGCCTCAGTGTGGAGTCAGCATGCAGGTCTGGGGTGTATAGCACGTCGCATTGAAAACTAACCTCGTTAAAAGACCTCAAGACAGAAGGTTATACAACAACACCGTCGCACAACACCAACAACAACGGAAAAAAAACCCAGCAGTACAAGACTCCAAGGAAGTGCAATATGAACTTCCTTCATCTGTATTAAAAAGCACACTTGGACTTGGAAAAGTACCCATATACTGTACTAGTGCTCGACAACTTTCTGGGGATGCCCGGTCGGGCAACCATTTTAAAATTGTGGTTGCTTCAGTAAAATTTTGGTTGCTCAAAAAAAAAAAATCAAATTTCACTCATGAGCAACACTACTCGAGTCGACAATCAAAACTTGTTGGCTTTTTTTCAATGACCACGTGAGGTGCGAGCAAGTTACGTGTTCGCTCAGGTTGAATACCTGGTTGCTTCGTGAAGGGCTGTATATAATCATGTACTTTGAGCGTCACACACACACACACACACCACACAAACACAACACACCAACACACACACCACAATAATCTTTACCCTTCGCAAATACTCACACATAACCACTTTACTGTTACCTTTTATTTCGATCAGGAGGTCGTTTGTACATCAAAACATTATTTTTAGAAACATCGATTTGTACAAACACATTCAATATTGTCAATATGGATGTTCAAGGTCCGATGATAAGGTTGCCTGACCGGCTGCATCCAATTAATCGTGCACCTCGTCACCTCATAACAGGTCATTAGTTTGGCTGCCCGTCACCAAATGTAGGTTGCCCAGGGCAACCGTTAATATCGAGCTTGCAGATATTGTTTCTGTTTTTAGTGTAATCTTTTAAATAATGTAAT
>CM068963.1:4701499-4738697 GCA_035128595.1 Eptatretus atami
GAGAGAAGATTTACCCTTGCAAATACTCACACATAACCACTTTACTGTTAACTTTATTTCGATCAGAGGTCGTTTGTCATCAAAACATTTTTTGTAGAAAATCGATTTGTACAAACACATTCAATATTGTCATATGGATGTTCAAGTCCGATGATAAGGTTGCCTGACCGGCGCATCAATTAATCGTGCACGCTCGTCACCTCATAACAGGTCATTAGTTTGGCTGCCCGTCACCAATGTAGGTTGCCCAGGGCAACCGTTAATATCGAGCTTGCAGATATTGTTCTGTTTTTAGTGTAATCTTTTAAATATGTAATACCTTCCCTTGTACGATCTGTATGTCTCCGCGTGTCAAATGTCCACGTGTGAGATGTTGTGAGTGGTTAGAGAAATACTCTACAATGAATAATGTGTGTGTGTGTGTGTGTGGCGCGCTGTGTGTGTGTGTGTGTGTGTCTGTGTGTGTGTGTGTGTGTGTGTGTGTGTGTGTGTGTGTGTGTGTGTGTGTGTGTGTGTGTGTGCTAGGGGTCTGTTGTGTGGTGGGGGGTGGGTGGTGTGTGTAGGGTGTGTTGTGTGTGTGTGTGTGTGTGTGTGTGTGTTGTGTGTGTGTGTGTGTTCTCCATAACTCCAAAACCATAAAACCGAGCAGCCTGAAACTTTGCATGCAAGAAGAAACTCCAAGGAAGCGCAAGAGTGAAAATTGGGTGTTTGGGATAATTAAAAACAGACCACCTTTTGTTTGATGATAATTAACGGCTATATTTAATTATATCCTTTATCAGGCACATCCTGGGTCACCACTCCCAATGGGGGGTTAAGGCGTATCCTTGGTAACCTCGCTGGGGCCTGAAGCCACCATGTTTTTTTTGGCCTGTTCAACCATGCCTCAACTTGGAACAGGCCAGAATGATTTATTAATGATAAAGTTGTATTTTTCACTTTCCACACTCATATAATTATCGAATGCCTGTTCATCATTGCGACGAATCGTTGTACACATCGCTTTTGTAAGTACTATAGTTTTCAAATTAGGAGCGTGGAACGATTTCATGCATTATACGATACCACTTTCCACGATCTACTCTCACGGACTCATTAAAGTCTATCATCGAAATATTATTTCGGTTTTGAGGATCGGATATCGTCCGGACTAAGTAAGTGTCAAGATCTGTTGTGAAATCTGATAATTTAAAGAAATAACGAGTCTCATAACTAAGTCCATATACCTATTTACTTTAAGCAAGCTAGGCCGTGTTCCCTCCTTCTCCATAGATACACAAGAAAATGTGAAATTTCCAAAGCATTAAACTTATCTTTTTCAACTGTTTGGAGAATTATATCGAGTGAAAAAAAAAAATTAGGAACTTAACATTAAACAGCTTCATTTAGTCAAGTATCTACGAAGGGTATCCGTGCACCCCCCCAGGACTCAACCAAACCAACTGTTTAAACTTCCTTTTATGGTCCTATTACACATTTGAGATGTGAACAAAAAAAAATTCCCGGCACTCTGGCGATATTCAAGATGGCGTCTAAAATGGGTAAAATCATAGAATACGGGATATAACATCTCAAAAATGTGGCAAATTGGAAAAATAATCACTGGGATTTGGTTCCTGATCATTAGTTACTAGTTTCTGATAATTGGGCTTTATTGCAATTTTTAAAAATCCAAAATGGCCGCCAAAATATGCGAAATCATAGAAAATTATATATAACAGCCAAAAACTGTGACAAAATTGTAAATTATTCATTGGAATAATGTGTTTCTCATCATTAGAAACGAATATCTTGTGATTGAATTTTGTTACAATGCTTAAATTCCAAGATGGCATCAAAAATGGCCGCCACAATCGGCAAAATACTAGAAAATTATATATAACAGCCTGAAACGAAGAATAATAAACAGTAAATTAATATTTGGATTCATTGTAATTTATAAAAATGGTAAAATCAGAGTAAATTCAAATGTCAGCTTCAAATAATCATTAATGTAATAATAATAATAGAGGGACAGACCATGGAATATTCGTCTTTGTAATTCTTATCAGGATGTTTATTAGCTGTTATCGTACTTGGAATTGAAGATTGGCGGACAATTTGAAAGGCCAGAAAACACAGAACCGCACCCACGCCCCACACACACGAGTTGAGAAAAAGCAAGACGCGGTTTAGCGGGAATGAGACGGCTGAGGTGGACCTCGTTAGGTAGCAAGTCTGGGAACCAGGGATGGAAGGCGAAGGAGGATGGTTGGGGCAAACGTGCTGCAGTTAGAGAGAAGACGGTGGTAAGAGGTGGTGGCGAAGTAGATGTGCAAAGCGTAAGGGAGCAGAGGGATATCGATATAGAATGTACCGGGGGGAGTAGAAGAGGGTCCGCAGGAGCATGGTGAGGATCAGCATGTGGCTCGACGGGGGTTGCAGAGGGGCGGACTGAGTAGAAAGAGCGGAAAGTTGAATATAGGATATATCAGAAGGATATGGTTGAAGGGATTAGAAGGGATTAGGAGGAGGTGAAGCAAGCGATGGGAAGTGAGCGTGAGAGACCTACGAAAGATGGTAGAAGAGAATGGCGACGAGGTGGGATGCAGTTTAGGACGAGGGAGTGAACAAGGGCGCTTAGTAGCGCGGATGCCGGGGATAGGGAGACTGTGGGAGCAACCAGGATGATGAGTAGTGACGTGAAGGATTAGCGTGTGTTTATTATCGGTGTCAGGAGCTAATAGAAACAGATGTTGTGTAGGTGCGAGTGAGGTGAAGTCAGTGCGAAGAGGATGGATACGAGCGAGTGGGAGGGAGTTAGTGAGTGAGGTGGGAATGAAGTAGAAGCAGATGTTCGGTAGATGATAGGATGTCACGATGGGTTAACGTGCGGAGAAGTGAAGTGTGTCGGGAATAGCCGGAAACCAGTAGGTCGGGCCGTGAGATGGGAGTGGAGGGAGGAGAGTGCAGGCGTTAAAAGCGCCAGCTAACAACCGGCTAATGAGTAGTTGAGAGAAGGAAATTGGAGGAGGGATGGAAGGGCAATGAGTGGTAGTACGGGGAGCGCAGAAGGAGAATCAGTCCCAACGCCGCGTAGGTGATCCAAATGGTGATAGTCGGGTGACTGAATAGGTAGGGGGACGTGTAAGGTATGGCAGTTTTGTGGTCGCCAAAAATGTGGTGCGAACCGTGTGTGAGTAGATGTGTAGGGTGGACGGCGAGGTGTGCAGATAACGGTGGATGGTGTGAGGTGGCGAGACGAAGTGGGGAAAAGACGAGGTATAGTATGGCCGTGAGAAGAGCAGACCCGTCGAGAAGAGGGATGAAGATGAGAGAAGATGCGAGACGTGAGGTAAAGGCGGAAAGCAGGGGGAGCGGGAATAAAACACGCAAAGCGTTGCCAGGCCCAGGGAGGTGTTGAGGACGGCAGTAGAATCATGATAGATAAAAGTGATACGAATAGAAGTGTTGAAGTTTGATAGTAGTGAACGGTAAGGATTACGGGTGAGAGAGTAGTAGTGGCGTGGAAGGTCTCATCTAGAGGAAGCGTGCTGATTGGCAAATAAGGCGCAGGTCGTATACAAAGTATGGTCGAACAGGAGAAAAACGAGAAGGCGTGGAGCGTGTAAGAGGCATGGCGTCGGCGTGGCTATGTGAAAGTAGAGGTAGGGGGAAGACAGAAGAGATTCGCAAAGATGTGGCGATAGGAGAAGAGAATCAGGATAAGAAGTCGTAGGGAGAGAATGCGATGAAGATGAGTGGAAGATGATACAGAGAGAGCAGGCTAGTACGAGCACAGAGGTAGGTCGCATAGGATATGACGAAGGGGAAGGCAGAAAGTGAGGCAGTATGCCGATAAGGGAAAGAAAGAAGACGACGTAAGGAAGACGACGAGGTGAATAGGTTTAAGAGAGCTGGAAGAGAGCGGAGCAGACGTAGAAAAGGGATACTAGGTGCGCCCTAGAGAGATGATAATGACGCGAGTGAGAGAGTAGAGGGCGATAGAGTAATAGGTATTGATGGCAGACAGTGTGCGTAGGCATCGTAGGATATCGGATCAAGTGATAGAATGAGCTGTCGGGATTTGAGCTGATGTAGGGGATATAGAAGACGCAAGAGGAAGTGTCGAATGGCGGATAGAGGGTGACGTGGGACGGCTGGGATCGATGGTAGTTACGGGATGTAGATTAGAATAGAATAGCATGAGAGTGGAGATGTAGAACGGGGTAGTGGAACGAAAGAAGATGGGCGGAGAGTACCGCTGTGGAAGACCAGGAACAAGAAGAGGCAGAAGATGGAGAATTGGTGAGGAGACGAGTTGGGAAAAGTAATGGAGCTTAGATACTCAGAGATGACGTTGGTAGAAGCAGTGAGGAAGAAGACGAGGATATGCAGTAGAGTAAGAGAAAAGGCGACAGAGAGTGTGAGGACGGTAGGTCGAGTGAGATTCTTGAGTAGAATGACAGAGGAGAGGAGGGGTGACGCAGAGAGACTGTGAATTGAAATGGGCGTGTAGATGAATGAGGTCAGCATGTGCAGAGGAGGATTCGGGGAGTGCCGGCTGAGAGTGCGGCTGTAGGTATTGGAACGTGCATGGACGCAGGAAGATTAGGAGAAGTGCAAGGGAGTGGCCTGAGTACCGGAGTGGCGAAGCTGAAGTAGAGAAATATTGTGAAGAAGGAGGAACGTCAGGAGGCGCGTAGAGAGAATTGGAGATTGTTGGGACGAGGGTAAAAATGTATAGGGATGGAAGTGAGAGAAGGGATTGAGGTTACAGTACATCAGACGTTGGTATTGGAGATGCGTGCAGTGAGGGAGTGTTATAATCGATCCCGGTGTGCGCGCCGGAAGCGAGAGTGAGGACAGGGTTAGCCGAGGCGATACGGGGCAGTAGAGAGGAACGTAAGATGATGATAGTGGAAGAAGTTGAGATCTGCGCGTTGCAGAGAGATAGCGAGATAAAGCGTTCGTAGTCGTAGTGTGAGGAGATGAGAGAAGTAGAGAGGCAAGGAGTCATGAAAGCACAGTTAAGCATATGTATACGCTACGGTGTAGGTGTAGTTGTATGGACGTGGAGCGGAGTCCCGACACGCATGCCGGGTGCCACTCGCCTTGGTGGCCTGCAGCAGTTAACGGGGAAGAGAGATCAGCACCCACCCCCACACACCCCAACCACACCCACCCACCCTCACACACACACACAAACACACCCCTACCACACACCCACCCACCCCACACACACAAACAACACCCCTACACACACCCCAATGCACTTTGAATATTTACATACACTCAAGTATTATGTGTACTAATCTTTTTATGTGTATTTTTTCTCTTTCCAGGTTAGATTAGTTAGCTTAGCAAGACCGAAAAAGTCAAGATCAAGATCACAAGTCAAGATGTCAGACAAGAAAGAAATAGTTTAATGTAATTGTCGAAAGAAAGTTGTTGAAATGGAAAGAAAACGCAAACGGGACCATTGTGTCATTCATATGTCTGGAATAAATCATGGATCGTTCACATATTTTTCAGACTTGACGAATCCAAATGATAGATTGGCACTTCTCAAAAATATACGGGATCGTCGCTTAGCTGAACCACCAGGTTCTTCATATCCAATGACAGATATCTGTCGGGCATTCCTGATGAGATCCAGGAGAACGAGGACTATCACCGAGGATGTTCCCAAAGATTTACCCTGAACCTACATAGGTTAACAGCTAGTAAACCATCTAACGATCCTGAAGCTCCTGGACCATCTACCAGCCAAGAAGGAAGGGTAAAGCGCAAGAAAGCTTTAGAAAGATCATTTTTTAAACCTGATTGTATTTTCTGCAATACTGAAGGCCGAATCCATGTGAAAAGGCAGGCATCGACACAAAGGAAGGCACCTCTTCATTTGAACGTGATGGATGGCAGAAAGTGCTGCAAATAGCAGAAGAGAACAATCATGAGTGGCTGTTAAGGCGAATCCAAGGATTTGATTTGTTTGCAGCAGAGTCCCAGTACCACCCAAAAGGCAGAAAGCAGTATACAGCCAATTATCAGAAACTAGTAACTAATGATCAGGAACCAAACCCAATGATTATTTTTCCAATTTGCCACATTTTTGAGATGTTATATACCGTATTCTATGATTTTACCCATTTTGGATGCCATTTTGAATATCGCAAGAGTGCCGGGAATTTTTTTTGTTAACATCTCAAATGTGTAATAGGACCATTTAAGGAAGTTAAAAAAGTTGGTGTGGTAGAGTCGTGGGGGGGGGGGGGGGCACGTATACCCTCCGTAGATACTCCCTAATTGAGCTATATGATTTAATGCATTCACTGCCACACCTCACGCCCTGTCCACCAGAGGGACTGCCTGTCCATAGCGTCCTGCCAGATCTGTGTCTATATTTTCGGAGGTTTCACGAGGTGCTCCACAAGGAATAGCAGCACTGTGCTAAGTCATTCTGAGCAAATCGTTCACTCACTGCGGACACTTTTGCCAAGCCATTTCATTCAGAGTGAGCGAGTGGTTCGTGCTCCGTCACCCTGAGCGAGTGGTTCGTGCTCCGTCACCCTGAGCGAGTGTTTCGTGCTCCGTCACCCTGAGCGAGTGGTTCGTGCTCCGTCACCCTGAGCGAGTGGTTCGTGCTCCGTCACCCTGAGCGAGTGGTTCGTGCTCCGTCACCCTGAGCGAGTGGTTCGTGCTCCGTCACCCGGAGCAAGGTGTTGTTAAATAACACTCGATTTCTGAGCAGTTTGCCATATTAACATGTTTTCTAAATTAAAGAGCCAAATTTTTTCCACCCGTCACATGACGATTGGCAGTTGTTTATAAAGACTTATGTTAATGCACATCCCTATCAATTCCAGTCGATGAATTGACGGATAAACAAACCTGCATCTCAAAACTCTCTTCCAACAGCAGGTAGTTATAAAAACATTAAATGGCGGTTGAAAAATCATTTGGAACACAATTAAAAACTCTTGGAGTTTTACCGATACGAATTAACCGAAGAAGCGATAACATCAATGTGAGGAATAGGCTAACATCCAAATAAATCAAAACTTGTGCTACAAACTGAAAAAAGAATCGTCGGAAAATCCATCGCAAAACTCAAATGAAATAAAGTGCATTATCTCGAGAACAATTCTGGAGAATTTCAATTCTTAACAAGATAAAGATCCAAATGTCACTGTGGAATCGAAAATACATTGGAAATGTCAAATCATATTAAAATAGTAGAAATGCCGGGAGTAGTTGTTGGTAGAGGATTTAAGAAAATTTCTCAAATGGCCTCAGGAAGGCCCGTGCATTCATTATGTACATACACGATACATACAGCAAAGGTGAGAGCTCCAACAGGCTGACCCAATTACAGGGACCCGGTGAGAAGGATCTCGACATATTGTCCTTTTTCGTTCAACGTCTTTCACGTTAATCCAGAATTGATGTGCAAGGGTACTTATTATAAAGCGTAACAACACAAAACAGGGAGAAAAGCAATTTAAACTCGCAAACACAGTCTGACATACATGTTTGCCATTTATCATTGCCTTGTAGTATTTGTTGTGTTTTTTGCAACTTCACACCACCCCCTCCACTTCACACCTTTTCCCAACGTCGCCACTGCTTTCAACTTGAAACCTCAAAACCAGCCATCTCAATATGAATTTTAGCTCGACATTGAAAAGTCGAGCATGTGTTTTTCAATTGCTCTTATTGCCTCCGAACCGAAGGTGAAGGAGGTTATGTTTTTACCCCTGTCTGTTTGTTTGTTTGTTTGTCTGTTTGTTTGTGTGCAGGATATCTCAAAAAGTTGTAGACGGATTTGGATGAAATTTTGTGGACAGGTTGGGTGTCTGAAGAGGATGAACTGATTCGATTTCGGTGAAGATTCGAATCCAGATCTGATAAAAAAAATTTTTTAAGTGATTCTTCACCATTGAGAGATAGGGCCAAAAAACGATATCTGGAATGATATTTCAAAAATGTATTGGGCCCGATATGTTCTCGTGTATCGGGCGTTGCGTGGCGGAGGTATGCGCTCTACCGAGTGCCCTTCCAGTTTGTGTTTTTACTTTTCTTCCCAAGACTCTCACCACCCAAACTCCCGAAAATTGTCAACTCCAGAAACCTATGATATCCTTCCCAATGCTGCTTCTCTGAGCTTCCCCAATCAGAAACTCTTAATGGACCTCAAACCAAAGTGTATATTTATACAAATGTACCCGATTTCCTGAGTGTAAAACATTTCTACATTGGCTCCGACATACTCAGCATTGGAAGCACTGCATGTGGGTGATGGTTGTCGTGGTGGTGGAGGCCCAGGTGTACTTTTGACAGAGTATTGGGGTGTTCATAACAGATCATGACCTATTTCTGTGACTAAGCACCAGTGCAGGATCTTGCACCATGAGCAGGGAATCAAACTTAAACAAGTGAGGGAAATGTGAGCCTGCACGCAACCAACCACTCCACCATCACTCTCTGCTGAGCTGGAATCGATTAGCGACAGGTCTGATGAATGGAACACATCTTTCAGCCACAACAAATCTTACTGTCTCATCCTGTTGCTCCAGAGGATCAAACACACCTATCTAGAAGAGGTTCCGGTCTTGAACTAATAGGACTCATCATTAGTCATGACTTCTCCTGGGCTGATCATACAGCTAAGCTGGCCTCCAAAAGCCAGCTTAAAAAGAGACTGGGCATACTCAGTCGATCCAAGCCAATCATTGAAAACCCGGAGGCTGGGTATCTTCTGTCGATCCAAGTCAATCATTGAAAAATCAGAATTACTCACAGTCTCCAAGGCCTTTGTCCAAAGCTTAATAGTATACTGCTCTCCCATCTGGGCTGGCACTGCTGTTTCACATCCATCTCTCCTGGATTCTGTGGAATCTAAAGCTCTAAAATTTATTCGAATCTCCCAGGATGAGGCCAAAACACAAGGTTTGTTGCAGGGCAGGTCCATCACATCCATGTTTTTTTTTTATTTTTATAAACCTCCATTCCTCCAGTCGAGCTCCCTCTGCTTTCGCAACACCACAAACCCTCCCCAGTTCCTTCAGGATGAATGTGTTCTTTCATTAACACCCTCTTGGTTAAACAAACAAACTAAAAAATACAGGCTTATCGCATACACACACACACTATTTTGTTTCTCTTTTCTCCTGTTTTTACTCTCATGAACCCGACCTAACTCAACACAACAAGTTTCCTGCCCTCCTCTCCTCATTCTCTTGTTTGTTGCATTCAACTGCTGCCCCAATGCCATGACTTTTGTGGCCACTGTATCCTTGCTCTTTCATGAGCCCAAATAGAAATTACCAAGCTGATCATTGTCGGTAAAATTAATATTTGAAAGAAAAAAAAATGGTTATTATTACTGGCAGTAATATTTATTATGTTAAGGATTACCGATACTGCAACAGCACAGAGCAGCAGCAATGCATTTCATAGTAAAGAGGCAAAGTATACATTTCAAATGACATCAGCAGCCAAGAGGTGGGCTGGCATTCCAAAAGTTCCAGGTTCCAATCCAGATGAAGGCAGCAGTTGGAAGGATTTGGATTCTAGCCTTCCATTAATTGAGTTCGTCTTTTGCAGGAATGGTACTGTACAATGCCGTGACTGGATTATCGGTAAAAGCCCAGCTGGCTCACAAATTATCCTCAAAGAGGAGGCCGTCGATCTGCCCCACCTTGTAAATTATCTGGAGGTGATGCCACTGCACGCATTGTTGTTGATTCTTAATGCCCTCGACAAAATGTTTAATGGACACTCTCTCTCTCTATCGAGTGCAGCCTGTGGCTGCTGGTTGCATCATTGGTTGGGACGCGGCTATGCCGCTGATGCAGTGTCCCCCTTACCAGAACACTGGTACTCATTTTGCCAACATCGGAAGGATGACAGGCTGAGTCAACCTCCTGGTGTATTTTAATTCAGCGGCCAACGGGGCTTGAACTCAGGACCCTAGGATCCCAAGCCACCACCCTAACCACTAAGCCAACACCAGGCTTCTTAATGGACACTTTAATGCCACCTATGAAAAAGCACAAAATCCCCCAAAACCATCCAGAGAAAATAGTAGGACGGCAGCAGAACAGAAAACGGTTGATGCACATCTCCCGGGGTATGAGCACAACGACATCTCTGAGCTTTATGCACAAACGTGGTCATGTTTGGACTTTGTCAAATTATCATTCAAATTCAAATTCAATAACAACAGGAAAAATGGCTCAATTACACGGAGCATGTCAAGCCTGTGTTTATGGGATAAGCTTGCCGTGAATCCTCAAAGCAGAGGCTCTTTAAATCTCGGGCAGGAAGGATCTTTACATCTCGGGCAGGAACACAACGGAGAATAGGAACTCTGGGATGTGCAGAAAAACTGAACATAAATCCCATTAGTTTTGGACACTTTGAAATGCATTTTAAATCTTTCAACGTCAAGAAAAACCAAGCGGCAACGAGGCCATTTTCCCCAGCGAAACCAGATTACACGTTTGCCTAATGTGGCTTTTCATTTATCATCCAATTTGCGCATGACACGAAGGATTATGATCATAAGCCAGAATTATTAGGTGCGAAAACACCGCTTCTCACAACAATGCAGAACTTGTGCATGTAAAGTAAAAATACCAGGTTTGGAATCGAAAGGGATACGTAAGCGTTTGTGGGATTGTGATACATTGAGAAAAATCATCTGTTGGGAAGTAATTACCCCGCACATGTTCAGCAAAAAGCAGGGTTAAGCAATTGGTTCATTTTTTTCTTCTTCTTCTGTCAAGTGTCTACAAACGTCAGTTTGTGATTGTGGAACAACTTATTTACATTGAATGATATATTTTGCACACGGATCGGAAAACGAACCTGCAGTTTACCAGGACTTTGGCTCAGAATTTGGCCCGATCGCACGTGCGCAGAGAGGAGTGAGATGTTTTCACTCCGATTGCCCGCCCGGCAGTCAAACTAAATTGAAGACCATTCCAAACAGGAAACTTACAGTTTTTAAGAACCCGATAAAGGACACAATGAACACGCACAAATAACTCACGTAAAGTGTGAGATAAACGACTTTTACAATCTTCATTCTGTTTATATTGAATTTAATTATATACTTGAACACTGTCGAAGATGAATCGCCTTCTTTGCAAGTACTTGGACATGTTAAATAAGGGTGGTGGATAAGGGTGGTGAGTAAGAATGCTTCAATAGTGCTAAACTACTGAAACTTTTTTTTTTTCACGATCTTGAAAATCATTATTTTGTAAAAATTGAAGTATCCGACGTCAACACTGTGTGTGGGGTAACATGTTCTATTGAAGTCTCTAGTTATCTCTAGTTATTTTTTAAATGATTCTTCACCATTGAGAGAAGAAAGGGCCAAAAACGATATAAAGCTCAAAATCTCAAAAAGTTGTGGACGGATTCGGACGAAACTTGGTGGACAGGTAGGGTGGTGACAAGGACGAGTTGATTCAATTTTGGTGACGATCCGAATATAAGAATTATTTAGTTTTTAAAGTGATTTTTCAGTATTGAGAGATAGTGCCAAAAACGATATGGAGCATGATATTTCAAAAATTTATTGGGACTGATATATTCTCATGGATCAGGCAATACGTGGCGGAGGTATGCGCTCTACCGAGTGCCTTTCTTGTACAGTTCTGTGTTTGATCCCGATTTATTTTGTGCAGTTTTCAAGAATAACGATGATATGAATGACTGTGATGACACAATATAAAACTCCACAGGAAACAAGCCTTGAACAGTCCAGCTGCTTGCCAAACGGCAAATCGAAAAACAGGAATATATACTTGGATTAAATTATGGACCACCGATATATTACATACACAAATATTGTGGGATTATTTCTCTGCAATGTAGGAATAGTTTCAAAATCATGATCTATAAACGAGATGCTTGCGAGAGTCCAAGGTCAAGACAATAGTATTTAAATAAATATACAGTATTGGTAATAATTGAGTATGGAAAGAGGACAAACAGGACAAAAAGCAAATCTATCAACCAAAAACAAGTGTGTGTGTGTGTGTGTTTGTGTGTGTGTGTGTGTGTGTCCTCAGGTCAGGTCAGGTCAGGTATGGGAGCATGCACCAGAGCAGCGTGTCACTGCGTCCGCTTTCCGCCAGTACTCCAGGGGCATCCGTCTAGCCATCCCCCAAGCAGATGCCTGGCCCATCCCCCAAGCAGATGCCTGGCCCATCCCCATCTGCTTGAGATGCTGATCAACCTGCTACAACCACGAGGCACGTGGTCGGCCCATTGGCCTCCTGCACTCACGAAGCTCTCTCGCTGAGAGAATCTGGTGAGCAGGATCAGCATCAGGAAAACGAGCCACATGTCTATACAGCCGCAGCTGGTGCTCACGGACTATGCAGGTAACAAAACTCATTTGAGTTTTTCTCAGCAACCGCTCGTTGGACACAAAGTCCAACCAGCGATAGCCAAGGATTCTCCGAAGAGACCTGGTACCAAAGGAATTAAGTCTCGATCTCAGATCCCTGGTCAGAGTCCAAGTCTCACATCCATAGAGCAAGACTGGAAAGCACCAAGGACCTGAACACTCGGACTTTCATCCTCCCACACAGGTACCGACAATGCCACACCCCAAGATCCAGTGAATCCATGACTCTCCAGGCCCGACCTAGACGTCTATTGACGTCTGACGGACAGCCAGCAGAGACATTAATCTCTCTGTGACCTCAACATCCTCACCACAAACATGTACAGACAGGACAGCAGCATCCAAGATGTCATTGAAAGCCTGGATCTTAGTTTTGACCCAGGAAACCCGTAATCCCAGCGGCTCCGACTCCTCATTCAGCACCTCGAGGGCCCCCAAAAGGATATCTAGTCTCCGCAAAGATGACTGCATCATCTGCGAAATCAAGGTCAGAGATCTTGACATTCCCAAACGATGCACCGCAGCTTGATCTCTCCGACATCCTCCCCAGAATCCAGTCCATACAAGTGCTGAAAAGTGTGGGGGCAGTACACACCCTGAAGAACTCCAGTAAAAACTGTAAATAAGTCAGAGATGGTACACCACATCTCTCAGCACTCTCAGTACCAGAGTAAAGTTCAGACATCAGGCCGATCAGTTTTGGCACCCCACGAAGACCAAGAATCCTCCAGAGACATCCCGATTCACTGAATCGAACGCTTCACAGAGATCAACATAAGCTGCAAGCAGCCCCTGCCGAAACTCTCGTCTGCGTTCGGTGAAGTCCCGAAGAGCAAGGATACGGTCAATCATTGACCTCTTTGGTGTAAAGCCTGACTGCTCTGGACGCTGGTGCTAAAGCATATGGTAGCGAACCCCATCAAGAATTATCCGAGCAAAGACCTTGTCCGGCACTGAGAGCGGGGTCACCCCTCGGTAGTTGTTGCAGTCTTGGCGATCACCCTTCCCATTCTAGCGAGGGACAACAGGCCCCGCTTCCAATCAGTTGGGATGATGCCTGTGTTCCAGGCAGAGCACAGAACTGCATGCAACGACACGAGTCCAGCATTTCCATCAGCCTTGAGAAGTTCAGCATGGATGCCACAGATCCCTGGAGCTTCACCCCATTTCAACCAGTTCACCACAGCCTGTGTTTCCACAAACGAAGGTGGACCACAGTTGATTGGAGGGTCAGCAACAGTTATTGTAACACCCTTGACGTCCAACTCGACTGTTGGTAGATCAGCCTGGTACAACCACTCAAAGTAACGGCCAGCAGGCCTTCACTTCAGACTCCTCTGTCAAGAGCTCACCACCCTCTGCTCTCACTGCAGTCCACTGAGGGATGGGTTTGGATGAACGCAATGCGCGAATTCCCCTGTAAGCAGGATGAGAATCACATGACCACAGGTGATGCTCTACCCCCTCACAGATTCCTCGCACATAGGCCTCCTTGTCCAACCTTGTTGCACGTACAGTTTTACGCCTCAGCTCCTGAACAGCTCAGCTCTGCCAAACAGAACTTGGAACAGGCCGCGGTGCCTCGGTCACAATAGTCCACTCACAAGCACTCATACGGGAGATACTGTCAGACCCGCTTTTGTGGATTCACTATTCAGTTTATTAAATGCAACCTGCTTCGACATTCGCGACCCAGTGGTTTGCACATTCGCCAGTTTTTCCCTCCTTCTGTTTGTGGTTTTGTTCTCCCACCTCTCTCCCCACCTCTCTCTCTCTCTCTCTCTCTCTCTCTCTCTCTCTCTCTCTCTTCCTCTCTCTCCTCTCTCTCCTCTCTCTCCTCTCTCCCTCTCTCCCTCTCTCCCTCTCTCCCTCTCTCCCACCTCTCTCTCTCTCTCTCTCTCTCTCTCTCTCTCTCTCTTCTCTCTCCTCTCTCTCTCTCTCTCTCTTCTTCTTCTTCTCCTCTCTTCCTCTCTCTCCTCTCATTCCTCTCTTCTCGCTCTCATTCTCTCTCTCTTCGCTCTCCTTCCTCTCTCTCGCTCTATTCTCTCTCTCTCTCGCTCTCTCCTCTCTCTCCCTCTCTCTCTCGCTCTCATTCTCTCTCTCTCTCGCTCATCTCTCCTTCGCTCTCCTTCCTCTCTCTCGCTCCTTCCTCTCTCGTCTCTCCTTCTCGCTCTCATTCTCTCTCTCTCGCTCTCTCTCTCTCTCTCCTCTCTCCTCTCCTTCCTCTCTCTCGCTCTCATTCCTCTCTCTCGCTCTCATTCCTCCTCTCTCTCGCTCTCATTCTCTCTCTCTCCTCTCCTTCCTCTCTCTCGCTCTCCTTCTCTCTCGCTCTCCTTCCTCTCTCGCTCTCTTCCTCTCGCTCTCCTCCCCTCCCGCTCTCCTTCCCTCCCGCTCTCCTTCCTCTCCAGCTCCCTTCCTCTCCCGCTCCCTTCCTCTCCCGCTCCCTTCCTCTCCCGCCCTTCTCCACTTCCTTCTCTTCCCCCTTCTCCACTCCCCTACTCCACCACCCCTCCCCCTCTGTGAAGAGACTGTTAAAGACTGACGGTTAAGTTTTGAATTTAAAACGGCTTCCCCATAATGAGCATGTACTAATCAGACTCAGAGTGAGCCAACCAGAGGTTGCAAATGTCACTGCATGTGCGAGCATGCATACATGCAGCAGGAAGGAGGCCTTGCCAGGTAGATCGCATGGGTTTCAATCCCCCACCCTGTTTAATCGAACACGGTGGTTAAAAAGAAAATGTTGCTGTTTGGGCACATTTTGTCACCCTTCCCTTCCTCCCCTCATACTGCCTTCCCTTTCCCTCATGCTGCCTTCCCTTCTCCTCCCCTTCCCCTCTTGCTGCATCCCTTCCCTTCCCCTCAAACTGCTTGCTTCCCTTCCCTTCCCTGACGTGCCTTCCCTGCCCCTCCCCTCACCTCATCCAAAACCTCCCAAACTCCCCCCCCCCCGCCACCCCACATGGACATCTCCAGGCGATCTTCGCATGTTGTATTGTATTTACGTATCCCAATATTGTTCAATCCTGTACTCCCCCCCTTTTCTCCACAAATCCCACTCCCAAATGCAAGTCGATAACCCTCCCCTCCCCCTTTTCCCCCCTCAAGTCCTCCCCCAAATGCAAGTCCAGAACACTCTCCCCTCATGCTTACCTCCTCCCAAACTCCCCCCCCCACTCCTCCCAAACTCCCCCCCACCCCACACGGACATCTCTGGGCGATCTACGCATGTTGTATTTACGTATCCCAATGTGTTCAATCCTGTACTCCCCCCCTTTTCTCCACAAATCCCACTCCCAAATGTAAGTCGATAACCCTCCCCCCTCCCCCCCCTCAAGTCCCCCTACCAAATGCAAGTCCAGAACACTCTCCCCTCACGCTTATCTCCTCCCAAGCTCCCTCCCCACTTACCACTCCAGCCTGACTTCATATTTAAGCAGAAATTGTGTGCAAGACTCAAGGATGATACGCAAAACTGGGACTGTTAAAATAGTAGTGATCAACAAGAAAGTTCAAACTCTGCAAAAGTGATTAAGTACCTCGACACATGTTCTGTACGTGAGACAAAACAATCTATTTGAGATCATGTGAATAACCTTGCTGAAAGTACGGGTGTTATCGTTTCCTCCATAACAGCAAGTTCCACACATTACTGCCAACTCTTCTC
Source organism: Eptatretus atami (assembly GCA_035128595.1). NCBI lineage: Eukaryota > Metazoa > Chordata > Myxini > Myxiniformes > Myxinidae > Eptatretus > Eptatretus atami. Next base: position 4,717,573 of record CM068963.1, read on the forward strand.
AATGGATGTGAAACAGCCAGAAAACCTTTGCTGAATGACGAGCAAACAAAAATACTGAAACAGGCAGCAGAAATGAAACAGTGGAATGGACAAACATGGAAGAAGGTGCTCTTTACAAGAGTCCAAGTTTGAACTGTTTGGATAGAATGAACGGCCGTTTGTTTGAAGGTGGACCAGGGAGCGGAACACCAGTCAGTGTACAATACCGACAGTAAAGCATAGAGGAGGATCACTGCAAGTGTGAGGCTGTATCTTAGCCAAGGGTGTTATATATTTACATAAAATCAAAGGTAATATCCTAACATCTTCAAACCCTAACCCTAACATCTTCAAACTTGACAATGACACCCAAATGTACAGCCAATGTGATGAAAAACTAAATGGGACATAAAGAGGTTGAAGAAACACTCACAAAGACGGCGTGGCCTGCACAAAGCCCTGATATTAACATAATCGAGGCGATAAAAGAATATGGATGCTGAGAAAGTCACAGGGAAACCAAACAGTGCGAATCAATTGTAGAAAGTACTACATGATATTTGGAAGAACATTCCACAATGATACATTGCTTTATAGAAAGAGCACGACACCTTGTGTTCAGGCTTCCATACAATCAAAGGGTCAACATACCAAATACTAATGCAGTGTTACGACGTATTATTTTTTTTATTTGTACAAGTCAGAAAAAAAAATGAGAACAGCACTCGATAGAACGCTGACTTCCACCACGACGAACAGTTTACGTTTTGTTTCCCGGATCTGTATCCGGAATCTAGCATCTCAAGGCGCTGTCACACCTTGACGATTTAGCCAGCAATGGCAACATATAAAAATGTATGTAAAACGTTGGCGTACGCTGAAATTTTGATGTTTTTTTTTTTAAGTTTTGGTCGTATTCATAACGTGTTGGTCGTATGCATAACATATTGTAACGGGCACAGAACGTTTCGTTGTCTTATAGATAACTTATACCAACGAATGCTTAGCCTGTTGTTGGCGTTCACAACCTATGCCCAACGATAGTTTAACTTAGGCATAGCGCGCTGCACGTATCGCCGACGAACTCGTGGCGTAGCCTGTTAAGAACCTGCCGCACGCGATTTAAATCATAACCGCCTGAGAATTGAAGTGTCAACATCGCAGTCACACCTTGACGATTTAGCCAGCGTATGCTGACCTATGAAAAATGTGTCTAAAACGCTGGCACACGTCGAATACGTATGGGTAAGTTGTGTATTACGTTAAGAGCACGCTGAAAAACGATGAAGTACGCTGTCATTTCTGTGGTACGTCTCGTACGTCGTGAAATTTCAAGCATGCTGAAAATTTTACGACGTACTCGCCGTATGGCTCACACGTTCCGCTATGCTGGGAATAAGTTGTAGGCACGATATGCGATCGTTGACACACGTCGACACAAGTTCCTTGTAAGTTACTCATAAGTCGAAACACGTCGAGGTAATTGTTAGCATACCCGAAACTTATTTTCTCCGTCAAGGCACATTTTCTTTTTTTCTCCTTGGCTCCGTGAAGGCACGTGACGAAATATCTGAAGTTGTTGTTGTTTTTTTTTTTTTTTTTAGTCTATCACGAATTTTAAAAATATATTCGGACATTTGCTTTTAAGTTTCAACGTCGACGTAACAATATCCTCAAACAGAAAATATTCACAGAGAAGGAACTAAGAATAAGACATGAGCAACCTGAAGAGGCAATCGGACGTGACGTAACGGCACGTGACGAAATATCGGAAGTTATTGTTGTTGTTTTTTTTTTTTAAACGCTGCCAATACGCCATTATACGGTAGCTGTAAATTAGAAACACGTTCAGTAAGTTGTGGTCGTCCGGAAGACGTCAAATAAAATACGTCTACATACGTCAATATGCGTTGGAGGTACGTTACACATAGGTTCAAAGCACGTTACTCATAGGTTAAAATAAGTTTTGGGTACGCTAAGCATTACCTCGACGTGTTTCGACTTATGAGTAACTTACAAGTAACGTGCCTCGACGTGTGTCAACGATCGCATAACGTGCCTCGACGTGTGTGCAACGATCGTGTAACGTGCCTACAACACGTTACTCATAGGTTATAAATAAGTTTCGGCTATGCTAATCATTACCTCGACGTGTTTCGACTTATGAGTAACTTACAAGTAACGTGTGTCGACGTGTGTCAATGATCGCATAACGTGCCTACAACTTATGGCCAGCGTAGCGGAACGTGTGAGTCATACGCTGGCATACGTCATTAAATTTCAAGCATGCTAAAATTTGAGGACAACCGCAAAGTACAACGATGAAAGCCAGCGTACTACGACGTATAGCAGTTTTTCAGCGTGCTCTTAACGTATACAAAACTTACCCATAAAGGCCCTGTCACACCTTGACGATTTAGCCAGCGTATACCGATTTATGAAAAATTTGTCTAAAACGCTGGCACACGTCGAATACGTTATGGGTACGTTTTGTATACATTAAGAGCACGCTGAAAAACACTGCCATATGTCGTAGTACGCTGGCATTAAACGTTGTACTTTTGGGTTTTCCTCAATTTTTTCATGCTTGAAATTTTACGACGTATGCCGGCGTATGACTCACACGTTCGCTACGCTGGCCATAAGTTGTAGCACGTTATGCGATCGTTGACACACGTCGACACACGTCACTTGTAAGTTACTCATAAGTCGAAACACGTCGAGGTAATGTTTAGCATACCCGAAACTATTTCTAACCTATGAGTAACGTTTTGTAAGCACGCTACACGAACATTGTTCACACTTTGCAACACGTTACTTGAAAGTACTACTACTACTACTACTACTACCAAACATCGACATCACTAAATTCTCGCGAACTACTACTACTGCTACTACTACGACTAACATCGACATCACTAAATTCTCTCGAACTACTACTACTACTACTAATAAACATCGACATCACTAAATTCTCTCGAACTACTACTACTACTACTAACATCGACATCACTAAATTCTCTCGAACCACTACTACTGCTACTACTACTGCTACTACTACTAACATCGACATCACTAAATTCTCTCGAACTACGACTACTACTACTACTAACATCGACATCACTAAATTCTCTCGAACTACTACTACTACTACTAACATCGACATCACTAAATTCTATCGAACTACTGCTACTACTACTACTACTAACATCGACATCACTAAATTCTCTCGAACTACTACTACCACCAACATCGACATCACTAAATTCTCTCGAACTACTACTACTGCTACTACTACTACTAATACTACTACTACTACTAACATCGACATCACTAAATTCTCTCGAACTACCACTACTACTACTAAAAACATCGACATCACTAAATTCTCTCGAACTACTACTACTGCTACTGCTACTGATACTGACATTGACATCTACTCAACATGGAGTCTGGAACACTGACGGGTTCCTTGTGAAGCCCATTTGTATATACCAATTCCCCTAAACGCTGCCAATACGCCATTATACGGCAGCTGTAAGTTAGAAACACGTTCAGTAAGTTCTGTGGTCGGCCGGAAGACGTAAATCAAATTCGTCTACATACGCCAATGTGCGTTTCAGATACGTTACACATAGGTTCAAAGCACGCTACACATAGGTTAAAGCACGCTACTAATAGGTTCAAAGCACGTTACTCGTAGGTTAAAAATTAAGTTTCGGTATGCTAAACATTACCTCGACGTGTTTCGACTTATGAGTAACTTACAAGTAACGTGTGGCCGACGTGTGTAAACGATCGCGGAGCGTGCCGAGAACTTATGTCAGCGTATGCGGAACTTTGAGCCATACGGCGAGTACGTCATAAAATTTTCACATGCTTCAAATTTCACGACGTACTAGACGTACCACGTAATATGCCAGCGTACTTCATTGTTTTTCAGCATGCTCCTAACGTATACACAACTTACCCATACCGTATTCGACGTGTCCCAGCGTTTTAGACACATTTTTCATAGGTCGGCATACGCGTGCTAAATCGTCAAGGTGTGACTGCGATGTTGACACTTCCAATTTTCAGGCGGTTATGATTTAAATCGGCGTGCAGCAGGTTTTTAACAGAAACGCCACGAGTTCGTCGGCGATACGTGCAGCGCGCTATGACTAAGTTAAACTATCGTTGGGCATAGGTTGTGAACGCGACAACAGGCTAAGCATTTGTTGGTATAAGTTATCTTTAACACAACGAAACGTTCTGTGCCCGTTACTAATACGTTATGCATACGACAAACCGTTATGAATACGACCAAAACTTTAAAAAAAATCCTCAAAACTTCAGCGTATGCCAACGTTTTACGTGCATTTTTATACGTTGCCATCCTGGCTAAAACGTCAAGGTGTGACAGGGCCCTAACGTATTCGACGTGTGCCAGCGTTTTAGACAAATTTTTCATAAGTGGCATACGCTGGCTAAATCGTCAAGGTGTGACAGCGCCTTTAACCACAATGGAATCGGATTGTTCTCGTCACCTACCCAACTCATCCACCTCGTTTTGTCACAACTCGTCCACAACTTTTTGAAATATGCCATAATTTCGTTTTTGGCTTCACCTCTCAATGATAAATAATTTTTTTTTTTAATTCTAAATTCAAGTATCCGGATCCAGATCTTCACCAAAATCTAATCAATTGGTAGTGGGCACACACCCAACATGTCCACGAAGTATCGTCCATACCTTTTTGAGATATCCTGTAATATATCGTTTTTGGCCCTCTCTCAATGGTGAAGAATCACATTAAAAAATTCTCATTTCCGGATTCGGATCTTCAGCAAAATCGAATTGATTCTTCCTTGTCATACACCCACACTTCCCATTAAATTTCCTCCAAATCCGTCCACAACTTTTTGAGATGTCGTGCTCACAGCCAAACAGACAGACCGGGGTGAAAACATAACCTCCGTCCACCTTCGGGTGGAGGTAATAAAGGGTAGTGTAATCACTTTTTGCTGCAATTGCTCTTAAAACAGGTGCAACTACCTCAATACAGCCTTTCATGAGGAACCTTAATGTCCCTTAAAATGCTTCACCAGAGCACTGGTACACTTGAAACCCCAATCAGTTACTCAACAACAGTCAACACTAAAATGAGCTTCTACTATCCCGACAATCGACGGTTTTTTGTATACATGATCGAGGTTCGTGGAAGAGCGACAGCAGAAGGGAAGGGAACTAAATGGAAAGGGGGGTAACACCAACATCAGAGTGGAAGTGAGAGATTGAGGGGAGGTGGAGGAGGACACGTTAATTTTATTAATTCATTTATTTATTTTGTGGACATCATTGAGGTTTGTGGAAGAGCTAGATCAGAATGGGGATGAATAAGCACGAAGAGTTATTACACATAATGCTTACAATTATTTCTTCCTGACTGTATCCAAATCACTGTCTAACTTTTGCAGCTTCATCAGTAATTAACTAATTAACACCACAATCTAAAACCCCCTAAAGCACTCGAGGAGAGTCTCAGGGGAATGTTTTTCCCCCCACTGAAAAGACAATCTGTTCCTTATTTACATGTAATGTCTATATCAGAACAGTACTTCTCTTCTCTCTCTGACCAATGATACATTCCTATTCAATAATAATTAATGACTATTAACATAAGACAAACGCGACTAGAGTTGATGAACTTTCAATCACACGTCTCAAAAAAAAACAAAAAAATTGAGTTCATTGATAAACCGAACAATGTTCAATGACTGATCCAACAGACCGATCATCTGACGGAATTCAATTCATAAAACCAAATGTCAACGAGCATTCTCAGGACCTGCCCAAATGTCTGAAGCTTTGTCTGCACCCCTGCGGTAATTAGGCTGAGACATGGCTATCTTATGTGAGATGAACTAATGAAGCCTTTCCAGATGAATTTACCCCAAGGATCAGTTCCATAACAACCTGCTTCCCTCCGCACATCGAGAGCTGTCCCAACCATTAAACAGTCGATTCTGTTCACAGACGCCGAGTGAGGCAAATTGTGCCAATTAGGATCGCTTGAAACTTTCTTGGCTTGGAAAGGAAATTTCACTGAATGTTAACTTTAACTTCCTCTCAAAAGCTGACAATAAGTGTTACATGGGTGAGAGTGCCAGAAACCATATCGCACACACATTAAAAAAAAAACCAAGGAAAAAAAAAAGACATAAAATGTCATAGCCCCCGTTGTTTTAGTAGTTTTGCTGTGTGGAGTAGAAGGGTTCGCCCATATTGATGAACAATTAAAATGGCCGCCAGTCTACCAGTCGGCCATCTTTGATCAGATCGCAAAATAAAGTGAAGGGCACGTGTATGCCATCATGTACTGTGCTTGTGACAAGTTTGAAAAAATAATCGGACCATGCATGTCTGAGAAGTAGTTGGGGACACATTTCAGTAACAAAATGGCCACCAGTCAGCCACCTTGGATCTGCTCTTTTTAAAAAAAATGACATTCTTATGTAAGCCACCAATCGTTATCTGTGTGCCAAATTTGAACATCATCGGTAAATGTATGTCCGAGAAATGGTCGAGGACGAGTTTGACACCGGATTTTTTTTATAACTAAAATGGCCGCCAGTCTGCCAGTCAGCCATCTTTGATCGGATCGCAAAATAAAGTTTGGTGCAAGTTTATGGCATTGTGTACATTGCTTGTGCCAAGACTGAACAAAATCGGACCATGCATGTCAGAGAAATGGTTGGAGACACATTTAAGTAACAAAATGGTCGCCAGTCGGCCATCTTGGATCTTATCTCGAAAAAAAAATGACGTGAATATGTAAGCCATCATGTGTTGGCTTTGTGTCAGGTATGAATAAAATCGGTCCATAATGTCCGTGATATGGTTGCGCACGCACGAACAGGCACGAAAATCGAGACCAAATCCATAAGCCCCCGTTTCGGACTAAGTCCAAAACGTGTTGAGAGTTATGACTGGTAAATATATACATATATATATATATATATATATACACTCTGGAAAAAAATAAGAGACCACGCCAAAAATTTTTTTAAATCAGCATCTCTACATGTATGGCAGCCATTCCATTCCAGTGTCTGTTGAATTCCAACACAGGCACACCTCATTCTACTTAGTGAGGTACTGATTAGGTGATCCCTGAACCGAATCTTATTTAACAAGGAAAAGTATAAAACCACTGCTGTGGTCATCACTATCCTCTTGCAATAGGACCAGCTGGATGGCAAAACAGTGTTAGTAGTACCTCAAAAGTAATAGGAATCAAAAAAATAACTATTGACATGCCTAAAGAGTTGAAAGGAAAAGTTTTGAGTGAGGAAAAGAAGGGTTCAATTCTGGCTTTACTGGCAGAGGGATACAGTGAGCGTCACGTTGCTTCCATCCTTAAAATTTCAAAGACGGCGGTTCAATAGAACAAGGTCAAGCAGCAGACATTGGGGACAACAAAGCTACAGACTGACAGAGGGCGAAAACGACTTTCCACTGACCGGGATGACCGCCAACTCATTCGAATGTCACTCAACAACGCGAGGATGACATCAAGTGACCTACAAAAAGAATGGCAAACAGCAGCTGGGGTGAAGTGCACGGCGAGGACGGTTCGAAACAGGCTCCTAGGGGCAGGGCTGAAGTCGTGCAAAGCTAGAAAAAGCTCTTCATCAATGAGAAGCAAAGAAGAGCCAGGCTGAGGTTTGCAAAATACCATGAGGATTGGACCATAGAGGATGGAGTAAGGTCATCTTCTCTGATGAGTCCAATTTTCAGCTTTGCCCAACACCTGATCGTCTAATGGTTAGACGAAGACCTGGAAAGGCCTACAAGCCACAGTGTCTCGCACCCACTGTGAAATTTGGTGGAGGATCGGTGATGATCTGGGGGTGCTTCAGCAAGGCCGGAATCGGGCAGATTTGTCTTGTGAGGACTCATGAATCAAGCCACGTACAAGGTTGTCCTGGAAGAACACTTGCTTCCTTCTGCTCTGACAATGTTCCCCAACTCTGAGGATTGGTTTTTCCAGCAGGACAATGCTCCATGCCACACAGCCAGGTCAATCAAGGTGTGGATGGAGGACCATCAGATCAAGACCCTGTCAAGGCCAGCCCAATCTCCAGACCTGAACCCATTGAAAACCTCTGGAATGTGATCAAGAGGAAGATGGATGGTCACAAGCCATCAAACAAAGCCGAGCTGCTTGAATTTTTGCGCCAGGAGTGGCATAAGTCACCCAACAGCAATGTGAAAGACTGGTGGAGAGCATGCCAAGACACATGAAAGCTGTGATTGAAAATCAGGGTTATTCCACAAAATATTGATTTCTGAACTCTTCCTAAGTTAAAACATTAGTATTGTGTTGTTTAAAAATGAATATGAACTTGTTTTGTTTGTATTATTTGAGGTCTGAAAACACTGAACTTTTGTTGTTATTTTGACCAGTTGTCATTTTCTGCAATAAAATGCTCCAAATGACAATATTTTTATTCGGAATTTGGGAGAAATGTTGTCAGTAGCTTATAGCATAAAACAAAAATTTAATTTTACTCAAACACATATCTATAAATAGTAAAAAAACCAGAACTGATAATTTTGCAGTGGTCTCTTAATTTTTTCCAGAGCTGTATATATGTATATACACATACACATGTATATACACACAAACACAATAAGATTTAGTGACTAGTTCTGCCCCAGATATATATTCAGGGTGTCCATAAAGTCTCTTTACAATTTAAAAATTTATTACAAAAGCAAATGAATAGATAAACCTGTGGAAATTATTACAAAATTAGGAGTAGATATTAAAGTTTTTGCCTCATTTAATACACTTCTATATGGGCACCATTAGTCGCACGAAGCACATCAAGACGGTATAAATTATAAAGAGACTTTATGGACACCCTGTATATATATATATACGTATATATTATATGTATATATATATGTATATATACAGGGTGAGTCAAAAGTAGCGCCCGATTTCTGTTTTTTCGGCTGTCAGATTCTTTCTGGGAAGTCATGTTGTTAATAATTGTTTTGCAGATTATTAATTTTCGTATCTTATTTATTTTTATTGATTTTGTTTTGCAGGTTATGCTGCGAGTTGGGAAAGTTACTGAATTTGCACCAAATTGAGCTTAATGGCACAATTAACAGACCCAATTGTGTCTACTGGGCTGCGATAACCCAAGAGTGACAGTTGAGAAGGAGGTAAATTTACCTGGAGTGACAGTTTGGGCAGCCATATCTCCATTAGGGATAATTGGACCCTTTTTCTTTGAGGGATCTGTCACTGTAAGAATTTACCTGGATATGCTGCAAACCTTCTTTTGGCCCAGGGTACAAGATCAGGACTGTTATTTCCAGCATGATGGAGCTCCACCTCATTATGGATGTTATGTTCGTCAGTGGCTTGATGAAAACTTTCCCAGAAAGTGGATCGGCCGCACCGGTCCGATCAAGTGGCCGGCACGTTCCCCAGACCTTACACCTCCAGATTTCTTTCTTTGGGGGTCATGAAAGACCTTGTTTATCGTGAAAAGCCTCGTACCATTCAGGAATTGAAAGCTCAAATCACTGCAAAGTTTGAGGAAATTGATATCGAACTCTGCAGACGTGTGTGCTGCTCTGTGCCTGCTCGGCTGCAATTGTGCATCGATCACGAGGGAGGGCACTTTGAAATTGCAAGTAAAACAGCTTGGTACAGTTCATAATAATTTTTTCTTGAATAAATGGTTAGATAAACATGTCATTCATTTTATTCTACCTTCTTGTACACTGTAATACAAATGGCAAAAAACAATCAACTGACAAAAATTGGGCGCTATCTTCTGACTCACCCTGTATATATAATATAAATATATAATTATGTAACTAACACAAAGAACGTACAACAAGGGGAGAAGGAGACAAGAGGGGCGGGAGAGGGAAGGAAAAAAACAGTGTGGAACAGATATTATATCTGTGGAAGGGAGAGGGATGAGGCAGGGTACATGGTAAACAAGATGGACACTACAGGGACTTTCAGGAAGGAAGGCAGGGAATTTGCAAGAGGTGGGTTTGTGGTGGATTAATGGGAGTAGAAGAGATCGTGGTTTTGATGGGAGAAGACAAGAGATGGTGGTGAACAGCTTTTTTGAAGACCTGGAGGGAAGAATGGGATTGAAGAGTGTGGGAGTTTGGTCCAAAGGCGGGGAAAAAAGAGGAATGGAAGAGTAAAGGTGAGCAGTTAGCAGTTGGGAATTGTAAGTAGTTGGTATGTTTTCGCTTCATGCACATCATCCGTGTTTTTATTTTTATTTTCTTACAGTTCTGTCAGTTGCCAAAACACTGCCCAAATAAAGGTGTGCATCAGAAGAGGGTGTTGCATGCTTGGAACAACATCACCCACAGGGCGGGTACTCTGCTTGTAGTTAGTAACTGCTTGCATATCCCTTGCATGCAATCACCCTCATCGAGCCTGTGACCCAATGACATCAGCAAACTCTTGGTATCTTCCTTCAAGATGCTTTGCCAAGGCTTTACTGCAGCCATTTTCAGTTGTTGTTTGTTTTGGGGGGTTTACAACTTTAATCTCCTCTTCAGCAATGTGAAATGCATGCTCCATTGGATTTAAGTAAGGAGGTTGGCTTAGCCAGTCGAAAACCTTCCACTTTTTTTCCCTGATGAGCTCCTTTGTTGCATTGGCAGTGTGTTTTGGGTCATTGCCTTGCTGCACAGTGAAGCACTGCCCAATGAGTTTGGAGGCATTTTCTTGTACACGGGCAGACAAAATGTTTCTGTGCACTTCCGAATTCATTCTGCTGCCATCATTAGTTACATCATCTATAAAGATGTGTGAGCCAGTTCCAGAGGCAGCCGTGCAAGCCCAAGCCAATGAAACGACCTCCACCATGCTTCACAGATGAGGTGGTATGTTTTCGATCATATGCAGATCATTCCTTTCTCCACACTTTCACCTTTATCTTGATCTCACCTGTCCATAAAACTTTGTTCCAGAACTCTACTGGTTCACCTCTGTACTTCTTGGCAAATTCTAATCTGGCCTTTCTATTTTTGGTGCCGATGAGAGGTTTGCATCTTGCGGTGCAGCTTTTGTAAATCTGCTGTTGAAGCCTTCTGCGAAACGGTAGATTGCGATACCTTCACCCCTGCACTCTGGAGGTTTTTGGTGATGTCACTGACAGTTGTTTTCGGGTTTTTTTTCACAGCTCTGATGATTTTTCTGTCATCCACTGCAGTTGTTTTCCTTGGCCGGTTTGGCCATCGTCTATTGCCGAGTACACTCGTGGCTTCTTTCTTTTTCAACATATTTCAAATTGTTGTATTTGCCGTGCTAAATGGTTCTAATTGAATTCTTCTGTTCTTTCAGCTTCCAAATTGCTTGCTTCTCTTTCAGAGACAGTTATCTGGTCTTCATGTTGGTTTATGCCTCAGGGAAAGGCAGACTCCCCGTAGACTTTGCCTTATATCCAAAGGCAGACTCCCAAGGGAAAAGCAAAGGCCAAAACTAGGAATAGACATTCACTGCTCTTTTATGTGTGAACAATCAATGCAACAAGAAACACCAGTCAGTCATTTGTTCCGATACTTATGCTGACCCAAAATGGGGGGACTGAACATAAAAAGTGCTATTTTTCTACAACGGTAAAACATACATGGTTAGAAACACCAATAAATAAAATCTGACATTCTGTACTCTTGCCCTCATATTCATCTTTTGATCACAAATCCAAATTTATTGAGTATACGGCAATAACAACACGTTTGACTTCACTGTCCCAAATACTTAAGGAGGGGGCAACTAAATAAGTGTGTGTGTGTGTGTTCTGAATCGAACCCCCTAACTTGATGAGGCAGCAGGGCACAGATCGAGTCCCATCACAGCGCTTGCTGCACACCTGCCAGCAACGAGTGTCACCTGCCACGTGAGCACATCGTCTCTGCCCTGCTGATCACCAGTCAGGAGGTTTGCAGCCAGGACATTAAATTCAACAAAAGAAGCACGCTGACTCTATGACAAGACGATGACGTAATGCCCATACATTGCAGACAGCCTGGCTTTGGAGGACAGCCAACACACACACACACACACACACACACACACACACCACACACACACACACACACACACACACACACACATCTGTGAGGCATGTATCTTTTCTATACATTCCCTCTCGACAAACAATTTGCAGCAGATGTCAACACACAAGGAACAAATTCACATTCATCCCCAAAGAGAAAATTAAATCTCTCGAATTCTGACTCGGTTTCTCTTCCTCGATCAAATGCTCTCTGGACTCGACGTGAAGTCTCCACGAGACAAGGTGCAATATAATTCCTGATATATCGAGATACCTTTCATGAAACTGAATAAGTTACATCACTGGGAGATGGCTCAAATCCTCCTCCGGTGACGCGTCTCCTCTGGTTTTTTTTTTTAGCACTTGTTGCAAAAACATTGTCTCCTTGGGATCCCCGTCATTGATGCAAGAAGGAGTGAAAGCCACATTAATCTGTGATGTCTATTTTCATTTTGCAGGGTTTTTAGACTCATGTAAAGAGTTGTTACACAAATCAAAGCACCACACACACACACACACACACACACACACACACACGCACGCAGGCAGAGAAACCAGACAACACAGAACTTGGCTTGAAACCAACACAGCGGATAACCTTTGAAGAAGTGACGAAACTTCCCAGGCATGTACTCCGGTACTTATGAAGTCACTTTGTCTCCACAGTCAGTGGAACAATTATGGTGAAATCTCACCCTCAGCTCCCACCCCTACCCATGGGGTTCATCCATGCTCTATCTTCTATTTCCAGATATTGAGTGTCAAATGTAGAAGCAGAAAATGCCATTTTTTAAAGTCTTGAGTACGATTCAGACAGGTACAAATTGAACTGCCGACATCCCCTGCCTCAGAGCAGACACGCTAACTTGTAATGCCACCGAGTACGGTTGATTCTCACAATATTTGTTTCCAGCTGATTCACTCTATTTCCACATGCTGCCACAGTAGGTCCAGAAAACCATGAAGTGAGGCAGTTCCTAGCGGACACTCCCGCCCTCCGGGCAACCTGTCTGCTTAAACTTCCAAAATCCCTCCGAGCGGGAGTACCCTTCTTGGCACAACTTCGGTGGGCAATTGACTGCGGCACATTCTTGGACGTGCACTTCATAATTTTTGTCATTTGTGAAAGGAATTGTGTTCATCACAACAAATCATACTCCGTTTCATGAGATAAAGGAAGATGATTTGTAATACCGGCTATCACCAAAGTTGGCGCCATTTCCATCACGTATCAATATTGGAGTTTTGGTGTCATCCACGTTTGCTCCATTATAACAAGAAGATTGTGACTGTGGCTATTACTATAAATGGAGAATTCAAACAGTGTATTGGGCATGACCGTTCCTGGGCAAACAACAGACTGGGCATCCTCCATCGATCCAAGTCTTTCGTTGGAAAATCAGAGCGACTCAGTCTATAAATCCTTTGTCCGTATCTCAATGGATGACTGCCCTTCCCGATGCGCCGATGCCCAAGCATCGCTTCTGTCTCTCCTGGATTTTGTGGAATTTGAAGTTCTCAAAGTTATTGGAATCTCCCGTGATCAAGTCAAAGCAACGGGTCAGTTGCTCTCACATCGGAGGCAGGTTGGTGGGCTCTGTTTTCTATCGTTTATCCTCTGATATTGCTCCCTTTTCTCTCCCAGTCCTTCAACCCTCCTCAGCAACTGCAGGACGTGTGTTCTTAAAATAACCTTCTTCTAATTAAGCCTCCAAAAGCCAGGCTGTCTGCAGGCCTCAACTCTTTATTCTCTCGCTTCTCCCATATATTGAACCACCTTCCAGAAGCTGTTCTGTCTCACTCTTCCCTCCAGGATTTCAAGCAAGCAGTGCACCGCTTTCTCTTGTAATCCCCAATTGTGACCCATGATCTTCAATTACCCCCGTTAACCTTTCCTAACCCAACAACATTGCTTCCTCATTTCAGTGTTTACTTCCGTCTTCCCTTTCCTCTTATCCGGTTCATTCATTCCTTTGATGCTTCCCTCACTGGCAGCTCTACCTTGCTCTTCCACGGGCCTCATTCCTCGAAAGAAAAAATAAATAGCAGTCTGGCCCATCCATTCATCCATTGGGACCATCCCCTTTGCAGAGCGTTGGTGCTGCCTAAGCAGTCTCCTTGGCTATTGGGAACAATACTGGACGGGTCACCACTCCGACACAGGATACCAGCAAGCTGGCACTCATTTTGCCGACCTCGGAAGGTTGACAGGCGGAGTCAACCCCACCTGGTATTAATTCAACAACCTCGTGGGATTTGAACTCAGGATCCTAGGATCCCAAGCCCACCACCATAACCATTAAGCCAACACCAGGCATATTGTTCTACACTATTGCAAAATATCTTGGGTTTTATCCAAAGCATGCGAGTACCGTTATTAACGTCATGCTATTCTCTCTTCACACTCTTCCTGAGAGCAGATTACTTTTAAAAGAGGTTATTCAACGACAAAAATATCGTAATATGATTGTGTCCTAACCCTTGATTGTAGAGTCTGCTGATCTTGCATCACATTTCGCATCTGTCCATGAATAGCATCGCTGCCTCGAGACCCCACAATGTACGCCATGGTACATCCCATAACCATGATGCTTCTCAGTCTTGCCATCTCTTCTTTTAATAAACAGAAACTTGGCTCACGGAAGAATTAAAGGACAAGGGGCAGCAGGTTCACAAAATAACAGAGGCTGAAAGTGGTTGAAGACATCGCACATGAGCGAATGAGCGGCAGAAAAGAAATGTGTAAGGGGAGCAGATGAGGTGGGTGAGGGGATTCATGAGAGTGGAAGGGAGTCGTGGGACATCTGGGAGGAATAATGAGAAGGTGATTTATTTACTTATTTATTTTTGTATACAAGGGGTCAAGGCTCGTGGAGGAGCAAGAACACAGAACAGAACAGGATGCAAAATAATAAAAGGAACCGCAGAGAGGAGAAAGCACAAACAGAAGGGTTGAAGGACAAAATAGAGGGAGACTTGGGACAAACAATGGGTGCGAGGAGGAATGGGGGCAGGAGAGGATGCATGGGGTGGACAAGATGGACACATAAGGAAACTCTCATGAGGGGAAAATGGAAATTTGGAAGAAGGTGGGCTTGGGGGTGGAGTGGTGGGGGTTAATAGGTTACACTCTTGAAAGACTGAGAGAGGGACATGAGACAAAAGACACCATAACATCAGTGTACTTAACTACCCACACACCATCAGTTGGTCAGCAATGTCAAATAACACACACACACAATTGGATATATTTGACGAACATATCCAAATACCCGATATGAGAAGCAAGATTAATGTTGCACAAAGTTACTATTCTGCAAAAGCATTCAGACCGCAATGTATGAGCAAATGTCATTGTTTCTGATGCCAATGGAAAAAAAATCACACGCACAATGCAAATGTATTAAGCAACCTGTTCATGCCGATACCGCAGGAGGACAGAAACCGTTGTCACTCAAAGCACTATCTGCAGAAATCCTTTTTATAATGACACGTCTGTTTGTTTTTAACAGCTGCTTTGAATACTAGCCTTTGATGGCATTACCTTTTGTTTGCAGAAAGAATACTGCATTTGATCATTGATATTTTACAGGTTTAATGGAGTGCGTACGTGTGTGAGTGTATATAGAGTGATGGTGTTGGAAATGTACACTAGGTGAGAGCATATATGTACACGTAGACGTAGGAGACCCGAGGAAGAGTTATTTCAAGCAATTCTAGAAGAGGAACTTAAGGGAGCCAAGTGGGAGATCATAAAGACAAGAGACGAGATCGATAAAGTGAAGGAAGAACGAGTAGAGATGGGGGAGGGGGGCACAGCCAATTAAGGGAGAATTGATGGAATGTGTTGAAACGAGGCTTAAAGTTCGAGGTCTCGTATCCTCTCCACGTGTTCCTGCATTGCAGGTATAGGTGGAGAGGATACGAGACCTCGAGGCGAACCAGGATGAGGAGAGTCCGGTCAAGTTATGACGGCGTGAGCTGACACGGGTGCATGGTGTGAATGGGTGTGTGTCGAGTTTGGGGGGAATAAAGGACCTGGGGTTTCTTGGAGTGATGAGAGGAATCGAGTGCGTGCCGGGTGTGCAGAGAACGAGTGTGACGAAAAGCACACCGGAAGTGAGTGGTATGGAGTGCATGAGTGAGTGCAAGAGCGAGTGCAAGAGCGTGGGACATGCACCGACTCGGACGGGTGGTAGCCGTTAGTCTGACTGAAGGGAGGAGTGAGCCTCCTGACCGTGGGAAAATTATAATGAGGAGTTTGAGGACTGTTTCAATAAAGGTAACCACAGCGTATATCTACTCGTGGTTGACGACAGAAATTAAGCATTGTGCTGGAGCTTTGAAAAAACTGTCATAAGTACCGACATCCATCGAAAACCAAGAGATTATTTACCACATAATCAGCGAACAGGATGAAAGCTCCCTGGCGCACAATCTCCTCATTGCAAAGGATCTGTTGCACGGGTTCAGTAGGAATCTCTGCTGGACCGGGCCTCATGAGTGGCAGCTTGGATCCCGAAAGGCAGGGTCTCCTATAAATAAGGGACAAACAAAATATAAGTTTCTTCTCCACAAAGCAGAACATCATTGTACCGACAAAGCACTTCCCTTTCATTTGGCTCAATAAGTGAGTGATTGAAGGACCAATGTGAGAAAACCACAACTGCAGCTACATGTTGTTGCCAGCATCGGGTTAGTAAAGTTATAGTTTTGACATTTATGTATTCGTGGATAGCCAGCTGAAGCACTGCCAAGGCCTTGCAAATAATGCACACAAGTAGATTCTGTGCCGGTGCAATAGTGTACAGGTTTGAAGAAGTTCACAAATGTGAAAGCAGAACCATCTGAGTACTTCAAATGCCTATCAAGCTTTCACAAAAGACCATTGTCAAAAGATAACAACGCATAAAGTCCAAAACACATGAACCAAATTTCCAGCTTTCACAAGAAAGCTTTCCCAAGTTTACAAGAAGCCATCGGCATCCTCACATTTCAGTGTGCAAGACCCTCTGCCACCAATTGTAGTCGGTACGATCAGAAAGCATAAGCAGCAGTTGGCACCAAAGCAATACGGGGCACGGATGCCTCGAGATAATAGCTCCGGCTAAAGCGCTCAGCCGTCGGAGCGAGTACAGGTTGCGATCCTCTTTCGCCTTTTCTTCAAGTACTTTGCCTGACACTCCTGCAACTTGCCTAAAAATACCTATAATTACAAAACAAGACAACCGCATCTTCATTAGGTGTTCCAAAAGGGTGTGAAATACTGTACTAGTGCAAGGGTACATGCCTGCTGGGTGATCATGACACCCTTCAATTTCAAAAAACATCCACCATGGGGTCACGAACAACGGTCGTAAAAAACAGAAATTGTTGTTTTTATCCAAGCCAGCACACACACAGTGGCATTTGGTGAAAAATATACATTTAATCAGACAAAACACATCGACAGCAATGAAGCACAAAGACTCTCGACAGTTTTCAGTACTGACACGAAGAATGTGCAAGAAAAAGCTGAAAGTCCACCTCCCCCCCACCCCAACCCCAAAACGGAAACCGTTTAGGGAAAATAAAATTCAAAAATTTTTTTTCATTTGGAAAGCTTCCCTTTAAACCGCTGACCAAAAAGTTTCCACAAAGGCCGAGACGGTGTCTGGGCAGACGGGTAAACGATCACAAGACGGTACCTGACTTGAACATGTGTATCAAGCACATGAGCAATGCTGAAAGCTGCTGGGCAAACATGCACTGACATTGTAAAGGCCCTGAAGAAATCTCTTCTCTCGCCGTGCGCTCAAACAGGATGCCGACCAGTTGGAAGAGAAACCTGTGGCACAATCGCAACACCTCTACCATCTCCGGCCTGGAGGCGACGGGCACCCCTGCTCAAAGGAAGGTTTCAGTTCACAGAGTATGGACATAGTTCGTTTTAAAATTATATGGCAATTTAACAGGCTGTACAATATTTAAAAGGCCGTTCTGTGAAGACGAGGTGGTTTGCAGAGATAATTGTCTCGTGATACTCGAGTCTCGCACATCTCAAGGTCACTCGCTGATACTCGAGACTAGAGTCCATGAAAGATTAAAAGGTTATGTGGACAAATGTTAAATCAGTTCTTTGAAGTAACAGAAGTTAAACTTGAATTTTTGGCTTCAGCTTGAAAGGTCAAAAAGAAACAGACATTTACAAATTTATAAAAGGGCAAAGGAGACATTTAACAGATACTAGCATAACCCGCGCTCTGCGCGACATGTTGGGGTGGGTGTGTTTGAGAAAGGAACTGATGCAGAGTATCAGTAGTAATTTTACTTTAATGCAGTAAGTGGAATACAATTTCACTGTTTCAGAACCATTTTATTTACTTTTTTTTGTACCATGCACCTCATATGGTCTTCGAGATAATGTAAGCCGAATATCACGTTACTCGAGCGCAGAACAAAGTCAAAGAGAGTGCGACACGAAACCACAAACTCGGAAATAATATATAAGATATATATATTGTTTTTTTAGGATAATTTTTCATGTGTTTTAATTATACATTTGATTTTGCATTAACAAGGGGGATAATTTGGCCTTAAGGGGATTAAGCGAGAATTTATGTTAAATATTTTAAACCATCTGAGAAAATATAATTTGATGCAAATGCGTCGACGAGTGTGCCTCCGCCAGTATTAGACGTCAACCCACAATTAACAGTGAATCTCGATTAAAGGTCACATGAAAAATTAAAGATCACATGATAGAACACGGGAGGAAAAAAGATGGATAATTAATAGAGAGAAAACAGCAGATGCTTCCAAGCTCGAGTTATGATCTGCAACATGATTTTCAAAGGTCACATGATGACCTTTGACCTACGAGCTGTCGAACCCAACATTGAATCGGTTCATCTCTATGTTACACGGTCCATATTCGTGCCAAGTTTGGTCAAAATCCCTTCGGTGGTTCACAAGTTATTGCAGCAACAAAGATTTTCAATTTAAGGGCACATGACCAGAGAGACCTTTGAACTTTGGAACCCAAACTTGAATCGGTTCATCTTTTTATTACCTCCACCACCGAAGGTGAAGGACGTTATGTCTTCACCCCTCTCTGTCTGTTTATTACTTGCAAAACCGAAGATTTTTCAAGCATATTGGTTCGTCGATTTTGTTGTTGTCTGTCTGTCTCTGTCTGTCTTTCACCTACAGGTCACAATTTTAAACCGCTTCACGAAACTTCATCACATGGTGGAGTCTGTCATAAGAAAGAGCCTATTGTTTTTGAGGTCAAAAGGTCAACATAGGGCAAAGGTCAACAACTTCGGTGAGATTTCTAAAATCCTCATTTTTCATCAATTGACTTGAAATTTGATGAGGAGTTGCATATCAGGTCACTGAATTCAACCACCAATTATCTAAGAGAGCTCCGCGTTGTTCTTCTTCTTCTTTTTCTTTTCTTGTTGTTCTTGTTCTCTTCTTCTCTTGTGAAGACAAAACCTTTAGGACTCGGCTCTTTTATATACAGGATCCGGATCTCCTAAAATACTAAACACCTGTACACATCCTCGCATTGAGGGTGCCTTTTGAGAGCGTCTATCATGAACTTTTAAATATATTCGGACATTTGCTTTAAAGTTTCGAAAAGTTCACGTTACTATTTAAAGATTATTCCATTTAATGTTGTATTTTCGTAAATACACTATTTTCTCGTCATGAACGATGATCGTCCATGACGGGTCTCGCTATTGGCTCAATCAAGGCACGTGACGAAATATCGGAAGTTTTTTTTTTCTTCTTCTTCTTCCTCTTCTTGTTCTTTCGGTTCTTCTTCTTCTGGTGAAGACAAAACCTTTAGGACGTGGCTCTTGGACACATTTGTCCTTGTTTTTGACCATAGAGACCATATTTTTGATCATATATTTAAGGTCAAATTTGTTTCATGGATTTTGCAAGTATCGTGCTCTGCACGACGACGACTTCTTGTTGCGTGGTCGCTAGACTACCCTTATTCTCAGGCTTTCCGTCTGTCTGTATGTCTGTCTGTTTGTTTGTATGTAATGGACAGCTCTGGAGGCCAGAGGAGTCAACCGATTTTGATGAAACTTGACTGTTAGGTTCATACCAGGATCTAGTTGTATGCTTTTGAGCACCGTTGCTATGGACGCCACCGTTGCTTAGCAACGGGACTTTGAATTTTTTTTCGAAAATCCGAAAAAAAAAAAATCGAAAATCAAAAATCGGCTTCCCGCGCTTTTATGCGCACTATAATAAACTCTTTGTCAAATATTTTCAGCCCGATCCGTCAAAAACTGTATGACTAGTATGCAATTATATAGCAACCACCCTGTCGCCTACTGGCTTGTTTTGTCTGTCTGTCTGTCTGTGTGCAGGATATCTTAAAAAGTTGTGAACGGATCCAGATGAAATTTTGTGGACAAGTTGGGTGTGTGACAAGGATGAAGTGATTCGATTTTGGTGAAGATCCGGATCCGGAAACGACTACTATAATTTTTTTTCACGATTCTTCACCATCGAGAGATCGGACTGAAAAGGATTCATAGCACGACATCTCAAGAAGTTGAAGACGGATTTGGACGAAACTTGGTGGACATTTCAAGTGTGTGATGGGGAAGAATTGATACAATTTTGGTGAAGATCCGAATCTGGATCCGAATTTTTTTTTCAGCGATTCTTCACCCATTGCGAGATAGAGCTAAATCGATATATAGCACGATATTGGACAAAAAGTTGTGGACGAGTTATGACAAAACTAGATGGATGAGTTGGTGAGGTGACAATAACAATGCGATTCGATTTGGATTCAGGTCCGAATCCAGATCCGGATACGAGGATTATTAAATTTTTAAAGTGATTCTTCACCATTGAGAGATGGGGCTAAAAATGATACTTGGAATGATATTTCATAAAGTTATTGGGATCGATATGTTCCACTGGATCAGGCATTGCGTGGCGGAGGTATGCGCTCTACCGAGTGCCCTTCCAGTTACAGTCTGTACTTGTCCAAAGCTTGGATGAAATCCCTTCAGTGGGTCACAAGTTATCGT
>CM068963.1:4738707-4751199 GCA_035128595.1 Eptatretus atami
AAAAAAACAATCATGGAAAGTCAGACGGACAGACAACCCAAAAACAAAAGCAAAACCTGAAACCTGGATTCTCACAAGACATCGATGCAACGACAGAAATGTACAACTGAAGGATGATGTTAAAGCCACCATGACAGGTCACATGACAGGAGTAACAGGCCTTAACCCAGGGTCTTACCGACATAAAGTCTCCTCTGGAGAGTCTTTGCACAAAGCTTCCTCTGCTGGTAAATCACCCTGACCAGGTGGAGTGTGGACGGTAAAAAAGCTGGAAGTCTTGGATGATATGCACAGTGTCGGGATGTGGACGAGGTGACAGCTGGAGAGTTCCTGAATCCGAGACAAAATAATATCTTCGGAAGAATGGGAGATGAGAGTACGGAGGAGGGCCAGCACTCCGGCAAGCCACTTCGCCACCGTCTTTTCGCATTCCTGTAGCGGGACAGGCATCCAGGTTAGGCCGTTTTGCACAAGCTGGAGTCTCATTCCCCAAAACACTGCAGCAGCCAAAAGTGGTGTATAGATGTTTGCATAAGTGTAAGGTGGACCGTTCATGTGAAGGAAAACCATCCCAGGCTCAGAGGAACAAAAAAAAAAAGGCAAACATTTTCAACAAAGGTACACACGCAGGTTCTCACTGCTTCTCAAAATGAAATGCTGCAAGTCGAAGCAGGCCATTCTATTATGTATGAAAGTAAATATAGTAAAGAATCTTTTGAATCCCAAACCAGCCGCAACCCCACAAGAAAACAAATATTTCAACATAAAAACAGACTCTAAAGTAAGAATTTCATCCTGATGTACAAATGGATGTTTGCTTTATTCCGGTGCCACCCCCGAAATCAAAGATTTCACTGATTTTTTTCTTTCTTTGGTAATGAGACGGGTCTTTTTTCGACCTGCACGTTCGTGCTTCTGTTCCACAAACATAACAGCGATTGGTTTGTCGACATGAGTTTGAAGATGCTCAAAATACTTGCTCGAGTCGCGCGTCCTCATCACACAACATAAAACGTGTTGGCGTTATGGGGATAATAAATAAGATAAACTGCATTACAATGTCATGAAAGACTAACACGACGAGTGTAAAATGACAAAACACGAGATTAAATGTTTACATTCACCGGTGGTTTATTATTTGAAACTTAGTGTCCCGAGACGTGAGACAATGGAACACTCACTCATTTTCCAACATCACAGCGTGCGTCTCGCACTCGCTTCGGAGCTGTCGAGCCGAGGATTGAACGTCCGCCCAGATATAGAGGGTTTCAGAGCTATCTCATAATTCCGTGTGCACCACCATGTTGGTTGTGTTCATATACTTGGCAACGATAGTATCAGTAGCTCCACAGTCGAGCACGTTTGTCTCGTTATTCTGACAATGCAATTGAAGGTTACGCTATTCATTGTCCTCGTTTGGTCTTGTTTACCTTTTCTCACTTGTTGAGCTTGCCAACCAATATGGCACCCAAGAACTGCATCATGGGTCATCAATCACCCCTCTATAAACAACCATCCTTGTGTTTTGCGAACGGGGTGATTCGCCAATGCGTGCGCCGTCCCTCGGACGGACGTCAAACCGGGAATCCCATCTGCCGGCATTACTTGGTGGACGTTAAAAATCCCACAGTGTCCTTCACGAAGAGGAGTTGAGTTATCTCCGGCACCCTGAACGAATTACAAGTTCCATCACACTCAGTCGAGTGACGAAGTGGTGAAAACCAACAAACTGCTTCGGCAGAACCAACGATCGGTGGAGAGCATGGCGCACCAGACAAGCGGATATGGAGTGTGTCTGCAGTTTCCGCAGCTCAAAGAGGATGGTGCATCGATAGCACGTTGACCGTTAAGCTGTCTATCTCCTAGGTTTGATTCACAACCCATTATGAACTGTCAGATTCGAGCCGAGCAGGCAGGGCGTTGCATCACAAAGTACATCATCCACCGGGCGGAAGTTATGCTGGGTGTCCCGTCTGCTCGAGCTAGTCGGTGTACGTTGAAGATCTCATCGTGTCACTTGGGGGAGTAAGCGAGTTATCGTCAGCACTCTGAACAAATTACAAATTCCTGGTCAAATAGCATTCAGTCCAACTCCAGGCCAGCCAGTTCATGCGACACTTGGGCCAAAAACATTCCCCGGACGACACCACATAATCGGGCCCATCAAAGTAGTCATAATGGTAGTTGCAGTCATAGTGTAGTTGGTAATAGTAGGAGTAGTAGAAGTAGTAGTAATAGTCGTGTGCAAGTATGCAGTTTTAATGGTCGTAAATGTTCAAAATGTTAGGGTTAGGGTTTCGGGTAAACATCAAAAGATGCTTGAAATGACGACATATATCAATTCATAAATATATAAAAAAATAATTTTACAAGTTATTTATGTAAAAATAATTAATGTTTGAACGCCAGCAAACTGATAGCCGGGAGACTTCATTTCACTGCAATACATGCAGATTATTAATCGAGGCGTCAGGGTTAAAGAGACGGTCATCAACCATGACGTGTTGGACTGCTGCGATGCTATGGGCCATTCGTGGGGGAAAAACACCTGACGAACGCCTACAACGGCACAAATGAAAACCAGGATAGCGTCCAGGTTATTAACAGGTAACGATAACGTACGGTTTTCATACGAGCACAAGAATGCACGCAAAATAGAAATGAGAAGATAAAACAAATGTCACATTTAAGAAGCCGCAGTTTAATGGGAAATCTTCTGCATCAGAATGGACAGAAAGCGGTTATTTAAAACAAACAACCGATCCGTGGTTCCCTTTAGTGGTCCCCTGCTTAAAATGAACAAAAAAAACCCCAACAAAACAACAAGAGCGTGAAGGTAAGTTTATCTGATGCAACTATTCATTCCTTCAACAATATTCCAATACGAGAAGTTTGCTATCCGATTCAAGTAATAAAGCAACCCATTTCCGTGAACGATAAATTACCTTCCTTCTAAACATTCATCATTTGCATTGCCGACTGGATGGCAAGACGGGCTGCGAATACTTAGAATGTCTTGAAATCAGTGGATTTTTTTCCCCAAAAGGAAACGTTGCTTGGGATTTGTCATGGCAGTGCCTCACGCAATCCTCACGAGTTCAGGGATGAAACGGCAATGAGCAGCAGATTGCAGCTAAAAGTGCCGCAGGTGCACAAACTGAGAATCTATCAATATTGGAAGACATACATGAGTGAGAAGAAGAAGAAATAAAAATTAATCCCTCACTCATCCCTTCCCATTCGCCTCATCCCTTCCCCTTCCTCTCACCGACCCACCCACCGAGATGCACACCTGAGATCCGCCGGTTAGGCCTAAGTCACATTTGCCACGGCGGCCGTGGGGTCTCCAAAATCTACGGCTACTAGCAATTATAGGGCGGCCGCAGTATTTCCACGGTCACACAATGTAGCAGTCACATATGTTTTTATTTTTCGGAGAGCCGCACGGCGTATTTATAAATTGTGGAGACCGAAAACGTGGGGTTGCCGTACGGTCTTTGATTTGATGTCGCACGGTGACCTTAGGGCGTTCCTGCGGCGGCCATAGAATTTTCAAGGCAGACGCAAGGTAGCCTCAAGGTGCCCGCAGGGGGACCACAGGGGGCCCTAAGGCGAACGTGCGGCCAGACGGACGGTAACGAATGGGTTAATTTTTATTTTATTTTTTACCAGTTTTTTTTTTTCGGCTTGTCGAATTGCTACGGCGAACGTAGAAATGAAAAAAGTTATAACTCCACGCTATAATTCCACGGCGACCTTACGGCCTGTAAAATATAGCCAAACGGCGTAGGGCCACCCTGAGGCCACCTCAGAAACTCTGCGGCCGCCGCACGTTTGTCAATTCAGAGGGCGTACGGCCGCCGTATCCTCGCCGTAGAGCAAATGTGACTTAGGCCTTAACAACGCTGTGAAATACAACGGAATATGATGCTCGCAAAAGAGACCACTGCCAGCACTGAGCTGTGGTAATCAATTCAGAGAAGGCATTACAATGAAGAACTCAATTAGTTTGTGGGAAACAGTCATAAAGCCAGAGTGACAGATCCCTGCAGCATGATTATCAAAAAAATGCCCAGAGGAAATAGCATGCTGCAAATCTTCGATCGTGAACAAAAACAAAACACTTTTTGCAACACAAAACGAGGTTTCAGATTTTCAACTGCAGAGAAAATAAAATATACATTTCTCAACACGAATCGATGAAACAGCAAAACCGTTGTTTACTTTGGCCGATTGGAGAAAAAGCAAACCCATCAAACACTGTGTGGCAAATCCAAATGATCACTTCGATCAGAAAATTAAAATCAATTGAAGCAAAACAACAATTCACCTGCCAAGCACACACAAACAAGAAGAAAATAATAACAGCAGTTGAATGGCCAATGAAGGGTGACATGGATAGTGTTGAAGATAAAGGATGCTGTGGTTGAAAAACAATGCTGAGAGTGCAAATAGCAAGCCTAGAAGGTAAAATGGGTGATTATAGTGGAGAGGATAAGGAGACCTGTGGGAGGCTTTGGCGACGGCCAACCGAGAGGGCGACGCGGGCAACTGTCGATTGAGAGGGCGACGGCCAACCGAGAGGGCGACGCGGGCGACTGTCGATTGAGAGGGCGACGCGGGCGACGGCCGACCGAGAGGGCTGCGCGGGCGACGGCCGACCGAGAGGGTGGCGCGGGCGACGGCTGACTGAGAAGGCAGCGCGGGCGACCAATAGGGCGGTGCGGGCGACCGAGAGGGCTGCGCGGGCGACGGCCGACCGAGAAGGCGGCGCGGGCGACGGCCGACTGAGAAGGCGGCGCGGGCGACGGCCGACGGCCGACCGAGAGGGCGGCGCGGGCGACGGCCGACCAATAGGGCGGCGTGGGCGACCGAGAGGGCGAGCAGGCGACGGCTGACCAAGAGGCGGCGTGGGCGCCGGCCGACCGAGAGGGGAGCGCGGGTGATGGTCGGCCGAGAGGGCGGGGCGTGCGACGGCCGACCGAGAGGGCGGTGCAGGCAACGGTAAAACTGCCTGCTGTGCGGTTGACCATTAACCTGTATGAGGAGCAGCATTAAAATGAAGACAAAGCATTAGGGCACACAGATTCCAGGAAGGCGAGAACAACATTGCCAGGGCAACAACGACAATTCCAACGATAGGGCAAAATGAACAACGGCACTGAGCAGTGTGACCACTTATTTTCATAAATGCCAAGGTGAGCCAATGAAAAAAGCCAAGAATTCACGAGGTTTCGGAAAAGCGATGATAATAGAAAACCTATACACCAAGAAAAGCAATAGAAAACCAAGACGCCAAGGTGAACAATGAATAGCCAAGATCTTGTGAAAAAAGCCAAGGAGTGGTCACACTGGCACCGAGGGGCAGATGCGAACAACGGCAATTAGAGGACAGCACAACAAAGGCAACGAGGGGGCAGCATGAGCAATGGCAATGAGAGTTCAGCAGTGACGTGAGAGTGACAGCGATGCTGCTAATGAGAATTGAGGCAATAATGGGATGGCGTGTGAAGAATGAGGAATTGAAAGTGGAGGTGATAAAGGCAGTGAAGGAGCTCACGCGACGGTTGTGCCAAAGACAAAGCAAGTAAAAGTCATATGCCACCTTGAGAGAATTTATTTTGATGCAGTAAACTCACACATGGATTACATTTATCCACATATCTCCGCAAACACATCTCGTTCATGCTGTGACACGATTTACAGTTATTTCACACCATCGCAGGTTTATGTTGGCAACGTTTTTCTGAAAACTCTTGCACGGTCGATGTGCAAGAAATGGTGGTAATTGTCCAACACAGTTGGTGAGTTTACCTTCACTTCAAACAGTATTACAAGGATGCAGGTTTAAACTTTTTGTTTCATGTATACCACTGTGTATTTCGCATTTCCTTGTTCAAAGAGCAAGCCTGGCACTGGCTTAGTGTTTAGGGTGGCTGGCTTGGGATCCTAAAGTCCTGAGTTTGAGCCCCGTTGGCCACTGAATTAACATCAGGTGGGGTTGCCTCAGCCTGACATCCTTCCAAGGTCGGTAATAGGGGCACTGCATCAGTGGCACAGCTGCGTCCCTAACCAATAATGCAACCAGCAGCCACAGGCTGCACACAAGAGTGTGAGTGTGCGTGTGTGCGTGCGTGTGTGCGCGCGTTCAAAGAACAAAGATTGTCACATTTAAAGCCAACACAGCAATATGTCTGAACAACCTGATCTCCGATGGTGAGTAGGGACTCCAGCTTGGAAAACCTTCTCTCTTTGCAGATGATTCCTCATATTGTTTGGTATTGTATACTTAATCACAGCCCCAACCACTCTTTTTAAATGATGATCAATAAGAAACTGACTTTTGAAAGAAAATAAAAAAATCATCACACAGCTTCTACTATATTAAAACGCCCTCAGTAAGCTGTCTAGCCTGGGTTTGAATCCGGACCTAGCCATAAACTGCCATTCCGGTATTTCACAGGCTGGGTGATTCATCAATGTGTGTGCCGTCCCTCAGATGGACGTTAAATGGAGGTCCCGTCCGCCGACATTAATTGCTGGACGTTAAACATCCCACGGTGTCCTTCGCAAAAAGTCGGCGAGCTATCGCCGGCACTCTGAATAAATTACAAATTCCTGCCCTAACCACCAGAGGGCGTTTACTCCAAACAGTATTAAAAGGATGCGAGTCAGCAGCACAGCCATGTCATCAGCCAATGATGCTCCCCCGCAGCCTTGTGCTGCGTACGAATGAAGAATAATTTGTTGTGAAAAATATAACAAAAGACGATGCACTTCAAAAAAAGTTTTAAAAAAATAAAAAAAATGTAATATATATATATATATATATATATATATATATATATATATAAATATAATTAATAAAATGAGCCACTACATGGTCGAAGTGACTTTTCAACTTTCCGAGTAATTAGTGTGAAGGAAGCCACATCTTGCCTATATGGGTCCCTGATTGGCGAAGACATATCACATGTTTTTTCACAACCAACCTGGTAGGCCACAAGGCTCAAGCATGGCTGTTTCGACAGAAATTGAGACTGGATTGACTGAAGTGACGGGAGATTGACTGAGGTTTGGATACAACACAGGAAAGATGGGCCAAACTGGCCATTTCCTGTGTTTGATGCTTTCTTCTTTTTTTTTGTACAAGTTGTGCACAGTTTTCATTGCTGCCTGGACCGCGTGCACATTGAAGTGTGCACAGAGTGACTTTTACTCCTCCTGTGACATCTTTACTAATGCACACATTTTCATCGATACGCATTTGCGACTTTTCACGAGACCTTCAAGTGATAAAATAACGACATTTAAAAAACAAATTGCGTGTGGTCATGAAAACGAGAGTCACACGTCACGGTCGAACTCACCATACTGACAGGAGCTGCAAATAAGGTTTTGAGGAGAATGTCCACTGGGCGCAGGGATGACGGAGCCAACTCCTCGAAGAGAGTGTTCAGAACACCAAGAGCCTCTTTACACTCGAGGTTGATCTGGAAGCGGTGAGCAAAGGATGTGGGGACATTAAATGGCAGATAAATATAATAAAATAATGAAATATAAGAAATTAAACATTACATTTCTTGTCAAATCAAGGTAAGCGGGAAGTCGCCATGGCAACCCTGTTCGGTGTGGCTAATTATATTTCCATCTATCTGACTTGCAAGTACAGCATGCCCTGAAGCAATCGCACATCACAAATGATTCAAAACTGTTTAAATTACTCTCCAACGACGCCATTTTCACCAAAATTTAAAGATAATGGAGGAACTTGTGCATAAACCACAGGTGGGTTCAGGGCAGTCCAAAATTATCAATATTTTCACAGTGCTACACAGAGAGCAGCTATTTTCAAGATCTCACCTTCCCCCAAATGATTACTGTTACGTGGAAGTGGGAGGAGGTGTGGGCCGGGTGGGTCGATAACTCGTAGTAACTAGTAAGAATAGTATGGACTGGACCGCGTTCTTGAGTAGGTTAATTTACTCCTGTATGAGGGATCTAGCAGATGTAAATCATACGGTAAAACGTGCATCGAGGAGACGGAGATTGTAAACAATAGAGCAGAATAGGGTAAGGTTATGTTGTAAGGCACCAGGAAGTGCCACGTGCTTTCCCTGACCACCATCATGAAAAGTACGGCCGACGGACTGCAAGCCATGGCGATAAAGGGAGCTGTGGAGCCCTGGAGAGAGGCAGAACCTTTTTGATAGGGGACGGCCCAGAAAATGGCACCGCCCACAACAGCAGATGGCCAATAAGATGGAACCACTGTGTATGAGGGTGATCCCGGAGGTGATAAAGGCCTCATCCGCACATGCGTGGAGCAGAATAGAGTTGAGTTTTTGGTATGGAGGAGACGATATCTATCTATCTCTCTCTCTCTCTCTCTCTCTCTCTCTCTGTTTGGCTGCCTCCCTAATCTCCTGGCCTCATTGCCATCGCACCCCGAGCCTCACTTTGTCTTGTACCACACACACTCATACCTGCGTTAAGCCCTCGCCTGTTTTCCCCTTCATGGTTGGAGTCGAATATTTTGGCGCCAGAGTACGCTGTTTCTATCATTGTACAGAAGTTTGTGTATTCCTTCTTCCCCTTTTGTGTCTTTTGACGCCCAGATATGTTCCATATTTACTGATCATCCTGTTCTTCCTTATCCGCAGTATTTCATTTATAATAAACCATTTTGATTTTGCTTCTGTATCATTTATTTGATATTGCTTCTCTCAAAATTTTGCTTCTATATCCATCTTGTCCACCCCGTGCATTCTCGCCTACCCCTCAGTGTCACCTACATCCCTTTTTTTTGTCAGTCTCCATCTATTTTACCCTGCTGTTGGTGTTTCCCCCATCTCCTATTGCCCTTTTGTTTTGTTGTGTCCTGATATGTTCTGTGTTCTAGCTCTTCCACGAGCCTTGACGATGCATGCAAAAACAAATAAATAAATAAAATAAACACGGAGAGGGCAGAGGGTGCAAGACGAGAAAGGAGACAGAAGAAGACAGAGACCACCGACCTGTTCACAATGGCAAAGTGATAGGCCTATGGACTCGGCCTCATTGAGGGAGAATCCAATTTTTTTTAATCCTTGGTTTACTTCTCAACCGAGCAAGATGTGAGGCAGTGGTGCCAGCCCAGAGGGGAGAACAGGACTCCATCAAGCTGTGGACGGAGGTCTTGCAGGTGGATAGTAGCTCAGGTGTGCCAAGGATGGACTCTGCATGATGGAGGATGCCCAGTCAACGTCTGGCTTTGGAGGCCAATTTTGAAGTGTGGCTTGCCCAAGAGAAATCCTGGCTGAGAGTGAGACCCAATAGTTTGAGTGACTGAACTTCTTTGAAAGGGTTGTTGAGAAAGAGGATGGGAGGGTTTGGAGAACGGTCCATTCAGAGAGAGTGAGACAGTAAGAGCGTGGGATTTGTGTGTGTTAAAAGTAATTCCAAGTGTTTGACCAGTTTGAGATTTTTTTCCAATGTCTGAAAAGGGGGAAGAGGCTGCTGCCTGTCTGTCTGTCTGTCTGTCTGTCTGTCAGAAGGATGAGAGATGTCACGGCAGAGTTGGGAGTCATCAGCAAATAGATAAAGAGGGTTTTCCAGAGAGTCCGTGAGATCGTTGATGAAGATTAGGAATCGATGAAGACCAGGATTGAGGCTCAGAGAAGAGCGAAGTGAGAAAGGTTAAAATAAAATGAAACACGATGAAAGGAGGTTCGTGGGTACATTGTTGGACAAAATAAGTCAGGAAATGAATCAAAGGAATCAGGAACACTTGCATCTGATCCACAATTCTTAGAGCCTGGAAGTAAATAAATTAACAAGTCTTTCAACCATGAAAAATCTCACACTCGGTGCGACTCTCTGAAAGGACCGCCTGACAAACCATCCCATATACTTCCTTAAGAAACCTCTTGAAGAAATTCAGTCACTCAAATTTTCAGGCCTCGCTATCATCCAAGATCTTTCTTGGGAAAACAACATCCCCAAGTTGGCCTCCAAAGCTCGCAGACTGGGCATCCTCCATCGTGAAAAGCTTTTCCTTGGCAAAAGTGCATTTTTATTGACTTACAAGGCCTTTCCTGACAAATCTCACTCTCACTATGTCTCTCCGAAAGGACCGTTTTGGAAACCTCCCCCCACCCCCCCCCCCCATCTATTTTCTAACAATCCTCTTGAAGAAGTCCTTTTTCAAGCTTCTTGGTCTCACTATCTGCCATGATCTTCCTGGGAAAGCCACATTTCCAACCTGGCTTCCAAAGCCCGTTGCGGACTGGGGATCCTCCATCGTGCAAAGTCCTTCCTCGGCCCACCACTGAGCTCCTGACCACGTACAAACCTTTCGTCCGCAGCCTGATGGAGTACCGTTATCCCCTCTGGGCTGGTGCTCCTGCTCTCACCTTTCTCGGCTTCACACTGTGGAAACCAAGGCATTTCGGATCATTGGCATCTCCCGCGGTGAGGCTGAGTCTTTGTGCCTTTCACTCTCTCACCACAGGCAGGTCGATGGTCTTTTTGTCTTCCACCGTCTTCTCTCTGGTCTTGCCCCCCTGCTCTGTCTGCGAGATGTCCCCCCCCCATATTTCGCAGGGCGCTCAAGGTCCACCAACAGCCCCCTTCTGGTAAAACTACCAAAAACACGAATCACTGCTCACCTTCACTCTTTCATTCCTCTTTTTCCCCTCCTTTGGAATAAACTCCCTCACTCTATTCAATCCCATTCTTCCCTCCAGGCCTTCAAAACAGCTGTTCACCACACTCTTATCTTCCCCCATCCAAAACCACGATCGTTTCTACCCCCGTTAATCCACCCCAAACCCACCTCCTCCAAATTCCCTGCTTTCCTTCCTGAAAGTCCTGTTAATGTCCATCTTGTATACCCCCATGTTCCCTGCCCATCCCTCTCCCTTCCACGATCTCCTAATGTCTCATGCCCCCCCCCCCTTGCTGTGCGTTGTGTGTTTGCTCTCATTCGAGCCTCGACAATTTTTTTTTATTTAAAAAAGTCCTTCATCCATCTCTTTGGAGTACTGCTCACCCCTTTGGGATGGTGACCCTACCTCACACCTTGCACCTCATGACGCTGTGCAAACCAAGGCCTTCAAAATGATTGGAATCTCCCATGATGAAACTGAGCCTCTGGGTCGTTACCGTCGTATCACAGACAGGTTGGCGGCCACTGTCTTGCACAGCTTCCTTCCTGGTCTTCCACCCTCTGCTGTTTACTTACTCCATTGCCCCCCCTCGCCCCTTCCCTTCCCTCCCCCACTCTCCAATTTTTTTACAGGGTGTACGTGGTCTGCCAGTAACTCTCTCTTTTTTGTATAGATTGTCGAGACTCGTATCAGTGCAAACACACAACATACAACAAGGGAGGCAGGAGACAAGATGGGCAGGAGAGGGAAGGGCAAAACAGTGTCGAACAGAGAATGAGGAGATCTGTGTAAAGGAGAGGGATGGGGTGGGGTACACAGGGTAAACAATATGGACACTACGGGGACTTTCAGGAAAGAAAGCAGGGAATTTGAAGGAGGTAGGTTTGGGGTGGATTAACCGGGGTAGAAAAGATCGTGGTTTAGGATGGGGGACGATAAGAGGCAGTTCCAAAGGCAGGAAAAAAGAGAAATGAAAGAGTGAAGGTGAGCAGTGATTCTTGATTTTGGTAGTTTCACCAGAAGTGGGTTGCTGGCAGACCTTCAGTGCCCTGTGGAAATATGGAGGGGGCATATCTCAAACAGAGCAAGGGGGAGGGGGGGGCGAGGCCAAACCACCGACCCGCCTTCGGTGAGAGAGTGAGAGACCCAAAGCCTCAGCCTCATCGCGGGAAATACTACCAATGATCCTGAATGCCTTGGTTTCCACAGCGTGAAACCGAGAAAGGTGAGAAGCGGGAGCACCAGCCCAGAGGGGAGAGCAGTACTCCATCAGGCTGTCGACGAAAGCTTTGTACATGGTCAGGAGCCCAGGTTTACCAAGGAAGTACTTTGCACAACGGAGGATTCCCAGTCGGCAACTGCCTTTGGAGGCTAGGTAGTAAATGTGGCCTTCCCAGGAAAGATCATGGAAACTCTTCTGGTGAAACTCTCAAAATCCAGGTTCACTTATCACCTCCACTCTTTTGTTCCTCGTTCTCTCAATTGTTGAACGAACTTCCTCAGTATGATCAATTTCATTATTCCCTAGAGGGCTTCAAGACAGCTGTTCACCAGCACCTCAGGTCACCCCTCATCCATACTCACAGGCCTGGTGTTGGCTTAACGGTTGAGGTGTGTGGCTTCCTTGGGTCTTGAGTTCGAGTCCCCGTCATGCCATTTAAATAACACCAGGTGTGTTGACTCAGCCTGTCATCCTTCTGAGGTCGGCAAAATGAGTACCAGCTTACTGGTAACAGAGCTATTGCATTAGCAACACAGCCACGCCCTCAGAAAATTATGCAGCCAAACAGCCACGGGCTGCATAGGAATGTACAATCCAAACTCATGATATTTTCTACCCCCA
>CM068963.1:4761587-4783778 GCA_035128595.1 Eptatretus atami
AGGCCATCTCCACTCATGGCTCACAGACTTCCTCTCCTGTCACAGAGTCAATGTGTATCCCTAAATGGAGTTCTTTCATCCTCTCTTCCTGTCCAAGCTGGAGTTCCTCAAGGTAGCTGTTATGTGGCCTGTTTCTTTTCCTGGTTTTCATCAATGATCTCTCGGACTCTCTGGAAAATCCTCTTTATCTCTTTGCTGATGACTCCACCCTCTGCCGTACCATCTGTCATCCCTCAAACCGGCAAGCAGCAGCTTCTTCATTCTCTGCAGATCTGGATAAAATCACAAACTGGTCCAACACGTGGAACATGTCTTTCAATCCTGACAAATCAGACCGTTTGGACCCCCCCCATCCACTTTCTCAACAATCCTCACGAAGAAGTCCTTTCTTTCAAGCTTCTGGGTCTCACTATGTGCCATGATCTTTCCTAGGAAAGCCACATCTCAAGCTGGCCTGCAAAGTCAGTCGCCGACTGGGAATCCTCCGTCATGCAAAGTCTTCCTCGGCCCACCTGAGCGCCTGCCCACATACAAAGCTATCGTCCAACCTGATGGAGTACTGCTCTCCCCTCTGTGCTGGTATTCCTGCCTCTCACCTTTCTCGGCTTCACGCTGTGGAAATCAAGTCTTTTAGGATCATTGGTATTGCCGCGATGAGGCTGAGTCTTTGGGCCCTCACTCTCTCACCACAGGCAGGTAGTTGGTCTTTCTGTCTTCTACCATCTCCTCTCCTGTCTCCCCCCCCGCGGCTCTGTCTGTGATTTGTCCCCACCATATTTCCGTAGGGTGCTCATGGTCCACCAACCCCCTTCTGGTAAAACTACCAAAATCACGAATCACTGCTCACCTTCACTCTTTCATTCCTCTTTTTTTCCCGCCTTTGGAATAAACTCCCTCACTGTTCAATCCCATTCTTCCCTTCAAGCCTTCAAAACAGCTGTCACTACCACCTCTTATCTTCCCCCATCCAAAATCTTGATCTTTTCTACCCCCGTTAATCCACCCCAAACACACCTCCTTCAAATTCCCTGCTTTCCTTCCTGAAAGTCCCTGTATGTCCATCTTGTATTCCCTGTGTTCCCCACGCAATCCCTCTCCCTTCCATAGATCTCCTAATGTCGCTGTTCCCCACTGTCTTGTCCTTCCCACTCCCACCCCTCTTGTCTCATGCCCCCCTTAATTTGTGTTGTGTGTGAGCTCTCATACGAGCCTCGATAAGGTATACAAAAAAACAAACAAACAAACCCAGTGGCAGAAATCTGGGTCTCTGTCGAAGGTCATGGGTCTTGCAGCAGGACAATGACCCCAAACACACTTCAAAAGCACTCAAGAATGGTTCAAGACAAAACGCTGGACTGTTCTGAAGTGGCTAGCAATGAGTCCAGATCTAAATCCCATTGAACACTTGTGGGGAGATCTGAAAACAGCAGTTGGGAGAAGGTACCCTTCAAAAATGGAATAACTGGAGCAGTTTGCACAAGAAGAGTGGGACAAACTGCCAGTAGAGAGGAGTAGAAAGCTCATTCATGGCTATAAGGAAGCACTTAACTGCAGTTGTTTTGTCCCAAAGGCTGTGATATTAAATATTAAGTCGAGGGTGTTAATAATTTTTGGCGATGCCATTTCGTTATATTTTCTGATATAAAAGGATATATTAAGTTCTGAATGAAAAACAAAGGTTCTGTAATATCAACAGCGAAATAAACAATTGTAGAGGCAAAATAGTTTTGTCAATTTCAGCTTATTTTTGGAGAACATTGTGAGTTATTTGAAAAAAAAAGCAAGGGTGCCAATATTTTTGCCCACGACTGTATGTGCTCTCCCGAGTGCCGTTCCGTTTCGCCAGTTGTCACTCGACGAGTGATTTTTACTTGGCGAAAAATTTTTTTTGCCAAGTATGTTGGTGTGTTGTGTTTTTCTGTCTCTTTGTCTGTCACACGATTTTTGGCCACACTTTTGAAGCAATCGTTCTGAAAAAAATTTGTGCATGTCGTTGACTGGCCAACGGCAACAACGCTTCATTTTGGTGAAGATCCGAGTCGGGATCAGATAATTATTGAAGTGATTCTTCACCATTGAGCGATCGGGCCAAAAGCGATATGATGTGTGGCACAACGTCTCAAAAGGTTATGGATGGAGTCACACAAAACTTGGTCGACAGGTTGGGATTGCCACGAGGAAGAATTTATTCGATTGTGGTGAAGATCCAAATCCACATCTGGATACGACAATTATTTAATTTTAACTGATTCTTCACCATTGAGAGATGGGATTAAAAGCGATACTGAATGATATCTCAAAAAGTTGTGAACGGATTTGGATGAAACTTGGTGGATATGTTGGGTGTGTGAGGACAACGAATTGATTCGATTTTTGTGAAGATCCGCATCCGGATCCGAGAGTTTTTCAAGTGATTCTTCACCATTGAGAGAAAGGGCCAAAAACGATATATAGCATGATATCTTATAAGGTTATGGATGGATTCAGACGAAACTTGGTGGACAGGTTGGGTGTGTGATGAGGATGAATCGTTGCATTGGGTAAGACCCCTGAGACTCTTAGACCTGTTAAACCCGTTATGAGTCTGTAAAACCCGATAAACACCTTTACACCACGAAGACCCCGTAAACCCCTTAATATATTAGACCCCTCAAGAACCCTCCCGAGTGCCGTCTCGTTTTGCCATGTGTCACTTGAAGAGTGATTTTCTTTTTCATTCGTTTGTCTGTGTCTGTTGGTTTGTCCGCACAGAACTGTCGTGTTCTTCTCCGCAACCCCATTGTCGGATTGAGACAAAATTTTCACCCATGAGCGACTACTCATGTAGAATGTTTTAATGATAATTATGACGTCATAGGTCATGTGGTGTGGCAGCCATGTTGGAAAAATGGAAAAAAGTTGGACCTCCATCTCTGAAACCGCACCAAGGAAAAAAATTGAAACTTGGCACACGGCAAGGACTCCTCATGGGGAGTTTGTGCGATTTTTTTTCAATATGTCATAGGTGCCTTCATTATGACATCATAATTGCGTTTGTAAAACGTCACATGCGATCAGTATGAAAATTTTTGCGGGTCATCGAAGGATAAAATGGTCAACAAAAAAAAATTCGGCAGCCATATTGTTTTTTTTTTTGTTTGTTTTTTAACCTTAAAAATGATCTTTTCTGAAATGGCTGAACAGATCAGGCGAAAAACTTTACACGTACAACTGTTTATCCATGAGGAACAAAAGCTTCACATATGATGTCATATGTCACATGGTTTGGCAGCCATATTGGATTTACTCCAAATCCTATAAAAAATCTTCTACAGAATGGCTGGACAGATCGAGGGGAAACTTCACACAAATGCTCCCCAAGGCATGGGTGCACAAGTTTGTTAA
Source organism: Eptatretus atami (assembly GCA_035128595.1). Lineage (NCBI taxonomy): Eukaryota > Metazoa > Chordata > Myxini > Myxiniformes > Myxinidae > Eptatretus > Eptatretus atami. The sequence continues at coordinate 4,764,972 of CM068963.1, forward strand.
GGAATAATTGATAGGTCACATGGTTTGGCAGCCATATTAGATTTAAGAAAAATATTAAATAATGTTTTCTCTGGAACCACTTAATCAATCGATGTGAAACTTCACAATTATGATCTAGTGGAGATGGGAATACATGTTTTAAATTTCAGCTTAATTGGCCACATGTTTAATTTTTAATTTAATTTTTTTTTTTAATTTAATTTTTATTTTTTTAATTTTTATTTTTTTTATTTATCATTTAATCATTTAATTTTTTTTTAATTTTTAATTTTTTAATTTAATTTTTTAATTTAATTTTTTTAATTTAATTATTTTAATTTAAATTAATTAATTTTAATTAAATTTTAATTAAATTTTAATTAAATTTAAAATCATTTAATTTTTTTTAATCTGGGTTATTTTTGATTTTTTTATTTTTTTTGAATAAGGTTCACTTGGTTGTGCCTGGATGGGTTTGAGGGAAAAGGAGTAGCAGCTGAAACACGAATCCTATCCATCCTGGTTCCTCCTGATGACTGTATCTTTGCTTTTTGCTTGTTCTGGTTCCTTCTGATGACTCCATTGCAAGACTGTACCTATTTGGTCTTCCATTTGATTTGAATTGAATTTATTTTAATCCCATTCTAAATTCAATTGAATAATAATTATAATAAACGTCATGGGTCAGGGTCAGTGATCAAGGCGGTGTTGCATCAAAGCGGGACATCTTGGTACCCAGTCATCACTGCTAGCAGTTATAGAATGGCAGTTCTCGTTATGTCTCTTATTAATTACGTAACTCACCAGTACACAAACACCACACAAAATAAACTACACAAATACCACACAAAACAAGTCCTGGCGAGGGTCTGCAATCTCTGATTGCTCTTTTTCTTGTTACCCTTGCTGAAGGAGAGGGTATTGCATTTGGGTGCATTTGTTTGTTTGTGTTTGTTTGTTTTTGTCCACGCAGAACTTTCGTGTTTTTTTCCGCAACCGCTTGTCGGATTTCGATGAAATTTTCACTGTTGGTGAACACTCCACTCATGTGGAGTGTTATAGTCATAATTACGACGTCATAGGTCACGTAGTGTGACAGCCAAATTGGAAAAACGGAAAAACTTTGGACCTCTGTCTCTCTGAAACTGCACCAAGGAAAAAATTGAAACTTGGCGCACAGCAAGTACTCAAGGGGAATGAGTGTTGTTTTCATGTCGTCGGTGCCTTCGTTATGATGTCATAATTGCACATGTAGAATGCTACATCCGATCAGTATGAAAAATGTTGAGGGTCATCTAGGGATAAAACGGTACACAGAAAACAATTTGATGACATCAGTCACATGATTCGGCAGTCATATTGTTTAAAAATAAATAAATAAATAAAAACTTTCAAAAATCTTCTTCTCTGAAGTGGCTGAACAAATTGAGGTGAAACTTTACACGTATGACCAACTGTCCATGAGGAACAAAAGGTTCACACATATGATGTCGTAGGTCACATGGTTTGGCAGCCATATTGGGTTTACCCAAAAACCTAAAAAAATACACCACTCAAAAGAAGTCCTGGTGAGGGTCTACAATCTCTGATTGCTCTTTTTCTTGTTATCCCTTGGTTTGCAGCAGGTTATACTCTGAATTATTGGGTTCTCCTCATTTAGCAGTTTCTCAAAGTATGTCTTCCATCTCTTCTTTATCTCCACATCATCTCCCAGCACTGTGTTGTCCTTATTTTTGACCATTCTTGTCTGGGAGATATCTTTGGATGCACTCTCCCTGGCTTTCGCAATGCTAAGGATATTCTTCTGTCCCTCTTCTGTGTCCAAATCATCATACATCCTTCTGCAAGTCCGTTGCCTTTGCTCCCACTTTATTAGTTTTCGTATTTTCTATCCTAAACTCACCTCGACTCCGTTGATCATGACCTCATTCCACTTTTTTGTTTCCTTTTTCTCCCGAATCGCCTCCTGTACTTCCCCATCCCACCACCAGATCTTCTCCACCGAGTACTTCCTTTTCAAACTTCCTCTGAGCCCACCTCTCTCAAGACTCGTTCAGCAAACGCCTCCTTGTGCTCCTTGTCTGCCAGTTTCCAACACCTCATCTTTGGTGTTCGTTGTTATTTACATCGTTTGACTTTGTTGAAAACCATATCTAAGACTGGCATTCGATGCTGGGGTGTTGCTACATCACCAGGTATGAGCATGCAGTCTTTGACCTCATTCCACTTAGACCTTCGGCACAAAATGTAATCCACCTGTGAAGCTTTATCTCCGCTCTTATACGGGATCTGATGTTCTTGTCTTTTATCGAAAAATTGATTTGCTTTCGTCATATCATATGCAAACGCAAAATCAATGAGCTGCTCTCTTTCTTTGCTCCCAACATAAACGACAACGAAAATCTAAAGGATTGGTTTCGTCGTTTTCATCACTTTTTAACAAAATCTCTCTTGGTTGACATATACATGGGGCAAATAATAAAATACATGCTATTAGCTTGGTGTATGCTTATTGGAAATGGAACAATATTGAGGAAAAACATCAAGTTTACCAACATTTCCTCACCACTAGCATCCCCACACAAAGATCTGAAACTGGAGCATGAAGTCTGGAATCAGAAACAAATAAGCTTGATAAGTTCAAGCCAAACTGTCCCCTCATGATGTCGTCTTCAAATGTGTGTCGGGAGAAACGGTGGAAAGCACAAAAAAAAAAGATCAGACGTACGGTATTATTGCATGAACAGGTGAGCAGGAAATGTGTGATGCTTCATGGTCTCGTTACCTCCACCACCGAAGGTGGACGGAAGTTATGATTTCACCCCTGTTTGTCTGTCTGCCTGTGAGCAGGATATCTCAAAAAGTTTGGGACGGACTCAGATGAAACTTGGTGGAGAGGTTGGGTGTGTGATTAGGACAAATTGATTCAATTTTGGTGAAAATCCAGATGCAGATCGAGCCTATCAGTGGGGGGTAAACTATTCAGCCCGGCAGAGGTATGCGCTCCACCAAGTGAAGTAGTTTTTAACTGTGATATATCAAACACCACACACACACCTGTCAGCACATCTCCTTTATAATCCCACAAGTGCTTTAAGTTCTATCAGGAGTTCCAGCTCATATGAAAAGATTAAAAAGAAAGAACAATACGTGAGAATCATCAACGAACGAAGGATTTGGAAGTCAAAGTGAGTGGGAACCCAATTACCTGCAGATGCCCACAAGAGACCCAGAGACTGTGCTTACCTGTTGCTTGGCTAACATCGGCAGGATGAGATCTGCAACCTGACGAGAGAGCTTTTTCCATTTGTCCTCGTTCTCCTTGCGACACTGTTGCAACACCAGCACCAACATTGCCAGTACCTGCAAGCAGCAATGAAGCAACAACACAATCAATCAAATTTGAGAGCTTATAGTTACTGTTCCATGAACATCCACATTAACTGGATAAAAAGAAACAAGTAATAAAGCTGTGTTCAATGCACCTCAACTTCAAGTTACCAGCGTTTTGTTCCAACCAGCAACCTGCTGCGCCACGTCAGCAGTAACAAATTGACTTTAATGACAACTGGGAACACCTGTTGAATGAGATTAGAACTGTGGCCAAGACACCCCGGGCTGACATGTGTCCCACAAATCTTCGGTACCATTCCCAAAGGACTTAGGATGAATGCATAAGTAGCTTTGGCATATCTGTGTAGGATGTGACCTTTATCAAAATGCTAATTATGCCTAACTACACTGAAACCAGAAGCATTGATCTCAACAGCTTTGGGATCTTAAAGATCCCAAACAAGGAAGCAGAAAAAGAGAAACAACAAATTATATTTACATTGCGCTAAAATCATGGAGGGAATGCAAAAAAACAATGAACCTGTTATACCATGAAAACATGATCTTCCCCCCCACCACCCCAAAGTTCCTTTGTTATGCGTGCGGATGCACGTGTACACACACAGACACACACACAGACCTTTGACATCAAGCAACACGAGACACCTGACATAAGCTGAGCACTTGGGAGTGCATTGCCAAGTTGCAGCACCCGGAGAAAAAAAAGAAATGTAATCTACCGGAAGAATTACCGCAGAACAGGCGTATCGACCGGAGGATTGCCGGCCAGTCTCCCTGACAAATTACCGCACACCAACAGTGCTAACCCTCAATGACATAAATGACAATGGGCCAACATGATGCACGATCTTAATTCAACTCACGTACACCGCGTGGATTATGATGCAGTATGAAAAAGAGCCTGCGAGAACACCGGCTCAAGAGCAGGTAAAGTAAAACGGAGAAAAAAACCTTGTACGATTCGGCATTCCACTGACAGGAGCGATTCATGGCATCGGTTTTTGGGGGTTGCATTCTTGCAGACGAGTCAGCCGACTTTACATCAGCCGTAATGGACGGTGTGCTCCGCATTACAGCACTTCCCTTTTGCTTGCTCTGCACTCAAATCGGACTGGTGTGCAACAAACTCGACACCAGATGACTTATGGCAGAGCACACCAACAATGAGCAACTGAGAAACTTCACGTTCGTTTTAAAAACAGGCGATGCAAGAGTGGGCTGTGAAATGACGATGGTTTCCTTTCCTTCACGGGTCGGTAAACTGTAGTTCGCGGAATACATCACTTGGTATAAAGAATCTTGTTGAAAAGACTATTCAGTGCACATTGGACGTGGCAACTACCGGTACACTGTTGCTGTGTAGCCTACGTGTTAAAAGATGTCTATCTGTCAACAGTCTATCTGATCGATCTCATCTGTCAAATATTTCACAGATTTGGAAAATGAATTCGATGCTCATGGAAGCGCAAGACCTTCGTGAAGCATCAAAACATGGCACGAGCAGCACCATTGTACTTCCCTAAAAGCTCAAGTACAAAATGTTAGCTTCCAAATCGATATTCCTTTTTTAAGTGACATCTTGATGGATGGAAATGCCTCCAATTTAAGATAAAAATGGAACCCTGCCTTGTCCGAGGATATTCAACACTGCTGCCAGCTTCTCAAAACATGGTGACGCAGCCTGTGATCTGAAAGGCATTACATCATGACGTCGCTTTGAAAGGGCATCTCAAAAACATACAGCTTTACCTAAACACCCTGAATTTAAAGAGGAGTTCATCGACGCCGCCTTCGGGTTCTCTCGTTCTGTGCATCCTTTTAATAATGTCAAGTAAAACACCGTATGCTGTATTGCAGGCTTGACGGATGGCCGAGAGGTACGCACGTTCACCTGTGAGCCATCTAGGAGGCTGCGCCACTGATGCAGTACCCTCTGTCGGTTGGAGAAGGAATTTTCACTTTGTTCAGGGTGCCGGAGAAAGCTCGCTGACTCTTCGCCTGAAGGACACCGTGGGATCTTTAATGTCCACCAACTAATGCCGGTAGATGGGATGCCCAGTTTCATGTCCACGAGAGGGACGGCACACACATTGACGAATCACGCTGCCTGTTAAACTCCGGGATGAGTTTATAGCTGGGTCGGGATTCAAACCCAGGTGAAACAGGTTAGGGACGAGTGTGTGTACGTCGAGGCCATCCTGCCAGCCCAGAACAGCAATTCAATCTCATTTCTTCGTCCCACTTTTATTGATTAGTAAACAGACTAAAAGACAGCGGACGACCATTTAATTTTACCATCTGTAAATCCATGCACCCTGCTAATAAGTTGCTTTCTTGGTTTTCCCAAAAAACACTTAACGAATGTTTATGTAAGCAATGGACTCGTGAGCATGCAAGTTGAACGTTATGGCCAATTGCAATTACTATAAGCACCGGCTCCCCACGGGAGTGGCCAGAGTGGGGTTGTGGGGGTGAGAGGGAGCGGGGTTATGTCATTATTTCAAAATACCTCTCGCTGTGTAATTCAAAACACCTCACTGCACTTTGAAAACATGAGGACAGGAATACTGTACGTACTGTATATGTTGGAGACTTGTAATACCCTCTCCTACCTGGAGCGGCGCTACATGGTACACATTGACGTAGAGAATTTGCGTGCCTCCTCTACTCCCCCAACCTTCCAAAACCACCAGCAAATATTTTTTTAAAAACCTGTGCATTAATTTGTGGTCATGTTGATCATGTGTAGCAAGTCTGGATGTAATCGGCACAAAACTGTTTGGAGTAAGGCCGGCTTCAAAACAAACAAACAAACAACAACCCCCACACGAACAGGCACAGACAATAAGGAGCAGAATACACATTTAAAATACAAAATCAACTTGTGGTTAAATTAGACAGCATTGTCAAACTGTGTTGCCCATGGCAGTTTGGGCAACCGTTCAAAGCCCATGGTCTGACGTGCGCTGCAAGGCCTGAAAAAAAAAAAAAACTTGCTGCAAACGTTATCTTGAAACGCCATATGTTGTGACAGCAGATGCCGCACAGAATGTGTGCATCGTTCACTTGTTATGGTGAGAGAAGTTTGTTTCCAATTTCATTAATGAAAAAATATATATTCAAAAGCTGCAGAGTCACGGGGATATCGAGATTGCACTAGATCTGAGAATCAATGGTTTGCTTGTACGGACGGACGGACGCACGCACGCATGCATGCACACACACACACACACACACACACACACACACACACACACACACACACACACACACACACACACACACACACACACACACTACTAGCCTTTCGGCAATGAGCGAGGCTACTACACTGAGCCATGGCTTATCGCTTTGTAGTCGAGTTATATGAACGCACAACATTGGACTTAAATTGTTTGAATGTTTTTTTCCGAAATAGGCTTTAAATGTTTTAATGGTCGAGAAGAAGCATTCGTTCATCTTGCAAAATAAACTGTGATTCGATGATGATGCTTTGTTGATAACGTCGTTGCCACGTTGCGATCCCAACAAAGGAAAAGCCTGTTCAGCAAGTCGAGCATCGTCAGATTCAAAAAGTTTGTCGATTCCAGAAGCTGTGCTCCAAGGGCAGCAAAAGTGAGATTGTATTTGCAGCAGATTACATTGTTGAAAGATAAATGGCACGGCGGCATCGATTCCTGCGGAGACGACGATGAGAAAGAATCCACCGAGGGTCTGCACCAATTATTTAAAATTAAACGCCTTTTGATCTCCAACGCTTCTAATCATTCACTTTGTCACTCATTTCATGCATAATTATGGCACAAGCTTCTTCAAATGCTCTCAAAGAAATCTGAAAATCTTTTATCTTCCTTGATGTCTTCCTATCCTTCTCATTGTTAAGGATGAACAATTGCGGAGCAATGGGAGACTTGGCGTGGCTTTGATTTCCTTCGATGTGAAAGTGCTTTTTGATTGGTTTTCATGAAAAATAGTTGCACACGCTTCTTCGTCGTCTCCTTGTGCACTTACCTTGGAGGATACATGAGACACTTCGAAGTGGCACAGGAAGGGGAGACAACATCTTGTTGAATAAGGCCCGGACATCATTAGAAGCAGCTCAAAGAAAAACCAAACGCACATCACGTGATCAGAAGATCGTTTCCTGCAGTTTGTGCTTCATTGATGAACAGCCATAGGGAGGAGTGTTTTTGAACAACATATGTGATTGTGTAAGCCATCATGTATGAAACAAACCAAGCCCTCTATTCATCTCATCACGGCTTCCATGGGTGCAATGTCGTATACGAGGTTAGGGCCGTCTTGTTCGACCTTTCTCAGCTGCCAGACAGAGTTTAGAAAAATACATTCAGTGACCCTGTCAGGTATCAAGAGACGCAAAAGACAGTAATTTGTCCCTCTTTGAAATGTAAATCGGAATTCCAGGACAAGCATTTCAAAATTACAGAGAAATTCCTTCTCTCCACAAGATCATGGCTCCCAGAAGAGCGAGGTGATGGAACGTATGAACTGACAGTGGGGCAGCAGGGCAACTCTTGGAAACAGTTCGTGAGGGAATAAACAAACAGGAAGAGAGGAGAGTGAGAGAAGATGAGAGAGAGGGGAGGAGAGAGAGAGAGAGAGAGAGGAGAAGAGAGAGAGAGAACGAGAGGAAGGAGAGAGAGAAGAGAGGAGAGAGAGAGAGGAGAGGAGAGAGGAGAGAGAGGAGAGAAGAGGAGAGAAGAGAGAGAGAGAGGAGAGAGGAGAGAGAGAGAGAGAGAGAGAGAGAGAGAGAGGAGAAGAGAGGAGAGAAGAGAGAGAGAGAGAGAGAGAGAGAGAGAGAGAGAGAGAGAGAGAGAGAGAGAGAGAGAGAGAGAGAGAGAGAGAGAGAGAGAGAGAGAGAGAGAGAGAGAGAGAGAAGGAGGAGAGAGAGAGAGAGGGAGAGAAGAGGAGGAGAAGAGAGGAGAGAGAGAGAGAGAGAGAAGAGAGAGAGAGAGAGAGAGAGAGAGAGAGAGAGAGGAGGAGAGAGAGAGAGGAGAGAGAGGAAGAGAGAGAGAGAGAGAGGAGAGAAGAGGGGGGGGGGAGGAGAGAAAGAGAGAGAGAGGAGGAGAGAGAGAGAGAGAGAGAGAGAGAGAGGAGGGTGGAAAGCACACAATGCTGAAAATAAACAAATGCTTTGTGGTTATTTTCACTGTCAGAGCCAAGCCATGCAATGTGTGCAGACTCATGTTGTGATACTTCCTTAAGACTTGAGAAAGGTAAGTGATTAAAAAAGACTCCTAAATCGATGTTTCTGAACACGTGCAGGAAGAGGATGAGCTGTTGTTCTATAAAGCATTTTTTCCTTCTTCGTCAAAGTCTGAAACTAAGTTATCGTAAACTATCACATCGATATGAAATTTGTGTATGTGCAGGGATATCAAAAGACACTATTAATTCAATCACAAGATAGCCACACCGTGCCTGAAATCACACAGTGCGTGCTTTCCCACCAATTCAAAACGTGGTTGTGTCATTTTTACAATGTCCATTCAACACGATAGCAACATCGTGAGTCCATTCAACTCACCGAGCCACGACTTGCTGGACGGATCCTGATACAAGGGCTAATAAGATTTGGAATGCTCAGCTGGCCATAACATGTATCCCAATCGTTACATCCTGAGATATCCCAGTGGATATTTGATAAAGGAAGTGGAAAAAAAAATTCAAAAAAAGACAATCTTTGAACATGCAGAAAATAAATAAATAAATGAAAAGAGCACAGGTTGCCAACTTCAGGGCATCATCGTCAATGGGGGAGAAGGATTCGTGAGGCAGGGAAGGGGATTCTCCATTAAACAATTCCATCTTGAATCAATTTTGAGGCAAAAAAGCGGAAATTTGACAACTCGCACGTCTGTATCGCCGACCGAACAGGGCTGCTACGACAAGTCACTGAAAAGACGAGGAGGTCGATCTGCAACCGACAAAGGGCTAACGCTCAAAATGTCTGCCGAATCTCATTTCACATTCGGTTCAAAATACACTCATCAACCGTCAGTTGATAAAATGCACTCCACATTTGTAGCATCAAGATAATTCCCAAGACCTGCTGATCCAGCGGTGGAGGCTTCGTAAAACTCACAGCATGAGATTACGATGAGTGTGTCGAAGTGAAGACATTGCTTCAAAAGCAAAGCAATTGTGTTATGCCGTTAGCACGGGGGTTCAAAGACAAACCGTGCTGCATTATGCCACGGCCTACATGAGAAACAAAGCTTCATGAGCGAAAGCACATTGATAATTAACAACGGGTTTATGGATTTAAAAAGAGAGATGAACATCCCCGTGAAGTGAGGAAGCGCGTCAACGTTCGCGAGCCCGATTGAGTTCAACTTATGTTGGAAGGAAATTTGAACAGCGACGGAAGGATTACCGCCGTCCAACGTTCATGATTCTGGCAGCATGTGCAGGCAGTAATTAGGTCAGCCAACACCATTAGGGTTCTCTCCAGCTCACACCAGCTGTTCTTAAAGCCAAAAAGATGACATTCCTGCCAACTGTAAACGACGGCCTTTCCATTTACTTTAATGACTTTAAAAGGTGTCATTCTTGGCATGGTTTTACCTGGTGGTATTCAATGAGCCGAAGAAGCATGGAGACGACAACCTCCTTCTGAGTTTCAAGGTCCCGTCCAGCATCCGCTTTGCTGTTTCCCCGCAGGACAAACAGGTCTCGCACGATGGGTCTCAATGCTGGAATGGCTGCATGACATGCGTATACGTTACAACATGATGAGGTGAACGTGCAAGCACGATGAAATATGTAAACACACCTGAGTTTTGTAGCTTTCATTCAGTCACACTTTTGTACCTGTATAATTACCATCCTCTCTTCACTATCCTACACATTTTTTATAAAACAATGCGAGTTCAATTCTAAGGAACTTCAATGCAAGAATAGGTCATTCGGGCCATTAACCCCATGTAATGGGTTGCCAACCTATGGTTGTTTCTCCATGTTCTATCCTTTTTAAATGCAATGTCAAACAAGAAAGCAGCACATACCATTTATAAAGTCTTTGGTATGATTCGGCTGAGGTTCAAACCACAGACCTCACTGACTCAGAGCGGGACGCTTCGAACATGACGCCACAGATACTGGTTTCCCCATAATTCCTCCCCATTTTACAACACAAAAATCACCATCTCATGACTCATTGATCCTTCAAAATTAAACTGCAGCCTCTATCAAAATAAAGACCAACAGTCTGAAGACGACGATGGTTCACGAGCGGTATTTGATGATGTAGATTGTTTAGAAGTCAAGGATGAGACAATGTGATAATGTTTGACCAAGTTATAAAAATGATCAACATGATGTGGTACGAGTGACGGTTATTAGCTGCAAAATGTCGAAACACCGTTTCGTTCAATAACTTTCAAAATTTGACCTTTGCATAACTTTAAAGGTCACAAAACAATGTTGTGGACATTAAAATAAGGAAACAGGATACGTGCTATAGCTTATTGGAGTTAGTTCGTCGAAGAAGGTCGAAAACCCGGTTCGATTCCCACAACTTTGAAAATTTGACCTTTGTGAACTTTAAAGGTCAAAGGTCAAGGATTATGACCTTTGGTGCAAAACTTCCTCTGGAACATTCCAGGAACAATATAACGTCATATAGGCTATATGGCATTTCGCACTCCTCGGATTATCCATACTTTGATGAAATCAGTGTAAAACAAACTTGAAGGGGCGCCACGGGCAAGGTGTTCGAGATGGAGCAAAATGGTTTCAAGACTTTATGTGGGGAATGACCTCAAGATTATGCATAAAAAATATTGTCATCCTAGCTCTCAAAGTTTGGGCGGTCGTATGATTTTTTTGTCAAAATTCGAAATTTTCTAAGTTCGTGACCTTGTGACCTTGACCTTGGACGAAAATCAAAAATCGAGCTCCGTGGGGCTATGCAGGTGCCATTGGGCTAACCAAATACTGAACCCCTGCCAGATTCGACAAACCCCTCGGAGAAGATGGATTTTTAGTCAAATCGCAATTTTCTAAGTTCGTGACCTTGTGACCGTGACCTTGTGACGAAAATGAAAATCGAGCTCCGTGGGCTATGCAGGTGCCATTGGGCTAACCAAATACGAAACCCCTGCCAAGATTCGACAAACTCCCTAGGAGAAGATGCAAATTGAAATCGGCTACCCCTAAAAACATAATCTCAATTTTCTAAGTTTGTGACCTTGTGGCCTTGACCTTGGGACGAAAATAAAAAATCGAGCTCCGTGGGCTATGCAGGTGCCATTGGGCAAACCAAATACCAAAACCCCTGTCAGATTCGACAAACCCTCGGAGAATAAATTTTTTTATGTCAAAATTCGCAATTTTCTAAGTTCGTGACCTTGTGACCTTGACCTTGGGATGAAAATGAAAAATCGAGCTCCGTGGGGCAATGCAGGTGCCATTGGCCTAACCAAATACCAAACCCCTGTCAGATTCGACAAACCCCTAGGAGAAGATGCAAATTGAAATCGGCTACCCCTAAAAACACGTTTTTTGGGCGGGGCTCCACCCATAATGGGCGCACCACGCCCATTTTCAGGAAAACACAACTAGATCATGATATAAACCTCCCACCAAAATTTTATCAGGATCGGATCAAAACCACACGGAGCTCTGCTCGGGACAGACAGAGACAGACAGACACAGACAGACAGAGACAGACAGACAGCAGACAGGCAGACAGCAGACATCAATAACGAATATAGTGGACACTTATTTTTTCGTGAAAATATTTTTCGTGAACCAATACCACTAGTAGGGGGTGTAATTACCCCCCGTCCCCCCCCCCCCCATGGGAATACCCTTTACCTGTTGAAACATTATCCCACAAAAAGATACAAACGTGTTAAATTAAATGATATTAACACATTATTAAAACTTCTGTTTATCAAAACAATGAAAACTTGAGTATTTATTTTTAGAAAAGAATGTTCTATCAAACCTGACATATAAAAACTTATTTAAAGAGTTAAAAACCTTGTCAATCACTTTGAAGAGTGAATCCCTCACTAGTACTAAATACAAATTGTTGATGAAGTTGATGATGTTGATGAAAATTTGTTGATGAAAACCAAAAACTTCAACTGACTTGATATTGAGGCATCTGATTCTATCTAAGAACTTTAAATAAGAATTAATATTCCAGAAAGTGTTAATACCAGAATTCTTTCGCAATTACTAAACAATATTTCCTGAACTGTTCTCGAACAACTTGTAATCCTGAGTTAAGTATGACCGATAACTGTTTGGTGGAACACTACCTGGCACCCGCTATAAACCTCTACTTGTACGGGTTCTTATGAAGCTTAGGGATCCAGAAAAGTCGAGGAATACAAAGATTTACCTCTTTTTGCCATTTCTAATAAACTAAAACTTCCTGATGCTCAGAGATAATAACTTGGAGTGACATATAACAAGGATATGTGCTATTTCCTATAATAGTGAAAGTAACCGTATTTCCTATACTATACATGACTTGTTTCTCCCAAGGAAAACTGTGTAGTGTGGGACGGCCATCAATCATTTTTTCCCGCCACAATAAGTGAAAAGGAGGGTCTTGCCGTTGGTGGGTTTCCCCTTCATGGATTCGCTCCGTTGCGATGAATTTATTGAGGCAAGGTTTGGTGATTGTGGTCAAAGCGCTCAAAATCATCGTGGATTGGCGAACTATTTTCCACATTTACTCACCGAATTAAGGGTCAACACAATAACACCCTCAAACCCTCCAACATAATCATCATAATCATCTCCATTAACTCCATCATGACCATCATCAACATCGCCATCGCATTATGGGATCAGGATTATCATCATTATTAGTAAAGGTAAGTTTCATGATCTTAACAACTCAAGAAAATACATTTTATTTTATGTTCTTAATATCTTTTATTCATGGAAATAAATAGCACAAAAACAATGCACAAACATGTTAATCAAGGGTACAGTTTGGACAAATTTTAAAGTTGATGTCCCCAACACTATTTCCACATGACTCATCAGTTTGCACATCTCGGATTTACAATTCTCAGGGATTTTCAAGAACATAACCCCTGCGAATATCACAGCATCCTTAGGGAGAAAGTTGATCGAAACCAACTGCGACACTCGTCGCATTCTATCAATGTTACTGCACGTTACGAATCAACGGGATCGTTTTCGTCTGTTTGATCATGAGTTTTATTAACTGCCGTATGTGACCACAAAAAACAGATCTGAAATGTCCTTCAATATATATATATATATATAATATATATATAAATTATTAATAATAATTAATAATAAATAATTAAAAATAATAGATTTGATGGTGAAAAGGATAGCCGGTTACTCAAGGAATGCTTTGGAGTGTGTGTCCCAAAGCAGACTCGAATGACTTTGAAATCCACAAGGATTCAAGTTAAAACCAATCACAATTTCATAAGAAAACAGAAAACAAAAATAAAATAAAAATCCTTTTCGGACAAAAGCTATAATGTTTGAATGTTAAAACATTAGTGCCTCAGAGACAAAGCAGTTCATAAATTTCCCCATGTCATTCCTCTTGTTGAGTCGAAGCTGATCCGAAAGCTTATACCCACGTACCATGTGTTATGGCCTTGCGTCCACTCGCCATGAGCCCATCGCACAACTGAATGATCTTGGGCATACCGATGATGGGCTTCGAGTGGTACCGCTCATAAGAGAGCAGCACCAGGAAGTGGAACACATTTGGGATGAGCCGCTCTGAGTCACTGCGTCACAAAAACAGTCAAGGTTGTCTCAACCGAGGCAAATATTATAAATCATTGTGAGAATATTTCTATATAATGGCACTGCAGATTTACTTTCTCTCCAATCCGTTATTGGCATAGGTTATCGGCCACTGCCTTTTACAGAGAAAGCAATTTATTGCACAACCTATCTTTCCTTGAGTGGTGAAAAAGTCAATAACAAGATTTATGGACTGGCATAAAACAGACGACAACAGGCAAGGGATGCAGGCAGATTACCAACTTCCCTGAAGGTCACTCGTGAACCAGCTGGGTTTTTACAATGAAATACGGAGAAATTTTCTCAAAACAATATAATTTTATGGGAAGGTGAGAATCGAAATACTGTGACCTTCAGTCAGATTTTAACCCAAAATTGACAGGACACTCATTCAGCACGTGCACGCACACACGCACGCACGCACACACACACACACACACACATACACATCGGAGGTGTGGATCAGGCGTGAATCACCATCCATCCATTGGGACCATACTCTGTGCAGAGTGTTGGTGCTGCTGAAGCAGTCTCCTTGGCCATTGGGTACAATCCTGGACAGGTCGCCACTCCGACACAGGATACTAGCATGCTGGCACTCATTTTGCCGACCTCAGAAGGATGACAGGCAGAGTTAACCCCGCCTGATATCAATTCAACAGCCGAGTGGGATTTGAACTCAGGACTCTCGGATCCCAAGCCCACCACCCTAACCATGAAGCAAACACCAAGCATGCGTGGATCATGAGAGCCGGATAAAACTTTGCAACCTAAAGACCGGGATGAAGCCCCACGGATCATTGCGTCTCAGGCACACTGCTTGGAGCCCCAGATGATTGTTGTGCTGCCAGGCTGGTGGTGGACATCGGTGGTCTTGTGGGCTGGGCGGAGAAGGGGGAGGTAAGCCCGAAGTGATGCAATGCTACTCGCGCCTTGGTTGGGATGTCGGGGGGCCAGTGTGGCGATCCCCGAGGGGAAAGATTGGTATCGAGGTGCCAGAGGACGGCGGGGGCAGGGAGCAGGATGTTGAGAAAAGACGAAAACTAATTTTGTGTTGAGAATAAAAGAAAACAAAACACAAAATATTGGGACACAAATCCCATACAGGAGGAGTCTTGAGTCTGTGCAGCTGCACTGAGCAGCCGGAACGTGCACTGTAAAGAATAAAGCCTGCACCTCCTTTTGTGGTTGTTTGTGCGAAAAAAGACCATCTCTCAGGGAGACAGGGATCCGCACCAAGTCGAGAGGCTGAGGAGGTGCCACTTGTCTCCGTAAAACCAAAAACAAAGCTCCACAAGAGAAACCAAAACAACGAACGATGGAGCAAAGAGGAGAAAGAGATCATCCTTTTCTACAAAGTGTATTCAATTGATGAGCAGCGAGGAAAGCATGGCCGGGGGCAATATTCATGGGCCAGTTAAAGAAGAATAAATTGGCCACCAGAATAGAGACAGTTCCATATCATAAATTTGAAACGACCCATAAAATTTCTGATTAGAAATAGAATAAAAGAAATTACAGTTAGGGCCAGAAGATACGAGGAGGATGGGAGCCAAAGGCTCATTGAGGGGTGGATAATGGGATGGTGGGGAAGTGACCAGGGTGGCACGGGGAGGGGCTATGCAGGGAACCCGGGGCTTGGAACATGGTGTGACACGGAGGCCCCAGCAACGGAGACGAGGTGTGGTGGAGGGAGGAGACACGGACCCACCTCAGGAGGGGGAGCAGAAACTACCACTGGCATGGACCGGGCGAAACTTACACAGACGGAGGGGATGAAAACAGGAACAGTGAATGGTGATCAGCAGGAAGAGGAGGGAAAGGGCAGTATAGAAGAGAGGAGGAAGACTAGGATGAGAAAGAGCAACAGATTGGAAAAAGAGGTGGCCAACAAAGTCAGAGAGAGAAGACTGACCACTCAGAGAAATACCACAACGTTATTGACAAGACAACAACATACTAATGGAAACGCTAAACAGGAGAACTAAACTGATCAATTAGTAAAATGAACCCAAAATCATCCCCTTCAAGAAAATCAATAGTGTGTGCTTTGCAGCAGCACTGCTCATTCAAGAGAAGGTAACAGGCAAACAACTCCGAAAGAAAAAACAGGCCCCGCCGACAGAGACCAAGCACCACCATCGAAAGGGAAACAAATGACACAGAGACAACAAAACAGGACAAATGCAGCTATTCAGAAGAGGAAATGAAGCTCAAAGCTAAAGAAGAGAATCCAAAAAATAAAAAAAATACACAAAATCGAAGACAAAGACCGAGATTTAATGGATGCTGAAAACAAACTCAAAATAGAAATGATAGCGAGGAAGACTGTCAACTAGAAGGGTACTCTTCAACGTCGCGACGTCGCCAGATATGACTCCGTCCGCATTATTACATCATCTTACGTACTTGTACCAAATTTTATTTAAATCCCTGAACCCAGATTCAAAATATTAAATAATTCTGGCTGCCAGACCATGCGTCCGATCAGATTGAAATTTAAAACGTGTATTCCACATCACCACGAGATAATAATTGTGAAGTTTCACAGCCAAGCCGCGACAAACTGTTCCATGCCGTGACCCATGTTGGACCGTCCGAGCCGTGCCATGTCGAGCCGAGTCACGTCGTGTGAGAGACCGTGCCGTGGCATGACATGACATGACGGACAGTTCCGAGCCGTGCCAAGACATGACGTGATGGGTATGGTGTGCCGGATGGTGCAGAGCCATGAAGTGAAAACGTACCTCTCCCCGAGGAACAAAATCAAAGCCAGAAACCAACTAGCAGCACCAGTGTTCCAGTTCAGCTGTGGAATAGTAAACTGGCCACCAGCAGAAATCAACAAACTAGATATAAAAACAAGGAAACTCTTCACTATCCACAAAATGTTCGATAAAAATCAGTGCATCACAAGAATGTACCTGCTGAGGAAAGGAGGAGGTGGTGGCCTGATGGAATTACATCAAGTGCATAAGATTAGCAAAGTGGGTGAAAAGTTCAACAGACTACTGAATATAATTTGTACACGAGCATGAACACAACAAACCAGAAAAGGTATCCCACAATCACCTTGCGAAAAACTTCCAAAAACAGGTGCGGATAGAAGATGTCACACAAAACCGAAACAGCGACGAATACATCCCCAACAATTGCAAAAGAGACAAAAGAAAAATATAAAACGAAATATCAACAAATGTAAACCGACAACTGGGAGAAAGACAAACGAGCAGGGAAACAAAAATTAATACATAGCCTCTTGACATGAAGAGGGACCTCTTTCCGATTAAAGGGAAAACTACATGCAGCTTGCGTTAGAAACGTGATGTTGTGTGGCAGTGAAGCATGGGTGAAAAAAAGGAGGATGAACGGAGGTGTGAACGGAATGAAATGAGAATGGTGAGGTGGATGTGTGATGTGACACTGAAGGATAGGAAATAAACTGTGGAATTAAGAGATAGGTTCAGTATGGAAAGTATTAGTGAGGTTATGCGTTGGGGTAGTTTGAGATGGTTCGGACATGTGGAAAGGATGGAGGTAGGCAGCTGTGTGAAGAGGTGTATAAATATGAATGTGAATGAAAAGAGAGCTAGAGGCCGTCCGGGGAAAACATGGGATGTGTTGTTGAGAGACTAACTGGTAGTTAAAGGCTGAACAAGAGGGCGAGCAAGGGATAATGCAGCCTGGAAAGCCGCCATGAGGTGAACCACGGCTTACACATGCAAGCATGGAAACGGTCATAAAACAATGATGATGACGACGACGACGACGACGACGACGAGTCCCAAGTGGAACAGATGCTCGTCTCCTGATGGAGGGCGGTCGTAGTCGGGCTGCATTTGGTGTTAAAGAGGGCCTTAGAAGTCTTAAGGGGTCTCAGGGTTCTGAGGGGTCATCGGGGTTCTAAAGGGTCTTGGGGATCTTAAGGGTCAGAAGGGTTAAAGGGTCTTAGGGTTCCAAAGGATCGAGTTAGCTGTCAAGCCAGTGATGATAACACTACCGGTCTAAAGTTTTAGAACAACCCCATTTTTCAGTTTTTACTGAAATTTAAGCAGTTCAAGTCCAGTGAATCACCTGAAATGGTACAAAGCTAAGCGGTAAGCTGCCAGAAGTTAAAAAAAGAAAAAAGTTTCGGTTACCAAACACTGAAAAATAATGTAAATTTCAGAGTTGTTAAAAAAGGCCCTTTTCAGGGAACAAGTAATGGGTTAGCAACTGCAGCTGTTCTGCAGCAATGGAAGTAAATTAAGCCTTGAAAGTTGATGCAAACAATTCCTACAGGTGTCCAACTTTTGTTGATTAGTTACAAACCCTCTGTCTGTATAAATGCAGTGTTGGAACAGACTGTGTTGCTGCACCCTCTGAAGCATTATTTGGACAATATTGCACTGCAGGAAGTGGTAATATTGCTATCATAATGGTGAGAAAAAGACAATCAACAAAGGAAGACAGACAGACCATTATAACCCTTAAAAGTGGAGGTCTTTGCTTCAGAGAAATTGCAAAGTAAGCCAAGGTGTCAGTGAGTGCAGTTTCCTACACCATCAAAAGGCACTTGGAAACTGGAGGAAACTCTGACAGGAAGAGGTCTGGCAGACCCAAGGCCACAAAACAATCAGAAGACAAGTTTTTGAGAATCAACAGCTTGCGTGATGGGCGGCTCACAGGACAGCAGCTTCAAGCACAACTTAA
>CM068963.1:4802020-4807020 GCA_035128595.1 Eptatretus atami
GACCATTTGATTTTTTTTTTTTGACCTCAAAATCAATCGGCTTCTTCCTTATGATGATCTCCAGCATGTGGTGAAGTTTTGTGAAGATCGGTTTGAAATTGTGACCTGTAGGCGATTGACAGACAGACCACCGTCGGTGGTGGAGGTAGTAATCGATCGAAGCTGGGTACAGCTCGTGTCACGACGCTTTCCCTTCCGAACGATGAGTACGAGAGAACAATCGTGAAGAGCATACTTCGGCACTTTTGAAACAAAGCAGAAAGAGCACAAAAATGAGCATCTCGACCTCGGTCAGGCCTACAAACCAGAAAAGATCATCGGTCAATTAAGGTGAACAGTGGGGTGAACCAAAGCTCCGGACTCGATGGATCGAGGGATTCAGATTTTCACAAACATGGTCTTTACCTTCCAGCTGCGACATGCGACATGCACTGGAGTCACGCTCAGCCACAGCGACATTCGAGAAAATAAAATAAAAAGTTTTCAAAAAAAACAACAACAAGGAACGAACGGCAAACGCCTAAACTCTGAAGCATATGTGGGAAACCCAAAAAACCCATCTCATTATTCGTTTCAGAAGTAGGTGCCAAGATAACTTTACGCTCGCACAACTTCGTCTCGTAATGGAAGCCAGAGCGTGACACGAAAGATGTGAGCTGAAGGTTGAAGACGCGGCAGCAAGTTCTTCGGGGCAACGCTCAGGATGGTGTTGTGTCTGCAAATCCCAACCATCGCACAAGTTGACACGATTCGAAAGCTGTGTGTCAGTGTGTAAACGAAATCGTCCATGAGGGTCATCCCAAAGGTCAGCACCTCGTCTTCCACAAAATGGGGAAAGTAACGTTCAACGATTTAGAATGCCACGTGATGCTGTAGTCCCTTGATTCGTGTCCTTGTGATCATTTGACCATACCAGTCTGTTATGCTGCCATGGTGTGAAACTGGAGAGTCCAGAAAAATAACAACACCATTAGTCAGTGCGTTTCATCCCGCAATGCGGAGGACAAAGTGCTGGTGATGCCAAAACCGTTCCGTGGCAAGGATTACACCGAGTGAGTTGCCATTGCCTTCCCAGCATTCCGTCGGTGCAGGAATTTGTCCAAGATGCTTGGTATTACTTGCACAATTTTCATGAAAGACACTATGGGAATCTTCCAACACTGAACCAACGATACTAATGGACAGGCCAAGCAGCACCAGCTCAATGGGCCATCTGAGGGACGGTGGACACCAAGCTTACGGCCAGCACTGAGGGACGGTGGCACCAAGCTTAACGCCAATCTGAGGGACCGGTGGACACCAACTTAATGGCCCATCTGAGGGACGGTGGACACCAAGTTAACAGCCATCTGAGGGCGGTGGACACACAGCTAACGGCCAATCTGAGGGACGGTGGACACCAAGCGTTAACGGCCATCTGAGGGATGGAGGACACCAACCTTAATGGCCATCTGAGGACGGTGACACCAAGTTAACAGCCTATCTGACGGGAGGTGGACACAAGCTTAAAGCGGCCATCTGAAGGGCGTGTGGACATACCAAGCTTAACGGGCCATCTGAGGGATGGTAGACACCAAAACCTTAATTGGCCATCGAGGGACGGTGGAACACCAAGCTTAACGGCCATCTGAGGGATGGTAACACCAACCGTTAATGGCCAGTCTGAGGGAACGGTGGACACCTAAGCTTAATCGGCCTGAGGGATGGCGGAACCAAGCCTTACAGCCATCTGAGGGACAGCGAACACCAGCTGCTTAACGGCCATCTGAGGGACAGGCGAACACCAAGCTTACCAGCCATCTGAGGGACGGCTGACACCAAGCTTACGGCCACTAGAGGCGAAACGGAGCAGGACAGCGCACAAGCTAACGGCCATCTGGGGACGTGCGACACCAAGCTTAACGGCCATCTGAGGACGTGGACACCAAGCTTAACGGCCATCTGAGGGACAGTGACAACCAAGCTTCACGGCCATCTGAGGGACGTGTCGACCCAAGCTTAACTCGATCTGAGGGACGGTAGGACACCAAGCTTAACGGTCATCTGGGAGTGGCACCAAGTAACGTCTGTGGACGGGACCAAGCTTAACGGCCATCTGGGGATCGGTGGACACCAAGCTAACGCTCTCTGAGGACGGTGGACACCAAGCTTAACGGCATTTGAGGGCGGGGCACCAAGCTTAACAGCCATCTGAGGTGGTAGCACCAACCTTAATGGCCATCTGAGGACGGTGGACACCCAAGCTAACGGCATCTGAGGATGGTGGAACAGCTTATGGCTGAGGTGATGCGAGACACCAAGCTTAACAGCCTCTGAGGGGATGGTGAACACAAGTCTTACCGCATGAGGGACAGCGAACCCAAGCTTAACGGCCATCTGAGGGACAGCGACACCAAGCTTACGCAGCCATCTGAGGACGGCGGACACAAGCTTACGGCCATCTGAGGGACGGCAGACACCAAGATTAACGGCCATCTGAGGGACGGCGGACACCAAGCTTAACGGCCATCGTGAGGGACGGTGACCCAAGGGCTTAACGGCCATTCTAGAGGGACAGTGGACACCAAGCTTAACGGCCATCTGAGGGCAGTGGACACCAAGGCTTAACGGCCATACTGTAGGGACGGTGCGACCACCAAGCTTAACGGTCGATCTGGAGGACGGTGGCACCAAGCTTAACGGCATTCTGTAGGGACGGTGGACACCAGTTAACGTCCATCTGAGGGACGGTGACCACCAAGCTTAACGGCATCTGAGAGTGGACGGTGGACACCAAGGCTTAACAGCCATCTGAGGGACGGTGACACCAAGCTTCGGCCATTGAGGGACGGGTGGACACCAAGACTTAACAGCCCATCTGAGGGCATGTCAGAACACCAACCTATGGCCATCTGAGGACGGTGACACCAAGCTTAACGGTCCATCTGAGGATGGTGGCACCAAGCTTACGGCCATTTGAGGATGGTGGACACCGAAGCTAACGGCCATTGAGGATGGGTAGACACCAACCTTAATGGCCATCTGAAGGGACGGTGGACACAGCTTAACGGCCATTAGTAGGACGGTGGAACACCAAGCTGTAACGGCCATCTGAGGGATGGTGGACACCAAGCTTAACGGCCATCTGAGGGATGGTAGACACCAACCTTAATGGCCCATCTGAGGGACGTTGGACTCAAGCTTAACGGCATCTGAGGGATGTCAAGACACCAACCTGAATGGCCATCTGAAGGGACGGTGGACACCAAGCTTTAATGGCTGAGGGGGATGGCGGACACCAAGCTTTAACAGCCTCTGAGGGATTGGTGACACCAAGCTTCACGGCCATTCTGGGATGTAGACACCACCTTAATGGCCATTCTGAGGGACGGTGGACATAAGCTTAACGGGCCATCTAGGGAATGGTAGAACCAACCTTAATGGCCCATCTGCAGGGACGGTGGACGACCAGCTTAATGGCGAGGATGGCGGACACCAAGCTGTAACAGGCATTCTGGGGATGGTGAACACAAGCTTAACTGGCCATCTGAGGGACAGCGACACTGCTTAACGGCCATCTGAGGGACAGCGAACACCAAGGTTACCAGCCATCTGAGGGACGGCGGACCAAGCTTACCGGCCCATCTGAAGGGACGGCAGACACCAAGCTTAACGGTCATCTGGGACGGTGAACACCAAGCTTAACGGCCATTCTGAGGACGGTTGGACACCAAGCTTAAGGCATCTGAGGACGGTGGTCACCAAGGCTTAACGGCCATCTGAGGGACGGTGGGACACTAAGCTTAACGCCATCTGGGGGCGGTGGACACAGTTTAACGGCAATCTGAGGGATGGCGGAACCAAGCTTATGCGCTATTGAATGGGATGGTGGACACCAGCTTAAATGCTATTGAGGGATGGTTGGACACCAAGCTTAACAGCCATTGAGAGTTGGTGTCACCAGTTAAGGGCCATTGAGAGTTGGTGGAACCAGCTTACATGGCCATCTGGAGATGGTGGACATAAGCTTAACGGGCCATCTTGAGGGACGGCGCACTTTGTGATGAAACAATCCTGCCTGTGAAGGACCAATCTGCGTTTATTTTCGGGGAAACAATTATCCAGAAGAGACAGCTCAGGGGAAAGTACAAT
Organism: Eptatretus atami; assembly: GCA_035128595.1. NCBI lineage: Eukaryota > Metazoa > Chordata > Myxini > Myxiniformes > Myxinidae > Eptatretus > Eptatretus atami. Next base: position 4,806,152 of record CM068963.1, read on the forward strand.
TTACCTCTGCATCTCTGTCGGGTAGATCATCATTAAATATTAATAAACAACTTATACCCCAAATCGTGCTGCTACTGAAGTAGTAAACAACGACCTATAAAGACCCACAATGCTCGGCAGTGGCAAATTCATCTTCAAAGCCCTCAATGTATGAAGAGAACGAGATGATTTAATTGGTATGTTAGGGGTGAGGAATGTCCTTCATGCTACCTCAATTACATAACAACACTACCCACAAACCGCAAACGGACAATGATGGTAACACGGATAATCTCAGGACGAAGAAGAAGAAGAAGAAGAAAATAGTGGTCTCTCAGTGGATCCTTTGCTAATATTCTCTTCTATTTTCTTTCGTGTGCAGCACAAGATAGCATAATTTGCTGAGGGGCGGGGAGATGTGTGATGGGGCCGCTGATGCAGTGCCCCCTGTTGGTTAGAGCATGAATTTGGGATTTGTTCAAGGTGTCAATGACGGCTCAAGTTCTTTTAACGAAGAACACCGTGGGATCCGTAATGTCCACCAACTTGTGCAGGCAAACAGAACACCCAGTTTAACATCCAACCGAGGGACGACACACACACTGATGAATCCCCCTGCCTGCGAAACATCAGGGTGGCAGCCTGGTCGGGATTCAAATCCAGGCGACACAGCCCAGAGGGGAGAGTGCATACCTCGAGGCCATCCTGCCAGCACCTCGCTAACGTCGTAAGTTTCAACATGGAGACTTCTGCGTTGTCCAGCAAATTAGAACTCCAGCTCGAGTCGGAAGGAGATAGCTTCTTCATCAGGTGATGACACAAACATAAACTATGATGACAACTACCAAAGGAAGGCTTCTGTGCCGACGTTACAAGGAAAGCTCTTGGTA
>CM068963.1:4812020-4814091 GCA_035128595.1 Eptatretus atami
CCGTGCCGTCCCTCGGATGGACATGAAACTGGGTACCCCATCTTCCAGGATTAGTTTACGATCACACGGTATCCTTCACGTAGAGTAGGCGAGCTATTGCCGGCACCTTAAATAAATTACTAATTCATGCCCTGACTTCCTGAGTTGGAATGGCGACCCAACCAGGATTTGTAAATGATGCTGCGCATCGGCCCGTGGTACATGATGATCAAGATGGAGGGGGGAGGAGTGCGGTTGATCAATCTTAACACAAAATATGTTTTCAATAATTGCTATAATTGGATTGAAGCAATGCACAAAGCAATGTTTGAAATCGGTCATAAAATGTGTTGAGAATGCACGAACCTTGTCGGCTTTTTGCTTCATTCCCGACACAGTACTGGCCTTTGCAGGTAATGACTTCTTCTTCAGGACTTCAAACCACCTTGAATTAACGGCACAGATCAGCAAAATAAGTTACGGCAAGAAGCAAGCTCTGTCTCATTAAAATGCTTATTATAAGTGTCAGTGACAAAGGCACGAGGCAGGGAAAGAACAAGAAAGTGAATTGCAGAATGTCAAGCATAAAAGTAAATCAACAAAGGAAACAAAATATGAAGTAGCAACATCCAATGACAAGTACCAAGTCAGGGCCAGGGTATGCCTGCCCGTACTCCATTTTCAAAGCATCGGAGTCATGAGCATTTCCAAGCATGCCCGGGTCATCACTCCGTCAGGTTGTTACAAGCAGGGTAGAATCAAACGCAAACGTGAAAGCTCAAAAAGTGCAGACTTTTCTTGCTCTTTAATTATGCGTCAAACTCCAAACTTTGGTGGACATTTTATAAATATCTTCCTTTTGGAAAAATATGATTTCCCTTGCAAGCAACTTCAATGCAGGAAGAGGTGTTAGGCCCATCAAAGCCCACGCTATGATTGCCAACCTAGGATTATTTGTCCGTGATCTATCCTTTGAAATGCTGAGCATCAATTAAAGAAGCAACATGAAGCAACAAGAACCAAATTTCATCCAAATCCGTCCACAAACTTTTTGAGATATCCTGCTCACAGACAGACAGACAGACAGACAGACAGACGTGGGTGAAAACATAACCTTCATCCGCTTTCAGGGGCAGAAGTAATGAAAGAAAGAGGACAAATCACTTTTATCCCCACGGAAGCGAAGCAAAGAGCAGGGTTAAGCAATTGGTTCACTTTGTGTCTGTCTGTCTGTCTGTCCTATGTACAAACGTCAGTTTATGATTGGGGAACAACTGAATTTCAATTGAATGTTATATTATGTGATTATGATGATATGAAATTTATTATTATTTAATAATACTAGTACGTGCACGTACGTGCGTGGCCGTACGTGCAAAAAATAAATAAATAAATAACTTTCAAACCGCGAGCCAGAAACAACAACCACACAGGCCGTTCCTTTCGCTCTCGTGTGCCCGTACGTGCGTGGCCGTATGTGCAAACCCAAAAAAATAAAAAATAATAATAAACTTTCAAACCGCGAGCCAGAAACAACCACACAGGCCGTTCCTTCGCTCTCGCATTCCCGTACGTGCGTGCCCATACGTGCAACCCCCCCCCCCATAAAATATATACTTTCAAACCGCGAGCCAGAAACAACCACACAGGCCGTTCCTTCGCTCTCGTAAACAACGACTGGATTGGGGCATTGTGTTTATCTCTAAATGCGCATAAGAAATCAAGAAATTATTAGAATACATTGTCATCACTATCCGGAAGTGGTGCGTGCCCGTACGGAATGTTCACATGCATTCCACGAATTATCGCTTGCATTGAATTAACAACTGCTGTGATACTTACACACACAGAGTTAATTAAAATCCAAATTAAAATCAAGTTTACCTCCGTCTTTGCTTGCCATGACATTCGCTGCCATTGACCATTGCCACTCCTACGCCACGGTAACTAAGGCACCGATCCGCATCGTAACCGGCACGGCACGTGACGTCATCGTCGGCCGGCCGCGCACCGGCCGATGCAGCCACGCCTACGCAGCAACGTGTCCTTTCATTGGTTTGGTAAATAAATGGCCATAACTTGGGAACCACTT
>CM068963.1:4844175-4859115 GCA_035128595.1 Eptatretus atami
GACACCCACCTCTTTCCATCGACGTTCGACACCCACCTCTTTCCATCGACGTTCGACACCCACCTCTTTCACCGACATTGACACCCCATTTGGCAGCTCTGTGGATGGTTGTTGTTGACGTTTTATGAGCGCTTCACGTTTTCACTCGGCAATTCTGGCAAATGGCTGCTTTCTGCCATTCGTCCAGTCGCCATTACAGTCATTGCGAAATTGGCGGTTGTGTCACGTGCAACGATGCGCCAATAGGCAAGGTGGATTTGGTTAAAGTCTGCTTGAGGCTCCGCCCAGACTGGCCACCGATAAAAAGGATGAGTGCACGGTTTTTTGTGACAGTTGGCGAAAGCTGGTTGCGGTTCTTCCAGCTTTGCGAGTTTTGTGATAGTTTGTGACAGCTGGGTGACGGCTATTTTCAGCTCCAGTCAGCTCCAGTCAGTTCCAGTCAGACGGTTGGTGAGCTGGCGACAGTTGAGTTTGTGACAGTTGGTGACGGACTTGCAACCTTGCAGCTCTGATCGCTGGTGACAGCTTCTCACAGCGCCTCACAGTTCCTCACAGCGCCTTACAGCTTCTGACAATGCCTTACAGCTCCTAACAGCTGTCCATTGGTTGTGGCTCCTGGTGGCTCCTGACAGTGGGTGACGCTTGGACCGTTAATGCTGGTTCTGCTCGAGACCTACTCTTGGCGTACCTGATTCTTGGCGTCCCTGGTTCATGGGAGTGACGACGTGACGTCGATTGGTGTTCAAGCCTGTTTGTGTGTGGATGCATGGCAAGACAGGGCGCTGGCAACGGACCAAGGCACGCTCACACATTTCAGGACGTTTTATTTGATGCATGACGACTTCTACTTGGTAAGCGAGAACGGATTTCTCTTCCCACCTGAATGATTGCTGGGTACCCTTGTCTCGTGTTTAATCGTTAAGTAAAGCATAGTGATAAGCATCTGTTCTTTGTCCGTTTTTCTTTCAATTCCCGATTAATTCTTTATTTGCTTGAGATTATTTTGATTGATTTGAATTTGCATATTTTCACCACAAGGAAATAAAAAAGTTCTTTTTATTTATTTTTTCCTTATTAATAAATTCCTTGTTGACATTTCAACCTGTCCGTGCTTGTCCTTTCCATTCATTGATTCAGCATTGTAAGAACCGAGATAGACTGGGAGGTAATTACCAAACTAATTGACCTGCCATAGTCGGCACGCACCAGCGGTTAAACGCTCGGCCGCCCAAATTAAGATCTAATCAAGATAAGTTTGGTGCTTTGCTGAGAGCATGCTCCCCGTTCATGAAGCAACGTGATCTCTAGTTAAATGGCAGAATTAAATGGGACACTGGAACTCGTGGTTAACTGGGGTGGCGTTCGTGGTTCTTAAAGCAACCCACCTATCACGAAGATAATTTGTGAGCAGTGGCCCCAGGTATGGCTCTTCGAGGAGAAACGGGGATTAACCCCTCATAATACACTCGGTACTCATGGATGTAACTATACATAATATTTATATATATTATACATATTGTTACGGTTGTGGAAATTCACAGAACACCATTCAGGTATCCCAGAGATCAGTTATGTCGATAAGTGTGTGTTTCAGATTAGATTTCCCCACCGATGTCTAAGGGAATTATTCGTGTAACCGGGCTGTGATCTTTGAGTCAGCCATTATTCTTTGCTATCGTTATTTTGACAACAACATCTCCACAACGCCAACCACGACATTCCTCGCCATCTCCTCAACAGGATCTCATCAAACCTCTCCACAACGAAAACATCGCTCTCATCAACCATCTCCACAACGACAACCACGACATCTCCTCACCACCTACGCCACAACAAACATCGCCTCACCTTCATCTTCACGAACGCCGCCATCTTGTTACCGGCAACAGCGTCCTGAACGAACAACATCTCTGCCACCAGCACCGGGGACTCCCTAGTTGGGCGAGGGCCGATGATCTCTGCAACGTCCGCGGGAGCTGATGATTTCTACCACGTCCGCTCTCTCCAAGCTTCGCGTCGAAATCGGATCAAAAGATCAAAAGGGGCGGAGCCAGCGAGGGTGAAGGGTGAGAGTGAAGATCAGACCTCACTCAGGACCCCATATATAAGGCGCGCTGAACGCCAAGCAAGCAGTCTGTCGGGGTTCGGAGTCTGTCGGGGTTCGGAGTCTGTCAGGGAGCTGCAGAGACGGACGCCTGGAGCCGGGGTTCGAGTCCAGGGAGGGCAGTCGGGGGAGCCTGGAGCGCAGCCTGTCATGCCGTGCCGAACTGGGGGTCGCTGGAGCGCAGCCGGAGAGGAGTCGCCAACCAGCGGCAAACGGTCTGAGGCGATCGGGCCCCGGGACAGTCCGAACGACGCTGAGGAACGGGCGGGCTCTTAAGAGAGCATCAACTCTGAAAGAGCAAAGGCCCGTTCTTCCTCTGAGGCTTGTCGACTAGGCCCGATCGACCGGGCCGCACGACGAGGCCTGGGCCGAGCTGCGGTCACGCCAGCTGCCGTGTGGACGGGACGACGAGGAGCGCCCAGTGAGTCGCCACGAAGTGGCAGGTAACCAGCGCGGCCTCTGGAGTTCCTGCGGTCTTCACAGCTCCGTGAACTATTAAAGGCCCACGAGGCCCAGTTCTTGCCCTTTCCTTTCCTGGGTTTTTTTCTTTGTATGAATGTCGTGGCGCCATGTCCTTAAATAGAATGTAATAAGTGTACATAATAAAGAGACCAACGTTGTAGTTCTTTCTCTTGCTCGTGTCCTGTCCCTTACCCCATTGCATGAATTGCTTTGATTACATACGTACCTGATTGCATACATGACGCATGACTGCATATGTGTCGTGTGTGTAATAAATGTCCTTGTGTGAATGTTTACCCGTTCGTTGCGTCCTTTCCATCAATTGAACTGCCATAATTAAGTTCGGAATATAGCTGGTTGTTAATAACCGATGAGAGAATCGATCCGGCGGGCTTGGCGATATAAACCGCTTGGCAAATCGCAACGGAACGAGCTGCTTAGGGCCCTGTCACACCTTGACGTTTTAACCAGCAATGGCAACGTATAAAAATGTATGTAAAACGTTGGCGTACGCTGAAATTTTGATGTTTTTTTTAAAGTTTTGGTCGTATTCATAACGTGTTGGTCGTATGCATAACATATAGTAACGGCACAGAACGTTTCGTTGTGTTATTGTTAATTTTACCAACGAATGCTTAGCCTGTTGTCGGCGTTCACAACCTATGCCCAACGATAGTTTAACTTAGGCATAACGCACTGCACGTATCGCCGACGAACTCGTGGCGTAGCCTGTTAAGAACCTGCCGCACGCCGATTTAAATCATAACCGCCTGAGAATTGGAAGTGTCATCATCGCAGTCACACCTTGACGATTTTGCCAGCGTATGCCGGCCTATGAAAAATGTGTTCTAAAACGCTAGGCGCACGTCAAATACGGTATAGGTAAGTTGTGTATACGTTAAGAGTAGGCTGGAAAACAATGAAGTACGCTTCATATTACGTGGTACGTGGAATACGTCGTGAAATTTCAAGCATGCTGAAAATTTACGACGTACTCAGCGTATGGCTAACAGTTCCGCATGCGTTGTCATATTGTTCCTGCACGCTCCGCGATCATTTACACAGACGGACACACGTTACTTGTAGGTTACTCATAAGTCGAAACACGTCAAGGTAATATTTAACATACCCGCAACCTAATTTTCAACCAATGGGTAACGTCCTTTTAACCTATGAGTAGCGTGCTCTGAACCTATGTTTAATGTGCTTGAAACCTATGAGTAACGTGCATTGAACCTATTTTAACTGCCTTGAACCTGACAGCGTGCTATGAACCTATGAGTAACTGCGTTTAACCTAGTGTAGCATGCTTGAACCTATAGTATAACGTGCTTCTAACCTTGAGTAACATGCTATGAACCTATGTGTAACGTATCTAAACGCACATTGTCGTATGTAGACGAATTAGATTGACGTCTTCCGGATGACCACAGCACTTACTGAACGTGTTTCTAACTTACATCTACCGTATAATGGCGTATTGGCAGCATAAGGGGGATTGTATATACAAATGGGCCTCACAAGAGGAACCCATCATTGTTCCAGACTCCATGTTGAGTAGATGTCAATGCCAGTAGTATCAGTAGTAGTAGGTGTGCGTGACAGTAGTAATAGTAGTAGTAGTTGTAGTAGTAGCATTTGTAGTAGTAGTATGTCTATGTCAGTAGTAATAGTAGTAGTAGTATGTCTATGTCAGTAGTGAGTAGTAGTAGTAGTATGTCTATGTCAGTAGTAGTAGTCGTAAGTCTATCAGTAGTAGTAGTAGTAGTATGTCTATGTCAGTAGTAGTAGTAGTAGTATGTCTATGTCAGTAGTAGTAGTAGTAGTAGTAGGTCCATGTCAGTAGTAGTAGTGAGCGTGATGGAGGTGTGGGTGATGATGATCCCCTTATCGTCCAAATAGGAGACTACTTTGCACCATTGTTCGATGTTCTTTTCAGCTAATTTTTTTTCCTCATTCCCACGATGAAATATTTCTTTGTTTACTTTTTAAAGTATTAAAAACGACTTTGACAAATGCATATGTACTAGTAATGAACACAGAACGCTTCATAACTTATACATAAGTTATACCAACGATTGTTTATCGTGTTTTAGGCGTCCACAACCTATGCCCAAAGATAGTCCAGCGTATGCATAGCGTAATAATTCCCAAGCACGTTATTCATAGGTTATAAATAAGTCACGGTACCCTAAACATTACTTTGATGTGTTTCGACGTATGAGAACTTTCAAGTAGGTGTTGCGAAGTGTGAACAACGTTCGTGTAGCGTGCTTACAAAACGTTACTCAAGGTTAGAAATAAGTTTCGGGTACGCGAATGTTACCTCTACGTGTTTGACTTAGAGTAACATACAATTAACGTATCAACGATCGCATAACGTGCCTACAACTTATGGCCAGCGTAGCGGAACGTGTGAGCCAAACGCCGAGTACGTCGTAAAATTTCAAGCATGCAAAATTTTTTGAACAACCAAAAGTACAACGTTTTAAACCAGCGTAATACGACCTTGGTATGTTTTTCAGCGTGCACCTAACGCTACACAAAACGTACCCATAACGTATTCGACGTGTGCCAGCGTTTTAGACAAATTTTTCTTAAATCGGCATACGCTGGCTAAATCGTCAAGGTGTGACAGCCCCTTCAGCGGCTCGTTTCCAAGCAGGTCCCGTCGAGGTGTAAATCCCCGGCATTTCTGTCTGCGCGCATAATTAGGTAAATCGACAATTCGGCGATCGAACCCTGTGCGCGCGCGCACAGAATAGCTGGCTGATTTTCGGTGTGATTAAAGATACACCCGTAGCTGGATTTCGGCGTTGATCCGAAAGCTGCGACTAGGTTGTCCGTTCGGTGGGCGAGAGCGGCCGCCATTGGCTAGAAGCGGTCGCCCGCACGCCAACGGGCGGGAGCCACAACAATATATATATATATATATATATAATAATATAATATATATAATAATATATATATAATATATATATATATATATATAATATATATATATATATATAGATAGATAGATAGATAGATAGATATATATATATATATAGATAGATATAAATATATATAAGATAGATAGATACATAGATACATATAAAGAATACAACACACACACATATAATATATATATATATATATATATATATATCGAAACATGTGGAGTGTGCCAAGCACTCCCCTGATTCCCATTGGACAGTCCACACCAAAGCCTTCATCCTCCACGCCACGACCTAGGCCCTCGGCCCGGCGAATGTCAAACAGACGATTACATGGTCAACATCCGTTGAACATCAAATGGAGCTGTCTATCTGGATTTCGAGCTTGTTTGCCCTCAACAGGATGGTGGACTGATAAATATTTAACCAATGATGACCACATTCATCGTTTTTTTTTTGTTTATTTTGTATACCTTGTCGAGGCTCGTATTAGAGCTAACACACAACGCACAGCAAGGGGGCATGAGACAGGAGGGGAGGGAGTGGGAAGGACAAAACAGTGGGAACAGAACATTAGGAGATCTGTGGAAGGGAGAGGGATGGGACGGGGAACATGGGGAAGAGAAGATGGACATTGCAGGGACTTTCAGGAAGGAAAGCAGGGAATTGAAGGAAGTGGGCTTGGGTGGATTATCAGGGGTAGAAAAGATCGAGGATTTGGATGGGGGATGATAAGAGGTGGTGGTGAACAGCTGTTTTGAAAGCCTGGAGGGAAGAATGGGAAAGAATAGAGTGAGGGAGTTTATTCCAAAGGCGGAGAAAAAGAGGAATGAAAGAGTGAAGGTGAGCAGTGATTCGTGATTTTGGTAGTTTTACCAGAAGAGGGTTGTTGGCGGACCTTGTTTAAACATCAGACACACTTCCTCACTGTTATGGTGAGCATAACAGATGATGTCTCACATGGTAAAATTGCATAAGCCGCAAAGAACGACCACCATCTGCCACCCAGACGATTGTTCCTGCTAATATAAACCATTCAACCAGAAAGCACATGATGTGATCGGTGGGAAAATCGAAACGTGCGGGGTGTGACGAGCACTCCCCCGATCTCCATTGGACATAGTCATAGTCATACATATACAGTATATATAAAAATAAACAAACACCTCCCATGCTCCTCTAGCTGAAACTGCTGCGTAAAGCAACCAAGAAAGCCTACACAAAGTAAGTGCTATGCTGTATCAAACCCTTCCCAGAGTTCCTCCACAGCTATAAAGACATTCACACATAGTACACACATGAGAATCCCAATGCTACACATCCCCTCAGCTGCCGGACTGTATATGAGTGTCTACATAAAGCATAACATAACATTCCCTTTGTAAACTCCCCCTTTTTGTGTGGTTCTGTCCGTGTCTGTGTGTGGGTCTGTCCATGTGCATGTCCGTGTGTCTCTGTCTGTCTGGCTATCTCTATTCCCATCAGCGAAGTGATGGGTGGTATTTGCTTGTATATATTTTATGGAGTGGTTTACAAGGATTTGCCAGGAAATCTAACGCAGGTGGAGGCCATTCAGCCCATCACACCTGCACGAACACCATACAAATTTATCAACACAAGATCCAAGGAAGAAAATACAAAAAATGTTTTTAATTAATGAAATAAATATATATATATATTTTTCTTTCTTCCCCTCAGGAGAGGGGGGAACGGGGGGCTTGGCTAAAAACACACATCAACCACACAACCCCCCTTGACAAGACCCCTACCGACAGCAATCCGTCCACATGCACACAATCATCCATCAATGCTCAAACTACCTAAAAGTCATATCAACATCCCCATACCCCTCTATCTCCATAACTTCCAGGTGTGGTGCGTTGCCAGACCTATGTATTTGTGAAAGTTTTTTTTTTAATATTTGATGAAGTGGATTGTGGTTGCATTCTATAAGCAGATAAACAACTCAAGTGAATCAAGAATTGGTGATTAGAATGAGCTCTTTATTTAAAACTTTACAGATATTGTAGTTTTTAATGTAAATACAGCAAAGGTTATAAAATAAGAAGTGAGTATCAGCGTTGCCGAGCAACCAGTTCACGTGTAAGCTGTGTTGTCTTGGGTCACGTGGCCTGCCATGAGCAGAGTGAGGCTACACCGGCTGAATTTTATTCATGGATACTTTCGTTTACGGAACTTTTCCGACCGTTTTGTTATTTTTCTTGGAATATTGGCTTCCAGTTGCATCAGTATTCAGAATTTCAGCTTTCTCGCCCACCTAGAAAGTTCTAAACATTTATATCAATGAGTGAGTGGTCAGGAAGAGCTTTACATTGAGCTTATGATAATTAAATTGATCATTGTAAATTGGAATACACTAACGATAACATATATTTCGGCTAACTCCGTATAAAATGAAAATAGATCACTGAATCAAATTAAGAGAAATACCATAATTATGATGATCGGCTGGAGGAGGAAAAAAAAAATTGATCACCACTCATTCAAAGAACCAGGGAAAGACGATGGCTTGGCATAACAGAAACAGTACGAGAAGCCAATCAATTTTTTTCTAAACCCCCAAAAACAACCAAATTCAACAACATATTTATCATAATCAAAAAACTGAAATGGGAACCAGGGGACAAGTCCAAGAGAAGGTCCCCTCAGATGGCAGAATTTCATATTCATGCCACAGCACGAATTTCAATGACATTTTCAGGTCTGAATGTGAAATTTTATTAACCTTTGAAAGAAAATGGCAGTCATAGGTTGAAGGTGTGAAGTCACTAAACTAATTTACATATATGCAAATTAGGTGATACGTATGGGACAGATTGAAATCGTGTTGTCGTAAATTAAACCAAACTTTACAATAATTTGTTTACATTGACATGAATACTCTTCCGTGCCCTTTTAATACACAAGAAAAAAAATTGTTCACTTCATTAATTATGCAAATTAGGCCTGTTCTTAATAAGCGATGTCCCATACGTAACAATTTTACATGGATTTTTTTAGGATTACACTAAAAGTTCTGAATTTTTTTTAATGCCATTTTCAGAAGTTCTACTCCATCATGTATTGGTCATACATCCTGTATTTCTAGATTAAATACAAGTAGATAATTTGTTCACAAGTAATTTTAAAATGTTACGTATGTGACAATACCATTATGTGTGTGCCATTGCTTGCAAAGTCTGTGGGAAAGACTACTTCAACATCGCCAACATGTGACCACTACTTTGGGGTGTGTATTCTCATGAGACCTGTCCTCCACACATGGCCCAGTTTAAGGCAGAACAAACAACATGGGATCATTCCATTTGTAAGCAGGGCTGTAACCTCCTGTTGAAGAGGATATGAGTTTTTGTTTATCATTATTTCAGGTACCTCTAAGTGTCTGGTTTTTTCTATGAAACATACTGGAATATGTATTTCCGTTTTACACAAAATTAATACCTTCTTCTATTCCCTTGTGTAAGTGGAAGGAGTCCATATAACTACGTTGCCAGATTTGATATTTTCAGTCTAGTTGATAAATTATTCCATCTACATATAATTACTTCAAATGAATGTACAAAAGCCCTGAAGTCCTGAGACAAATAAAAACAAAAATCTATATGAGCATTAAAAAAATAATTAATTACCAACAAATTACTCCATACAAATTATCTTCATTCCTTGTACACGCACTAAAACGGATATGTCCTGCATGTCCTGTCCGGGTTTAATCATTGTATATCATACATTTTTGTGTATGTCCGCAATAACGTGCATTTCATTTTCTTCAGACGTACTTGCAAACCATTGTTAATATGATTCTAATTTAAAATCATTTTGCATTTTTAATACTTAACTAGACGACTCGTGAACCCGTTGGGTTCCCGTTGTGACAGCGATTGATGAAAAAAAAATCATTTCAAGAAAAAAAAAAGATAGCTCCAGCGAACTATACCGCTGAGGTTGTTTGCATTGATCAAATTCTCCTGAAGAGTACTGAACTGAATCGAGAATTGATTTTTTAATAATTTTTGTTCGTTGCCCGATTTGAATGAAACTCGATAACGCACACCGCAGGAAAATGTTGAGTAAGGTGGCCCTCAAATTTTTGCGCTATCGTGTACCGTTTTGGCTGTATTTCGGGAACATACATACATACATACATACAAGATGAGAGTTTTAGTAACATATAGATAGATAGATAGGGAGATAATCAGATGATCTCTTTTTCATATCCTATTGCATGAATTGCTGAGTTTCTAATCGTTAAATGTTGGATCTTTGTGTTAAAATATGCTCAAACCTGTTGATTGTGTTATGAAAGGCAATTTATGCCAACAATGTATTTATCGCATGTAAAGCCGATGGAGAATACATACATACATATATACAAGATGAGAGTCCCATACCTAACACGTCCCATACGTAACACACCATGTTTTCTTTAATTACATAATCATCCCAAGGACTAATGACATATAAAATGTTGTGGGCATTCTCCTTGCAGATGCCCAACATTGGAATAAAAATCACTGATATCAATGACTATATTAATTGATTTTCAGGGGGTTAAACTTTCTGAATGGCCCATATGTAACGTGCGTGAATTATTGGACTTGCCCTGGGCTGTCCTCGAAGAACAAAGAACAGACAACCGATGTATGACAAGAATTACGAACTGGTAATGAAGAAAAGGATCGATCAGTAGAAGCACAAGTGGTCGACCAATTATTATTAGACAGGGACATGAAATTGAAAAACTCATTTGGAGTCCAATGGCCAAAGATTGCAGGGAATAAAATACATTGGACAATGTTGATGGAGGCCTTCGTCCTGTAGCTGTTTGTAATTGGTCTCTTACAAAGGCAATTCCGATGTTTGGGGATGTGCAGTGTACACACAAATCATTGAATTTCAAACTCGATCACCCCTTGACCTCATCATGTCATTCCCTTTTATTAAAAACAACCTCTATCTTTCCTCATGCTTACTTTTATTCCTACCCTTTTACCCTCCACTTCCTCTTTTATATGATCCTTCTCTTCCCTTTTCCTTTTGCATATTAAATATATAGACACCTCCTTCCAGATACTAAACCAAGCCTAGCCCAATCTATGCATGTAAATACACACACAAACACATATGTACATAAAAACAGATACAGACACATACGGCTTAGCTCGGTTTAGTAACCGACTGAAAGGAGGCATCAAAACGTACATACTCTTGTCCTGACTATGTACGACATGTCATTGGACTGTCTGACATGCAAGCCATGAAGTAGTAAACGATTTATAAAATCACACATTGATGTTAACGGACGAGCAAGTATTATCGAAAATAGTGGAAAATATACACGTTCTGAAAAATAGATGGAAGCTCAAGTTCCCTTTGGAGTCTCAGTCAATTCCCATTGAATAAAGATCAGGAAAAGCCTCAAACATCATGTTGAAAATTGCCATCAACATCAAAGGCGTGCTGACCTTGCCAGATTACTTTGGTGCACTTAACTCAATTTAGCTGCGTGAGGGTGAGACGGTCTATAGTTCACTTCTCAGGGGATCATAAAGTGCGTCCTTAACCCAAAAGATGTTATCCGTAGGTTATCAACATCAACATGAGAGCTCACCGAGGGCCTCAACCCCCGCCGCACCGCAAGTGGACCATGCCGTACGAAAATGAATCCCATTTCACAAGACAAGAAAAGGTTTCCATCATTTTTACACGACATTAACTTCATAACGTTCTAAAGAGTGGGTCTTCCCTTCGCTTTTGTTCACACTTTATCTCCTGCTGTTCACAGCTGGATTCAGCAGGCATTGCATGGTTCACTCTGACGTGTGGGAACATTGGAGTGTCCAGCATTACTCCTGTGGTCCTGTTTGCTCATGGCAAGTGGAGAAGGTGAACACTAAGCTCTCGAGGAGAGCTTCGCGTGACCTGCATAACACGGTCCGGTATGCAAACAACTGCTCTACTGCCCTTCACCCCGATGCCAACTATCTCACCAAGCGACGACATAATTGGTCATCTCTCAACACGCATATCGTGAGAACTTTTGACAATGTCAAATATTCAAGGATAAATACATCGTGAAATCCTACATGTCCGACGATGTGCTTTGTTTTTAATGAGTCAGTAAAGTCATTACCTTAAGGGTCACTTTGGGTCTGCACAAAGCAAATGAGTTTCATGAGCGATTAATTATAACCATGGAGACGTGAAACCTACAAATAACTATTTGATTAAGCAAACTATATGGAATTCAAAACATTCTTCCAAATTAACGGCTATCTTCAGTTTATAGTATCATCCGTCAGGGTTCTTCCATAAGACCCCGACGTCTTGGCTTTGCAAAAGCCTTCCCAACATGATAAAATGATGAAATTGGTTCGGTGACAAATTCAGTTCCCACTCACATGTGACGTCATGAAGTAGTGTACGTAATATTTCCAACTGAACGAACATCAGGATCAGTCATCAGTTATACTGACCCTGACTATCAACTGCTTGATCCATGGGCAGCAGGCAGGGCATTGCGTCACAAAGTGTGCCGTTCACCCATTGGGTGGCACACACAAGCCGATGAATATCTAATTGGCAACACCATTCCCGGATGTAATGAATCCTTTGGCTGTTTGTTGTGACACAGGCATGGAGTTTGCGAGGCAGGTCCTCACTGTCGTAGAGGAATAAAAAAAATAGCACCGCAAAGCGGGCCTAACCCCTCAGCCCCTTGATCAAACCAATTTCAAGATGGTGGCCATATTGAAAATCGCAGCACGCCCATTTTCGAAAGGAACCTTCTCTACTCAACCCCAACACACCCAGCAAAATGTGATTTAATCGGACAAGGCGTTCTCCTCGAAATTGAGGGAAACCAATTTCAAGATGGCTGCCGTGGCGGCACAGTGAAAATCGCAGCATGCCCATTTTGGAAAGGAACCTTCCTCTATCAACCCATTATACCTCGCCAGAATAAATCAATGTGTGAAGCCGTTCTAAGTTATTGTCCGGAAACCAAATTCAAGATGGCTGCTAGCCGCATATTGGATATCGGATTGCGCTGAATATCGAAAGGACCTTCCTCTAAACACCCCATTTATATCACACAAAAATGAAATCAATAAGTCAAGCCGTTCTCAAGTTATTGTCCGGAAACCAAATTCAGATGCTGCCCTAGCCGCCATATTGGATATCGGATTGTGCTGTATATCGAAAGAAACCTTCCTCTAACACCCCCATTATACCCCCATGAAAAAAATCAAATCTGTCAAGCCGTTCTCAAGTTATTGTCCGGAAACCAAATTCAAGATGGCTGCCTAGCCGCCATATTGGATATCGGATTGTGCTGTATATCGAAAGAAACCTTCCTCTAACACCCCATTATACCCCCATGAAAATAAATCATCTGTCAGCCGTTCTCAAGTTATTGTCTGGAAACACAAATTCAAGATGGCTGCCCTACGCCATATTGAATATCGCATCGCACTGAATATCGAAAGGAACTTCCTCTACGCAGCCACACACCAGCAAAAATGGATTAAATCGGACAGAGCGTTCTCCTCGAAATCGACGGAAACCAATTTCAAGATGCTGCATGGAGGCCACATTGAAAACGCAGCACGCTCATTTTCGAAAGGAACCTTCCTCTACTCAACCCCAACACACCCTGCAAATGGATTTAATCGGACAAGGTGTTCTCGAAATCAACGGAACCAATTTCAAGATGGCTGCCATGGAGGCCACATTGAAAATCGCAGCGAGCCCATTATCGAAAGGAACGTTCCCCTACTTAACCCGACACACCCTGTAAAAATGGATTTAATCGGACAAGGCGTTCTCCTCAATCGACGGAAACAAAAGTTGACAGACGCCCGGACGATCGCCGGACGCCGCGACGACAATACCCTTAGCCCAATTCGGTGACTGGTAAAAATGGACGTTGGAAGGCTAGCAATCGATGGACGACTTGGAACAAAAATTTAATGATTGAAGAAAAAAGTTCGTGTCCGTCACGAAAGTGCCTTCGAGCAGGACTTGGAGCAGGATGTAGTGGTTCCAAAGAGGTACCATTTTTATGATACTATGACAGAAGAAACCCTGTAGAATAAAGCGTGATGGACACGGAAAGAGCAAACAAAACGTGTCGTGATACTTCTCGAAGCAGAAGAAGAGTACATAAAAGTACGCGGACGGAGCACACAAACGACCACCACAACCACAACGATTACACGTTATAAAAGATCATTTTCTCTGTGCGTTAAACTTCATTTTACATCCTCATTCAGACTCAGATGGACATGCAATATGATGGTGAAGTACAACATGCTGTGTTTTGATTAAACCTGTCAGCGAAGTGACCGGTTGACATGCCCGGTGTCCACCAAAAGCCCAATCGTATCTCTCACCCACAATTGGTACAACCAATGAGCTCTCACCGAATCAATTAACGCAATGGTTACACGAGGAGGTTTGCCATTGCCTTCCCAGCATTGTTTGTGCATGCTCTATCAAATAAATTCTGATCGTCAAGCAAAGAATCAGCACGTACCGGGATCCACTTTGGTATGACATTGATATGCTGTATGTACGTGTGTATTTTATCAATATTCACGCAATTTGGAGTTGTGTACATTTTTGTGGCTAGGTTGGACACGGGGGTGGTGTACAGACTTAGAGTCGCTGGTTCACACAACTACTGGAAGTAAAAAAATAATATAAGCACCAACTATTCAATCAATTCCATCCAACGTATCGTTACCTTTTCATCGATTTACTTCACCGACGAGCCTCAGCAGTCTTAACAGTTCGTGTCTATTATGATGTCAAAGGACGAAGTACACCAGAAACTTCAATAAAACAACAATTAAACTGTGGTACTGTATGCCATTACTCAGAGTTGTAATTCTCATGGTTTTTGTGAAAATGCTTGCACACCAGCACCAGACAAAGACATAGCAAGTCCCTGTCCACAGGTCTCATAGTGACAGATGAAGGCTGCTGTGGCCAAAATGTCAAGGTCGTCTTTTTGCCCCTTATATTCTCCCCACACTTCGAATGAAGTGCAGATTTTAAATGACAGTGCAGTTGGAACTCGTGTTTCTGACCAGCTTGCTGATGCACCATCTGTAAAGTCGTTGATACTTCGTCTTACTGCCATTTCGGAATCGTGGAAAGGTGGAATTATTCCACAAATTGGGGTCAAAAATACACATGTGGAGCCGAAGCTACCGCTTTCAATACAGAGGGGGGCAACGGAGTGAATTGCTTTGGATTCAGGCTGAATACAGGGTCGAATCAACAGTCGAATCAAAAGCAAAATTGAGAAACTACAAGAAGAAAGTGGAAAATATGAATGGGAAACGAATTGTAAGGAAGAGATTAGTGCCGACCATTTGGTGAGAAAGGTACCATCTGTTAAAACGCGAGAAG
>CM068963.1:4870399-4893025 GCA_035128595.1 Eptatretus atami
ACAGGTGTCTAATTCATAAAGTGCCACGTATGAATTCGGCAAATGAATCGTGAATCAACAACATGCTCCAATACGGCACATTGACTGGAAACGTACATGAAGATATGAGCAAAATAAACACAATTAACTGTACTTTTTATTATTCTGACCTCCAGGCAGAGGTTAACCCTCGAAGTGTTTAATGACATACAATTACTGAAAAGAGAAACTGCAAACAAATTGATCATTTTAGCAATCCTTTGAATTATAATTTTAATTGTGCTATTATTCTGCCATTTCCCCATGAAGTGCTGATGAAAATGAAGGGGGCAATTAAAGGTTTTTCTACACCCACCACTCCCACGCGTGCTTCTTCCAGGTACAACTACAATGGACAATTATTAATAGGTCCATGAACAAGGCCTTTTGTAATTCAGTGCTCAATTTCACAAAATTGGCCATAATTCGTTCAAAATAATATTACGAGGTTCACAATAGGATTTTGTGACTTTTTAAAAAAATTATTTCTTTTGTGTTGCACAACTGTAGTTTTTTTATTTTTTGGGAGGGGGGGGTGGTTGTAATATAAAGTCGAGGCTCATGGAAGAGTTAGACACAGAAAGGATCAGAATGCAACAGAACAAAAGTAACAGCAGAAAGACAAGCGGAGGGATACCAAGATCGGAGGTGAGGGGAGAAAATAAAGCAAGACAGACAAGCAAGGGATGCGAGTAAAGAGTAGGGGAGGAAGTATGGGGTGGAACAACATTGATAGATAAGCAAACTCTCAGGAAGGTAAAACAAAAATCTGGAAGGAGATGGAGATGAGGAATGTGTGGACGAGGGGGGGTGGCGGAAATTTATTAGGGTAGAAAGGATCATGGTTTTGAATGGGAGATGATCTGAGATGGTGGTGAACGGCTGTCTTGAAGACCTGAAAGGAGAAATGAGATTAAAGAGAATGTGAAGTTGGTTCCACGGGCGGGAAAAAAAAGAGGAACGAATGAGTGGAGGTGAGCAGTGATCCTGGATTTAGGTAATTTCACCAGGAGGGGTTGATGGTGGACCACATCTGTAGAAACCTGAGGGGCGGGGGGGGGGGGGGCAAAGCACAGAAAGGGCAAAGGATGCAAGACCAGAAAGGAGGCAGTAGAAGACAGAGAGACCACCTACCTGTCTACGATGGTGAATTGAGAAGCCCATCGACTCATCTTCACGGTGGGAGATTCCAATGATTCTGAAGGCCTTGGATTTCACAGCGTCAACCAAGATGTGAGGCAGCACAGAGGAGAGAGCAATACTCCATCAAGCTACAGATGAAGGCCTTGCAGGTGGAAAAGAGTTCAGGTGTGTCAAAGAAAGGACTTCACACGATGGAGGATGCCCAGTGGCTGCCTTTGGAGGACAACTTAAAAGTGTGGTTTGGACAACTTAAAGGATTATGGCTGATGGTGAAACCCAGGAGTTTGAATCGCTGAACTTATTCAACAGGATTGTTAAGAAAGTAGATTGGAGGGTTTGTTACAGTCCTTTCAGAGTGAGATTTTTGTTTTATTAAAGTTAAAACGAAGCTCACGCCAAGAAAGGTATCTTATCTGCTAGGAAGTAACTGCGAGCTGTGATTACATCGTCTGCTTTGCCACATAATCGATGACATAAAGCTCTGCAATTGAGACTTTGAATAGGTCATTGTAGCGAATTACAATTTTACTTTCCGAGGTGCACAGCGGTTGTTCCAGCTGCTCAAAGCCATAGGCAAGAAGGGTGGTCTGCACACCACAGGCATTGTACGCAGGTATGCCGTCATGGAAGAGGATCACACCTTTAGCCAACATGAGTCGGTGAATGCCCTTGATGACTTGCCACAGCTTTTGCCGTAAGCTGGCATAGTATTGACCTATGATTGGGGTTTTGGAAGGCATTCGGTCAATCACCAGGATTATCTTTAGTGGCTCAAAAATTGAGGCCATGGTTGTGCTGGCTAAGTATGAGGTGTAATATTTAATTGGTTGATCATGATCCCCTGTGGTTCCAATGCATGGATTATAAATTCATTTCAGGATGCCAGTGGTGGAGGAATTACGAGATGAGGAATAAAGTCGAATGGAAATGTGTTGACCGGTTTGAGAAGCTCAGGACGTGATGCCAACCGTTGCTGTTCATAGTGAGTGATGAAAACTTCTTCGACCTCGGACATATCCAAAAGTCTGTGGATGTTGATGAGAATACTGTCTTGAGAAATTCCATGTTGTGTCAATATTTTGGTGACTTTAACAGGGCACTCGTGTAAGATTAATCCCTCAACCTGGGCCACAGTTTGTGGCTGCATCTGCCATCCATCCTGACGAGGTCATTGCCAAGTGATGGGTCCATGCACAGTCATTCGCCCATTTGGCTACTGTATAACTCAAGGGTGCACCATCACAGTTCATGGACACAAACATTTGATAGCGCCTTAATGGACAACACAAACATTTATAATGTAGCAAACTTCCAAATTACACTTCGAAACAATAGTGACAGAATAATAATAGTGAAGCAATGTGTGATGTGCTGTCATTGCAAAGGGCTGGCAGGATAGCCTGGAAGTACGCACACTTGCTCTAAGCGCTCTAGCCTGAGTTCAAATCCCAACCAAGCGATAAACTGTCAGCCCAGCGTTTCACAAGCAGGGCGATTGATAAATGTGCGTGCCGTCTCTCGGTTGGATGTTAAACTTGGGGTCCCATCTGCTGGGATTCGTTTAGATTGTGGATGTCAAGGACCCCACGGTGTCCTTTGGAAAAAGTAGGCGAGCTATCGATGACACTATGGCCAAATTCTAAATTCCTGCCCAAACTATTGCTGGGAAGGTTTTGGCAAACCAGCTAGTACAACCCTTGCTGAAAAAGCTGCTTCGGTGGCACTGACACTCTGACGAATATGGTACGAGAGAGAGGGAGGGAGAGAGCGAGAGCGAGAGGTAGAGAGAGAGAGAGAGAGAGAGAGAGAGAGAGAGAGAGAGAGAGAGAGAGAGAGAGAGAGAGAGAGATTGAAAACAGTGCACATGTACAAATGTTACGTTTGTGGGGGGGCTTAGATATCACCATAGAGCAGATAGAAATGTATGGAGTAGCATGATCCGTGTACGAGTAGTTAGCCATGTCAATGTACAAGTAGGGAAACGTTAGCTTAAGAATTGTCTTGTTTGAAAGTGCGTCATACAGGGGGTGGTGCGAGGTAACAATTAGGGATTCTGGTAAGGAAATTGTATGTAAAACCTCAATGTCAACCTATCCAGGGGGCGCCGGGAGACTGGGCACGAAAGAGGGCGGGAGCTGCGAAGGCCTCTCGAGGAGGGGGGGGGGCGGAGTGTTACCCCGAGACAAGAGGGAGGAGCCTAATCGCGCAGTTGGTCTGCGGAGAATGGGGAACATGACCGAGAGTTAGTTTTGTCTGAAGAGAATGAGAGAGAGAGAGGACGGTGGAGTTCTGTGGAGAACAAAATTGTGAGGGAAATCGAGTGAGGAGAAGAGGTTGTCCTGCCTGCCTGCCTCTGCCTGTTGTCTTTGCCCTGTGCCATTTTGTCTGCCTACTGCTTCATCTCCCCACAGTCTGCCTCGCCCCGTTCATCGAGCTGCCCGTGTGTTTTTGTCTCCTCATTGCCTCATCACCTGCTCATCTCCGCTGCCACCAGAGCTGATTCCCCCTGGTTTTTTGTCCCCTTCCCGTCAGTGACTGAATCTGGTTTGTGGCACCTTAGATTTCTTTAGATTCATTTTTATTCTCATTGTATATAATTTATCAATTGCATTCCTTCCACCCAACCCGCCGTCTCCTCGCGATTCCACCATGCCCGAGTGATTGTGGGTCCGGGAAATAAACCCGTTGGTTTTACAAGAGCTAATTTTCTCGTGTCTTGCCGCACGACCCACGTGCATTGTCTGCCATCATTTGGAACATCGTCTGAGGGAGGAAGATGCCATTTCGGCTCCTCCATCCAGCGTCGGTGTTAACTGACCTGGATATGACAGT
Source organism: Eptatretus atami (assembly GCA_035128595.1). NCBI lineage: Eukaryota > Metazoa > Chordata > Myxini > Myxiniformes > Myxinidae > Eptatretus > Eptatretus atami. The sequence continues at coordinate 4,874,393 of CM068963.1, forward strand.
ACCATTATAGATATATATACATACACACACACACACATGACCGATAACGCATTCATTGGAACTAAATCAGAATTAAAGTTTTTGAATACCTTAAGTGGGGGACCAGGGGTTTGGTCATCTATTATATGTGCACAGATGCTGAGCATGCGTAGCATATGGACAAAGAGCTGCTCGACCATTGCCACCAGAGTCGGCTCACCGACAGTTCCCCATGACTCTTCTGCACGACTGATGTCATCATCTGAACGTGTCGTGCAGCCCAGGCACTGCTGTGCTGTCGCTGGAAAAGAAGAATAGCACAGGCACAAAATGAAAAGGGAGTACGACATCTTCCAAGAAGGCAATTTTAATATGTCTACAATGTCATCAAAACCTGAAAGTTACACTGCAGCTTCCATGGAAGCTCACATATTGGTCCTCATAAGGAAGCTTTAATCATAAATATTCCAAGATTTACGACAAATTTAAGTTCACAGAAAATTCAAATGATCAAAGAAGTAAAATGTATGAGCGACTGTTTTACCGTCAAGTGTGGACTTTCATTGGATGATTAAAAACTACAATTAGTTTCAGCCACTACAACAAACTACAGTTCAAACTGTTTGAAGACAAGAAGAACTGAGGAGAAAAAAAAAATAACGGAGCATGGGGTCGACTCATTCCCTCACTTCACACAACCCAACGGAGCTGTGCCATTCCAAACATACGGGGGTGGGGGGGAGGATGGGGAAGATTTGCGGTGGTGTGGAGATTCAGTGCGATGTGCAGCCGTGTTGCTGAGGCATCCAGCACCAGTAGGGCAGATCCTCTCCAGTATCTCAGATACGTCAATGGCAAGCCACTCAGTTTCAGACAAGCCTTGAGGCAACTCTGTTCCGTCCATGCTGTTATCTCTTACTTGCTCTCCTCCGCACTCTGGGCTCTTCTCTCCTCAGCAGACATGGCTTTTCGAGTTCAGTGTCGTGCGAGCCTCTCTCCCATTGGTGCGCATCTGATGGGGGGTGGGTCCACGATGTAGCTTGTGGAAAATCCCGCTGTCCCTAAGAGAGACTTCATCGTACCCTCACCCCGTCCCTCGCACACGAAAGACGTGGAAAGTGCCCCTAACCCATCCCTGTATGCACAAAACATCCTTTGTAGTGCACGTACTGTTCGCTTGCGAGAAGCGCCGTCCCGCAGGCAAACGTAGACGTGCAGGAAAGGAAGAATGTGGGAAAGCAATTTGGTGCCGGTCTGCAGGATCAATTGTTTACGGTGAATGACGGGCGGTTGGTGGTAAATAATAAAAGAATGAGTGGATTCAAGTGGTGAAGAAGACAGACGCACCAAAGGACGAGAATAAATCTGCGGGGTTGAAAGAAAGACTGATGGGATGAAAGAGGGGTGTTGAATTGAAAAAAATCAAAGGTGGATGGAAAGGACTGAAAGTAGAGAGTGGCAGGGGGTTGGGGGGGGGGAGATATCACATGAGGGATACACAAACTAACCTCAACGCATGTCCCCCAAACCATTGGACAAGAAGCAAAGGTATACCGACACATAAACTAATGAAATAACTCATCCTTGGATCTCATACGCATACATACATGCTCTCCCCTGGGGTACATTTCCAAAATCAAAACAATACGTTTGTAAAGCCATGCATGTGGTCATGTGGGCTCAGAGTCAGGTCAGTCAGGTCAGGTCAGGTATGGGAGTATGCGCCGGAGCAGTGCTTTGCTGCGTCCACTTTCCACCGGTACTCCAGGGGCCTCTGTCTGGCCATCCCCCAGGCAGATGCCTGGCCCGTCCCCATCTCCTTGAGATGCTAATCAACCTGCTGCAACACGAGGCACGTGGTCGGCCCATTGCTTCCTCCACTCACGAGGCTACCTCACTGAGAGACTCTGGTGAGCAGGATCAGCATCAGGAAAATGAGCCTCATGTACAGCAGCAGCTGATGCTCACGGACTATGCAGATAACAAATCTCATTCGAGTCTCTCTCAGCAACCGCTCGTTGGACACAAAGTCCAACCAGCGAGAGCCAAGGATTCTCCGAGAGACCTGGTACCAAAGGAATGAAGTCTCCATCTCAGATCCCTAGTCAGAGTCCAAGTCTCACATCCACAGAGTAAGACTGGAAGCATCAAAGACCTGAAGACTCGGACTTTCGTCCACCCGTACAGTTACCGCCAGCACCACACCCCATGATCCAGTGAATCCATTACTCCCCAGGCCGGACCCAGATGTCTGTTGACCACTGGCTCACAGCCAGCAGAGACATGAGTATCACTGTCAAGGTAATTGAATCTCTCTGTGACCTCAACATCCTCACCACAAAGTATAGACAGGATTGCAGCACCCAAGATGTCATTAAACCCACTCCGTGGGAGTACCTCCTGTGCAGCTGCCCTCCATAGGGCAGCTCACCGAATGATGGGATTGGGGTAAAGCCTTCAGGACCCCCAATCTTTGATGACATGAGGAAATCCACGGGGAACTTCCCAGGTCAGATTGCGGTGGTGTGTGTCGGGGTGGTGCTGAGGTGTCGTCCACTAAACGGTGGTCTCCTTGGGTTAACCTGAGGCGGTCCCTTTGGGTGGATGCCTGGAATGTCCTATCCCTAAGAGAGGATGATCACATGTCTCTGTTATCATCTGAGCTCAAGCGTTTGGACATCGGTATTGCAGCACTCTGAGGTTCGGAGAACGGATTGCGGCGAGATCATGGTTGGTGGTTACACCTACTATTGTCTGGTTGCTCTGATGGTTAAAATGTCCAAGGAGTTGCTGTAGCTGTGTCCAATAAGCTGACTCCAATGATAATTGAGTGAACACCGGTCAATGAGCGTATTATGAGACTAAGTATTCGGCACTTCTTGGGTGTCATTTCCCTGGTCTCCGTATATGCTCCGACTGAGGTGAGTGACCTCACCATGAAGGACACAGTCTCGGCCACGCTCAGAGGTGTGTCTTTATATATCCATGTGCTTTGGCCTTCAGGCCGAAGGGCATGTGTATATTCATTTGACAAGCTTTGTTGGACTGCATACTTTGACTTTAGGGCTGAAGTACACATTCTTAGCTTTGTTATATTATGTTTCATTTTTTTTTTTACCTTTTCTTGAAAAAAAAAAAAGCACACTCAAGTCCTCAAATGGTTATGATATGACCATGCATGTTGGCCCTATGGGCTAGGATGAATGTGTTTTTCTATGACTCAGCTTTGGCCTTCGGGCAAGGTGCATATGTATTTATTTGAACAGTTTTGTTGGACTGTGGACTTATTGTCTTGGGACTGAAGTGGACATGCTTATCTTTTAACCATATTTTCTCTAAAAATGGCATCTCTTTTCAGAGATGATCTCCAGGGACCGGAAATGCATCCATAGATCGATTCCCTAACCCAAGGGATGGACTGGTGATTTGCCAACGAAAGGCTTCGAAAACCGATGTGGACCGAATGATGCTGTGGTTAGCAGGGTAGCATCGGCCACTGCTTTATACAGTGGGTAGTTCTGCTTTTTTCCAAAGAATAAGTAAACAGGTAGTCAATTCCAACGCACGCACGCGCACACTTTCCTTCACAACACTTTACATGAAAAATCCATTATCCACAGTATCCCGAGAAGCACTGTAGGTCTTGCAAAATGAGCTTTTCATGTGCTTAATATATAGTTTTTGAGCCAAGGTTCATGGAAAAAAAAAAACAGAATGGCAGAGGTTAAAAGCGTTACAAAGAACAGATTGTACAGCTGGTGTGCATTTGGTGCATTATCATCATCCACGGACAAAATGGGCCTTTTAATTTAAAATAAAAAATAAAAAAATAAAATAAACAAGCACAATTCAAATATTCTGACCTTCCTCACACGTTTGGAACAAATTGGCTTCCAGAATGTGTAACTACAGGCAGCACTCCTACAGAAAGCTCTCCCATCTTAATTTTTTTCTGCCACAATGCCTTTAAAACTCTTCCACCTAAGGCCCACGATTGCCATCCTTCCAACGCCAAACAAAGGAGCGAGTGTTCACAAAACTTGAAAGCAAAGAATTTGGTAACACACAATTCCAGGAAAGTTCACTGTTGATTGCAAGAGCCTTTTGCTTTTCAACTTCATGACAAAAGCTCAAAAACTTGTAATGTGACGTGAATGTACACCATTGGCACCTGCAGGTAACGCATTATACAGCAAGCAGTGCATGTATTACATTTAGTAAAAGAAAATCACCTAATTAATCACAAAGGTTATAGATGGTATAAATTTTTCTATAAAGAAAGCAATCGAGCTTGTGGTAGGAAGAAGAAACCTGAAAGGAGGTCCTAAATAGTCATGAATTGAAACAGTTAAGAAAAACATGGAATGTTTGGGTTTCCAAGAAACTGATGCATTGGATTGATCGATAGGGAGGAATGTCTTCATTAAACCAAACCCCGAAAAAAAGCAGAAAGTTGTTGCAAAATGTTTTGTTGGTGGTGGTGGTAGCGGTGATGGTATAAATAATTGTATCAAATCAATACAATAAGTGACATTTGTTATTTGTGATTTACTCCAGGTTACCATAAATAGGGATCAAATGATGTGACAATCATGAGATTGATGTTTAGTTTGTGTTTAACCATTTATGAATAAAACAACAATAAAGACCACCATAGATATCATTACAGCTGCAGGTCCATTGTGGTTGCCTGGTTCAAGTCTCGTGGGTTGTGTCAAAACAACCGCAACCACCAGCTAAGTCAACAGCTCCGAGCAAGTCCCCGGGCCTGTTTGCCACATTACAATACTCGTTGGGACCGTGGAATTAACCAGGCAGGGGGAGCACCAATAGATGCCCATGAGCTATCTAATTAAGCCGAGCAAAGTGACCGATCTAATTAGGCCGAGCAAACCTTTGGGTCACGAGCGCAGTCTGTGGCAGTTTGAACCGCTTTATCATGAAACTCCAACCACCCTAAACCACCGAACAAAGCAGGCAGAACAAGCAGAATCCACCTCGAGACCAGGTATATTTAACAATAAGCAAATGCTCGGAAGAAGGATTGCATGAAGCAAAACAGTGCAAATGCGTATGTAATAAATAAACCCTTACCCTCGACTCGAAACACGCCCTTGAACAAACCAACAATCGGTAGATTCCTTAGTTATTCTAATCTTAGGACCCAATCAATGACTTGACAACATATATACATAGGGAATTTTATGTGACAATGAAGAGATTTGGTCGGGCAAACGAGAGGTAGTGATGTGCACGAACCCCGACAGTTCAACTCCCTTGCACAGCAGTGTTCCAGAAACAAGGAGGGAAGAGAACATGCAGCCATCTGTGTGGCGCGACTCAGCTGGTCGGCAGTTCAACACCATTAACGGACAAGAGTTCCACGGACAAGGAAGGAAGTGAAACTCCACTCGACTTTCACAAAATGGAAGCGCAACCTTCTTTTCACAAACCGCAACCTTCTCTCACATCGCATTGCCTTCGTCCTCCCTCAGACTGGTGTGCAGCTCATTGCAGCATAAACCGGCTCAGCGTACAACGAACCGCCTGAATGTCACATGCATAATGAACTTTCAAAACGCCCCCCCCCCCCAAAAAAAACCCCGTGACGATTTAACTAGCGTGGTGATTTTACTGCCATGCCGTTAACCACAGTTTTGATGACATCTGATCATTCCTCTGACTGCCTTGGGCCTCAAGGTTTTGTGCGCGCTTTAAAAGAGCATAAAATGACGGATAGAGGAAAAGAACGTAAAAACACAGCCATCGGTTCGGTGGGGGAATAGAAACAAAGGATGGCAGGGAGACGAACGTCTCCACATTATTGCGATGCATATCTAACCTCACAATCAATTACATTCCGTTTGTACAATATCCTGATGCTGTGTGGACTGTGCTTTCCAACAGACGGACCTCTGGTAGCTTGTACATGTTTCTGCGTTTGAGCCTGGAGAGTAACTGCTGAAATCTATCAGTCCGGGTTCTTCCCAACATCTTTGTTCTTTATTATTTTCAAACTTCTTTCTAATTTCTATTTCTATTTATTTATTTATTTTATACTTCTCTTTATTCATTCTAATTCTTTATTTTTCCTCTCTTTCATCTCTTTTACTCTCTGTTCCTCTCTTTCAGGAGAAGTGAATTCTTGCAGAATTTTTTTCTGCAATGCACACTTGGCTGCACCTGGATGGATTTGAGGGTTGTGGAGTAGCAGAAGAAACCCAAATCCTATCCAGGGTCCACCTGACGACTCCATCTTTGCTCTACTTCTTCTGATTCCGTCTTGGTCTCCGGTTCCATTACGTTATGTTTGTGGGGTAGATGAAGGGATTTCATAAGAAAGATAGGATTGTATAGAGTTGTTTGGTCCGTGGACGTGTAGGAGACATCTCGATGTAATTAAATAGGGAGACTGTGAGCTTCAGTGTTACTCGTCACCACACGGGGGGTGGTGCCGTGTTTATTAGGTAGGGATCAAGGATAACTTCCCCAGTATGTAATTGCCCCGGTGACTTTTCTCTCAGTTTTTATAACCAAATATCCGATAACAAACAAGCAAAACGTGATGAGGGGGCAGAGGCCCTGCCTTCCCGGGTTTCGTGCGAGCAGACCATGACCCGGAGGCGGAGGTTTTTGTGTGTGACGTGAGACTCATGAAGAGGAAGCAGGCGCGGGAGGAGCAGATCAGATCAGGATGCATGCGGTCGAGAGAGGACAGTAGTCAGAGGACACGGAGGATCTCGCTTTTGTGCTCGGCATGATGAAGGCTGCATGATTCTCGTGTTCGTGCTGTGAGAATTGGCTCGCGTGCTGAACAGGACGCGTTGGCCGTTGACAGTTTGGTTGAGCCGTGAAGGGTGTATGATTCTGAGGAGGGAAGGAGAGCGTGCCTCGTGGCCTCCTCACAGGGCCTAAGAGATCGTCTCGTTGTGTGGGCCATCGTTGTGAACAGACCGGGTGCAGGAGAGGAACTGTCAGCATATTCGCTCGTGAAAAGAAGCTGCATGGAGTCTCTGAGCCTTGGTGTTGATGACCGCTCATGAATTGCCTGACATACATTCTTCCTGCGGAGAGAAGGCGGCTTGGCGCCATTTTGTTGGGCACGTCCACGAAGCGCCTAAATTCCACATTCCATAAGAACCACCTGGACCAAGCTAAGTGCCGGGATAAAGGAGGGATTTTTCTTTGGTTCATTTTCCCCTTCCATCCATTGGGACCATACTCTTTGCAGAGCGTTGGTGCTACCTTAGGAGTCTCCTTGGCTTTTGGGCACAATAATGGACGGGTCGCCACTCCGGCACAGGATACCAGCAAGCTGGCACTCATGTTGCCGACCTCGGAAGGATGACAGCAGAGTCAACCCCACCTGGTATTAATTCAACAGCCGAGTGAGATTTGAACTCAGGATCCTAGGATCCCAAGTCCACCACCCGAACCATGAAGCCAACACCAAGCATATTTTCCCTTTGTCTGTATTTAAGTCTGTGTGGAGGCGCCTCAATTAGATTGAGATTTAGTTGACCTCACGTTTTCCTTTCAATATTATAATTTGAATTATTGTCATTGTACATATCTGATTATTATTATTAAATTATTATTTAGTGTATTTGTGCCGTTCTGGTACAGCACTTAACTGTTTTCCTGAGCGCGCATTAATCTCCGAGAGTCTCGGCTGCAGGCCTCCAAGAGAGAAGTTTGGCCATCTGTCCAGGTAGGGGTTAAACCCCCTGGACACGGCATTATGTCATGCCTATTTTAAACAGGAGATTACTGTACTATACTCAGCATTGATTAACCCCTAAGAGTCATTCCCACAACAATATTTTTTTAGATCTACTGATATTCACCACATGATCACACCACTGTAGCATGATAGTTCAGGAATAAAGAGGCAAAAGCAATATATCTAATAAACACTGCTCATGCAATGTCTGCCTTGACACCGCCCATCTAAACATCAACACAGCGCACACTTATTCTGGAGGACATGTCCAAGGACGTCAAATTTTGAGAACTTTGCTTCACAGTAAATTACAACAAATGTAAAAACGCACCAATGATTTTTTTTTTTCCTCTACCTTAAATCAATTTGTTTTACTTGTGTGGAAAATAGAAAATAGCACACCGTTGTTTTTTTTTTCATTCACTCTGCTCTGTTATCAATAATTCTGGGTACCAACACCCACCTGACATGTAATCAAATACCCCTCATACTCCCGGGTCTCATGGCATGTTGAGCGGACCATGCCACATGTTTGATCTATGGCCACTACTGATGAACAAAGCTGCACAGTTAAAAGACTGTGCAGAAATGATTAATATTCAGGCAGCATGCACAGCTCACAAAATATTCTTCCTTGAGCTTTGAACTGGCCTAAAGTATGGATTTAGTGGCATGTAGGCGAGGTATGTGTGTGTACCAGCCACGATGTTTCCAGCAAGCAGGAGGGCATCCTGGTGGGCATTGAGATCCAATGGGAACCAGGAAGATGACAGGAGGGATAAGACCATGGGCAGCATTGCCACACTAATGCCGCTATAATTCTCCTTCCTGTAAAACATGGTGATCGAAGCATGAACAAGGTAAACGTAGCATCGTTTAATTATTGCATTTTAGACTCGTGCAGGAGCTTTGTGAATACATCGCATGCAGGACAAGTGGAAACCATCAGTAAGGTATATCCATACCAATAAATGTCAGTGTGTGTCAGTCTGTCCTTCCGTCCGTCCCCTCCGTAACTCCAAAACCATGAAACCTTGTGGCCCCAAACTTTGCATGCATATGAAGGGAACTGCAGAAAAGTGGGTTAATAAAAACACCCCTTTTTAAGATAATTAACGGCATTACTTAATTCTCCTTTATCAAGGCGGCAGTATCCTTGGTCACCTCGCTGTCCCTCGCTGTGATGTTAATTCATCGGTTTTTTTTTTTTAACCTCAACAATGCTTTGACTTGGAACAGGCCGCAACAGTATTTTAACGGAAACATTTTTGGGTTTTTTTCCTGATCATGATCATCACACCAACAAATTGCTGGATACAATGCAATGCTTATAAACAACTGGAGACGCCAGCATTCGTGGCTTCATTTCATTTCCGCGCATGCAACAACCTCTGGAAGTTCTTAATCTGAGCCAAAATTCAAAACACGGAATTGAACTTATTAGCAGTTCCCACCGCTAAAAAAAAAATAATAATAATATAATAAAACAAAAGAAAGTGTTCATTTATCCAATCCAGACATTGCCTGAGATTCCGGGCATCTCAGGGTGCATGGTGATTATATGACTGATCAGCGATGACTAATCGCTTGCCAAGCCAGCCGTTCATTAACCATTTTGCTGGAGTGCTTGCTTGAGTGCTTAAGCCACTTAGCGAGCTTGATTTCTCATTTCCAAGTCATGGCCATACACGGCAGAAGTAGTCACAGTTTCACTGAATATATCAATCCACTTGAACAAAGATAAGGCCCCACTCACCTGCGTTTGGCCCCACGTTGTCAACTCCCAAACCTCTCCCTTTCTCTCCCCTTCCACTCACTCCGACCTCTCACACTTCCCTCTCTCACCCTCATCCTGCACCCCTCCTCCTCTGTTAAGGGACGTCAGTTAAGGACTGACGCTTTAGTTTTTAATTTAAGACGGCTTCCCCAGAATGTAACATGTATGAATCAGATTCAAAGTGAGCCGACAAGAAGGGTGCAAAGGTCGCTGCATGTGTGAGCATGCATGCATGCAGGCAGGCAGGCTTTACCAAGTTGATAGCATGGGTTTTGAATGCTACCACCTGGTTAGGTCATCTCTATCATCTCAGTAGAGATGACCTAATAACCCCAGTCTCGAAGTCTGTCCGTCCGTCGTACATCCGTCCGTAATGTCCACAATCAACCGAGTGGAGACAAATAACCAATAGTGGAATGGATAGAGGTCCATGAGACATGCACAACGATATAATTTCAAGGTCGTCCAAGGTCGAGGTCAACGTCACGAGGCTGTCAAAGTTGCGAAAATCGTCGATTTCAAATCGTATCTCCTCCCATTTATCAAGAGAGATCAAATGTTATTAGTGATTCAGATACTATGGACTATATATAGAACAACACGAGCCTTTTTTTTGAAATTTGCTCTCGTTCCGATTTAATAGCCCTTCAAGCTTCGCTCTGATTCCCCGTATGGGCCGTTCATAAAGTACATACAAAATAAAAAGTATTAAATTAAGAACGGAACTCTCGAGACAAATATTACATTTGAAGCTGTTATCAGATTTAACTAAAACAATGGAACAAAAGTTTATATGCACAATTACTTTCATTTATGACATTAACATTGTCTTCAATGTCAATTTGTACTTTTATTTTCATAAATGACGTGCTGTGATATTAAAAGAAAAAGGTAAATTACACCGCTAGGACTGCATCGTCATGACTTACAAACATCGGTTCATAAGGAACTGCTGGCTTTGCAAGTGATTAGCGATGTATGAGGGGGGTGGGTGGTTTTGAAACCCGGAAGTAGAGCGTACGTACTTTATGAACTGCCCCTATTCCAGTCTGGCACAGAGTTACTTTCGACCTCTAGCAGAGATGACCTGCACTCCGCTCGGGATATTTTTTTATATAACATTTTATATACCCGGCATTAAAAAGAAAATGTTGCTGTTTGGGAGTGTTTTATCGTAAATAACCTTCCCTCATGTTGCCTTCCTCCCACTCCCCTCATGCTTGCCTCCTGCCAAACCCACACCCACTTCCCCCTTCCCACCTCCTCTCTCTCCCCCAACCTCCCAGAGTGGTGACGTTTGATGAGGTGTCTCTCTCACCACACCGCCCTTCCTGTTCGACCCCCCCCCCCGCCTCACTTCCCACCTCTCCCTTAACATACCCATCAACGAACAACAGATTGATATTTACATATATATATATATATATTCTATCTATGGATGTATGTGAATACATATACATATATATATATACATATAATCTCCAAGGGTCTCGGCTGCAGGCCTCCAAGAGAAGTTTGGCCATCTACGTGGCGGTATATATGTATATGCATATATACATACATATATACATACATATAAACATACATATATATAAACAATACATATATACATATATGTAAACATACATATATACATAATATGTAAACATACATATATACATATATAAAACATACATATATACATATATATATACACATATATACACATATAATACATATATATACATATACATATACACATATATACATATATATACACATATATATATATATATATAATATATATACACATAATACACATATATATAATATATATATATATATACACACATATATATATATATACACATATATATATACACATATATAACATACATATATATATACACATATATATACACATATATATATACACACATATATATAACACATATACACAGTACACATATATATATAACACATATATATACACATAATATATATATATATATTATAATATATACATATTGTTGTAGTTTTCCGCCACTCCGGCGTGGCGGGCGACCGCTTTTAGCTAATTCACGGCCGCACGCGCCCACGGACGTGGCAAACCTAGTCGCAGCTTTCGGATCAACGCCGAAATCCAGCTACGGTGTGTCCTTAATCACACCGTAAATCAGCCAACTATTCTGTCGGCGCGCGACAGGGTCCGATCGCCGAATTGTCACTTTACCTAAGTATGCGCGCAGACAGAAATGCCGGGAATTTACACCTCAACGGAGCCTGCACGAAAACGAGCTGTTCTTAAGCAGCTCGTTCCGTTTGCGATTTGCCGAGCGGTGTATTATCGTGAGGCCCCGTCGGACTTGATTATCTTATCGGCTATTTAAAAGCCAGCTAATATCCCGAATGCAATGCGGCAGCTCAATCGAGGGAAAGGACGCAACGAACAGGTAAACATTCACACAAGGACATTATTTGTTACACACGTATGCAATCAACACATATGCAATCAAACACGTATGCAATCAAGCACATGCAATAAACACGTATGCAATCAAACACGTATGCAATCAAGCACGTATGCAATCATGCACGTATGCAATCAAACAGTATCATCAAACGTATGCAATCAAACACGTATCAAGCAACTATGCAATCATGCACGTATGCAATCAAACACGTATAATCAAACACGTATGCAATCAAACACGTATGCAATCAAACACGTATGCATAAAGTATGCAATCAGCTCGTATGCAATCAAACGCATGCAATCATGCAGGAATAAAGCAAGACGAAGAAACAAACCGTTCATTTATTATGTACACTTATGACAATTCTACTTAAGGACATGGGCCACGACATTCATACAAAGAAAAACCCAGGAAAGGAAAGGGCAAGAACTGGACCTCGTGGGCCTTTAATAGTTCACAGAGCTGTGAAGACCGCAGGAGCTCCGAGAGGCCGTGCTGGTTACCTGCCACCTTCGTGGTGACTCGCTGGTTGACCCTCGACGTTTCGTCGAAGCGGCAGTTGGCGCTGCTCGACTTGGTTGGCCCAAGCCCCGCCGTGCGGCCTAGTGGTTCGGGCCTAGCCGACGACGCCTCCGAGGAACAAACGGGCCTTTGCTCTTTCGAGAGTTGATGCTCTTTTAAGAGCCCGTCCGTTCCTCAGCGTTGGCGATCTCTCTCCGGCTTTCTCCACCGACTCGCAGTTCTGCGCGGCACGGCAGGCTTACTGCGCTCCAAGCTCCGACTGCCCTCCGCTGGACTCGAACCCTGGCTCCAAGCTCCAGACTTCCACTCTCTGCAGCTCCCTGACAGACTCCGAACCCCGACAGACTGCTGGCTTGGCGTTCAGCGCGCCTTTATATGGGGTCCGTGAGTGAGGTCTGATCTTTCACCTCTCACCCTTCACCCTCGCTGGCTCCGCCCCTTTTGATCTTTTGATCCGATTTCGACGCGAAGCTCGGAGAGAGCGGACGTGGTAGAAATCATCAGTCCGCGGAAGTTTGCAGGAATCATCGGCCGTGGAAAGCGGACGTTGTGGAAATCATCAGCCCCGCGTCTGTCGGCGGAGATGGCGCTCGTCCGTGGGATTCGCCGTGGGTGCGAAAAGATGGCGGCGTTTGTGGAGATGAAGGTGAGGCGATGTTGTGGTTGCTCTGTGGTGGGGATGGCGTGGTTGTTGAGATAGTGTTGTGTTGTTGAAGTAGTGGTTGTGGTTGTTGAAGTAGTGGTTGTTCCAAAATAAAGATAGCAAAAGAATAATGGCTGACTCAAAGATCACAGCCTGTTACATGATAATTCCCTTAGACATCGGTGGGAAATCTAATCTGAACACTCACTTATCGACATAACTGATCTCTGGGGAACCTGTATGGTGTTCTGTGAATTTCCACAACCGTAACACTATATATATATATATATATATAATATATATATATATATATATATATATATATATATATATATATATATATATATACTTTTTAATAAAGTGGTGGTGAGGTGTTTTTAAAAAGTGGTGGTCACGTGTTTTTATACGTGGTGGTCACGTGTTTTTATAACGGGTGGTGAGGTGTTTTTTTAATGACCTGGCAGTGAGGTGTTTTTAATAACGTGGCGGTGAGGTGTTTTTAAGACTGGCAGTGAGGTGTTTTTAATAACGTGGCGGAGAGTGTTTTTTAATTAACGTGGCGGAGAAGTGTTTTTATTAAGTAGGCGGAAGAGGTGTTTTTAATAACGTGGCGGAGAGGTGTTTTTATTAACGTGGCGGAGAGGTGTTTTTTAACGTGGCGGAGAAGTGTTTTTTTATTAACGTGGTGGCGGAGAGGTGTTTTTTAATAACGTGGCGGAGAGGTGTTTTTATTAAACGTGGCGGAGAGGTGTTTTTATTAACGTGGAGCAGAGGTGTTTTTGTTAACGTGGCGGAGAGGTTCTTTTTATTAACGTGGAGGAGAGGTGTTTTATTAACGTGGAGGAGAAGGTTGTTTTTATTAACGTGGGCGGAGAGGTGTTTTTATTAACGTGGAGCAGAGGTGTTTTTTGTTAACGTGGCGGAGGAGGTTCTTTTATTACGTGGAGGAAGGTGTTTTTTTATTAACGTGGAGGAGAGGTGTTTTTTATTAACGTGGCGGAGAGGTGTTTTTATTAACGTGGAGCAGAGGTGTTTTTGTTAACGGTGGCGGAGAGGTTCTTAATTAACGGTGGAGGAGAGGTGTTTTATTACGTGGAGGAGAGGTGTTTTTATTAACGTGGGGCGGAGAGGTGTTTTTATAAGTGAAGCAGAGGTGTTTTGTTTACGAGTGGCGGAGAGGTGTTTTATAACGTGGAGGAGAGGTGTTTTTATTAACGTGGCCGAGAGTTGTTTATATTAACGTGGCGGAGAGGTGTTTTTTATTAACTGTGGCGAGAGGTGTTTTAATAACGTGACGGTGGGGTGTTTTTAATAACGTGGCGGTGGGGTGTTCCGAATTGCACAGTGGTTGCTTTGATACATTGGAGGTGAAGTGGTTTTTTAATAACGTGGCGGTGGGTGTTTTATAACGTGGCGTGGGGGTGTTTTTAATAACGTGGCGGAGAGGTGTTTTATTAACTGTGGCGGAGAGGTTGTTTTATTAACGTGGCGGAGAGGTGTTTTATTACGTGGCGGAGAGGTTTATAACGTGGGACTGTTTTTTAACTGGCGGAAGAGGTGTTTTTATTAACGTGGCGGAGAGGTGTTTTTTATTACGTGGGCGGAGAGGTGTTTTTATTACGTGGCGGAGAGGTGTTTTTATTAACGTGGCGGAGAGGTGTTTTTAAATAACGTGCGTGGGTGTTTCGAATTGACAGGTGGTTTGCTTTGAATTACATGGAGGTGAAGTGTTTTTTAATAACGTGGCGGTGGGTGTTTTTTATTAACGTGGCGAGAGGTGTTTTTATAACGTGGCGGAGAGGTGTTTTTAATAACGTGGCGGTGGGCTGTTTCAATTGCACGTGGTTGCTTTGAATTACATGGAGGTGAAGTTGTTTTAATAACGTGGCAGTGGGGGTGTTTTTAATAACGTGGCGGAGAGGTGTTTTTATTAACGTGGCGGAGAGGTGTTTTTATTAACGTGGCGGAGAGGTGTTTTTATTAACGTGGAGGAGAGGTGTTTTATAATTAACGTGGCGGAGAGGTGTTTTTAAATTAACGTGGCGGAGAGGTGTTTTTATTAACGTGGAGGAGAGGTGTTTTTTGTTAACAGTGGCGGAGAGGTTCTTTTATTAACGTGGAGGAGAGGTGTTTTTATTAACGGTGGAGGAGAGGTGTTTTATTAACGTGGCGGAGAGGTGCTTTAATTAACGTGGAGGAGAGAGGTGTTTTTATTAACGTGGAGGCAGAGGTGTTTTGTTAACTGGGTGGCGGAGAGGGTGCTTTTATTAACGTGGAGAGAGGTGTTTTGTAACGTGGCGGAGAGGTGCTTTTATTAACGTGGAGGAGAGGTGTTTTATTAAACGTGAGGGGGTGTGTTTTATTAACGTGTGCGAGAGTGTTTTTATTAACGTGGCGGAGAGGTGTTTTTTATTAACGTGGCGGAGAGGTGTTTTTATTAACGTGGAGCAAGGTTTTTTGTTAACGTGGCGAGAGGTGTTTTTATTAAACGTGGCGTAGAGGTGTTTTTATTAACGTGGGCGGAGAGGTGTTTTATTAACGTGCGGAGAGGTGTTTTTATTAACGTGGAGCGGAGAGGTGTTTTTGTTAACGTGGCGGAGAGGTGTTTTTAATTAACGTGGCGGGAGAGGTTCTTTTATTAACGTGGAGAGAGGTGTTTTATTAAGTGGAGGAGAGTGTGTTTTCTATTAACGTGGCGGAGTAGGTTTTTTTATTAACGTGGCGGAGAGGTGTTTTTTTATTAACGGTGGCGAGAGGTTGTTTTTATTAACGTGGCGGAGAGGTGTTTTTTATTAACGTGGCGGAGAGGTGTTTTTATTAACGTGAGCAGAGGTGTTTTTGTTAACGTGGCGGTAGAGGTGTTTTATTACGTGGCGGAGAGGTTCTTTTATTAACGTGGAGGAGAGGTTGTTTTTATTAACGTGGAGGAGAGCTGTTTTCTATTAACGTGGCGGAGAGGTGTTTTATTAACGTGGAGCAGAGGTGTTTTTGTTAACGTGGCGGAGAGGTGCTTTTATTAACGTGGAGAGAGGTGTTTTTGTTAACGTGGCGGAGAGGTGCTTTTATTAACGTGGAGAAGAGGTGTTTTTTTATTAACGTGGCCGAGAGTTGTTTATATTAACGGGGCGGGAGGGTGTTTTTATTAACGTGGCGGAGAGGTGTTTTAATAACGTGACGGTGGGGTGTTTTTAATAACGTGCGGTGGGGTGTTTCGAATTGCACAGTGGTTGCTTTGAATACATGGAGGTGAAGTGTTTTAATAACGTGGCGTGGGGTGTTTTTAATAACGTGCGGAGAGGTGTTTTATTAACGTGGCGGAGAGGTGTTTTTGTTAACGTGGCGGAGAGGTGTTTTATTAACGTGGCGGAGAGGTGTTTTTAATAACGTGGCGGTGGGGTGTTTCGAATTGCACAGTGGTTGCTTTGAATTACATGGAGGTGAAAATGTTTTTAATAACGTGCAGTGGGGTGTTTTAATAACGTGGCGGAGAGGTGTTTTATTAACGTGGCGGAGAGGTGTTTTTTGTTAACGTGGCGGAGAGGTGTTTTATTAACGTGGCGGGAAGGGTTTTTATTAACGGCGGAGAGGTGTTTTTATTAACGTGGCGGAGAGGTGTTTTATTAACGTGAGCAGAGGTGTTTTTTGTTAACGTGGCGGAGAGGTTCTTTTATTAACGTGAGGAGAGGTGTTTTTGTTAACGTGGCGGAGGTTCTTTTATTAACGTGGAGGAGGGTGTTTTTATAACGTGGCGGAGAGGTGCTTTTATTAACGTGGAGGAGAGGTGTTTTTTATTAACGTGGAGGAGAGGTGTTTTATTAACGTGGAGCAGAGGTGTTTTTGTTAACGTGGCGGAGAGGTGCTTTTATTAACGTGGAGGAGAGGTTTTTATTAACGTGGTGGAGGAGGTGCTTTTATTAACGGGCGGAGAGGTGTTTTTATTAACGTGGAGCGAGGTGTTTTTGTTAACGTGGCGGAGAGGTGCTTTATAACGTGGAGGAGAGGTGTTTTTTATAACTGGCGGAGAGGTGTTTTTTTTATTAACGTGGGGAGGTGTTTTTATTAACGTGGCGGAGAGGTGTTTTTATTAACGTGGCGAGAGGTGTTTTTAATTAACGTGGCGGAGAGGTTTTTAAAACGTGACAGTGGGTGTTTTTAATAACGTGGCGGTGGGGTGTTTCCGAATTGCACAGTGGTTGCTTTGAATACAATGAGGTGAAAGTGTTTTTAATAACGTGGCGGTGGGTGTTTTATAACGTGGCGGAAAGGTGTTTTTATTAACGTGGCGGAGAGGTGTTTTTATTAACGTGGCGGAGAGGTGTTTTTATTAACGTGGCGGAGAGGTGTTTTTATTAACGGTGAGCAGAGGTGTTTTTGTTACGTGGCGGAGAGGTGCTTTATTAACGTGGTGGAGAGGTGTTTTTAATAACGTGACGGTGGGGTGTTTCAAATTGCACAGTGGTTGCTTTGAATTACATGAGGTGAAGTGTTTTTAAATAACGTGGCGGTGGGGTGGTTTTTAAAACGTGGCGGTGGGTGTGTTTCAATAACGTGGCGGAGAGGTGTTTTTATTACGTGGCGGAGAGGGTTTTTATTAACGTGGCGGAGAGGTGTTTTTATTAACGTGGCGGAGAGGTGTTTTTATTAACGTGGAGGAGGTGTTTTTAATAACGTGAACGGTGGGTGTTTCAAATTGCAACATGGTTGCTTTGAATTACATGGAGGTGAAGTGTTTTTAATAACGTGGCGGTGGGGTGTTTTAATAACGTGACGGTGGGGTGTTTCAAATTGCACAGTGGTTGCTTTGAATTACATGAGGTGAAGTGTTTTAATAACGTGGCGGTGGGGTGTTTTTAATAACGTGGCGGTGGGGTGTTTTAATAACGTGGAGGTGGGTGTTTTTAAATACGTGGCGGTAGGGGTTTTTTAATAACGTGGCGGTGGG
Organism: Eptatretus atami; assembly: GCA_035128595.1. Taxonomy (NCBI): domain Eukaryota; kingdom Metazoa; phylum Chordata; class Myxini; order Myxiniformes; family Myxinidae; genus Eptatretus; species Eptatretus atami. Next base: position 4,892,435 of record CM068963.1, read on the forward strand.
GTGTTTTAATAACGTGGCGGTAGGGTTTTTTAATAACGTGGCGTGGGGTGTTTTTAATAACGTGGAGGTGGGTGTTTTTAATAACGTGGCGGTGGGTGTTTTTAATAACGTGGCAGTGGTGGTGTTTTATTAATACTGGCGGTGGGGTGTTTTAATACGGGTGGTGAAGTGTTTTTAATAACGTAGCGGTGAGGTGTTTTAATAACTAGTGTGGGGTGTTTCGAATTGCACAGTGGTTGTTTTGAAATTACATGGAGGTGAAGTGTTTTTTAATAACGTGGCGGTGAGGTGTTTTTAATAACCTAGTGGTGGGTGTTTCGAATTGCACAGTGGTTGTTTTGATTACATGGAGGTGAAGTGTTTTTTTAATGATGTGGCGACGTTTGTTCCACTGCAGTGACGTGTGGTAAGCGGCCGTTGGCGAGGCGACCCACACTGTATATGTACATGTATAGGACTTGAACCTGCAATCCCGCATCAAGAACTGGTACGCTCAAATTGTAACATTAAACCATGGGCGTCGATCCAGGGGGACACGGGGGACATTGTCCCCCTGGTAAAAAAAAGTGGAGGGACGAGTATATTCTGTCC
>CM068963.1:4893865-4915363 GCA_035128595.1 Eptatretus atami
CACAAGAGAGATCCAGCCAACAATTTCACCTCCGTTTATATAATCAAGGGCCTTTGGTTTGAATTTATTATTTGCTTTATCTGGAATTTAATTTCAGATAAGGTATTGTCATCATGCACCGTCCGTCCGACCGTCATGCTCGTCCATCGATCTCCTCTTTAATTACTTCTCCGGCCAATACTCGCTGGGCCGATCCGGGCTGAAATTGGCGAGCAACATTCTCTGCTGACTGAATACGGGGAATTTGTAAAGCTCGGTTTCCGGTGCACTTACTTTCAAGTCGTTAAATGGCCACTAGTAAATTCCTTCAAAAATCTTCCATTCCATACCCACCAGTCAAATGCTTCAAATGGGTACAGCTATTAGGCCAGGGCCAGCCAGATAAACTACATGGTGTAGTGGTCCCTATTTTTACTCTCGTGGTCACTAAATTTTTCAAGATATAACGTTGACACCTGCAATACTTTTGTACGTATGTGTAGGATACGTATGAAACTTTGTCAAATCGTAGTCAAAGTCAAGACCAGGCCGTCCGAAACAAGTGAAATTCGAGGACGCCGCAATTACAAAATGTATCAACCAAATTTGTTTATGCGTATAATACAAAACACATAACATACAACAAAACAAACAAAAAACATAATTCAATCATGTAAACACTTGAATAGGTCAATGTTTTGCAATTGCCAAATAGCTGCTTCCCTTGCGACAGTTGTTTTGATTTTGAAAGTATCGTGCTTTGTACAACAATTGTTTGTTTGTTATTGAAAGTCGAATAATTGACAGTCTATGGTGGTCTGGTCTGGGTCTTTGTATTCTGTACCTGTCCTGTCTCTGTCTGTCCATCTAGCTATCTTGTGAAGTTTTTCATTTGTAAGTCAATCACCTACAGGTCACATTTCTACTGTTGATCTTCATGAAACTTCACACCTTGGTAGAGGTCTGTGACAGCTGGAAGCCTTTGTTTTTGAGGTCACTAGATCATATGGTCAAATGTCAAGGTCACATAAATCGTCCAATTTTCCACCGATTTCACTTGATGTACATTGTACTAAAACGACCCCGACTTTCGCGAGGGATATTTATTCCGCAAACTGCCACGATTGCGAATCCATGAAATGTTCCGTAACACTTTTGGCGTGAAGTGTCATTATTTATTTTTTATATCGAAAACGCACCCGTTTTTTGCTTTGCTTCGATCTTGCATGGTCCCCAAAGCGCGACTTAATTCCCCGAAATAGTTTGCCGTTTCAACTGCTCGGAGTTTCAAGGTTGAAGAAGATATTCTTCGTTACTCACAAAGAATAAACGTTGAGTTTAATTGCAAGCAATTTTAACATCCTGGCAAATCATAGTCTTGTTGTTAGAATTTGATTTTGATTTTTTGATCAAAATAAAAGTTTAGTTTTCCTGACCATAAATAGCTTCTCTTATTGGCGTGAGATTTCCACATATACTGTATATTAAAACACTTTTATCGTGTGTGTACGAAACGACATCATGAGACGTAAAACTAAAAATAGATAAATAATGAAATAATCACTCATGGTTCCTGATCAAAAATGTAATGATCACATATTTTATGTAACCAGCAAACCCACCTCCCCACAATCCATATCAACCATTATAATCTCTTCCCGCGTGGAGTGTTGGCGTCGTCTCTGTGAGCCAGGCTTTTCCTGAAGCAGAAAAATCCAACAATGTCGGGGGTCCGTGGGGTGGGTCGGGATGTTTGCTCTTCAAAACCTGCGAGTAGCTGCAGTCCAGGGGACGTAAGATCTTGGGGCGTCAAGAATTGGGAAAAGAAAGTTTGAACGCACACCGTAGACCAAACTGCGACATTGTGCCATGTGGAGCAGATTGTTTTAAACATTCACCAATCACAACCAGGAAGCCCATTGATGTTTTATAGCAAGTCGAGAAAGTATTACTGCGATTATGAAATTCTTCTCTGACTTGGACCGAACGTCGTGATGATGACCTAGTTTGTGTATTTTTAAATTAATTTTCTGAAATTTTGTAGAATTTGTTTTTTCACTTGGAAGTTGTGTGTTTCGATGTGTAAATAAAGGTGGAAAAAAAGTCTGTTTTTAATGCAATTTTAATTCCAGGCTATCAGGAACAAAAGGTGAAAAAGTTTTTGAAAGGGGGTGTAGACTTACTATCGGCATTGAAAGGCAATTTTCCCAGAAGCGGCGTTGATCGGTGGACTGCGTGAGCCCCGCAGAAACCTGGGATGGGGAGGATCAAAAGCATGGAAGAGCAGACCGATGGAAGCACCAAAAAGGAGCTGGTGAAGACAGAGACCACCGACCTTTTGTGATTGTGAAGTGTCGCCATGGAATTGAGCTTCAGCACAGGAGATTCCAATGATATTGAAGGCCTACTTTCACAGCAATCAGCTGAACCCTGGAACCATGATATGAAGGAAGGGGAGCCAGCGCGGCAAGGTGAGAGCAATCTCCATCAACCTGCGGATGAAGGTCCTTGCAGTGGGATAAGTCAGGTGTGGCCAAGGAAGGACTTTGTATGAAATGGATTACGCAGTCGGCGACTGACTTTGGAGGCCAGCTTTGAAATGTGGTTTGTCCGCAAGAAAAGATCATGTCTGATATGTGAACCGGAGGAGTTTTTAATTAACTTGGAAATTCCTCATGTGGATTGTTGGAAACTGGACAGGAGGGTTTGCCAGACTGTCCTATTGGAGAAGCAATAAGAGTATGAGATCTGTCGGATGTAAACATATTCCAAGTGTTTGAGAAAGTTTGGTGATTTTTTTTTTTGCTTCCAAAGTCTTTAAGAGAGGGAAGAGGGCTGCAGTATGACTGTCTTGAGGAGTAAGGGATATCTTTGGCAAGTGGAGTCGCAAATCGATAAAGAGCATCTTCCATCGAGTAGAGGGATCAATTGATGAAGATCAGGAGTAGACTAGGCCTTAAGAACACTGCTTGGGGCAACTTTACCTTGACAGGGAGAGGAAAAGAAAGGATTCCGTTGAGTCACATGTTGGCAACGACAGTAGAGAAGTCTGTAAGCCATGTGTGGAGTTGACCTTGGATGCCAATGCAGAGAGTTTGGCAGGTAAGGCGGGATGCTAGACTGTATTAAAAGAATGATAGTAGTATTGAGAAGAGACGTTCCTGATCTCATGTCTTGACATTGGGGCCTCCATCCATTGTTGGGGTGAGTTTTAAGTAGCATGTCCAAAGTGGCAGTGCCTGGTCTGAAAACCAAATGATGTTCAGCAGATGATCATTGGAGAAAATGGAATATTTCAATCTGAACTGCGTTGATCGGATTTCCATGACCTTGCTGATGATTGGGAAGTAAGCTATCGGTCCTGTAGTTTAAGGGGATCAGTTTGAACTTTTTAAAAGTTGGTCTTGGTCGGAATTTTGATGCGGACATTACAACAGTGATGTTTGGTTGATTTCAAGTAGATCGGAAGAATGACTACAGCGAATGACAGGGTGAAAGGACAAAGAGAGGATGTGCAAGATCAGCAGAACAGGTTTTTAGGAAACACCTGAGGCATGATGCCATCCAATTTTCAAGTTTGCATCGGTCCGACGGTTTGAAAAGAAACCTCTCAACATCCTCAGGTGCAAAAACAGACAGAGTCCAGGACGGTGGTATGACATGGATAGTGAGCAATTGGGCACGTAAGATTTGGAAGCAAACACGGAAATTGAGGCACTCGGCCTTCTACGACAGCATCCCGATGCTGCCTTGAAGCAAGGGAAGGGAAAGAAGGGGAGCATATCAGAGACCAATTAACAAGGTGCACCAAGTTTTTTGGAAGAGGGAGACAAGTTTGAAAGTTCATTCTTTGAGTTTAGACAGAACGTTGTTTCTGCATCCTTGAGAGTGCACTGAATGCACTGAGATTGCGCCTGCGGGTCGGATTTTGCCTTCCTGGAAGAGAAGGCGAGTTGTTTCAGAGCAACTGCTGCACCACAGGATTCAGTGTGCCATTGGTGGAAAGAAAGGTAGATAATTAATATGAAGACTTGTGGGATGAATCTATGCAGAGAGAAGCAGGTTTTTTCTTGGAATAATTACCGGCTGATCAACATCAGGCGGCAGTAGAATACGAGAGACCAGTCCTGAAGAGAAGTTTTGAAAAGTTCATTTTGAGGTTGGACAGATGTTTTCTGCTCTCCTGAGAAGTGGACACACTTGCTGTGGACTTTTTGGAAAAGCCGTAAGATTGCCTTCGTCCTTTATATTGGTTATGGTTGTTTCTATTTTTTTTTCCTTTCATGTTTTATCATTTCTCCCTTTCCAAACTGGTGGTTCAAGACTATTGCTGTAAAATTGTGACAAACGCACATTAATTGTTGCATCTTGGGTGTAGTTGGTAATGCTGACCTGTTGAAGTCTGCATTCTTGCTTCTTGGAGTTTCTGTTAATGCTAAATGAGATCCCCCAACCTTTGCCTTTTTCATTACCTCATTTGGGTTAGACTCTATTGCGGAGAAGACATCTGCAGGCGGACCTTAAGTGTACTCCTTTCTTTGCCTTGGAGATGAAAGATGGGCGCCGTGAGGCACACTGCGCATTGCGCATTGGTCAGGTGAGTCATGACTGCTTCGCCGTTGATCCACAATACCCAATCAACTTGGCTATTAACAATTTTTATATTCAGATTGCAGTGGCTTGTTCGCTCTCTTGGCAACTACCTGCTGCCCTTGCCGCTCTTCGGTAACCTGCCCACAAAGCCCTCCTTCTCTGGTGCCTCCTTTCTGTGCGACTTTTCTTGATACCCACCTGCCTTTCTCTTGATGCTTTGCTGCACATGCTCTCTCATCCTTCCCGCGTCCTGCTTTTCCTCGGTGTGTGCCGGCTGAGTCTACTTTCCTGGGCGAACCATCTGATGTGCTTGCTTCTTTGTGTATCTACCTGGATTACTCTACAGTCAGCCGGCCATCATCCGATCGTTCTTCGCTAGCCAGATTGCTCTCTAACAATCCAGATCTTTGCTCTCTATTGCTCTCTAATAGCCAGATCACCCTAACAGATTGCTCTCAGTCAGATAGCTGTCCTGCTCATCCGATCGTACTAGACTGGCCAGCTTCCCGCGCGGACGGCTCTCGGCCCGACGGCCGCGACTTGTACCGCCCGCACTTGGTAAACGCAGCTGGCCATTGGACGAAAGTTGCGTGTCCCAGTCGCTCTTAACTGGCCGGACCGCCGGCCCAAAGTAGAATTTCAATTTGGCAATTCAAATTCCAGGTTTTGTACTTTTTCAGTTTTCAGAAGAGGAGAAGTTAAAGACTTTTTTAGTTGAAGAATTCCAGAGGAGTGGCAGCTCTGATTTTCATTTGGAGATATTTGTGATATAAGTAATGAACAATCGTTATGGTCAGCCCCATGAGCTCCTTGGCTGTTCTCTTCCATCGGCTGACTTAGAAATCATTGGGTGTTTTTCGTTCCTCTATTTCCTTACCAAGGGACAAGTGCAGAAAATGGTTTTTTCTTGTTCTAATATTGTTTTTTTTTTTGGACTGCAAATGTTCATCTTACCCACCGAGGTAACATGGCCATGGTCAGTTGGTCCTCCTTGGTAGGAAACCAATAAATTTTATTCATGAGGTGGGATCAAAGCTGGAATCTCAGTTGTCAAAAATCTGAGCCTTTGAAACGAAACCCAAGTAATTGTTTTTTGTTTCCTTTCTTCCCACAATGATCATGGAAGTATGCCTGAAAAAGAGATAAAATGTGGCGTTGCCTTTGCTGGGCGGCTTTGGAATATTGAATTTTAATGCAGTATTATAAATTGTGGAAGCTCCATGTGTCTGTCCCCTTCGACAAACCTATTAAATTCTCGCTCACCCACTGTAATGGTGTTTGTCCTGGTTGTTACAGGTTAACGCTTTCCTCCAAAAGAAACAAAGCACCAGACTCTATGGTTTGGCTTTTTGTGCTTTGTTTGTTGAAGGTCCATCCATTGTTGTCCACTCAACTGGATGAAAAAAGGGGAGGGATAAATGTGTGGGACATCATCTGTGAAAGGGTGAAACTTCCTGGAAATAATAAATAAATATATGTATAACTGGAAATTATTTGTATATATGGCAAAACATTGAATGCACAATTGAATGTATTTAGTATATATGATATAATATATATATGATGTATATACTGTTATATGCACATTGAATGTATAACTATGTAATAATGCACAAAACGTCCAGCTTCCGTGAGATTGTGGCAAGTTTGACAAGACGATGCATATACACATCGTGCCTTCAATAAAAGTATTCACATCCCTCGACTTTTGCCACTTTTGTCGTGTTACGGCGGAATTTAAAAATGGATGAAAATTTTTTTTGTCTCTGTTTTTTTGTAAACGATCGCACAAAATACCCCGTAATGACAAAGTGAAAACATTGACAAAGTCAACTCCCTAGCAATACTTTGTAGAAGCACCTTGGCGCAAAATTACAGCTTCGCGCTTCGTGGGTACGTCTGTATCAGTTGCACATCTAGGTTGAGGATTTTCTCCGTACTTCCTTGCGATTTGCTGAAGCTCTTTCAAGTTGGGATGGGGAGTGTCGTGAACAGGAACTTCAAGCTCTTTCTGCAGATCTCAATGGGATTTCAGTCTGGCTACTGGCTTGGCCGCTCAAGGACTTTCAGTTCTTGTTCTGAAGCCATTCCCAGTGTAACTTTTGGCTGTATGGCTTGGGGTCATTGTCTGTTGGAATGTAAATCCTGCTGCCAGTCCAAGGTTTTTTGCAAACTCTGAAAGCCAGGTTCTCCTCGAGGATTCCTTCATTGTTCTCTATTCTTTAAAGTCTCTCAGTCTGCTGACATTGCTGAAAGCATCCCCATACATGATGCTGCCACCACCATCGCTTCATGGAGGGATGTGTTCGATTGTTTGTGAATGAGCCTGTGCTCCGGTTTCCACCAGACGTAGCGCTTGTATTCAGGGCAAATGTTCATGTTTCTCTTCGGACCAAACAGAATCATTTGCCTCATGCTCGAGTTTTCACGTGCATTTTTTGCAAACTCCAGGCATGCATGTTCATGTGCCTTTTTTCTCGAGTGGCTTGTCTGGCAGCTTCCCATAAAGCTAGATTTGTGAAGTTGCTGCAGAGATTTTAGCCTTCCGCAGGTTGTCCCGTCACAGCAAGGACTCTGTCATTCTGCAGAGTGGTTCTTACGGTTCTTGGTCACCTCTCTGACCAAAGGTCCTTCGTCCCGTTTGCTCAGTTTTGTTGATGGCCACTCTAGCGAAGAGTATCGGGTATTCTGTATTCTTTCCATTTCCTAATGAATGGAGCTCACTGTGCTCTTGGAACTTTCAACACACTATTTATTGTTTTAATACCCTTCCCCAGAATCTATGGCCCTCTTCACAATTCTATCTCAGAGTTCTTACGCGACAGTTCCCTTGTGCTTCATGGTGGAAGTTTCTGCTACTGACGTGCACTGTGATCTTAGGAACCTTAACTATAGAAAGGTGTGTTTCATTCTAAAATCGTGTCCATCATGAATTGCCCACAGGTGGACTCCAATAAAGTTGTTGAGACGTCTCCACAGATGATCACCAAGGAAATCGGATGTACCTGAGCTCAACTTGGAGTGTCATTAGCAAAGGGCGTCTAATACTTTTGAAAAACAGGACATTTCGCCTTTCATTTTATTAATTGTACAAGTTTCTAAAAACTTGTTGTCACTTTTTCATACGGGGTAAATTTTGTGTAGATGCGTGACAAAAAATTTAAAATGTTATCCATTTTCAATTCAGGCGGAAACACAAACAAAATGTGACCAACGTCCGGGGTGTGAATACTTTTCTGAAGGCATTTTACATTGAGGGGCCATGTTGTTGACCTGAATTGATTTATCCACTATCCCTATGACCGTTTCAGACTTGTACCAGCCTCTACTACTAACTTGTGGACCATGCAGCAGGGAAGCCACTAGTCGCCATGGCCCGGCAATAAAGGCGACGACCAGTTTTGGAGCTTCCCTCGTGCCCGAGGGTCCTACGTTGACTCGAATTTGTTTCACTTTGATGGGAAGGGCTTGGTTTTCCTCACCATTGCTTTGTTCACTTATTTCTCTCCTATTCTCTTCTTTTTTTTTGTGAGAGATGTTGCTTTCTACTTCCAATCTCAATCTCTCCATCCCTCTCTGTCATAATCATTCCCTCCAACCATCAGTTGTTCCTTCGCATTCTGATTTTCTCTTTATCATGGTTCTCAGGAATTGTTTTTGCTCAATTTAGTTGCAATTGCCGTGAACCGCTTTCTTTCATATCATGTTATAGTGTTTTGTTGGATTGGATTCTAAGCCGAGAAGAGGATGCATTGAGTAAAAAAAGGTTAAATGCCATCTTCCTCTAAGCGCTACGTTTCTCTTTTTCAGGGGCCTAACCGTGATATGAGGCTCCTCAGGGCAACTGATACATACAATAGACCGAACAACCTGTCACGCATTTTCAGCTTTCCACGGACTTATAGCCTGCGGCGTCGCGGTATTCCTCGTACGCGTGTACATGATCCCCTCAACAGCCAATTCAGCACCCCTGCTTTTGCTGCATTAATGGCTGTTTCTGCTTTTTTTTCTGCTATTTCCCATGAGCACACAATGTTTTTTTTTTTGTTTTTTGTCCAACACCCATCCTTCCACCAAGTTTCGTCCGAATCCATAACATAAACCTTTTGAGATATTGTGACGTAATTGTTTTTGGCCCTTCTCTCAATGGTGAAGAAATGCCGAAAAAATTCCTCATTTCATGGACTTGATCTTCACCAAAATGATGCGAATGCGTCCTTTGCCAGTCACCCTACATGCACAAAAATATTCTGAATGATTGCTTGAAAAACTGTGGCGCAAGTACAAGATTTGTGCACGATCCTTAAAACTTGCGAAATCCAGAAACAAACTTACCTTTAAAAAAAATTGGTGTTGAACTGATGACCAAGTATGCAAATCCTCTTCAATTCAAGTCAATCGGATGGAAAATCGACCATTTTCGAAAACTTGGCCTTAATGTTTGACCTTTTTGCCTTGTTGACTAAAAAAAATACTTGCTTCGTTGAATTCAGTTACCTCCATATGCAAATCCTCTTCAAATTCAAGTAATTGGATGAATTGAGGTACTTTTGAATTGCACACAAGTTGTTTGACCTTTGGCCGATGTTGACCTAAAAATAATGGGTGGTTGATTAATTGACATGATATGCAACCCTGTAAAAATTTCACCGTTAAATCGGATGAAAATGACGATTTTAGTAATTTGGTGCTATGTTGACTTCAAAAATAGTTGGTGGGTTGAATTCCACGTGGGTTCCAGTGTGTCTCAAGCGGCGGCCCACCCCACTTGACGTCGGATCAACTGCAATGCAGTTAGCGGTCCATGTGCAGCCGGGCTCTTGCGGATGGGTCCCTCATATAAGACGTGTGATCTACACTATGTTCTCAGAAGGGGGTCACTCGAAGACACGGGTCCTGGCTCCCTCTTCAGAACATCTCCCACAGTGCTTGCGACCTCACTGCGTGTGGCATGGGCCCTCTCAGGGGAGTCTGTGGGGTTCGAGACGATGGGCATTCCGTTGGAACCTCTGGCTCCTCACCTGGTTTGGCCTAGCATACTGGTTACCGCTATGATCGTTGTTGCTTTGTGCCACCAACACAGAGCAATTTCAGTGAAGCACCGTGCCCACACTCTTCCGGCAGATGGTCTTGCCTGCCATGCCAGTTTGTGCAGATCTGATGGACTGGATCTGGGTGCTGGGTCGGCATTCGTCACTTGGACCTCAGCGAACCAATTTGGGATGGTTCGCGTCCCCAAATCTGCTACAGATGTCCATCTAGTGGTCGGTGCTTCTGATCGATGACTCTGCATCGTGGTGGTCAACACCTGACACGTGGTGGATGCGTCGGCGGAGAGAGAGAGAGGGAGGGGGGGGAGAAGACAATGGTACGGGGCAGTTAAACCCTGGGGTATGGGAGTGTCGAGCCGGTGCCACCCCCTTCCCCGTAGCTTCCCATGAAATCAGGTTTTCAAAATTAAGTCATGGGTGGTTGAAATTCATGACATGAAATGCAAACCCTGTTCAACTTTCGACAAGTAAAATCCAATGGAAATTGAACGATTTTAGAAATCCCGGCCTATGGTTTGACATTTAGACCTTCAGACTCAAAATCAATAAGCTTCTTGCTCTGACCAAACTCTACCATGTTCATGAAGTTTTGTGGAGATCGTTTTAAAAACGTGAACCTGTAGGTCATTGACATACATACATAATACATACATACATACACACAAAACAAGAAAGATGTCACACAGAGCACGATACTCTCAAAATCCATAAAACAAATTTGACCTGAAAAAAAAATTTGTGGTTGAATTCAATGCCATGGATGCATCAAATTGTCCTTTCCATCAGATTAAAATTGACTATCTTCATTCGAAGCTCAGGTCAATCGGATGAAAAACGATTTTAGAAGTTTGACCTTGATTGACGTTTGACTTTCACCTCAAAAATAGCTGGTTTCCAATTCAGTGACCCATGCTGCAAACCTGTTCGAACGTTCCGTCAATCGGATGAAAAATGACGAATTTTAGAAATTTGACCCAGATGGACCTTTGACCGAAAATCAATCGGCTTTCAATTGTAACTACCTTACATCTTTGGAAAAATGTAATGACGATTGGTTTGGAATTGTGACCGATAGTGATGTGAACAGACAGACAGACAGCAGACAGCAATGAAAGCATAACCTCCTTCCACCTCCGTTTGCAGAGATAATAAAACTAATTGGACATTCATCTATCTGTAATCCTTGCAAAGAGTGCTCAAGTGTTTGCCCAGCGTTTTAAACTTTGCAAATGTAAATTTCGACATACTTGCCTGTGTGTGCTGCAGTTTTGCCTTGTGAGGCACTGCGTCTCCTGTCAGAAGGCTACCCATTTGCTCGTGGGTGTGGGATGGCACTGTGGCACTCCACTTACCTCCATCAACCGCAACTTTGGACGCAAAAAAAAGCCTCCATCGGGTTCACAAGAGCAGGGTGATCTTCATTTTAAATTACCCTCACCAAAGAGAGATAATTGCTTGGGGTCCGTTTGTCTGTTTGTCTGTCTGTCTGTCTCTGTCTGTTTTGTTTCTTTGGTCTTTTGTTGTCGACAGAACTTTAGTGTTTCTGGCAACCACGTTGTTCTGATCGAGACAAAATGTTTCACCATCCGAGCGACTACCAGGGGAAATGTTTCAATGATAATTATGAAGCCTCGGTCCACGTGGTGTGGCAGTCATTTTGGAAAACTGAAAAAACTTGGAGCATATTCTGAGCGTCACCAAGGAACCATTGAAACTTGGGCAAGTGGCAAGTACTCCTCATGGGGAATGAGTGTGATTTTTAAAAATGAATCATAGGTGCCTTCTTATGACGTCATAAGCATTGTAGAACGCTACTCCAATCGGTGTGAAAAATTTAGGTCATCCTAGGGATAAATGCTTCACAACAAACATAAATGATGACATATCGGTCATGTGATCCCTCAGCCATATTGTCTTTTTGAAAAAAACTTTCAAAAACAACCATCTCTGAAAGGCTGAATCTGATCGAGCAAAATTTTACATGTATGACCCGCCTATCCATGAAGAACAAAAGGTTCACACGTGTTATACATCATAGGTCAATGGTTTTGTAGCCAATTCGGATTTACCCTAAAACCTAAACAAAATCTTCTCCAGAACAGCTGGACGGATCACAGGGAAAATTCAGCACAAATGTTCCCCAAGGACACTGAATCAAACGACGTGAAACTTTACAGTTATTAACTAGTAGTGATGGGGAATACATGTTTTAAATGTCGACCAGTGATCGGACACATGGTCTGAACAGCCAGAATTGTTTTTTTTTTTCATCCTGTGTTCTTTTTTTTTTTTTATTTATTTATTTTGTTTGACTCTGCTCACATTGGCTTGTGCCTGGACGGGTTTTGAGGGTAGAGCAGAGCAGCTGAAATGAATGTGAATCCTCATCCAGGTTTCCTCCTGATGATTTAATCTTTACTTTTTGCCTGCTTGGGTTCCTTCTGATAACTCTAAATGCAGACTGTACCGATTTGGTCTTCCATTTGATTTAATTGAATATATTTTCATCCATTCTAATTAAATTGCAATAATAATAACGTCATGGGTCATTGTGTCCCGAACAAGGTAGGTTACATCCCTTGGTACCCGGTATCACTGCCACAGTTGTAAAGTGGCAGTTCTACTTATTGTCTCTTAATTACAATAACACACCAGTACACAACACCACAACAAAATATCACACAGACACGTCTGGCGAGGGTGTGCATCTCTGATTGCACTTTTTGTGGATGCCGTCTCACTGATAGGGATGGTTGTGAGATATGTGTTGGTCCCCATGGGTCTGGAACTGTGAACCAGAATAGCACCAAGGTTCCTTGACTGTGCATGAAGTTGGTGGCAGGAGATTGAACTTGTGCTCGTTAATGGTCATCATGGAGGATGTTCCACGACTGGAGGGCTTAGTGCCTCAACAGCGACCAAACAGGCTGTGCTAGCATTTGGAAGTTGCATCTAAATCTAGGAGAATGGTACCATCCCACCGAGGCTAGATGTTTTGGCAAGCTGAAGGATGAAGAGTATAGCTGAGGAGTTTTGTGACCAGGCTGAGTGGAGTTTTGGGGGGTCTTGGTGCTTTGGGAGATGCTGAAGACGTTGTGGAGTGCCTTCAAGACCACATCTTGATGTTTGCCGTTGGATGTCTTGGAACCTCACCGTCGGGCGAAGAATAATTTTGTGTCTCAAGGACACTGGGCATACCATTGACCAGAGTAACAGGGCAGGCTTCATGGCAAGAGTTGAGCTGTTCAGGGAGTTTGAGCGTAAAACTGAATGTGTGCCGATTGTGGAGAGGCAGGGTCCTATGTCGAGGAACTGTGACGGAGGTAGAGCATCAGCCTTGTGTCAAGGGATTCCATCCCTGCTTAAAGGGGAAGAACCGAGCATGCATTCCTCAAGCCCATCCCTCCGTGTCTGCAGTGCGAGCGGAGGGGGTGGGCCTTTAACAGAGGAGCCGAAGTGGAAGAACCCGCTGGGTTTGGTTACTTTGAGCGGCTGTTCGAAGGTTGATCCCCACTGCGAGTCAGTTCAGGCGTGTTCTATCCCAATTGCTGAACCCTCAATCAACTGTGATCCACCCTTCGTTTGTTGGAAACACAGGCCGCGGTGAACCAGTTGAAATGGGGTAAAGTCTTGGATCTGCGCATCTATGCTGGACTTCTCAAGGCTGGTGGAAATGCTTGTACTCGTGTCGTTGCATGCAGTTCTGTGCTTCTGCTTGGAACACAGGCCATCATCCCAACTGACCCGAAGAGGGGCCTTGTTGTCCTCTCTGGAAAAGCTAAAGGTGATTGCCAGAGACTGCAACAACGACCGAGGGGTGACGCTGCTTCTCAGAGCCGGGCAAAGTCTTTACTCAGATGAATTCTCAGGCTTACACCAAAGAGGTTAAAAGATTGCACCGTATCTTTGCTCTTTGGGTCCTCACTGAACGCAGAGAGAATTTCGGCAGGGTCTGCTTGCAGCTTGTGTGATCCTCCTTGCCAACCTTTGATTCAAGTGAATCGGGATGCCCTCTGGAGGATTCTTGGTCTTGCGTGGGGTGCCACCCAAACTGATCATTCTGATGTCTGAACTACACCCTGGTAGTGAGAGTGCTGTGAGATTGAATGAATACATCTCAGCTTCTTTCCAGTTGCTAACTGGAATTCGTCAGGGGTGTGTACTGGCCACACAATTTCAGCACTTTATGATTAGATCTCGAGGAGGATTCGCGAGAGATCAAGCTGCGTGCCATCGTTTGCGAATGCCAAGATCTCTGATCTTGATCTTTCGCAGATGATCATCATCTTTGCGGAGACTTTAGAAATCCTTTTGGGGGCCCTCGAGGGTGCTGAATGAGGGAGTCGGGCAATTGGCGATTACGAGTTTCCTGGTCAAAACTAAGATCCAGGCTTTCAATGACATTTTGGGATGCTGCTAACCTGTCTGTACCGTTTGTGGTGAGGATGTTTACAGGTCAATGGAGAGATTCACTTTACCTTGGCAAGTGATATTTCATGGCTCTGTTAGCTGTGAGGAGAGTTCACAGACAACAGAGGGGTTGGCCTGGGAGTCCATGGATTCAACTGGTTCATGGGGTGTGATGCCTGCTAGTACCTGACTGTGCAGGAGGACGAAAGTCTGAGTCTTGAGGTCCTTGGTGCTCCAGTCCCTTGCTTACGGATGTGAGACTTGGACTCTGATCAGGCGATCTGAGATTGAAGACTTAAATTCCTTTGGTACCAGGTCTCTTCCGGATTTCTTTGGAGAATCCTTGGCTATCGCTGGTCGGACTTTGTGTCGAAGGAGAGGTTGCTGAAGAGACTCGAATGAGATTTGTTAACCTGCCAATAGTCGTGAGTGTCAGCTGCGCTGTAGACATGTGCTCGTTTTCGTGACGCTGATTCCTCCTCACCAGATTTTTCAGGAGGGACCCTCGTGATGGAGGAAGGCCAATGGGCTGCCAACGTCCTCGTGGTTGCAGCAGGTGTCAAACAAATCAGGAGAATGGGGTAGGCCAGGTATCTGCCCTTGGCGATGGCCAGACAGAGGCCCTTGGTACCGTGAATAAGTGGACGCAGCGACGTTTGCCTCCGGCCGCAATGCTCCCATACCTGATTTGACCTGAATGAGTGGTACACCAAAGGAACAAAGGTCCACATAACAGCAATCGTCTGAAGTGAAACAGGTCAAAGAGACCTGCAGATCACATACATGGCCATGGGGAGACGAAGTGGCAGGTGATAGACAACAGGGTCCATTGAGTGTGGTAAAGATCCGAGTTATTAATGAGAGAAACCATCAGATGGTGTGGAGCACCAGACCTTGAATGCCGGAAGGGAAAGCCGAGATAACAGGTTTGTAAGTTTAGTTCCACGTGTCTAGAACGAGGGGAAAGGGGAGAGCTGGTGAAGAATGGATAGAGTTCAGACCATGGGGAGCGGTTACAATGTCGGGGACTTTGCGCTGCAGGACACTTGCTTTGGTGTATCGCTTTGGGTTGGGGTCGATTGGTTGCTTCTGTCGAGGAATCCGAGTTGGTGAAAGGTTCATCGGAGAGACCTCGTCAAAAGTAACGAGCGTGTTAATTAACGGTAAAGACTATGTGTTCGCATTGTTTTACTTTATTGCCATCTGAATTCTGAATATTGTTTACGGTGAGTCGAAGCTTGGAAACTTTTTCATTAGAAAAAAACAAGTTGACCGCGTTTCAGTGCAATTTTCCTTGAACAGCTGGTTGTAACGAGCCTTTGGCGCAATTATTGTCCAGCTTTAATGTCATGCGTGGGCAAAAAAGAAGCATGGGGATCATCACAATGCAGGCTTGTGTACTTGGTTGATGAAAATGGCTGTCCGAACTTTGGTACGTTTTCGAGAAATTCAACGGCGGGCCAAAACGGCCTTACCTTGTTCGCCTTTAAAATCCATCCTTCCCAGTACAAGCTAACAAGGTAATACAACAGCCTGTACTTGTTTAAATGTCGAACATCCTTGCTGTGCCGCAGATATTCGATACGTTGAGTAGATAATTGAGCGATATTAATCAACTGGGTTTACTGGGGGTGCTTGACGGAGTGCTTTCGGCGGGAGTAATGGGACCAATGCCGTTAGATTTGCTCTGACCGTAACGCGTTAGCACAACGTAATAACAAGTCCGTTTGTTGGAATTGCAAGCGCTTGATCGAGGAAATGAGCAGGGACGTTGGGGGTTTTGTCAAATTCATCAGCTTGTGCTGGAAACGAGGTGGTAATGGCATCGTCCCTCAACATTCTATTCGTTCGATCGTTGAAGCGGTCTCATGTAAATACCTGCACAAGATGCGGTTGACTACATTTGTCTGCATCTTTGGAACAGCTTGTTAAAGGACAAGTCGATGTGCTTGGTTTTGGTGGTTTTTTTCAAAATATTTTTGTCCTTCCGGCAAGCCCGACAGCTGTCGACTTGTTTCGGGTTGTGTGTCCGACTCTCCCGTCCCGTCCGTCCGTCCGTCCGTCCATCCCATTATTGGTTTTTTTTGCGAACAAGTTCGAGACTGTCGGGCAGAGATGACAGCTTAGATGTGGGTTTGTAAGGTGAAAGTCATTTGACCTTTGATTGAAAAAATTCTTGTTGCTGCGAGAATTGGTGCACTGAATGGAGTTTTCACACCACATTGGGTAAACGGTATGGTCTTTGGGAACAGAACTGATTGAGTTCGGTTCCAATAGGTCAATGGTCAAAGGTCAGGTACTCCCTTTAATTTAAAATCATTTTGCAGAACATAACATGAGTGAGAAGCAATCTGATGTTATCATGTTTTTTTTCTTCTCCTTTTCCCCTCTTTTCCCCTCTTGTGTTCCTCCTAAGGTTGGGGAAAAAAAAACCTCAATTACTCCACCACCGAAGGTGGACGGCAGGTTGTGTTTTCCCCTCTCCTCCCCATGCCTCTGTTTGGGTAGTCGATCTTCGTCGAAAATTTTTTGAATTTGTTCTACCTTATTATCAGCAAATTTCCGTTCGATATGTTTGTCTGGTCTTCTTGTCTGTCCGTCCCTCTGTTCGGTCCAGTGCTCCGTAATACAAGGAGATTCGATGAAACTTGGTTGGTAGTTCATACCATGACCGTATTGTTGCAATGAGACCGTTTGCTATGGAACACCACCATGCCTAGCAACGGACTTGAAATTTTTGAAAAATCATAAAAAATTAATTTTTTTCCAAATCGGGCACGAGCGACTGTGGGCAGTAATTCAGCCATATTGTCAAAAATTTCCAGCCGGATCTATGAAAACTGTCGGAGAAGATAGACTTTGAATGAACCCTGGCGAAACAATAAAAAACGAAGTTCATTATATCTCAGAGACTATGAGTCGATATACATGAAACTGTAATGGTAGGTTCCCATGGTATGTCCAGTTATGTGTGTGAGAGAACGTTTTGCTACTGATCCCCTCCGTTGCCTAGCATACGGCCGAAAAACCTCTAAATGTGGGGGTATTTTAACGAAAAAACATCTGCAGCATTAACCCTTGAAAGCTAAGAATCAATGAATTTTCTTGTGCTAATCCTCAGTCATTCCCCATCGAACGGGCCCATGGCGTCAGTTCTAGTTGGGTAGGCGACTACCCATGTCCGCCTACCGGCTTGTCTGTCTGTTTGTTTTTGTCTGTGAACAGGATATCTCAAAACATTGTGGATGGATTCGGCCGAATTTTTGTGGAGAGTTTGGGTGTGTGACTTCGGACACCTAATTATTTACATTTTGGTGAAGATTCGGATCCGGATACCAAGAATTTTTTGAAGTGACCTTCGCATTGAGATATCGGGGTTAGAAAACTCACATATAGGGCGGACATTTAATAAAGCTTGGACAGATTCGGATGCCCATAACTTGGTGGGCAGCGTTGGGTGTGTGACATGACTAATAGATTTGATTTTGGTGAATACCAATCCGGATCTGGATAATGAGATTAAAAATAAAAAAAATTCAGTTTGATTCTTCACCAGTGAGAAGGTTGGCCAAAACCGATTCATCGCATGAAATATTCAAAAGTTGTGGACGTGTTATGACATCACGAGGTTGTAAATGATTTGTAGGTGACAAGAACAAGCAATTGGATTTGATTCGGTTCGGACGCAAATCAGGGCCTTTCGTGGATACAAACGTAAACTTTCAACCTGGCGAGGGTATTACGCTTCACTGAATGCCGTTATCGTTTTTTCTGTGACCTTTAATTGAGATGACACTGGTAACTGTGGTTCACAATCTAATGCGGTGGAGCAGATCCATCTGATGCGCTTGCATGGAATATTATTTTTCGAGTTTCGCTCATCCTCCCAGTTTTTGCATGTTGTGTGTTTGTTTGTGTGCATGTGCGAGCGTCCCAGGGCCATAACTTATTTTTTTTCTTCTGCATTTGAGCTTTTTCATCAAATTTCAAACAACAATCCTTTGTGATGAGAATATGGAGAGAATTATTAAAAATGGCGCTCAAAATCTGAATAGGGTAAAGTCGTAGTTAACTATAGTAATAGCCCTGATTAGTGGCCGCTGCAGCACAGCTGCATCATTGACCCGCTGTTTTTTTTTCCCCCTTGGAGACGAGTCGGGAATGTGGTTCGCTCTGGGAAAGCCTATACAATGAGGGAGGCCCTTCCCCGTTGAACTTCGTTTTATTTCTCCCCAGGGAGAAACGATCAACAAGTGTTCATGAGCTCTTGTTAAATTGCAGAAAGATGATATGATGATGATTGATGATGTAATGGTATCACACTGGTACTAGTTACATGATGATGATATTGCTGATAATCGCCTACAGTAATGATAATGGCTCGTACTGGTACTGTATTTTGTATTGGATTGGGTATTGGCACATTTGGAACGGATGGTACATGGTATCGGGTATGATAAGGGAAACATAATGATAATGATCGTATTGGTATTGGCTATTGGTATTGGTAATTGGCCAAGGTAATTGCACAGGTTATTTGCACAGTTGGCACAGGTATTGTACAGGTATTGGGTAGGTATTGGTACTGATAATGGAACATAATGATGGTGTTACATAATGATGACTGCCTGTCCAGCCATAACGTTTTTAACCATTTGAGCTTTTGTCATCAAATCTTCAACAAAACCTTTATTACGAGAAATAATGGAGAACCCAAATTAATAAAAATGGTACATTTTTAAAAAATTTTACCAACTGTTGTTTTTGTCAAGTTTAGTTGGAGTAAAAGGGGCCGTGGATGGATGCTTTGCATTTTGAAATGCTTTCTAATTCTCACTGTTAAGGCTCTTGGTGAAGATGCAGACATGCGAATGGGATGTTGGAAGAAAAAAAAAGTGTCTTTAAAAATGATTTACATAACACAAGCCAGACAATTAAATGAAAAATCACACAACATGCACAGAATTTGAAACCTGCGATCCCAGAATCATATCCTGGTTTCTTCAGATGGGAAATCCAAGATTCAAAATAAAACAGGCAACTCAAACCAAGTTTACAAATAAATCATACCATTCAGTTTCAACTTTTGTTTGCCCATTTGTTAACTCTCAACTCGATTTTGGGTTTTGAACCTTAAAAAAGGGGGAAATCAAATCAGATCGCCAGCCTCAAGACCTTTAACCCCAATAATCAGACCGAATGTGTGAAATGGTTGGGCGCAGGCAGTGGCAGGATGTGTCACTGAACTGATGAGGAATGCTGCAAGGGTAATTTTTGGCATCCACCTCAATTTCATCAACTCCCTTCAGGGTTGCAACACGAATCTGCAATGATAGATCACCGCAGTTGGTAATCCAAGACAAATTCCTGTCCGTGCGTTCACCTTTGAGACCTCTTCCTCTCGAATGTTTTTTGTTTCTTTCTGCGTTGGTTGACGCAATGGGGGATATGAGGACGCTTTAGTTATTGGTTGGATCATCTTGTGCTTTCCGCGGAGGATTGGTAGTTTTTCTTCCCTATCAAGGCCATTTTGCCCAGAAGAGGGAGTGCATGCGTTCTCAAAACTGAATGAGATGTCCAGCAATGGGTCCTTGTGGTAGATTTGTTCTGAGCCGAAGGGTATTTTTTGATATAATGTGAAGACCATTTGTTAAATTCCGTTGTTTCAAAACTGGGATTGATGGTGATGATGATGGGCTGAATGTGCTTGTTTAATGCAAGGGCATCGATCCAAGCCAAATGTGGGGGGGGAACAGGTAACTGGACCCTTCTCCAAGGTTGCCAGGCAATAGATCCACCACGACAAACTCCCACGAACGATTAGGCGACATTAAAACAATGGTCTGCAAACGTTTTTCCAGTTCCAGATACGGTATATTAATACAGTGTAAAATTATCATGTACACAACAGGTACATATACTGTACTGTATTTATCCAAAAGAGGTGTGACGGTTCGGAACATTGGAAACGAACGTATTTGCCATCGTGGGGAAATCCAGTGCTGCCAACTGATCACTGTGGACGTGGCAAACGATGAGAATGGTTTCAGTCCTTGTTGAACATCATAGAACTTCTCAGCCAGGTTTTTCAGACCCCTGAGTGCGCTGAAGGAGCGCTCAGCCGAGCAAGGAGCTTGCGGGGAGATCATGAGCATCGCAGCAACCGTTCAACCTGCGGGAAACAATTGGCGACTCCGGTATCATCTTTTTGGAAGATGCTTGGTAATCCTGAATACAGGAACCAGTGTACTGCTTCTTTGAAGAAGAGCCAATTCTTCTTTCAAGACTCTCTGACAATTCTGGATAAATGGTAACGGTATCAGGGTCATACTCTCCCAGACGAGTAACATCTTGCGAGGCCGCCGTAACCATTGCAAGTCTGTAGAGTGAAGTACGTAGTCATGTTCCTACGTAGCTAACATCGAGCTCCGCGAAGTATTCTGCTCTATACCGCGTCTTCAGCCGTCGAAAACTCGTGGGGTGGCGCCTCAGTATCCAGTCTACGAGGACTCTCCTCTTCCTAGGAGGAGCGAAGGTCAAATGCCGTGTTCTTCCCATCATATTTCTCCACGTGGATTGAATGGTTGTATTGGAAGGCCTCATTACTGCTAGGTGCTGTATCTGCTCTTTTCACACTCTCGCCAACTGCAGATACCTGCTACAGTCATGCGCTGGCACTTGCAGGGCTACTGTTAAACCCTACCATGCACTTAATAAGCAGTAGCGATGCTGCAGACCGAGCAAACCCTTTCCAGTCTTCAAGGTTTCCTCGAATGCCGCTTGCGCGACAGCAGTGTTCCGAGCGAACTATCCGCGGAGGCCTCTTCGAGTGCCTCCAATGACCCGAAGTTCTGGATTAAACTGTCGAACATCAATTCGCGCGAGTGAGCCACCGTTGTCGGGCAAATTTGGTTTCAGTCGGTCGTGAGGCGGAGTGGGGTACCAATCAGGTGCAAATTGAGGTGGCAGGTGTTTGAACTTCCAGACTGCGAGTACAGTTTGCAAGTTTCTGCACACAGTCTAGAGTCATCTCCGATGAAGTTCGCACTCGCCATCGCTCGAACACTGGCTGTCGCGCAAGCGGCATTCGAGGAAACCTTGAGACTGGGAAGGTTTTGCTCGGTCTGCATGCATCGCTACTGCTATTACAGTGCATGGTAGGGTTTAACAGAGCCCTGCAAGTGCCAGCGCAGACTGTAGCAGGTATGCTGCAGTTGGGCGAGAGTGTGAAAGAGCAGATACAGCACCTTAGCAGTAATGAGGCCTTCCATGACACATTCATCCACGTGGAGAAATAGATGGAAGAACACGGCATTGACCCTTTCGCTCCTCCTAGGAAGAGGAGAGCTCCTCGTAGACTGGATACATTAATACACTGTATTAATATACCGTATCTGGAACTGGAAAAAACGTTGCAGACCATGTTTATGTCGCCTAATCGATTCGTGGGGAGTTGTCGTGGTGA
>CM068963.1:4916393-4937218 GCA_035128595.1 Eptatretus atami
TCTATTGCCTGGGCACACCTTGGGAGAAGGGTCCAGTTACCTGTCCCCCCCACATTTTGGCTTGGATCGATGCCCTTGCATTAAACAAGCACATTCAGCCCATCATCATCGACCATCAATCAGTTTTGAAACAACGAATTAACAAATGGTCTTCACATTATATCAAAAATACCCTTCTCATCAGACACAAATCTACCACAAAGACCCCATTGCTGGACATCTCATTCAGTTTTGGAGAAGGCATGCACTCCCTCTTCTGGGCAAATGGCCTTGATAGAGGAAGAAAAACTACAATTCCTCCGGGAAAGCACAAGATGATTCAAACCAATACTAAAGCGTCCTCATATCGCCCATGGTCAACCAACTCAGAAAGAAACAAAACATTCGAGAGGAAGAGGTCTCAAAGGTGAACGCACGACAGGAATTTGGTTTGGATTCCAACTGCCGGTGATCTATCTTGCAGATTCCGTGTTGCAACCCTGAAGGGAGTGATGAAATTGAGGTGGATGCAAATGTACCCTTGCAGCATCCTCATCAGTCATGACACATCCTGCCACTGCCTGCGCCCAACCATTTCTACACATTCGGTTGTATTGGGGTTAAAGGTCTTGAGGCTGGCGATCCTGATTTTGATTTCCCCCTTTTTAAGGTCAAAACCCCAAAATCGAGTTGAAGGAGTTAACAATGGCAAATCAAAAGTTGAAACTGAATGGTATGATTTAATTTGTTAAACTTGTTTGAGTTGGCCTGTTATTTTAATCTTGGATTTCCCATCTGAAGAACCAGGATTATGGATTCTGGGATCGCAGGTTCAAATTCTGTGCATGTTGTGTTGATTTTTCCATTTAATTGTCTGCTTGTGTTATGTTAAATCATTTTAAAAGACACTTTTTTTTTCTTCCAACATCCTCATCGCAAATGTCTGCAATCTTCACCAAGAGCCTTAAACAGTTGAGAATTAGAAAGCATTTCAAAATGCAAAGCCCATCCATCCACGGCCCCTTTTACTCCAACTAAACTTGACAAAAACAACAGTTTAAAATTTTTTTAAAAATGTACATTTTATTAATTTGGGTTCTCCATATTCTCGTAATAAAGGTTTGTTGAAGATTTGATGACAAAAGCTCAAATGGTAAAAACGTTATGGCCTGGACAGACAGTCATCATTATGTACCACCATCATTATGTTCCATTATCAGTACCAATACCTGTACCAATACCTGTACCAATACCTGTGCCAATACCTGTGCCAATACCTGTGCCAATACCTGTGCCAATACCAATACCAATACCAATACCAATACGATCATTATCATTATGTTCCATTATCAGTACCGATACCTGTACCAATACCTGTACCAATACCTGTGCCAATACCAATACCAATACAAATACCAGTACCAGTACGAGCATTATCATTATGTAGCATTATCAGCCAATATCATCATCATTAACAGTACCAGTGTGATTACCATTACCATCATCATCATCATCATCATCATCATTCTGCATTTAACGAAAGAGCTCTGAACACTTTTGATCGTTTTCCCTGTGGAGAAATAAACAGTTCACGGGAAGGGCCCTCCCTCCATGTTATAGGCTTTTCCCAGAGCAACCACATTCCCGGAACTCGTCTCCAAGGGGGGAAAAAAAACAGCGGGTCATGATGCAGCTGTGCTGCAGCTCCACTAATCAGGGCTATTTATAGTTACTACGACTTTACCCTTTCACATTTTGACTCCATTTTTAATTAATTCTCTCCATATTCTCATCACAAAGGTTTGTTGAAAATTTGATGACAAAAGCTCAAATGCGAGAAAAATAAGTTATGGCCCTGGACGCTCGCACATGCACACAAACAAACACACACAATTGCAAAACTGGGAGGATGAGCGAAACTCGAAAAATAATATTCCATGCAAGCGCATCGATGGATCTGCTCCACCCGCATTAGATGTGAACCCACAGTTACATGTCATCTCAATTAAAGGTCACAGGAAAAAACGATAACGGCATTCAGTGAAGCGTATACCTCGCCAGGTTGAAAGGTTTACGTTTTGTATCCCACCGAAAGGCCTGATTTGCGTCCGAACCCGAATCAAAATCCAATTGGCTTGTTCTTGTCACCTACCAAATTCATACACCTCGTGATGTCATAACACGTCCACAACTTTTTGAAATATCATGCGATGTATCGGTTTTGGGCCAACCTCTCACTGGTGAAGAATCACTTGAATTTTTTTTTATTTTTAATTCTCATATCCAGATCCGGATTCGGATATTCACCAAAATCAAATCTATTAGTCATGGTCACACACCCAACCTGCCCACCAAGTTTCATCCGAATCTGTCCATAGCTTTATTAAATGTCGCGCTATATGTGAGTTTTTAACCCGATATCTCAATGGCGAAGAGTCACTTCAAAAAATTCTGGTATCCGGATCCGAATCTTCACCAAAATGTAATAATTTAGTCCGAGTCACACACCCAAACTCTCCACAAAATTTCGTCCGAATCCATCCACAATGTTTTGAGATATCCTGTTCACAGACAGAAACAAACAGACAGACAAGCCGGTAGGCGGACATGGGTAGTCGCCTACCCAATAGAACCTGACGCCATGGGCCCGTTCGATGGGGAATGACCTGAGGATTAAGCACAAGAAAATTCATGATTCTAGCTTCAAGGGTTAATGCTGCAGATTGTTTTTTCGTTAAAATACCCCACATTTAGAGGTTTTTCGGCCGTTGCTAGGCAACGGAGGGGATCATAGCAACGGTTCTCTCACACACATAACTAGGACATACCATGGAACCTACCATACCAGTTTCATGTATATCTGACTCATAGTCTCTGAGATATAATGAACTTCGTTTTTTATTGTTTTCGACCAGGGTTCATTCAAAGTCTATCTTCTCCGACAGTTTTCATAGGATCCGGCTGGAAATTTTTGACAATATGGCTGAATGTACTGCCCACAGTCGCTCGTGGCCCGATTTTGAAAAAATTAATTTTTTATGATTTTTCAAAAATTTCAAAGTCCCGTTGCTAGGCAATGGTGGTGTCCATAGCAACGGTCTCATTTGCACACAACTAGGTCATGGTATGAACCTACCAACCAAGTTTCATCGAAATCTCCATTGTATTAACGGAGCACTGGACCGAACAGAGGGACGACAGACAGACAGACAGACAAACATATCGACGGAAATGCTGATAATAAGGGTAGAACAAATTTCAAAAAATTTTCGACGAGATCGACTACCCAACAGAGGCTGGGGAGGAGAGGGGAAAACACAACCTCCGTCCACCTTCGGTGGTGGAGGTAATTGAGGTCACTAGAGAGAGAACACAAGAGGGAAAAGAGGGAAAAGGAGAAGAAAAAAAACATGATAACATCAGATGCTTCTCACTCATGTTATGTTCTGCAAAATGATTTTAAATTAAAGGATACCTGACCTTTGACCATTGACCTATTGAACCAAACTCAATCAGTTCTGTTCCAAAGACCATACCGTTACCCAATGTGGTGAAACTCCATTCAGTGCACAAGTTCTCGCAGCAACAAAATTTTTCAATTCAAGGTCAAATGATCTTTCACCTTACAAACCCCACATCTAATCTGTTCATCTCTGCCCGACAGTTCGAACTTGTTCGAAAAAAACCAATAATGGATGGACGGACGGACGGACGGACGGACGGAGAGTCGGACACACAACCCGAAACAATGTCGACAGCTGTCGGCTGCGGAGGGACAAAAATATTTGAAAAAAACACCAAAACCAAGCACATCGACTTGTCCTTTAACAAGCTTGTCCAAATAATGCAGACAAATGTATCACCGCATCTTGTGCAGGTATTTACATGAGACCGCTTCCAACGATCGAACGAAATAGAATGTGAGGGAACGATGCCATACCACCTCGTTTCCAGCACAAGCTGGATTGATATTGACAAACCCCCAACGTCCTGCTCATTCCTCGATCAAGCGCTTGCAATTCCAACAAACGACTTGGTTATTACTTTGTGCTAACGCGTACGGTCAGAGCAAATCTAACGGGCATTGGTCCATAACTCCCGCCGAAGCACTCCGTCAGCACCCCCAGGAAACCCGACGTGATAATATCGCTCAATTATCTACTCAACGTATCGAATATCTGCGCACAGCAAGGATTTCGACATTAAAACAAGTACAGGCTGTTGTATACCTTGTTAGCTTGTACTGGGAAGATGGATTTTAAAAGGCGAACAAGGTAAGGCCGTTTGGCCCGCCGTTGAATTTCTCGAACGTACAAAGTTCGACAGCCATTTTCATCAACCAAGTACACAACCTGTCATGATGATTTCCCCATCTCTTTTGCCCACGCATGTAACATTAAAGCTGACAATAATTGCGCAAAGGCTTTCATTACAACCAGCTGTGCAAGGAAAATTGCACTGAAACGCGGTCAAACTTGTAATGAAAAAGTTTCCAAGCTTCTCACCGTAAACAATATGTCAGAATTCAGATGCAATAAAGTAAAACAATGCGAACACATAGTTTTACCGTAATTAAACACAGCTCGTTACTTTTGACGGTCTCTCCGATGACCTCACCAACTCGATTCCTCGACAGAAGCAACCAATCGACCCCAACCCCAAAGCATACACAAAGCAGTGTCCTGCAGCGCAAGATCCCCGACATTGTACCGCTCCCCATGTCTGAACTCATATCCATTCATTCACCAGCTCTCCCCTTTCCCCTCGTTCTATGACACGTGGAACTAACTTATCAAACCTGTTATCTCGTGCTTTCCCTTCCAGGCATTCAAGTCTGTTGTCCACCACCATCTGATGGTTTCTCTCATTTATAACTCGGATCTTTACCACACTCAATGAGACCCTGTTGTCCTATCACCTGCCACTCGTCTCCCCATGCCATGTTGTATCTGCACGGTCTCTTTGACCTGTTTCACTTCAGACGTATTTCTGTTTGTGGACCTTTTGTCCTTGGTGTACCACTCATCAGGTCAAATCAGGTATGGGAGCATGCGCCGGAGCAACACGTCGCTGCGTCCACTTTTCACCGGTACTCAAGGGGCCTCTGTCTGGCCATCGCCAAGGCAGATACCTGGCCTACCCCCATCTCCTTGATTTGTTGATCAACCTGCTGCAACCACGAGGCACGTGGTCGGCCCATTGGCCTCCTCCACTCACGAGGTTCCCTCGCTGAAAGAATCTGGTGAGGAGGATCAGCGTCACGAAAACGAGCCACATGTCCATACAGCCGCAGCTGACACTCACGGACTATGCAGGTAACAAATCTCATTCGAGTCTCTCAGCAACCTCTCCTTCGACACAAAGTCCGACCAGCGATAGCCAAGGATTCTCCAAAGAATCCGAAGAGACCTGGTACCAAAGGAATTAAGTCTCAATCTCAGATCCCTGGTCAGAGTCCAAGTCTCACATCCGTAAAGCAAGACTGGAGGCACCAAGGACCTCAAGACTCAGACTTTCGTCCTCCTGCACAGGTCAGGTACTAGCAGCATCACACCCCATGAACCAGTGAATCCATGACTCCCAGGCCCAACCCTCTCTGTTGTCTGTTGAACTCTCGCTCACAGCTAACAGAGCCATGAATATCACTGCCAAGGTAAGTGAATCTCTCCATGACCTAAACATCCTCACCACAAACAGGTACAGACAGGTTAGCAGCATCCAAAATGTCATTGAAAGCCTGGATCTTAGTTTTGACCCAGGAAACTCGTAATCCCAATTGCCCCGACTCCTCATTCAGCACCTCGAGGGCCCCCAAAAGGATTTCTAAAGTCTCCGCAAAGATGACTGCATCATCTGCGAAATCAAGATCAGAGATCTTGGCATTCGCAAACGATGCACCGCAGCTTGATCTCTCCGAAATCCTCCCTCGAATCTAATCCATAAAGTGCTGAAAATTGTGTGGGCCAGTACACACCCCTGACGAATTCCAGTAGCAACTGGAAAGAAGTCTGAGATGGTATCATCACATCTCACAGCACTCTCACTACCAGGGTGTAGTTCAGACATCAGATTGATCAGTTTGGGTGGCACCCCACGAAGACCAAGAATCCTCCAGAGGGCATCCCGATTCACTGAATCAAACGCTTTGCAGAGATCAACACAAGCTGCAAGCAGACCCTGCCGAAATTCTCATCTGCGTTCAGTGAGGACCCAAAGAGCAAAGATACGGTCAATCTTTGACCTCTTTGGTGTAAAGCCTGAGAATTATCTGAGTAAAGACTTTGCCCGGCTCTGAGAGCAGCGTCACCCCTCGGTCGTTGTTGCAGTCCTGGCAATCACCTTTAGCTTTCCAGAGAGGGACAACAAGGCCCCTCTTCGGGTCAGTTGGGATGATGCCTGTGTTCCAAGCAGAGCACAGAACTGCATGCAACGACACGAGTACAGCATTTCCACCAGCCTTGAGAAGTCCAGCATAGATGCCGCAGATCCAAGGAGCTTTACCCCATTTCAACTGGTTCACCGCGGCCTGTGTTTCCACAAACGAAGGTGGATCACAGTTGATTGGAGGGTCAGCAATTGGGATAGGAACACCCTGACATCTGACTCGCCAGATGGTGGATCAACCTGGAACAGCCGCTCAAAGTAACCAACCCAGCGGGTCTTCACTTCGGGCTCCTCTGTTAAGAGCCCACCACCCTCCGCTCTCACTGCAGTACACCGAGGGATGGGCTTGGAGGAATGCAATGCTCGAGTTCCTTCCCCTGTAAGCAGGATGAGAATCACTTGACACAGGTGATGCTCTACCTCCTCACAGATTCCTCGAACATAGACCTGCTTCTCCACAATCGGCACACATTCAGTTTTACGCCTCAACTCCCTGAACAGCTCAACTCTGCCATGAAGCCTGGCCCTGTTACTCTGGTCAATGGTATCCAGTGTCCCTTGAGACACAAAATTATTCTTCGCCCGACGGTGAGTTCCAAGACATCCAACGGCAACATCAAGGATGGTGGTCTTGAAGGCACTCCACAACTCTTCAGCATCTCCCAAAGCACCAAGACCCCCCAAATCTCCACTCAGCCTGTTCACAAACTCCTCAGCTATACTCTCATCCTTCAGCTTGCCAACATCTAGCCTCGGCTGGGATGGTACCATTCTCCTAGATTTAAGATGCAACTTCAAAGTTGCTAGCACAAGCCTGTGGTCGCTGTTGAGGCACTAAGCCCTCCAGTCGTGGAACATCCTCCAGTGACCATTAACGAGCACAAGGTCAATCTCCTTTGCCACACTTCATGCACAGTCAAGGAACTTGGTGCTATTCTGGTTCACAGTTCCAGACCCATGGGGACCAACACATATCTCACAACCATCCCTATCAGTGAGACGCATCCACAAAAAAAGTGCAATCAGAGATGCACACCCTCGCCAGGACGTGTCTTGTGTGTATTTTGTGTGGTGTTTGTGTACTGGTGTGTTATGTAATTAAGAGACATAAGTAGAACTGCCACTTTACAACTGCTGGCAGTGATGACCGGGTACCAAGGGATGTAACCCTACCTTGATCGGACACATGACCCATGACGTTTATTATTATTCAATTTAATTTAGAATGGGATGAAAATATATTCAATTCAAATCAAATGGAAGACCAAATCGGTACAGTCCTGCATTAGAGTTATCAGAAGGAACCCAAGCAGGCAAAAAGTAAAGATTAAATCATCAGGAGGAACCTGGATAGGATTCACATCATTTCAGCTGCTCCTGCTCTACCCTCAAAAACCCGTCCAGGCACAGCCAAGTGAGCCAGAGTCAAACAAAATAAATAAATAAAAAATAAAAAAAAGAACACAGATGAAAAAAAAAACAATTCTGGCTGTCAGACCATGTGTCCGATCACGTCGACATTTAAAACATGTATTCCCCATCACTACTAGATAATAACTGTAAAGTTTCACGTCGTTTGATTCAGTGTTCCTTGGGGAACATTTGTGTGAAGTTTCCCCTTGATCCGTCCAGCTGTTCTGGAGAAGATTTTTTTTAGGTTTTAGGGTAAATCCAATATGGCTACAAAACCATGTGACCTATGATGTCATACGTGTGAACCTTTTGTTCTTCATGGATAGGCGGTCATACATGTAAATTTTGCCTCGATCAGTTCAGCCATTTCAGAGAATATGGTTGTTTGAAAGTTTTTTTTCAAAAAGACAATATGGCTGAGGGATCACATGACCGATGATGTCATCATTTTTATTGTTATTGTTGTGAAGCATTTTATCCCTAGATGACCCTCAAAATTTTTCACACCGATTGGATGTAGCGTTCTACATATGCAATTATGACGTCATAACGAAGGCACCTATGATGTCATTTTTTAAAAATCACACTCATTCCCCATGAGGAGTACTTGCCATCTGCCAAGTTTCAATGGTTTCCTTGGTGCGCTTTCAGAGATATAGCTCCAAAGTTTTTCAGTTTTTCCAAAATGACTGCCACACCACGTGACCGATGACATCATAATTATCATTGAAACATTCCACCTGAGTAGTCGCTCCGATGGTGAAAATTTTGTCTCGATCAGACAAGTGGTTGCACAGAAAAACACTAAAGTTCTGTGCGGACAAACAAACAGACAAAGAAACAAACAGACAGAGACAGACAGACAGACAAACAGACAAACGGACCCCAATGCAATACTCTCTTCTTTGGTGAGGGTAATAAAATGAAGACTCACCCTGCTCTTGTTGAACCCGATGGAGGCTTTTTTTGGTCCAAAGTTGGTGATGGAGGTAAGTGGATGCCACAGTGCCATCCCACACCCCACGAGCAAATGGGATAGCGCTCTGACAGGAGACGCAGTGCCTCACAAGAGCCAAACTGCAGCACACACAGGCAAGTATGTCGAATTTACATTGCAAAGTTTAAAACAGCCTGGCAAACACTGAGCACTCTTTGCAAGGATTACAGATAGATGATATTCCAATTAGTTTTATTATCTCTGCAACCGGAGGTGGAAGGAGGTTATGCTTTCATTGCTGTCTGTCTGTCTGTCTGTCTGTCAATCACCTATCGGTCACAATTCCAAACCAATCGTCATTACATTTTTCCAAGATGTAGAGGTAGTTACAATTGAGAAGCCGATTGATTTTGCGGTCAAAGGTCATCTTGAGGTCAAATTTCTAAAATCGTCATTTTTCATCCGATTGACTTGAACGTCGAACAGGATTTGCACATTGGGTCACTGAATTGGGAAACCAGCTATTTTTGAGGTGAAAAGGTCAAACGTCAACTCAAGGTCAAACTTCTAAAATCGTTTTTCATCCGATTGACCTGAGCTTCGATGAAGATAGTCAATTTTAATCTTGATGAAATGGACAATTTGATGCATCCATGGCATTGAATTCAACCACCAAATTTTTTTTTCAGGTCAAATTTGTTTTATGGATTTGAGAGTATCGTGCTCTGTGTGACATCTTTCTTGTTTGTTTGTATGTATGTATGTATGTATGTATGTATGTCAATGACCTACAGGTCACGTTTTTAAAACGATCTCCACAAAACTTCATGAAATGGTAGAGTTGGTCAGAAGCAAGAAGCTTATTGATTTTGAGGTCTGAAGGTCTAAATGTCAACATAGGCCGGATTTCTAAAATCGTCAATTTCCATTGGATTTACTTGAAATTTGAACAGGGTTTGCATATCATGTCATTGAATTCAACCACCCATGACTTAATTTGAACCTGATTTCATGGGGAAGCTACGGGGAGGGGTTGGCACCGGCTCGACACCTCCCATACCAGGGTTTAACTGCCCCGTACCATTGTCTTCTCCCCCCCCCCTCCCTCTCTCTCTCTCCCTCCGACGCACTCCACCACGTGTCAGGTGTTGACCACCACGATGCAGAGGTCATCGACAGAAGCACCAGACCACTAGAGTGGACATCTGTAGCAGATTGGGACCGCGAACCATCCCAATATTGGTTCGCTTGAGGTCCCAAGTGACGAATGCCGACCCAGCACCCAGATCCAGTCCATCAGATCTGCACAACTGGCATGGCAGGCAAGACCATCTGCCCGGAAGAGTGTGGGGCACGGTGCTCACTGAAATTGTCGTGTTGGTGGCACAAAGCAGACAACGACATAGCGGTTAACCATGTATGGCTAGGCCAAACCAGGTGAGGAGCCAGAGGTTGCCAACGGAATGCCCATCGTCGACCCCCACAGACTCCCCTGAGAGGGCCATGCCACACGCAGTGAGTCGCAAGCACTGTGGAGATGTTCTGGGAGAGGGGAGCAGGACCCGTGTCTTCGAGTGACCCCCTTCTGAGACATAGTGGTAGTATCACACGTCTTATATGAGGGACCCATCCGCAAGAGCCCGGCTGCACCATGGACCGCTAACTGCATGCAGTAGACCGGTCAGTGGGAGGTGGGCCGCCGCTTGAGACACCACGTGACCCACGTGAATTCAACCACCAACTATTTTTGAAGTCAACATAGACCAAATTACTAAAATCGTCTATTTTCATCCGATTAACTTGAAATTTTTACAGGGTTTGCATATCATGTCAATTAATTCAACCACCCATTATTTTTGAGGTCAACATCGGCCAAAGGTCAACAACTTGTGTGCAATTTCTAAAATCCTCAATTTTCATCCAATTTACTTGAAATTTGAAGAGGATTTGCATATGAGGTCACTGAATTCAACGAACAAGTATTTTTTTTAGGTCAACATAGGCAAAAAGGTCAACATCATAGGCCAAGTTTCGAAAATTGTCGATTTTCATCCGATTGACTTGAATTTGAAGAGGATTTGCATACTTGGTCATCAAGTTCAACCACCAATTATTTTTAAGGTAAGTTTGTTTTCTGGATTTCGCAAGTTTTATGGATGTGCACAACATCTTGTTACTTGGCCACAGTTTTCAAGCAATCATTCAGAATATTTTTTGTGCATGTAGGTGACTGGCAAAGGACAGCATCGCATCATTTTGGTGAAGATCCAAGTCCAGAAATGAGAATTTTTTTCAGCATTTCTTCACCATTGAGAGATAGGGCCAAAAACAATATACGTCACAATATCTCAAAAGGTTATGTATGGATTCGGACGAAACTTGGTGGACAGGATGGGTGTGTGACAAAAAAACAAAAAAAAACATGTGTGCTCATGGAAATAGCAGAAAAAAAAGCAAACAGCATTAATGCAGCAAAAGCAGGTGGTGCTGGAATGGCTTGAGGGATCATGTACACGTACGAGGAGATACCGCGACGCCGAGCTATGAAGTCCGTTGCAAATGGCTGAAATAATGCGTGACAGGTTGTTCTCTATTGTTGTATCAGTTGCCTGAGGAGCCTCATATCCACGGTAGGCCCTGAAAAAGAGAAACGTAGCGCTTAGAGGAAGATGGCAATTTAAACCTTTTTTTACTCAATGCATCCTCTTCTCGGCTTAGAATCCAATCCAACAAACACTATAACATGATATTGAAAGAAGCGTTCACTGCAATGCAACTAAATTGAAGCAAAAACAATTCCTGAGAACCAGTGATAAAGAAGAAAATCAGAATGCGAAGACAACTGATGAGTTGAGAGGGAATGATTATGAACAGAGAGGGAATGGAGAGATGAGAGATGGAAGTAGAAAGCAACATCTCTCACAAAAAAAAAGAAGAGAATAGGAGAGAAATAAGTGAACAAAGCAATGGTTGAGGAAAACCAACCCATTCCCATCAAAGGTGAAACAAATTCGAGTCAACGTAGGACCCTCGGGCACGAGGAGCTCCAAACTGGTCGTCGCCTGATGCCGGGCCATGGCGACTAGTGGCTCTCCCTGTGCATGGTCACAGTAGTAGTAGAGGCTGGGTACAAGTCTGGAAACGTCATAGGGATAGTGGATAAATCAAATCAGGTCAACAACATGGCCCCTTCAATGTAAAATGCCTTCAGAAAGTATTCACACCCCCGGACGTTGGTCACATTTTGTTGTGTTTCCGCCTGAATTGAAAATGGATAACATTTAAATTTTTGTCACCGATCTACACAAAATACCCCGTAATGACAAAGTGACAACAAGTTTTTAGAAACTTTTACAAATTAATTAAAAATGAAAAGGCGAAATGTCCTGTTTCAATAAGTATTCGACCCTTTGCTATGACACTCCAAGTTGAGCTCAGGTACATCAATTTCCTTTGATCATCCTTGAGATGTCTCACAACTTTATTGGAGTCCACCTGTGGCCAATTCAATTGATTGGACACGATTTAGAATGAAACACACCTTTCTATAAAGGTCCTAAAGTTCACAGTGCAGTCAGAGCAGAAACTCCACATGAAGCACAAGGAACTGTCCGTAGAACTCTGAGATAGAATTGTGAAGAGCATAGATCTGGGGAAGGGTATAAAACAATAGAATAGTGTGTTGAAAGTTCCCAAGAGCACAGTGAGCTCCATCATTAGGAAATGGAAAGAATACGGAACTACCCAGACTCTTCCTAGAGCTGGCCATCCAACAAAACTGAGCAACTGGGAACGAAGGACCTTGGTCAGGGAGGTGACCAAGAACCGAAGGACCACTCTGACAGAATGACAGAGTTCCTTAGCTGTGACGGGACAACCTGCCTGAAGGACAACAATCTCTCAACAATCTATGGCTTTATGGGAGAGCTGCCAGACAGAAGCCACTCCGAAGAAAAAGGCACATGACAGCATGCCTGGAGTTTGCAAAAAATGCACGTGAAAGACTCAGAGCATGAGGCAAATGATTCTGTGGTCCGAAGAGATTAAACATGAACATTTGCCCTGAATACAAAGCGCTACGTCTGGTGGAAACCGAGCACAGCTCATCACCAATCGAACACCATCCCTACCATGAAGCATGGTGGTGGCAGCATCATGGTATGGGGATGCTTTTCAGCAGCAGGGACTGAGAGACTTTAAAGAATAGAGGGAACAATGAATGGAATCCTCGAGGAGAACCTGCTTCAGAGTGCAAAAAACCTTGGACTGCAGCAAGGATTTACATTCCAACAGGACAATGACCCCAAGCATACAGCCAAAGTGACACTGGAATGGCTTCAGAACAAGAACGTGAAAGTCCTTGAGCGGCCCAGCCATAGCCCAGACTTGAATCCCATTGAGAATCTGCAGAAAGACTTGAAGGTTCCTGTTCACCGACACTCCCCATCCAACTTGAAAGAGCTTCAGCAAATCTGCAAGGAAGTACGGGAGAAAATCCTCAAACCTAGATGTGCAAAGCTGATACAGACGTACCCAAGAAGACGCGAAGCTGTAATTGCTGCCAAGGGTGCTTCTACAAAGTATTGCTCAGGGAGTTGACTTTGTCAATGTTTTCACTTTGTCATTACGGGGTATTTTGTGTCGATCGGTTACAAAAAAACAAACAAAAAAATTTTCATCCATTTTAAATTCCGGCCGTAACACGACAAAAAGTGACAAAAGTCGAGGGATGTGAATACTTTATGAAGGCACGAGGTGTATAATGCATCGTCTTTGTCAAACTTGCCACAATCTCACAGGAAGCTGGAAGTTTGTGCATATATACATATATACATCAATGTGCATATATACATTATATACATCATATATATATATATCATATATACATAAATACATCAATTGTGCATCAATGTTTGTGCATATATACAAATACATTTCCATATACATATATTTATTTATTTATTTCCAGGAATGTTTCACCCTTTCACAGATGATGTCCCACACATTTTATCCCTCCCCTTTCTCATCCAGTTGAGTGACAACAAATGGATGGACCTTCAACAAACAAAGGCACAAAAAGCCAGAACCATAGAGTCTGGTGCTTTGTTTCTTTGGAGGAAGCCGTTAACCTGTAACACCAGGACAACACCCATTACAGTGGTTGAGCGAGAATTTAATAGGTTTGTCCGAATGACCAGACACATGGAGCTTCCCACAATTTATAATACTGCATTAAAATTCATATCCAAAGCCGCAGCAAAGGCAACTGCCACATTTATCTCTTTCTTCAGGCTATACTTCCATGCATCATTGTGGGAAGAAAGAGAAACAAAAAACAATTACTTGGGTTTTACCGTTTCAAAGGCTCAAGATTTTTGACAACTGAAGATTCCAGCTTTGATCCCACCCTCATGAATAAAATTTATTTGTCTTCCCTCCAAGGAGACAACTGACCATGGCCATGTTACCTCGGTGGGTAAGATGAGACATTTGCAGTGCCAAAAAAAAACAATATTAGAACAAGAAAGAACCATATTCTCACTTGTCCCTTGGTAAGGAATAGCAGGAAAAACACCCAATGTATTTCTAAGGTCAGCCGATGGAAGAGGAACAGCCGAAGGAGCTCATGGGGCTGACCATAACCGATTGTTCATACTATATCACAAATATCTCCAAATGAAATTCAAGAGCTGGCCACTGCCTCTGGAATTCTTCAACTAAAAAAGTCTTTACTCTCCTCTTCTGAAAAACTGAAAAAAGTACAAAACCTGAATTTGAATTGCCAAAGTGAAATGTCTACTTTGGGCCGGCGGCCGGCTCGTTAAGAGCGACTGGGACACGCAACTTTCTCAATGGCCAGCTCGTACCAAGTGGGCAGGTACCAAGTGCGGCCGTCGGGCCGAGAGCCGTCCGCGCGGGAAGCTGGCCAGCTAGGTACGATCGGGATGAGCAGGGACCCAGCTATCTGACTGAGAGCAATCTGTTAGGGTGATCTGGCTATTAGAGAGCAATAGAGAGCAAAGATCTGGATCTGTTAGAGAGCAATCTGGCTAGCGAAGAACGATCGGGATGGATGGCCGGCTGACTGTAAGAGTAATCCAGGTAGATTACACAAAGAAGCAAGCACATCAGATGGTCGCCCAGGAAAGTAGACTCAGCCGGCACACACCGAGAAAAGCAGGCACGGGGAAGGCACTGAGAGAAGCATGTGCAGCAAGCAGTCAAGAGAAGCAGGTGGGTATCAAGAAAAGGTCGCACAGAAAGGAGGCACCCAGAGAAGCAGGCTTTGTGGGCAGGTACCAAGAGCGGCAAGGGCAGCAGGTATGTGCCAAGAGAAGCCAACAAGCCACTGCAATCTGAATATAAAAATTGTTAATAGCCAAGTTGATTGGGTATTGTGGATCAACGGCGAGCAGTCATGACTCACCTGACCAATGCCAATGCAGCAGTGTGCCTCACGCGCCCATCTTCATCTCCAAGCAAAGAAAGGAGTACACTTAAGGTTCCGTCCTGCAGATGTCTTCTCCGCAATAGAGTCTAAACCAAATGAGGTAATGAAAAAGGCAATGAGTGGGGGATCTCATTTTGCATTTAACAGAAACTCCAAGAAGAGGAATGCAAGACTTCAACAGGTCAGCATTACCAATCTACACCCAAGAATGCAACAATAATGTGCGTTTGTCACAATTTACAGCAATAGTCTTGGAACACAGTTTGGAAAGGGAGAAATGATAAAACATGAAAGGAAAAAAAAATAGAAACACCATAACCAATATAAAGACCGAAGGCAATCTTACGGCTTTCCAAAAAGTCCACAGCAAGTGTGTCCACTCTCAGGAGAGCCAGAAAACATCTGTCCAACCTCAAGAATGAACTTTCAAAACTTCTCTTCAGGACTGGTCTCTCGTATCTACTGCCCCTGATGTTGACTCAGCCTGGTAATTATTCCACAGAAAAACCTGCTTTCTCTCATGCATAGATTCATCCCACAATGTCTTCAATTAATTATCCTACCTTTCTTTCCACCAATGGCACACTGAATCCTGTGGTGCAGCAGTTGCTCTGAAACAACTCGCCTTCTCTTCCAGGAAGGCAAATCCGACCCGCAGGCGCAATCTCAGTGCATCAGTGCACTCTCAAGAGAGCTAGAAAACAACGTCTGTCTAAACTCAAGAATGAACTTTCAAACTTGTCTCCCTCTTCCAAAAAACTGGTGGCACCTTGTTAAGTCTGTCTCTGGAATATGCTCCCCTTCTTTCCCTTCCCTTGCTTCAAACGGCAGCATCGGTGATTCTGTCGTGAGAAGGCCGAGTGCCTCAATTCCGTGTTTGCTTCCAAATCTTACGTCCCCAATTGCTCACTCATCCATGTCATACCCAACCGCTCCTGGACTCTGTCTTTTTTGCACCTGAGGATGTTGAGAAGGTTCTTTCAACCGTCGACCGACTGCAACTGAAATTGGATGGCATCTGCTCAGGTGTCCTAAAAACCTGTTCTGCTGATCTTGCACATCCTCTCTTTGTCCTTTTCACCCTGTCATTCGTGGTAGGTCATCTTCCATCTACTTGAAAATCCACCAACATCACTGTTGTAATGTCCGCCATCAAAAATCCACCAAGACCAACTTTTAAAAAGTTCAAAAACTGATCCCCTTAACTACAGACCGATCAGCTTACTTCCAATCATCAGCAAGGTCATGGAATCCATCAACGCAGTTCAGATGAAATATTCCATTTTCTCCAATGATCATCTCTGAACATCAATTTGGTTTCAGACCAGGTCACTCCACTTTGGACATGCTACTTCAACTCACCCAACAATGGATGGAGGCCCTCAATGTCAGACATGAGATCAGGAACGTCTCTCTCAATACTACTCATTCTTTTAATACAGTCTAGCATCCCGCCTTACCTGCCAAACTCTCTGCCATTGGCATCCAAGGTCAACTCCACACATGGCTTACAGACTTCCTCTACTGTCGTTGCCAACATGTGGAACTCAACGGAATCCTTTCTTTTCCTCTCCCTGTCAAGGCTAAAGTGCCCCAAGGCAGTGTTCTAAGCCTAGTCCTACTCCTGATCTTCATCAATGATCCCTCTGACTCGATGGAAGATGCTCTTTATCGATTTGCTGACTCCACCCTCTGCCAAGATATCCCTTATCCTTCAGACAGTCATACTGCAGCCTCTTCCCTCTCTTAAGACTTTGGGAAGAAAAAAAAAATTCACAAACTTCTCAAACACTTGGAATATGTCTTACAATCCTGACAGATCTCATACTCTTATTGTCTCTCCAAAAGGACAGTCTGGCAAACCCTCCTGTCCAGTTTCTCAACAATCCACATGAGGAATTTCAGTAATTAAAACTCCTCGGTCTCACTATCAGACATGATCTTTCTTGGGCAAACCACATTTCAAAGCTGGCCTCCAAAGTCAGTCGCCGACTGGTAATCCATTTTCATACAAAGTCCTTCCTTGGCACACCTGAACTATCCACCTGCAAGACCTTCATCCGCAGCTTGATGGAGTATTGCTCTCCCTTCCGCGCTGGCTCCCCTTCCTCATATCATGGTCAGGGTCAGCTTGATGCTGTGGAAAGTAAGGCCTTCAATATCATTGGAATCTCCTGTGCTGAAGCTCAATCCATGGGCTTATCACTTCACAATCACAAACAGGTCGGTGGTCTCTGTCTTCCACCAGCTCCTTTGTGGTCTTCCATCGTCTGCTCTTTCCATGCTTTATCCTCCCCATCCCCCCAGGTTTCTGCGGGGCTCACGCAGTCCCCCATCAACCCGCTTCTGGTGAAATTGCCTTCAATGCCGATAGAAAGTCTACACCCCCTTTCAAAATTTTCCCCTTCTGTTGCCTTATAGCCTGGAATTAAATTGCATTAAAACAGACTTTTTTCCACCTTTATTTACACATCGCAACCCACAACTTCCAAGTGAAAAACAAATTCTACAAATTTCACAAAATTAATTAAAAATACAAAACTAGGTCATCATCACGACGTTGGTCCAAGTCAGGAGAATTTCATAATCGCAGTAATACTTTCCCTCGACTGCTATAAAACATCAATGGTGCTTCCTGGTTGTGATTGGTGAATGTAAAACAATGCGTCCACATGGCACAATGTCGCAGGTTTGTCTACGTGTGCAGTTCAAACTTTCTTCCAAATCTTACGCCCCAAATCTTACGTCCCCTGGACTGCAGCTACTCGCAGGTTTTGAGAGCATCAACCATCCCGACCCACCCACGGACCCCCGACATTGTTGGTATTTTCTGCTTCAGGAAAAAGCCTGGCTCACAGAGACGATCGCCAACACTCCACGCGGGGGAAGAAGATTATAGATGGGTTGATGATGGATGTGGGGAGGTGGGTTGCTTGGTTACATAAATATTTGATCATACATTTTTGATCAGGAACCATGAGTGATTATTTCATTATATATCTATTTTTTTAGTTTTACGTCTCATGATTCGTTTCGTTACACACACGATAAAAGTGTAATATACAGTATATGCTGGAAATCTCACGCCAATAAGAGAAGCTAGTTTATGGTCAGAAAACTAAACTTTTATTTTGGATCAAAAAATCAAATCAAATTCTAACACAAAGACTATGATGCCAGGATGGTTAAAATTGTGCAATTTAAACTCAACGTTTATCTTTGTGAGATAACGAAGAATATCTTCCTTCAACCTTAAACTCCGAGCAGTTGAAACGGCAACTATTTCCGGGATTAAGTCGCGCTTTGGGGACCATGCAAGATCGAAGCAAAGCAAAAACGGGTCGTTTTCGATAAAAATAAAAATAATGACACTCACGGCAAAAGTGTTAGCTGAACATTCATGGATTCGCAATTCGTGGCAGTTTGCGATAACATATCCCTCGCGAAAGTCGGGGTTTTACGTAACATGGACATCAAGTGAAATCGGTGGAAAATTGACGATTTATTGTGACCTTGACATTTGACCTTTTGATCTAGTGACCTCAAAAACAATAGGCTTCCAGCTTGTCACGACCTCTACCAGGTGGTGAAGTTTCATGAAGATCAAAGTAGAAATGTGACCTG
This sequence comes from Eptatretus atami, assembly GCA_035128595.1. Taxonomy (NCBI): domain Eukaryota; kingdom Metazoa; phylum Chordata; class Myxini; order Myxiniformes; family Myxinidae; genus Eptatretus; species Eptatretus atami. The sequence continues at coordinate 4,935,182 of CM068963.1, forward strand.
TAGGTGATTGACATACAAACTGAAAAACTTCGACAGATAGCTAGATGGACAGACAGAGACAGACAGACAGAATAACAGACCAGACCAGACCAACCAATATACTTGCAAATATTCGACTTTGCAAGTAACAAACAAACAATGTTGTACAAAGCACGATACTTTCAAAATCAAAATCAACTGTCGCAATGGAAACAGCTATTTGGCAATTGCAAACATTTGACCTTTCAAGTGTTTTACATGATTGAATGTTACGCATAACAAATTTGGTTGATACATTTTGTAATTGCGGCGTCCTCGATATTTCACTTGTTTCGGACGGCCTTGGTCTTGACCTTTGACTACGTTTGACAAAAGTTTCCTCACGTATCCTACACATACGTACAAATAAGCTTTGCAGGTGTCAACGTTATATCTTGAAAAATTAGTGACGTATAGTAAAAATAGGACCACTACACCTGTAGTTTATCTGGCTGGGCCCTGGCCTAATGCTGTAACCCAAATTTGGAAGCATTCTGACTGGTGGGTATGGAATGGAAGATTTTTGAAGGAATTTACTATGTTGGCCATTTTAACCGACTTGAAGTCAAGTGACCGGAACGAGCTTTGCAATCCCCGTTATCAGTCAGGAGAGGAATGTTGCTGCCAAATTTCAGCCGGATCGGCCCAGCGGTTTGGCCGGAGAAGTCAAAAGAGGAGATCGATGGACGGATGGACGGACGGACGGACGGTGCATGATGACAATACCTTATCTGGAATTTAAATTCCAGATAAGCAAATAATAAATTCACAAAAGGCCCCTTTTATTATATAAACGAGGTGAAATTGGTTGGCATGGAAACCGCTTGCAGTGAAAAGGCTGAATCGATCATTGTGATTTTTGGTGAACCAGATCTGTGACCAATATGCAAGCCATGTTCATGTTAAAAGTCAATCAGATGAAAGTTATCGATTTTATGCGACCTTGACTTTTGACCTCAAACAATATGCTTCTAGGTCTTGATTGGTGAACCAATTCATGACCCAACATGCAAATCTACATGACAAAAGGAGCCGTGCATGTGGCTATGTGTGCATCTGTGCGTGTGAGTTCCACCCATTGGTTGGACAGTTCGCCTAACTCCACCAACAATTTATACACCATGGCCACCAATTTAGGAGCCCTATAAATTACCCTTTAGAATTTATTCTTGGGTATTTTTGCATACTTTGTCAGGAAGGAGGAGGAGAGCTAACACACAAGGCACAGCAAGGGGGGCATTATACAAGAGGGGCGTGGGAAGGACAAAACAGTGGGGAACAGAGACATCAGTAGTTCTGTGGAAGGGAGAGGGATGAGGTACACAAGGCAAACAAGATGGACAGTACAGGGACTTTCAGGAAGGAAAGCAGGGAATTTGAAGGAGGTGGGTTTTGGGTGGATTAACGGGGGTAGAAAAGATCGAGGATTTGGATGGGGGATGATAAGGGGTGGTGGTTAACTGCTGTTTTGAAGGCCTGGAGGGAAGAATGGGATTGAACAGAGTGTGGGAGTTTATTCCAAAGGCGTGGGAAAAAAGAGGAATGAAAGAGTGAAGATGAGCAGTGATTCGTGATTTTGGTATTTTTACCAGAAGAGATTGCTGGCAGACCTTGAGCGCCCTGCAGAATATGGTGGGGACAAATCACAGACAGAGCAGGGAGGGGGGGGGGCGAGACCAGAGAGGACACGGGTAGAAGACAGAAAGACCACCGACCTGCCTGCGGTGAGAGAGTGAGAGACCCAAAGACCAAGCCTCATTGCGGGAGATGCCAATGATCCAAAATGCCTTGGTTTCCACAGCGTGAAGCCGAGAAAGGTGGGAGGCAGGAGCACCAGCCCAGAGGGGAGAGCAGTACTCCATCAGGCTGCGGACAAAAGCTTTGTAGATGGTCAGGAGCTCGGGTGAGACGAGGAAGGACTTTGCATGATGGAGGATTCCCAGTTGGCCACTGGCTTTGGAGGCCAGGTTGGAAATGTGGCTTTCCCAGGAAAGATCATGGAAGATAGTGAGACCCAGA
>CM068963.1:4947404-4960481 GCA_035128595.1 Eptatretus atami
GAACAGAGAGAGGGTGAGCAAGAGGAGAAGAGCAGGTTTTTTAGGACACGTGGGATGATGCCGTCTGGACCGGTTGCAGAATCTGAGTCGAGGTTTGACAGCACGCTCTCCACCTTGTCAGAACTACCTTTTCTTCAAGCAATGCTTTTACTGCGGAGGTTATGCAGGTTTGCTATTATTTCCGACTATTTTCTCAAAATGTGAGTGGAACAGGCGACCGTGTCGACGGATCTCTTTGAAGTCAGTGATAGCATGATCGGGGAGCAGAACATGTGGCATATTCCGCTGTTTTGACACTGGAATGCCCGTTTGCTTTTTTGAGCGGGAGGGGGGTGAGGGTTAAAATGGGACAATTCGGAAAGGGGGGGGGGGTTGAGGACTACAGTGGGAGAGTGATTATTGGGGGGTTGAAGGCTTGAGTGCAGGAAAGGGATCGATCCCTTCGGATTTGGAGTGGAAGGGTGGGGACCTGAGGTTGGGGTGAGTGGGGGGAGAACAAAGATGGGACCCAGTTGGGAGGGAGAGCTGAGGTTTTTTTTTTTTTTTGAAGAGTTGTGAGAATTGCATATTTGTGTTTAATCACAATAAAATGTCAGAGTGTGCCAGAGTGTGTCAGAGCGTGTGTGTGTGTGTGTGTGTGTGTGTGTGTGTGTGTGTGTGTGTCACAATGTCACTGGGGGGGGGGGCGAGTGACGCGATTACTAATGCCTGAAAAAAAGGATAGTCTGTATATTGCAAGAAGACGATATCGGTGTTCGCGTGGTGTGCGTCTAACTGGGCCAAAAGGGTCTTTTGTTCTCTATAAATGGCTAAAGGTTCAATAGGGAGTCTATAAGGTTTGACATGAGGTCTATAAGGGTCTTAAAGATTTAAAGGGTATTTTCCAATTCCAGTTAAGCTCTAAAGGTTGAAGGGTGAAGGAGCCTAATGAAACGGGAGACCAAGAAGGAACCCGAAGAAGTAAAAAGCAAAGATGGAGTCATAAGGAGGACCCTGGATAGGATTTGGGTTTCTGCCGTGACTCCACAACCCTCAAAAACCCATCCAGGCACAGCCAAGTTGGCTTTACAGAAAAATTTCTGCAATAATTCACTTCTCCTTAAACAGAGAGATAATGAAAGAGAAGAAAAAGCAAGAATTAGAATGAATAAAGAGAATTGTAAAATAAAAATAAAATAAAAATTAGAAAGAAATGTGAAAGAAACAAAGAACAAAGACGTTGGGAAGAACCCGGACAGATAGATTTCAGCAGTTACTCTTCAGGCTCAAACGCAGCAACATGTACAAGCTACCAGAGGTCCGTCGGTGGGGAAGCACAGTCCACACAGCATCAGGATATCGTACAAACATAATGAAACGGTATACCAAGGAGGAACCCAAAGAAGTAAAGAGCAAATATGGAGTCATCAGGAGGGACCTGGATAGGATTCTGGTTTCAGCCGCTACTCTACGGTTCTATAGGGGGTGTAAAGGGTGCAAATCCGAAGTCTAAATTCGAAGTCTAAAGGGTGGAAATGTCTTCAGGAGTCTCAGGTGTCTAAAAGGTCTTAAGGGGTTTAAAAGGTCGAAAGGGATCTAAAGTGTCTAAGGCAAAGTATTAGGAAGGAAAATCTGGAAATTTGGAAAGAGATGGGCTTGTGGATGGTTAATGGGGGTAGAAAAGATCATGGTTTGGATTGGGGATGAAATAAGATGATGAGCGGGAGGGTCCTCGGGGTCTTTTTGATTCTTGTGAGCCTTGTGAGCCAAAGGGCAGAGCAGCTCCTTGTGAGCCAACAGCCTTCCATATCTGGTGCCCAACTGTGTCCGTGGACATCCTCATGCAGTTGGCTAACTCTTTCTTGGAGGTTGGTGGCAGGATTTGCACTCCGGCCACCGTAAAACACTTCATTCCACAAAACACACACAAAAAAACCCCAAATAAAACTGAAAACGAACTCTATGAGAGTACCTCTTGTGCAGCTGCCCTTCGCAGGGCAGCTCACCAGATGATGGAATTGGGGCAAAGCCTTCGGTATCCCCAATCTTTGATGACAGAAGGGAAAGCACTGGGTATAACCTTCCTGAGTATGGTTGCGGTGTTGTGTGTCAGAGTGGTGCTGAGGTATTGTCCACCAGACGATATCTCCTCAGGTTAACGTGAAGTGGTTCCTTTGGGTGGGTGCTTGGAATGTTCTATCCCTAAGAGAGGATGATCAACTGTCTCTGCCATCTGAACTCAAGTGTTTGAACATTGGAATTGCAGCACTCTCTGAGGTTCGGAAACCGGCTCATGGCGAGATCATGTTGGGTGGTTACACCTACATGTAACTCCGATGGTCTGGTCACTCTGATGGTTACCATGCCCAAGGAGTTGTTGTAGCTGTATCCAATAAGCTGACTCCAATGATAATTGAGGGAACACCGGTCAATGAGCGTATGAGACCGACTATTCGTCACTACTTGGGTGTCATTTCCCTGGTCTTTGTTTATGCTCCGACTGAGGCGAGTGATCTCACCATGAAGGACGCATTCTACGCCACGCTCGAGTCTGTGGTTGATCAGTGCCCCAGGTGTGATACTCTTCTAGTTTTGGGGGATTTCAATGCATCGACTGGAACTGATAGGGATGGTTATGAGACATGTGTTGGTCCCCATGAGTCTGGAACAGTGAACCAGAATATCACTAAGTTCCTTGACTTTGCAAGAAGTCATGGACTTAGGGTGGCTGGTTCATGGTTTCAGCGCCCACAAGCTCATTGCTGGACTTGGTATTCCAATGCTGCTGGTGTGGCAAAGGAGATTGACCATGTGCTCGTTGACGGTCGCTGGAGGATGATCCAGAATTGCAGGGTCTACCGGAGTGCTTAGTTCCTCAATACCGACCACCGGCTTGTTGTAGCAACTCTGAAGTTGCAGCTTAAATCCAGGAGAATGGCACCAACCCAGCCTTGGCTGGATGTCGGCAAGCTCAAGGATGAGAGGGTAGCTGAGGAGTTTGCGAACAGGCTGAGTGGGGATTTGGGGGTCTGGGCGTTTCGGAGGATCCTGAAGAGTTGGGGAGAGCCTTCAAGCCTACCATCCTTGATGTTACTGGTGATTGGTTTGAAACCCACCGTCAGGCGAAGAAGAACTTTATCTCCCAAGGGACACTGGACCAATAGTACCATAATGAGATTGAAGAGAATGTGGAAGTTGATTCCACGGGTAGGAAAACAAGTGTTTTCTGCAAAGAGTTTTCTATAAAGTCGATTTTATTTTTGTTGAGAGAAGAGTCTGGCATCGGTCAGGCAACGATGCACCGACATTGGTTAAGCTTAACATATTTTAGTTTTAAGATGAGAAGCTTTGGATGATAATTTGGAGACGCTTTCAAAAATTCAAAGCAATCAACGTCGAGTTTGTTTTCAAATGCAGCAAGACCGAAAGAGGCAATTTATTGAGCAATTTTTATGGTTTGCGGTGTCACCAAATTGCGAAACCATCCAGATACCAAAAAAAAAACACCACCACTCGAGCCCAGTCGTAGCATTTTTCACAGCCAATGATGACACCAGTCACGGCAATATAAACAGCAGGTAACAACTGCTCTCAGCAGGCATATCAAACCTCACGACGCTGCTTTTATGACGTTTAAAGGAAAGCATTGCCATCTGTAAGGCATCTCAGTCTCCACAATTGCCCCGTCATTAGATACAAACCCAATTTGTCGAGGCACAGAAAGAGGCCGTTTGGCACAACACACCTGCAGTGGTTCTTCGTTTAACATTACCAATCACATTTGCTTAACTCACAATTTAGTTGAACTTTGGAATTCCACTTACTCAGATATTGATAACACGTCATTGCTTTTATCCAAGTGTGTAAACAAATAGACAGAACTCCCATGTTTAATATTCCATCTCGTCTCACGACGGGATCTTCATTAATCGTCCCGACCCCAAAGAAACGTCTGTTGAAATATATAATACACAGGAAGCGTAAACCTTTTAAAGGACACCACACTCAACAATGCAAAGCCTCCCAAAGGATTTCTTTCATAGGAACCATCTAGATATTACATATGCAAATATAACAATAGTTTAGGTACTCCTCCTCGTCCCCTCCCCTCTCCTCCTCCCTCCTCTCCCTACCCACACCACTCTCCACCATCCCCTCAACTTGTGTGCAAGCTCGATACAAACCATTCCCTTTCATCATCTTTCACAATTTCACACCTGATATCGACCAAAGGTAGACAAAAATTGCTTGTGCCAGTTGTTTCTGCCAAAGCCAGACATAACTACATTAAAAGAATGAAGTAAAAGGGTTGCACATTAATAAATGTGAATTTCATACTTTCCCATTACTTTGTACCTGGCTGGAGCCTGGAGGTAACCTAATTGTGGAGCGACCAAATTAAATGAAGGTCCATGATGCCTACCCAGAGGCATTTCTTCCCAAACACACGTCGTACATCTGCACTTCTTCCACGCGGATAGATTGTAAGAAGCATTTCTCAAACAACTTTTTGTCAAAAACAGCTCTCCAGTCAACAGCTACTACTACTACTACTACGACTATGTCGACTCAGGCCTAAAGGGCCAGCATCGGGCACGTCGGGCCAACAATAGCAACAGACGGTATCAAATGGAGCGATGTCGAGGATGACGTCGTTCGTCGATCAATCAGGTTGGTTATGTCCGAGAGTGGCTCCACAGTCCATTGCAAGAGCGAGTGTTTGTCTCGGCGAAGACGAGACCGCTCAGCAGTCATCGCCATGTGCAGCATTGTGTCGTCTGTGGCGCGTTTCCTCCAGGCATCGTTGCGTCTCCTTTTTGAACTTCTTTACACCACTTTTGATCACGTGTGTGAAGAAGGTGCAAATTTGCATCACGTGAGGCGCTCATTTGCATCAGTCTCAAATGACCTTCAATTTCTTCCCAAGCACAGATGTTTGTCTGGTTTTGATTGTCCTTCAGAGTATCCTTGGAGCGTGTCATCTGGATTTCTCATTTGCATTTGCCAGGCCAGATGGAAGCACACAATACAATACCTTTTTAGGTATGCGTTGATCTGGCATTCGGACCCATCAAGAACCCGAAGAACTAAAGGCCAACTGTTGATTCCTCATTCAGGATTAAACTTCTTAAACTGCGCTGCCCTCGTTAAAAATGTCAGGAGGTTAAAGCCTGGTGTTGGCTTAGTGGTTCGGGTGGCTGGATTGGGATCTTAGGGTCCTGCGTTCAAGCCCCATTGGCCTCTGAATCAACACCAGGTGGGATTGACTCAGCCTGTCATCCTTCGGAGGTCGGCGAAACGAGCACCGATGTACTGGTATAATGGTTGTATCTGCGCCGTTCCATGCCTGCAACTGCAGTGCGGTAATCCTCATCCTGATGAAGCAGCACTCATATGGAAGGTAAGAAGGAAGAAGACATTCGCCGACTCATCAAGGGAACTCCGTGGTGTGACTCAAAGACATAAGCTGGAGATATGGCAATTCAAGAAGGCCATCGTGAATTGGTAGGTCAGGGTTTGCTTGCACAGAGCAGTATTCTCAAAAGATCAACGTTTATCTGTGAAGGTTCAGTGCAAGAATACGAGTCAAAACAGGCAACCAGGGTCGTGCTGTCGTCTTAAAGGTTCCTCAAATTATCCACGTTGCATTGTTCAACCAAGAATCAATGAGTTTGGTACGAGAGGTATTCACCCAAAGCAGAGAACATTATTGTCATGTGAAGTAAATTATGTGCAACGTTAAGGCCGGAATAAATGTTGCGTCAGGTCCGCACAAACTTACCCTGCACATTTTATAGATCAGTGACGTGAATCTTCACTTTCTCATGGATATTGTTCAGATGCTGGTGGTAAGTTCAATGAAAACCCAACGTCACGCCGAAGCCTTTTGGGGATAAGTCCCATCGAAGCCGGCTGCGAAAAGCGACAATCGGTTCCTCCTAAGCTCTTTGTCTTCGAAGACGGAAAGTGGACATGAATATTTTGGATGAGTTGTTAAAAGGATGCCAGTTCTTAAACTCGGCTGCCATCATCCTGAAGACCACGTCAAGGATCTGTTCAACATGAATAAAGTCAGTTACTTGAGAGGTCAATGGCATCATAAAGTTTTTGCAATGTCATTAGAATCAGAGAGCTGAAATAGATATTAATTATTATCATTATTTCATATGAAGCCTACGGCTTCTAATTGCATCATTGCTGGGAGTGTGGCTGTGCTGCTGATGTTTCCAGTAAGCTGGTACTCCTTTTGCCGACCTCAGAAAGATGGCAGGCTGAGTCAGCCCACCTGGTGTTAATGAACAGCACGACAGGGGCTCAAACTCAAGACCCTAAGATCTTAAGCAAACACCAGTCTGATAAAGATTTTGAGGAGTATCTGTGCCACAAGCAAATCGCTGAAATAACGACATTGTGAAGTGTTCAGAATTTACTCAGTTATCCGAGTAAACGAGGAATCAACAGTTGGCCAATGCTTCTGAAAAGGAAGCGAGTTGTGGATTTACACGGTTTCATTTTTACAGCTGCCAGTACGAGTCCATCTCTCCAAACTATCCTCGGCTGAGATGTCCACAGATGTGCCATTCATTTTAAGATTCCACTGGAAACCCACCTGGACATGCGGATGGCAATAAGCAACGCATGATCATAACTGCTACAGGTGGGTCGAAAGCCAAGTTGTTCTTTCGGCAGGGTGGCTTCAAGGAATGGGGAGATCCTTGACAACATAGCTATTTACCTGTTGAGTAAGCCCGGTGTTGGCTTACCGGTTAAGGTGGCTGGCTGAATATCTTAGTTTCTTGAGTTTGAACCCGTCATCCCGCTAAAATAACACCAGGTGAGTTGATGCAGCCTGTCACCCTTCCAAGGTTGGCAAAATGAGTAGTCCCAGCTTACTATTAACAGGGGCGTCCATTGAGCGGCACAACCAAGCTTCCAAAAAAAAATTATGCAACCAGCAGCCACGGGCCACATATGAAAACAACCACCTGTCGAGCAATTTTGGATGGGTCGCTGCTCCGATGCTAATCAACTGAGGATGGAGGAATTAGTCAGTTGTTCAGCGTGCCGCCGATAGCTCACCCACTCGTCGCGAAGGATACCGTGGGATCTTTAACGTCCACCGACTAATGACACGATGTGGGACGCCCAGTTTAAACATCCGTTAGAGGGACGTCAAACACATTGACAAATCACCCTGCCTGTGAAACACCAGGATGACAGTTTGTCGGTGGATCGAGATTCAAATGCAGGAAAGACAGCTCAGAGGGGAGTGTGCATACCTCTCGGCTATCCTGCCAGCCTTCTTATACAAATGCCCTCGTTAACCATCATTACACGTAATGAGGTGAATGGCCTATAAAATTTCAGGAGTACAAGCCAAATTGAAAAAAAGTATAAGATTGGAGAAATAAATAAATAAATAACCCCTTGAACCGCACTCCACGATGCGAACGTGTTCATTTTTAGCCGAAGATGTTCATTATCCCCGATACTGGTGTTGGGGTTTGCTTTACCGTTGCCGAGGTATCTCTTGAAAGGTCGAAACAAAGTGTAGGTTTGTTATTAAATGGGAAGATGAAGATACGAGCAGGATTATATTTCAATTTCTCCGTTTTGTAGCCGCAAGTGAAGCTGTTCCAAAGCTATAAAACAATGTGAAACATACACACAAGAAGCCACGGAGGAGGGGGGGAGTCAGGAAGGCAGTGAGAAGTGAAAAAATAATTGAAACAATAGATTTTGCTTCCCCAAGTTGGACATCAAATCTGAATGATTGAAGTTATCAGGTGGTGGGAATAAGTTAAAGATTGGGAAATTGTTTGGATCTGGGAAAGGACTAGAAGAAGCTATTTATTTAATAATCACAAGCTTTGTAAGGGGGATGGGTGTCAGGAAATCAAAAATTGTTCGAAATGTGTTTCCAGTCGCGGAGCAAATCAACTCATTGTTTGAAATTCCAGGAATGTCTACGATTCATCTTCTCGGGAGATTTTCCTCGATTCCCAACTTGCATTTGCTACCTGGATACCAGCGGTGGGTAAGCACATTATCTTGAAATGGCAGCAAAGCCAAATGAGGATAAGGATGCAAATCCAAGGGGATGGGGAAGGGGGGGATTTGTTTTTGTATTCACCAATTAAGGCAAATTAATGAGTCAAAAGAACAAAGCAAGCAATGGCTTGAAAGCCAAAGCTTTTAATAAATGCATGCAGGATTGGACACACGCAACATTCTTCGAGGTGAACAGACATGGTCGGGACCACAAAGTAAATGGGTTTCACACATTGGTTTGGGGTGAGAGGGAAGAGAGGAGGGGAGTGGGTGGAGGGAGGAGGGAGGAGCGGGGAAGAAATCCGACTTTGTGAAGAGATCGAAGTTCCAGCATCTTCTCCACACAGCCACGAAAAGATCGATATGGAGAAAGCAAAATTTAATTTTCTCCTTCAAAAATCAATCGCCGTTATTTGATTGGGCACGTCACGTTCCACAACCTGCCTGCACCGCATTAGTGCTTCCTTGGGGAAAGAAAAATCGTTTTCAAAACACCAAATGATCAATGAAAGATGAACTGACGTTGCTGAGCTGGAGAATTATCCGGCATAACACGGGACTGAAAGAATGATGCAAAAACATTGCATCAATATCCCATAAAAATGTCACCCATTCAAAGTTCCGGTTCATCTTAAAAAAAAATAACCAGAAGGCGTCGACACGCGGAAAGCGAAAATTAGAGACCAAGCAAGTGCGATCAACAATCATTGAGAATCGGTCACCGATGAAGACTTGGGTGCAAAGACGGTCACACATATCACGCGCACAACACAGCGAGAGCCGACAAATACAGTCACTCGGTAAATAAACCGAACCATGACAAAGCAACTGGAAATTAAGCAACCGACGACGACAAGCCCATCCAGCACAACTGCCAACATAAATGTACCACCACCAACTTAACAGCTCACCAAGACCAGAACATTCCTAAATGGGACAAATCTAACAATTAGCATGACCAGCACAAAACGAACAGCAACAACAGCATGAAAAGGAAACATCACAACATGAGCAATACAAGACATCAGAAAAATCTCAACAAGACACAGCACACACACACAACACATAACACACAACACCTGTGTGAAATTCTAATCACCATACAAGTAGAGCATCATGAACGATTATATATACATATATATATCACGAAATGACTCCAAACTGTGAGTGGTGTGAGTACCAGAATCAAGTCCCCTGCAGCCCTTGCTGAACGTCCCGAGAGCGATAAGCCCCACCTGCCACGCAGGAATATTCTCATTCGCTCAACCAGCCACACCTGGAACCATTAATTGAATGCGGTCGGGATCAGTAATGATGTTGCGAAACCTGTTCTCCGACCTAAGCTGAATGCCGTGACTCTCCTCCGGAAGCCGCAGACGTAGCTCTGCTTCGTGTCGGACCCTCTGCCCATGCACGGTCCTGGTGCCAGTGATGAGACCTTGGATGTCTCCATAATTATTTGTGCTGCAGTTTGGTCTGGAAGAAGCTGTTGGTAATACACCCAGTTCTCCGAAACAGCACTGTTCAAGCAATCTCAATCCATTCTCGTTCAACTTCCCAACTCCATGACAAGTTGGCCAGGCAGTGTGGTCTGTCCCCACCCAAGCATTAAAGCCTCCAAGCAAATACAGACCTTCTTGCTTGGGGATCTTACCAATGGCGGAGTCCAGAGCTATATAAAATTGGTCTTCGACATCAGATACAGAGCTGAGGGTTGGGGGCATAGATGCACAGGAAGTTGACAGAGTCTGCGTTGGTTGAAAGGCGACGGGTCAAGAGCCTTTCGGAACCATCTGTAGGTAGTTCAGTCGTTGTCAATATTGAATTTTCACTGCAAGGACTACCCCGTGCTCACGGGTCTCCTCAGTACTTTTCCCCTGCCAAAATAACGTGCAATGTCGCTCGTTGGGTGATCCGCTATCGGCAAGTCTTGTGTCTTGAAGTGCAGCGATATCAATGTTGAGCCTGCTGAGTTATCTGTCAATTACAGCTGTGTTGTGGGCATCGTTGACCGATAATACGTCATCAGTGAAGGCAGTGCGAATGGTACATACATTCCAGCTTGTGATACGAAGAGTTGGCATCTTCTTTTTCCTGAATGTTATTTTGTTGTTTTGTCTGGTGTGCAAATTTATGTGCCATGCTGTGTGCCGTGGTGGGCCATGGTTGGACAAAACTTAAATTCGGTAACTGCTGCTTCCCGCGTTATGTCGAAGCTGTACAGTGAAGCCGGTGTTTCCTCTCCAGAGCGGAAGCCAGGGCAGGGTGATAAGGAGGTTACGAGCTGCCCAAGCCACCCCTCTCGGCATCGCTAATATGATCCAATGGAATGAACTCGTCAACAAATTTGATACCAGGTCAGCTGCATGAGATGCCGGGAGAATGTCAGAATTTGGTATCAGACCACCTCAGGGACTCCACTCTGGATTTGTTTTCAGGATTTACTCTCCGAGCCTTCATCCTCTCCCAAGGTAACTCACGAGGAAATTGAAGCTGGATAACGAACACAGCCACCGGATTTAAGATCAGAGTTCTTTCTCCGACACAGGCAGGTCCCGAATCAAATCGGAAGTTACACACCCAAATGTTGCAATCGGCACTGTGGTACTTCGAGTGGAGAGCATGGTATTTAGGGTGTTTTGCCTAGTCTTTCACAGTCAACCCTCAAACATCACGGATTCTAATGTCACGGGTTCCGACCAATCGCAGGCAACCTATTGTGTTACGATTTCGTTATCGCGGTATTTCATTTCAGCCAATTGCGGTTTTTGAGCAAAGATGCGTCATCGTTTGTGTCCGCGTGTACGATTACTACAACGAGCGGTGCGTGAGAAACAAGAAAAGGCTCGTAATGGGAGGTAATCAGACCAGCAGACGGGAACGAGGCTAAATTTAATAATGAATCCTCATCGAACAGGAAATGACAAACTCGGATCCTGAAATACCAGATCTACAAGATATAGTGGAGACACAACAGTTAATGATGGCACCCAAATGTAAAACGATGGACAAAATTAATTGTTCCAAAAGGCAGAGAAAGGTTATGACATCATGCAAAATTAAAATAAAATAAATCGAGTTGTTGGCAAGAAGTGAAAGTGCGACATCTGTGGTCCGCCGTTACAGGGTCAATGAATCGACGATATGGTAAACGTGAGTCAAATGTATGTGCCAAGGGTTCCTGCCAGCAAAGGACAAAAGTCTCATTCCAGGCATGTGATCTGTGTTGAAAGGATGGAAAAAGCGCTTAATGTTTGGATCGAGGACCAAAAGAAAAATGCCTTTGAGTGGACCGTGTGTATGGAACAAACCATCATGGATTTACCTTTTGAGTGGACGGTGTAGGAAATCATTGGATTTACCCTTTTGAGTGGACCGGTGTACGGGAGAAATCATTATGGATTTACCCTTTTGAGTGGACGGTGTACGGGAGAAAATCATTGTGGATTTACCTTTTGAGTGGACCGGTGTAATGGAGAAACCTGTGGATTTACCCTTTTGAGTGGACCGGTGTAATGAGAAATCATTGTGGATTTACCTTTTGAGTGGACCGGTATGATGGAGAAATCATTGTGGATTTACCCTTTTGAGTGGACCGGTGATGGGAGAAATCATTGTGGATTAACCTTTTGAGTGGACCGTGTAATGGAGAAATCATTGTGGATTTACCCTTTTGAGTGGACCGGTGTATGGAGAAACCATTGTGGATTTACCCTTTTGAGTGGACCGGTGTATGGAGAAATCATTGTGGATTTACCCTTTGAGTGGACCGGTGTATGGAGAAATCATTTGGATTACCCTTTTGAGTGGACCGGTGTATGGGAGAAATCATTGTGGATTTACCTTTTGAGTGACGGTGTACGGAAAATGTGGATTTACCCTTTTGAGTGGATCGGTGTATGGGAGAAATCATTGTGGATTTAACCTTTTGAGTGGACCGGTTGTAATGGAGAACTCATTGTGGATTTACCCTTTTGAGTGGACCGGTGTAATGGAGAAACCATTATGGATTTACCTTTTGAGTGGACCGGTGTACGGGAGAAATCATTATGGATTTACCCTTTTGAGTGGACCGGTGTAATGGAGAAACCATTGTGGATTTACCCTTTTGAGTGGACGGTGTAATGGAGAACTCATTGTGGATTTACCTTTTGAGTGACCGGTGTAATGGAGAATCATTGTGGATTTACCTTTTTGAGTGGACCGGTGTACGGAGAAATCATTGTGGATTTACCCTTTGAGTGGAACGGTGTATGGGAGAATCATTGTGGATTTACCCTTTGATGGACGTGTTCGGGAAAATCATTGTGTGTTTATTTACCCTTTTGAGTGGACCGGTGTAATGGAGAAATACCATTGTGGATTTACCCTTTGAGTGGACCGTGTAATGGAGAAACCATTGTGGATTTTACCCTTTTGTGGACCGGATGTAATGGAGAAATCATTTGGATTTACCCTTTTGAGTGGACCGGTGTAATGGAGAATCATTGTGGATTTCTACCTTTTGAGTGGACCGGGATATGGAGAAATCATTGTGGATTTAACTTTTGAGTGGACGGCTGTTATGGAAGACTTCAGTGGGATTTACCCTTTTGAGTGGACCGGTGTAATGGAGAAATCATTGTGGATTTACCAACGTTTTCACAAGGCACCCAGGACCAAGCTGATCCAACAGCCATCACAAGTTCTACATCCACATCTTTCTAACCTCCACCCTCCCCCAGAGCAGAATCATCTAAAGCTGGTTGTCCCGTCTCCCTTTAGTTGATGGGCATTGAGGACTGTATGGTAGATCTCAAAAGAGCAGGGTGTACGGTTGAATAGCCTACCGAGAGTGTAAATTGGACATGAATGCAAAAGTTATCTCAAGTTGTTAGTTTAGCTAATGATAAAAATGGGATTCATATGTAGATGATAGGTAAATTCATGGAGTGTTTGAAAAGCAGATCAAGTGCAGGAAATGGAAACCAAATGTCCACCGACTGTGTCTGTGTCGAAGCTTCCTTGTGTACTTTAATGACAAAAATGACCCGACTCGAGACCCCT
>CM068963.1:4976682-4991334 GCA_035128595.1 Eptatretus atami
CATCGAAGTGTCAACATCACCGTCATGCCGAAGAAAACTTCGAAGAATGCTGCCAAGAAGTCTCCTCGCCGTGGACGCGGACGCAAGGAGGATCCATCATCACCCACACCCTCCCCATCACACTCACCCTCCCCATCACCCACAACTCCCATCACGCTCACCTACTACTTATTACTTTCTGCATGACCTACTCTTACTACTACTGCTACTACTACTACTACTACTACTGACACGCTCACTACTATACTACGCTACTACTATTACTATACTGACACACTACCTACATACTACTACCTACTACTACTACCTACTCTACTACTACTGACACGCTCACCCTACTACTACTACTGATACTACTGACATGGACATCTACTCACCATGGAGTCTGAAACACTGACGGGTCCTCCTGTGTGAAGCCCATTTTATATACAATTCCCTAACGCTGCCAATACGCCATTATACGGTAGCTGTAAGTGAGAAACATGTTACAGTAAGTTCTGTGGTCGTCCGGAAGACATCAAATACGTCTAATACATCAATATGCGTTGGAGATATGTTACACATAGGTTCAAAGCACGTTACTCATATGTAGAAATAAGTTTCGGTAGGCTAAACATTACTCGACGTGTTTCGACTTATGAGTAACTTACAAGTAAGTGTGTGTCGACGTGTGTCAACGATCTGCATAACGTGCTACAACTTATGGCCAGCGTATGCGAACGTGTGCGTCATATGCCCCGGCCGTCGGAAATTTGAAGCATGCTTAAAATTTTGTCGACGAGCTCGGCGTATACTATGACGTATGCCAGCGTGCTTCACGTGCCTCTTGACGTATACAAAACTTACCATAACGTATCGACGTGTGCCAGCGTATTCGCCAAATTTTCATACGTCGGCATACTGCTGTAAATCGCAAGGTGTGACAGGCCTTTATGAACTAGAAGCACTCGTGGAGCAGTACCTCCGCCCGCAATGCCTGATCCACGATAACATATCTGGCCCATACATTTTTGAGATCTCGTGCTATATATCGTTTTTGGCTGATCTCTAATGGTGAATAATCACTTTAAAAATTAAATAATTCTAGTAGTCGGATTCGGATCCGGATTTCACCAAAATCTAATCAATTTGTCCTTGCCACACCCCACAACCTGTCCCCAGTCTCGTCAGAACCCGCCACAACTTGTCGAGATATTGTGCGATATTTAGTTTAGCCCTATCTCTCAATGGTGAAGAATCTGTTAAATTCTAATGTCTGATCGCGGATCGTCACAAATCTAATCAATTTGTCATGGCCACACACCCAACCTGTCCAAGTTTCGTCCAAAACTTTTTGAGTTTTCATGCCATAATTGTTTAAAACTGTCTCTCAATGGTGAAGAATCACTTTTTAAATTATCAGATCCAGTCTTCACCAAAGCTTCTGAATCAATAATTCTTCCTTGTCACACACCCAACTGACACAAATTTTACCGGATCCATCCACAACTTTTTGGAGATCTACACACAGAGACAGACACAGACAGACAGACAACAGACAGACAGACAAACAGAGGGGGAGAAACATACCTCCTTCACCTTCGTGAATGGAGGGAAGGAATGATTAAAATATTATCCTCGATGAATGAAGCAATGAATTAATAAATAAGTGAATGAATAAATATAAACGAATATATGATGATTATGATAGAGATGGAGGAGAAAGAAACAAGAAGGAAGGAAGAACAAACAAGAAGGAAGGAAGAAACAAGAAGAAGGAGGAGAGAAACAACAAGAAGGAAGAAGAAGAAGAAAGAAAAGGAGGAGAAAGAAAAGGAAGAAGAAAGAAGAAAGGTCTTTAATGGCTACAGTTTTCCACCTCATTCAGAAGCATTTGCAGAAGTCTTTCACGAACTGGCTGGCCAGGCTGACATTTGACCAAGTTGGAGCTGGTAATTTGGAATCTGTTCAGGATTCCAGTATTCTCATTTACTCTTCACAAAGGGCACTGTGGGATCTTTCACATCTACCAACTAATGCCAGCAGATAGGACGCATGTTTAACGTCCATCTGAGGACGGCGCATATTGACAATCATCCGGCCTGGAAACACCAGGATTATAGTTTATCGCTGGATCGGGACTCAAACCCAGGCTAAACAGTTAAGAGCGACCTTTAAGCCATCCTGCAGCCGAAACAAAGAACAACTAATAAGCAGGCACCAAATAAATGCACATTTCTCATTACATGTTTGACATTCCTGTTTGGCCAAAAAATGTTTCACAAAATGAGCGAACAGAGAGTTCACTTCATTTCGCAGCAAAAGCTCAACGAACAAGGATTTTATTTCTATTTTAAAAAGATCAACATTTCACTTTTCATTATCATCAAGTATCGACCGTGCACTTAAATATGGATTGTGCACTCAAAGTGCATTGATAAAGCAAGTGCTTTGAACATCTTCCAAGAGCCGTCAATCGGGGGTGATGGGGGATAAGAATATCGCTTACCACCACATCTGGACACGGTTGCAGTAAGCTCGTTTTTCTCAAAAATGCAATCAGCCTGGAAAAAAAATACAGATACATACATATAATATATGTACAGTATTTACTAAACATCCAAGCTACTCGATGTGTACATACAGCTTCATCATCAGCAGTGAAGTTGAATAATGACAACATGACATGGTACTAAAAAATATAAACTGATATTTTGAAAGAGGAAAATTTAAACCATCAATCATAGTACAGAGCACAATGATAAATTAGATCCTTCAATAGAGGAAACCATACTCTTTCACAAAGCGTCGGTCTACCGAAATAGTTCATGGGTTAAGGTTATCCTTGAAGATGCATTGCTTTTAGTCTATCATGGCAGGAATTTACAAATTGACCAGAATGCCAGAAATAACAATAATCGCCAACTTTTCACCAAAACATTGGGACAGTTAACGTCCAACTATGAGCGTGGTGGCAGACGGGTCCTCCAGCCGAACGTCATCCGAGAGATGCGCACACATTGAAAATCGTCCGCCTGTGTGTGAAACACGGTACGACAGTTTACATCTGGGTCAGGATTCAAACCAAGGCGAGCAGCTCACAGGTGAGTGTGCGTACCTCTGAGACATCCTGCCACGCCCAATGATAAATCAGGTGGGAACATAAAAATTTGGTGTCAACAGTGACTTGTCCAATGTTTTTGTGCGGAGGCCAATCCTGCTTTCTGAAGAAGCATTCTTGTGAACACTCTCAGCTTCCCATAGGTAGTTGAGAATCAAATTAAAATGTGCATGGAGGCAGATCAGATGAAGCAAGCAGCAGAATCCACCTCCCTTCCCCATCCAGTATTAAACACAATAACAAGGCTTTCTTTAAGTTTATAAGGGTAAATAACAGGTTAGACCAGTGTGGGCCCATTGAGGAATAGCACGGGAGATGTTAGTGATGAAGTGAGATGGCAGGCTATTAACAGGTATGTTGCTTCAACTATCACAAGAACAGTCAGGAGAACTGCAATAGCTGAGAGTATTTAACAAGGAGGTGAGGAAGGGCTTCACAGAAGATCCAGGTTGGGTGGAGGAAGGAAAAGGAACAGCTCAGAAATTAGAGATACATAAGGCTCAGTGGAGTATTGATGGAGGGCTGAGCAGATAAGCGAGATGTTAACGGATGTTTTAATAATTCCTGAAGTCAGACACGTACGGAGGATTGAGAGTCGCAAATGTAACACTTATTTAAGAAAGATCCAGAGAAGAATTGGGAACTATAGACTGTTAGTTGACTTCAGTGGTGGGAAAGGTGTTGTGAGCATTAATTAGGACCAGATGAGGAACCATTTAAATAAAACAAACTAATTAAAGGTAGTCAGCATAGGTTTACAAAGTAGTTCTGTTTATACAAATTCTTTAGAGTTCTTTGAAGCAGTGTCTGATTGTGTGGATGAGGAATGGCAGTAAGAGTAATGGAGACAGTGGTACAGGAGTTGGCAGGAATTTTAGTGTATTTGAGCATTGATGAGTGGTGATTGATGTGTATGGAGTGCTGACTTGTGAGGTCTCATCAAGGGTGTGTGTGGTTGTATTCGTTGGGGGATCAATTATAATATAGACACGTCCAGGATTGTGGTCGATGTTATGTGTTTCTCACCCAAGAACGCCTTTATCCACTTCCCCCCACCACTGGAGGAAAAAGAAACATTTTGCTATTTTCTTTTTTATATAAATTGGTCTGTATTGATGTGACGTCGGTTATCAGGTCAGGGTCAGTGTATGCAGCATGCACCAGAGCAGCATACCTGCGTCCATTTTTCGCGTACTCCAGGGCCTCCGTCTGCCATCCCCGAGGCAGATGCCGTGGCCCAACCCATCTACTTGAGATGCTGATTCAAACTGCTGCAACCACAAGCACGTGGTCGGCCCATTGGCCTCCCTCCATCACGAGACTCCCTCGCTGAGAGAATCTGGTGAGCAGGATCAGTATCAGGAAAACGATCCACATGTCCATACAGCCGCACTGACGATCACGGACTATGCAGGTAACAAATCTCATTTGAGTCTCTCTCAGCAACCGCTCATTGGACACAAAGCCGAACACGATAGCCAAGGATTCTCCAAGAGACCGTGTACCAAAGAATTAAGTGTTCATCTCAGATCCCTGGTCAGAGTCTCAGTCTCACATCCATAGAGCATGACTGGAACACAAGGACCTGAAGACTCGGACTTTCGTCCTCCCGCACAGGTATCGGCATCACCACACACTGATCCAGTGAATCCATGACTCCCAGACGTCTGTTGACCTCTAGCTCACAGCCCCAGTCTGACTATATTGCAACGTAAGTGAATCTCTCCATGACCTCACACCTCACCACAACAGGCACAGACAGGACGCAAGCATCCAAGATGTATTTTGAAAGCCTGGATCTTAGTTTGACCCGGAAACCCATAATCCCAGCGGCTATCCGACTCCTCATTCACACCTCGAGGGCCCCCAAAGGAATACTAGAATCTCTGCAAAGATGACTGCATCATCTGCAAAATGAAGGTCAGAATTGACATTCACAATGATCACCGGCAGCTTGATCTCTCCGACATCCCCCAGGATCCAGTCATAAAGTGCGGAAAAGTGTGGGGCAGTACACACCCCTGACAAACTCCAGTAACAAGTGAAATTAGTCAGAGATGGTACCACACATCTCAAAGCCTGCTCAGTACCAGTAGATTCAGACATCAATCGATCAGTTTTTGGTGGCACCCACGAAGCCAAGAATCTCCAGAGGGCATCGATTCACTGAATGAAATGCTTTCGAGAGATCAATAGGCTGCAGCAGCCCTGCGAAACTCTATCATGCGTCGGTGAGGACCAAGAGCAGGATACGGTCATCGTTGACCTCCTTTTGGTATAAGCCTGACTGCTCTAGATGCTGATGTGCCAAGCAGAATGGGCGAATCCTGTCTAGAATTATCCGAGCAAAGAATGCCGGCCACTGAGAGCGCGTACCCCTCGATAGTTGTTGCGTCTTGATCACCCCTTCCTTTTACAGAGAGGGACCAAGGCCCGCTTCCAGTAGTTGGATGATGCCTTGTGTTCCAGGCAGAGCACAGAAGTCATCGCAATGACACTAGTGCATACATTTCCCACCACCTTGAAAGTATGTTCAGCATGGATGCCAGAGATCCCTGGAGCTTACCCCATTTAACCTGTTCATGTGCAGCCTGTGTTTACACAACTAAGGTGGACCACAGTTGATTGGAGGTCAGCAACCAGGGATTGTAAACAACCCTGATGATCAACTTGAGACGCTGGTGGATCAGCTGTACAGCAGCTCAAAATAGCTAGGGCACATTTGCTCTACGGCGAGGATACGGCGGCCGTACGCCCTCTGAATTGAAGAAACGTGCGGCGCCGCAGAGAAACTGAGGTGGCCTCAGGTTTGCTATATTTTAACAGGCCTTTTGGGCGCCGTGGATTATAACGCGGGTTATCAACCTCTTTTATTTCTACGTTTCCGCCGTAGCAATTCGACAAGCCTAAGCTATGGACGTAGATGTTTTCACGTCGACCGACGTTGGCGTCGGTGGGCGTGCGGTTATGTGCGTGCGGCTGCCGTAAGTTCTTCTCCAATGAAAATGAATTTCCAACCCCAAAAAATTACGGCGGCCGCACTAATTTCCACGGGTCGCCGTACGGTGGCCTTAGGGCCCCTGCGTTCGCCTTGCGGGCACCTTGGGCGGCAACTTGCGTCTGCCTGAATTCTATGGCCGCCGCAGGGACGCGCTAAGATCACCGTGCACATCAAATAAAGGACGTAGCACCCCCACGTTTTCGTCTCATCAATTATAAAATACCCGTGCGGTCTACCCGAAAATAATAACATATGGACTGCCTATTGTTGACCGTGGAAATACTGCGGCCGTTTATTTAATTGCTAGGTGCCGTTCATTTTGTGACCCTCCGGCGCCGAGCCAATCTGACTTAGGCTTACCCTCGTGTTTTCACTTCATTTGTGAGTTTGTTTTTTAATATCTTGGTTTTAATTAATAACAAAAAAGCAAACCGTCATGTGGTGTACGACTTCGGGCAAGATTGATTCACAGCAAACCGTTGTTTTGGATATCCATGATTACGTCGCCCGATCTGCGCTTGATGAATAGTGATTGTGGTTCTGTGCATCATGTTTTGATGAAGCTTGCCCTGGGCGCGCTTCTCGCAGAGTCGCGATGATCGGAACCCGGCGGAGCTCGAGCCTGTGTGACCTTTGGATTTTGGTGATTACCATTTACATACAAGTAACGCCCATCAAAGTCATTTACTCATCTTATTATTTTACCTTAAACTGGGGAATTCAGTTAAGTGTCTTGAAAGTGGGTTTTCTTTGGGTCCACGAAGGATTAATTCACTCAATTATTTCTTATGGGAAAATATTTTTGGAATCCGAACTTTTGCAATCCGAACGCCTGGAACAAATTAAATTGGGATTCGGTGGGGCCAGCAGTATAAGACCAGCGTTTCTTAACCTTTTTACCCTTGTGGAACCCTTGAAATAGTTTTCATGTTCAGGAACCCTGCAAAAAATTATTATATACATATTAATATCTAGCTTTTTATATTTTTATCGTAGTTACGTGGTAATATATATATTTTTTTTCGGCAACTGACGGTTTTAAGGAAAAAATGACCCCTATTATTGTCAATTTCATTGGCACATGACACAGAACAGACCACGTCTGAGTGGTGAGTCATTCACGTACAGGCATTGTCCGTGTTCAATGACGAGTCGTTATTCCGGGCGTCCATCGCCGCTCGGTTGGTGGTGACGTATCACTACAGGGCGTGTGCCGTGTTCAATGACGAGTCGTTTATTCCGGGCTGTCCATCGACTTCGTGTTTGTTATGGTTGTATAATATAACATGTCCATGGTTGTTATAATTGTAAATAATATAAGAGTGGTGAAGCCTCATTATAATACCAAGGAGTTTTCCAACATATTGCCGTACGTGTATAATAAAATACGAATATGAAATCAAACAAAACTACTCAAATACATTAGCCTATTATTACTGTTTCTCGCGGAACCTGCGACCTCTTGCGGAACCCCTAGTCCGGGGAACCCGGTTTGAAAACACTGGTATAGAAACACCTTTATCCCGATTCTAGTGGTAGCGCACGGTCGACGCAGACTGCCACGGAGGCCGTCGTAGGTGCACGCGGGCGTAGGGGAACCGTGCTCGACCTGCGTTCCAGCAGGATTCACACGCACGCAGGTCAGATACGGCGCCGTGGAAATGTGCGGCGCGCGATAATTTTTTGGGGTTGGGAAAATTCATTGTTCATTGAGAAGAGCTTACGGCAGCGCACGATAACGCAAGGGCCCCCACCCGTATACGCCCTACGTACGGTCGACGTGGAACAACTCTACGTCATGCTGGTGCTTTGTCAAATTGCCTACGGCGAATCGTGAATGAAAAAGTTATACTCCGCGATTAATTCCACGGCGCCTACCGAGCCGTAAAAATATAGCCATACGGCGTAGGCCTCTAAGGCCACCTCAGTTTCTCGTGCCGCCGCACGTTCTGTAATTCATGAGGCGTACGGCCGCCGTATCCTCGCCGATAGAGCAAATGTACTGAGCTAAAGTATCGATCAAACACGAGAGATGCTTTCACTGAGTACTTCATGACGAACTGAAATGAACAAAGGTGAAGATGCGGCGTTGAACAGTTGGGGGAGACCGTGAACAAAATGAACCGCCTTTACGTTGTGTTCGGTTTTTTAAAATGTTTAGGTTTTTCAGGCAAAATTTTCTCGAAAAAAATTGTTCGGATTCCAATTTGTTCAAACTGGGGCGTTCCGATTTCTGGGGCACCACGTTATATTATATGTTATAGTATATTCAGTGTATATATAACTGGTATATTTGTTATTCATAAAAAAAAGAACTGTGTATAATTACCCACTCGTTACGTCATTTTCTGTCTGGCGCGCACGTTCGCCTTAGGGCCCCCTGGTCGCCTTGCAGGACACCTTGCGTCTGCCTTGAATTCTTATGGCGCGCGCAGCGACGCCCTAAGGTCACGTGCGACTCAACAAAGACCGTACGCACCCCACGTTTTTCGTCTCCACGATTTCTATACCCGTGCGGCTAGCCCAAAAATAAATAACATATGTGATGCTACATGTGTGTACTGTGAAGGAAATACTGCGGCCGCCGTTATATATTCTATGGCCATGATTTTGGAGACCCCACGCGCTCGCTGTGAATGGACCTAGCCTAACTGCCAGCGGCGCATTCACTTTGGACTCCTCTGTCAAGAGCAACACCTCTTGCTCTGACTGCAGTACACCGAGGACGGCTGGACAGACGCAATGCACGATTCCGTCAGAGGACGAGAATCACTTGACACAGGCGTGCTCTACCCCCTCCAGATTCCTGCAATAGTTCCTTCTTGTCCACCTAACTGCTTCAGTCACATTTGGTTCGGCGGCCGAGGTCTAAAAAATTACGGCCACGAGCAATTATAGGGGGCCGCAGTATTTCCATGGTCACACAATGTAGCTGTCACAATTGTTTTTATTTTTCGGGTAGCCAAGGATAATTAGAAATTGGGAACCGAAAACGTGGGCCTACAGGTCTTTGAATTTTGACTCGACGGTGACCCTATAGGGCATCTGCGCTGCCAAGAATTTTCAAGTAGCTCAAGGTGCCCGCAGGCGGCCGCAGGGGGGCCTAAGGCCGAACTGTGTGCCAGACGGATCGGTAACGAGTGGGTATATATAACCAGTTGTTTCATATGTATATCATATCTCATTTGCATATGAGACATATGTATGATCATATGTAAATATTATGAATAGCATTGGCCCCGGGTGCCGATCGCCTTCTTTGAGGCATGGTGAGTGCTGGTTGAGCTGCCTGGTGATGTGATGATCGTGTGTGCAACACCTAAATCTCCGATCTCTAGCGGTAGCGCACGGGGCATGCACGGTCGAAGCCGACTGCGCGGAGGCCGTACGTAGGACGCCGGCGGTAGGGAACGTGCGTCGCCCCTCTGCGTTGCCCGTCAGGTATACACAGACCGCAAGGCACGCTACGTTAAACAGAGGGACGCCTTAGGACTACCCTATGCGACTGGGAAATAGGGCGGCGCGTAATTTTTGGGGTTGGCAAAAATTGCATTTTCATTGAATAAGCCTATGGCACCGCCGAATAAGCGCAAGCGCCCACCGTACGCCCTAAGTAGGTCGACGTGGAACACATCTACGTTGGCTACGGCTTGTCGAATTGCATACGGCAACTAGAAATGAATAAAAGTTATAACTCCAGCTATAATTCGACGGCAGACCCCTAGGCCTGTAAACGATAGCCATACGGCGTAGGGCACCCTGAGGCACCTCAGAAACTCTGCGGCCGTAACACGTTTCTGTCAATCAGGGGGGGGGGTACGGCGCGTTCCTAGCGTCGGCAGATGTGAACTCATGGCTTAAGCGCGTACAGTTTTACGCCTCAGCTCCTGAACAGCTTAGCTCTGCATTCAGCTTGGCCCTGCGATTCTGGTCAATGGTATACAGTGTCCTTGATGATCAAAATTCTTCTTTGCCCCCGTGAAGTTTTCGCATCGGACCGCAACATAATGCTGTGGTCTGAAACGGTACTCCACAACTCTTCAGGATTTCCCCAAAGCACCGAGACCACCAAATCTCCAACTCAGTCTTGTTCGCAAACGTCCTCAGCATACTATCGTCTTGAGCTTGCCAACATCCAGCTGCGGCTGGGATGGTACCATTTCGCTGGATTTAACGAACAACTTAAGATTGTACACCTAGCGGTTGGTCAGTCATGAGGAATGAGCACTCCGGTGACCTGCGTTCTGCATCATCTCAGCGACCATCAACGAGCACATGGTCCAATCTCCTTGCACTCCCGCAGCATTGAAACACCAAGTCAGCGATGAGCTTGTGGGTGCTGAAACCATGAACAGCATCCCTAAGTCCATGACTTTGCAAAGTCAAGGACTTAGTGGTATTCATGGTTTCAAGTTCCCATGGGGACCATAACACGTCACATAACCTTCCCTATCAGTTCCAGTTGAAATGCATTGAACATCCTCAAGCTAGAAGAGTTATCTACACTGGGGCACTGGTAACCAAGACTGAGCATGGATAGAATGGCGTCTCCAGTGAGTCACATCGCTCAGTCGGGCATACAGAGACCATGGAAACGACACCCAAGGAGTTGACGAATCTGAGTCTTACTAATACGCCTTAGCGGTGTTACCTCAATTAATCATTGATGTCGTTTATGTTGGACACGCTAACGACTCCTTGGACATGGTAACCATCAGACGACAGACCATAGCAGATGTACCACCCGATTGATCTCGGCGAATCGGTCTGAACTCAGAAGTGCGCAATAAGCCGATGTCAAATGCTTGAGCTAGATGAAACATGAGACAGGTGAGTACAGTAGACAGGTGATCATCCTTCTTTGGGATAGGACATTCAGGCACATCAACACGAAGGGACCGCCTCAGGTTAACCCAGGAAACGCCGTCTGGTGGACGACACCTCAGCACCCCAACACCCACTACCCGCAAGTCTGACCGGGCAATGTTACCCCGTGGTTCTTACCTCCTATAATGAAGATTGGGGGTCCGAAGGTTGCCCAATCCGTCATCCGGTGAGCTGCCTGCGAAGGGAAGCTGCCCAGGAGGTACTCCATGGAGTGGGTTTTCAAATTATTTTTATGCTTCTCGATTTTTGTGGACATGAAAGGGTTGTGATTGTGACAGAGTGCAAATCCTGCCACAAGCTCTAATAAGAGGTACCCAATGGCGGAGGACGTCCGCGAGACACAGTTTTGGCACTAGATATGGATGGCCGTTGGTACAAGGAGCTCTCACCTTTGAGGAGGTAGTATGAGACTCGGTATGATGGGCTGAATGGGCCTCCTCCGCTTTAAAATTATTCATGTATCCTTGTGGGTGCACCAAAGGTCCTTGAGGTGAAGCAAGCTGGGTTTTTACGAAATCTGCATGCACGGTAGGTTCAGAAACATTTATGAGCAATCTCAGATCCAGCACAATTTGAATGCCAATCTAATGACTGACCATCACTGCCGTGTAGTGAAGTAAAGGTGTAATGCTACAGTAATTATATAAGTATGAACGTACAAATAGGAAAGCGCAATGACAGTCACTCACATCTTTGAGGATTAAAGTTGTGAACTCATTCATCAGAATTACGTTGTGGCGTGGACTTACCATCCGCGGGAATTTTGTTTTTTTGTGCCGTCTTGGGAAATTTTTTATTATTATTATTTTTTTAAACGGTGATTTCATTCATGGAGGTTGTTGTACAATAAATCACCGCAGGACATCAAGTGACTTTAGCATACTTCCAAACGAATTAAACGATGCAGTTTCCGCAAGTGAACAAATCACAACACACGGGATTTGAAGCCAGAACAGTCAGTCGACTGGTTTCAGGTGTGAACCATGAGTACAGGCGAGCCAATATGAAACTTGTCCATTTCGATGGAAGGATATGGTGGTTGCTATTTAACTTCCATCACGGATGATCTCTTTGCACTCTTCTGATCCGTGCATTGCTAGGATACCATAAGGTTTCCAGAATCTTATTCTCCCTCCTCATTCCCCACATCAAATTTTTACTTCCTAACTAGTCGTGCAGAGGTCTGTGAGTGTAGCGTGTTATTCCATGGGACGCTCGTTGAAGCGTTTCCTACTCGAGTTGGTGTGTTATCTCCTGGTTTTTGATATTTGCAGGGGCTGGGCTGACATGCCGCTCCCACGGTCTTCTGGAATGCGTCTTCGCATACACCAATCGGAGTGAACAGAGCAGCGACGGGCAGTAGCCGAGAGAGAGTGCGAGAGGCGAAGCAGAGAGGCGTGAAGCGGCGAGGACCGAGAAGCGAAGGAGGGGCGAGCGGCTCCGTGATCCGCCTTTATAAGCCGTGGTGCGGGTGGGGTGACGACGGCGACACGCTGTGACCATATTCTTCTCTATTGGCACGCGGCCCAGCATGCCGCGTCAGGGTCGGGCGGAAGCGGTCTCATTCGCACATCCGGCGTGACACGGCCGGAGCCAGAATGCGCATTAGAGTTTGTTCTTCTGGTGATTCTCTCATGGAGGCTGCGTGGTGTGTTGCTAATTCATATCGTGGTGTGTTTGCTTGCTTGAATTTGTTCGTGGCTAAAAGAAAGGGTTGAAATGAAATCAGAATCGGAAGATAGAGATTAGTTAAAGACCGCAGCTGTAGACCCCGAAACGGCACTTCGTCCCTATTAACACTAGCCATTGAGGAAAAGGTTCTAACTGCACTAAGACTAATGAAATAATGGCTGGGGGATCACTATGTTCGGGTGACATTGCTAGAGGCATGTGGTTTTGCAGAACTCGACAATATGTTTGACTGTGTGGTGTGGCTCGTGAAAAAAAAAACAAAAAAAACATAATAATAAATTAAATTTAAATTAAATTCAAATCACTGTGAACAGAAATACGTGGGGCAATTTCCCATGAATGTAGGAATGTCGCAAATATATCACGTGAACACCAGAATGCGACTGTCAGGGTCCGGTGGACTTACTATTCATTCACTTCAGGATGAAGGTCTTCCTCAACTGGGTCCATTCTGTTCTATTCATGCATTCAATGCCACAGTAACCAATGATTATATTTCCATCTCCGTCTCGTTGTTGTCTGCCCTCTAACTTCTTCCAGGGCCTTCTCTCGGTTATAGTTGCAATTACTGTTGTCCCCAGTTGTCTGTTCTGCTAGTTGTCAAGTGCAGTTCATTTCAAGAATTTTTGATTTGTCAATATGTGAAATTCAGTTTTCCACCAGCTTGGCCTCAAGTATTGTCTCTTCTTTCAGGAGAGAACGGCTTCCATGGTATTTGTTAAGATCAAGTTCTTCTGGTCTTTTGTAAGAGACCACGCTTTCACTAAGATTATGTCAATGGTGTTGGGTCTTCCTTGGCAACTCTTTTGGGGACACATGGACATTTGATGGTTTGTTTTTGGGACAATGTGACCAACACTGTTTATTTATCTTCAACGTGCCGATCCGACTCTGGTTAATCGCTCTCTTGCAAAAGTGAGTCTGTGCAATTTTTGGGTTAATAATGCTCATTCTGATCGTTAAAATATTAAGAGCAACCTTTTTACTAATCCGTGTTTGACCGTATGCTTGCTCATGGTCTAACGGCTTCATTTGAATCCGGCATTCATTTGAGAGTGCAAAGACACGATCCAACTCATTAAACTGCATGAAAAGCGCATCTGAATGTGGAAATATGGTCATCCAATATCCGACTCGAGAAATAAGACAAATTATCATGTATAAACGCAGACTGATTAAGTTGTCCATTATTTGAACAATCAAAGCAAACCCTTATCATAACCTTTGGTAATTGTAATTTTAACACTCCTAATTTTTTTTTTCCGACACAAATTTAACAAATATCCGAAATTGTACATTTTATGGAATGCAGATGTAACACTTGCAAATGTCGGGAAAAAGAGCAATAATGATAATGGAGCATGAAGGAAGTCTAGAAGCAAAGTGAAGGAGGAAGAATGAAGGGCAAATATGTGTCGAACATAGAGGGAGGAGGAAGGTAATTCCCCAATATTGGCTACTTCAGAGAAGATCATCTTGATAAAATCTAAAACATAGAAATTAGAAAAAAAACACATGACAGAGAAAGTCACTTATGGATTCTCCACAAACACGCTTGCAACATTGATGTACAATCATACGTAGCTGCAATGTTATTATTGATGAACAAGTAAATAGTAAGTGGTTTAAGGATGCAAGTTCACGCTGAAGTCGACTCGGTGAGGGCGTGGTCAGTTCGGTGCGAGCGCGCCAGTGGAGGCAGCGTCGCAGCTCGAGGAGATCAGTGAGCAGCTTTGATACCGAGGAACTTTGTCGACTGTTGCACAGGCTATTATGCATTGCTTTCGTAGAGAAGAACAATATGTCAGCAATTTTGAAATGTTTCAACTACATTGCTATGAAACCAATCCAGTGGCATGTTTCCACCTTGCCTCGGTGAGCAGCGTAGGAGGGAAGACATGCATTCATACCTTCAGCGTTCCATCGGTAAGTGCTTCCAGCAAATTATGGAGAACATTGCAAGTTTCATAAG
>CM068963.1:5016075-5026360 GCA_035128595.1 Eptatretus atami
GTAGGTAGATCTGAATGTGTTTGTACTCATTATAAATATTCCTTCCTACATATTCGCGTTAAGTCCTGCCTTTGTCTTGTTATTGTAAATAAACATTTGTCGAAATATTCCCAATCCGTTTCTGTCCCTTCTTGAATTGGTCCAGCATGGTTCGGATCTGAGTTTAGGCGGGGTTTTCCCCGATAATCCGTTCATTCCAGCCGCACGGCTTTGGCAGTTTCCGCTCTGCTGCACCCGAACCGGAGTTGGTAGTCGGTAGTTGGAACTCTACGCAGTCGGTAGAGTCACCGGTTCGAGCAAGACGTGCTGAGGGCGTGTTTCCGGTAGTGAAATCGCGTAGTTAATTAGGTAAATTAGTTTAGACAAATAGACCCTACTTACTCGGTTGAAATATTGGCGACCACGGTCGGTTAAACGACCCTCCGGCTCGCGGAGTTATTCCGAGCGACGGCCTACAATTCCGGGGAGATTGGTGGGAGACGACGCAAGCTTTCCCCACCTCGTGGTCATTCTCACCACCGACCCCCGGCCCACAACAATATATATATACATATATTTATAATTATATATATACATGCACGCATATACAAGGTCTGACAATAAAGTTCAAGAACTGATGTGGCAGCACTGGCTTAGGTTTCGTAATTGGACGTGCATCGCAGCCTTCCCATCAGTGCTATGTTAGCTGTCGTATCGATCGCTTGTATTTTGCAGCAATACTAGAGTTTTGTTCAAATTATAACTGTTGCAGACATATTCTGAAGATGAACCACAAATTGATGGAACAGAGAATCATCAGGTTTTTGTTAAAACTAAAAGAAAGTGGCACAGATATTTTCGACAAGTTGAAGCTGGTGTATGGGGAAAATGCAATGTCAAGATCACGTGTGTTTGAGTGGGCCAAGAGGTTTTCAGATGGGAAAATTGACGTGAATGATAATGCGCAGTTGGGACGCCCATCGATTGCCGAAAGGAACAAAAATGTCGAAAGGTTGAGAATGTTGGTCCGATCTGATGGATGTCCGAAACTCCGATGAAAGGAACTCATTTCGCATCAATAGAAGAGATCCAGAGAGCCGTGACCAGTGAGCGAAATGGCATTTCAGACGATTTCCAAGGGTGCTTGAAGCATGGCAGTGACGTTGGTAAACGTGTTCAGACTCCTGGAGAGATTACTCTGAAGGCGACCATAAAACATAATTGGTAAGTTTACAATAAACTTTTCTCTTGCTTTGGACCTGGAACTTTATTGTTTATACAGTATAATGTATATATATATATATATGTATGTATGTACAGTATATATATATATATATACATACATTATACTGTATATACAATAAAGTACATATACAAACATAGACACATACATACATCTTTCTGCTTTCATTAATGAAAAACTTTTTTTGCATTTTCTTCCTTGGATCTTGTGTTGATAAATTGGTATGGTTTCCACGCAGGCATGATGGGCTGAATGGCCTCCCCCTGTGTTAGATTTTCTTGTATCATTATTGTTATTATTATTTGTTTGTTTGTCTATTTATTTCCGTGGCAGAGTAGGGGGATCCATAGATAGGTTATCTTAAGAATAGTATGTGCCATGTGATCAAGTTGGTTCGGTTTACTCTCAGAAACTGGCAGAGGTAAGTCATCTTGTCAAACGTGCACGAAAGAGGCAGCGAGCATCCTAGATAGAGCAGAATATGGTAATATTGTTGTGTAATACCTCCTGTAACAGGTGATGCCAAGTGGAGGACTTGTGGCACTGGGCACAATAAAAGGACACATCACGAGCTATTTAGCCAGCCGATGTCAAGGTGAGTTGCGGAGCCAGGCCGAGGGGCGGATAATTTTTATAAAGGGCCTTCCCTTCCCACAGCGTGGGGCAGCCTGGAAGATGACACGGCCCACGGACCACAGGCGGTAAATAACAGGAACGTGTCGCCCATGAAGGCAGTGATGAGGGCAGTGGCCGCAGATGCATGCTGCAGTTGGAGTTGAGCTTTCAACATAAGGAGAAGACATCTTTCCCTCTGCTTGGCTACCATTTATGGCTACCACTAAATGCCTGGGTCATCCCTGGGTCAGATTGCGGGAAAGTGTGTCGGAGTGGTGCTGAGGTGTCGTCCACCAGACGGCGGGTCCGCTTGCGTTGACCTGAGAGCGGTCCCTTCGGGTGGGTGCCTGGAATGTCCTATCCCTAAGAGAGATGATCACCTGTCTCTGTTATCATCTGAGCTCAAGCGTTTGGACATCGATATTGCAGCACTCTCTGAGGTTCGGAGACCGGATTGCGGCGAGATAATGGTGGGTGGTTACACCTACTATTTGGTCTGTGCTATGATGTGTTACCATACTCAAGGAGTTGCTGTAGCTGTGTCCAATAAGCTGACCCAATGATAATTGAGTACAGTAGTCTCCGGATATTAAATCACCTCGGGCGGAGCGTTTCCGTGATTTAATATCGGCGGATTTATTATCCGGTGACCCCAACTTCGGACCTGAAATTACTGTATCGTGCAATCCCTTTTGTCCAGCAGTAGCAAAAACAGTTTGATTATATAAAAAAGAGGTTTATTGATAAAAAAAACAGGAAAGAAACAACAGAATGCAAATTAGGCTACACCATCTTCCTTCGTCAGCCAGTTGGCTAACGTCCTTTGTTTGAGAGGAAATGTCCTTCGACGGAATCCTTGAGCTCTCTGAAGTCAGGAAACTGGGATATCATGTTGTCGTTTGCCCGTTCTAGGACTTCAATAGCTTTCCTGACATCAGCTCCACTGACGACAGGCTCTTCCTCATTGTCATCGTCATCTTCGTCGTGGTCTTCTGGTTCATCTTGTTGCTGGTCTGTCGCCTGTATGAACTCGACAAGGTTTTGCTTTCAACTTTCCTAACTTCTCGTTCAAAGTCAGATCCTGACGCGTCGTCGGTTGCCTCTTTCGCTTCGGCATCACAAAGATATGTTGAAAAATCTGGGAGTGAAACAAGATGTCTTTAATTTAGGCAACACAATTAACGTCCAACACGATCAGATCACTTCGGACACTGAATGAAAAAGGAACAGAACGGCTAACAAGGCACACAGAAACACTGTAAAGCTTTGAGACACAAGCGAGGTTTGATCTACGACCAGTTTCCGCTAACCGGTTCTGACTGATGCTAAAAAAATCGCGTGATCCTTCCGGGAAAAACACAGGCACGCGCCGATGAAGTGGCTTATTAACCGGCGGATGGATTTATTACACGGCGGAATCTATATGTAGGAATTCCGTACCCTGGCGTTCCGGATTTAATTACGGCTGGATTTATTATCCGTGGATTTAATATCCGGAGACTACTGTAACACCGGTCGACGAGCGTATTATGAGACTAAGGATTCGTCACTCCTTAGGTGTCATTCCCTGGTCTCTGTGTATGCTCCGACTGAGGCGAGTGACCTCACGTGAAGGACACATTCTACGCCACGCTCGAGTCTGTGGTTGATCAGTGCCCAGACGAGATACATTCTAGTCTTGGGGATTTCAATGCATCGACTGGAACTGATAGGATGGTTATGAGACATGTGTTGGTCCCCATGGTCTGGAACTATGAACCAGAATAGCACTAAGTTCCTTGGCTTTGCAAGAAGTCATGGACTTAGGGTGGCTGGTTCATGGTTTCAGCGCCCAAGCTCATCGCTGGACTTGGTATTCCAACGCTGGCGGTGTGCAAAGGAGATTGACCATGTCTCGTTGACAGTCGCTGGAGGATGATCCAGAACTGCAGGGTCTACCGGAGTGCTCAGTTCCTCAATACTGACCACAGGCTTCTTGTAGCAACTCTAAGCTGCACCTTAAATCCTGGAGAATGGTACCATCCCAGCCTAGGCTGGGTGTTGCAAGCTCAAGGATGAGAGAGTAGCTGAGGAGTTTGCGAACAGGCTGAGTGGACATTTGGGTGTCTGGGTGCTTTGGGGGTCCTGAAGAGTTGTGGAGTGCCTTCAAGACCACCGTCCTTGATGTTGCTGGTGGATGTCTTGGAACTCACCGGAGGGCAAAGAAGAATTTTGTCTATCAAGGGACACTGGATACCATTGACCAGAGTCGCAGGGCCAGGCTTAATGGCAGAGCCGAGCTGTTCAGGGAGCTGAGGCGTAAACTGTACGTGCACCAAGGGGGACAAGGAGGCCCATGTGCGAGGAATCTGTGAGGGGTAGAGCATCACTGTGGACAGGTGATTCTCATCCCGCTTACAGGGGAATTCGCGCATTGCGTTCATCTAAGCAATCCCTCGGAGCACTGCAGTTAGAGCAGAGAGTGGTAGGCTCTTGACAGAGGAGTCTGAAGTGAAGACCCGCTGGACCGGTTACTTTGAGCGGTTGTACCAGGCTGATCCCCCAGCTGTCGAGTTGGACGTCAAGGGTGTTACAATCCCTGTTGCTGACCCTCCAATCAACTGTGGTCCACCTTCGCTTGTGGAAACACGGGCTGCGTGAACCAGTTGAAACGGGGTAAAGCTCCAGGGATCTGTGGCATCCATGCTGAACTTCTCAAGGCTGGTGGAATGCTGCACTTGTGTCGTTGCATGCAGTTTTGTGCTCTGCCTGGAACACAGGCATCATCCGAACTGATTGGAAGAGGGCCTTGTTGTCCCTCTCTGGAAAGGGAAGGTGATCGCCAAGACTGTAACAACTACCGAGGGTGACGCTGCTCTCAGTGCCGGCAAGGTCTTTGCTCGATAATTCTTAATAGGGTTCGCCACCATCTGCTTGAGCACCAGCGTCCAGAGCAGTCAGGCTTTACACCAAAGAGGTCAACGATTGACCGTATCCTTGCTCTTCGTGTCCTCACCGAACGCAGACGAGAGTTTCGGCAGGGGCTGCTTGCAGCCTATGTTGATCTCTGTAAAGCGTTCGATTCAATGAATCGGGATGCCCTCTGGAGGATTCTTGGTCTTCGTGGGGTGCCACAAAACGGATCAATCTGATGTCTGAACTCTACTCTGGTACTGAGTGCTGTGAAGTGTGGTGGTACCATCTCTGACTTATTTCCAGTTGTTACTGGAGTTCGTCAGGGGTGTGTACTGGCCCCCACACTTTTCAGCACTTGTATGGACTGGATTTTAGGGAGGATGTCGGAAAGATCAAGCTGCGGTGCATCATTTGGGAATGTCAAGATCTCGGACCTTCATTTCGCAGATGATGCAGTCAACTTGCGGAGACTTTAGATATCCTTTTGGGGCCCTCGAGGTGCGAATGAGGAGTCGGAGCCGCTGGGGTTACGGGTCTTTGGTCAAATTAAGATCCAGGCTTTCAATGACATCTTGGATGCTGCTGTCCTGTCTGTGTCTGTTTGTGTGAGGATGTTGAGGTCGTGGGAGATTCACTTTCCTTGGCAGTGATATTCATGTCTCTGCTGGTTGTGAGTCAGAGGTCAATAGACGTCTGGGTCGGGCCTGGGAGTCATGGATTCACTGGATCATGGGGTGTGGCGCTGCCGTACCTGTGCGAGGAGGACAAAGTCCGAGTCTTCAGGTCCTTGGTGCTTCCAGTCTTGCTCTATGGATGCGAGACTTGACTCTGACCAAGGATCTGAGACGGAGACTTAATTCCTTTGGTACAGGTCTCTTCGGAGAATCCTTGGCTATCGCTGGTCAGATTTTGTGTCCAACGAGCGGTTGCTGAGAGAGACTCGGATGAGATTTGTTACCTGCATGGTCCGTGAGCGTCAGTTGCGGCTGTATGGACATGTGGCTCGTTTTCCTGACGCTGATCCTGCTCACCAGATTCTCTCAGCGAGGGAGTCTCGTGAGTGGGGGAGGCCATTGGGCCGACCACGTGCCTCGTGGTTGCAGCAGGTTACCAGCATCTCAAGGAGATGGGGATGGGCCTGGCATCTGCCTGGGAAGGCAGACGGAGGCCCCTGGAGTACCGGCGAAAAGTGGACGCAGCGACGCGCTGTTCTGGCACATGCTACCATACCTGACCTGACCTGTCTAAATGCCTTGGTTTCCACAGTGTGAAGCCGAGAAAGCTGAGAGGCGGGAGTCCCAGCCCAGAGGGGAGAGCAGTACTCCATCAGGCTGCAGACGAAAGCTTCGTTTGTGGTCAGGAGCTCAGGAAGGACTTTGCACAACGGAGGATTCCTAGTCGGCGACTGGCTTTGGAGGCCAGGTTGGAAATGTGGCTTTCCCAGGAAAGATCATGGCAGATAGTGAGACACAGAAGCTTGAATGAAAGGACTTCTTCCAGAGAATTGTTGAGAAAGTAGATGGGGGTGGGGGGGAGGTGTTCCAGACGGTCCTTTCGAAGAGACATAGTGAGAGTGAGAGATTTTTCAGAATTGAAAGACATGTTCCACATGTTTCACCAGCTTGTGATTTTATCCAGATCTGCAGTGAGCGAAGAAGCTGCTGCTTGCCCGTCTGAGGGATGACAGATGGTACGGCAGAGGGTGGAATAATCAGCGAAGAGATAAAGCGGATTTTCCAGAGAGTCGGAGAGATCATTGATGAAGACCAGAAAAATAACAGGGTCCAGAACACTGCCTTGAGGAACTCCAGCCTGGACAGGAAGAGGGGATTACGTGTTCCTTCCCTCCCCATTTCTGTCTGTCGACCGTTTGGTTTGTTCCGTATCGATTTATAGCTTCCTATCTTCCTGTTCTTAAATAAACATTTTAATTGTAAAGAAGCATTTTCCCACATTTTGTCCTTTTGCGTGCAAACACCGTCAGTTTGGTGTTTTTTTTCAACAAAACGAGTCGATCGAGGTACATCCTGCAATGCAAGAACCTACTCATCCAGCTATGCTGCCGAGAAGCATCATGACAGCAACGGGAGCAAAATGAAAGTCATTCTATAATGCTTCAAGAGAGGGAAGAGGCTGCTGCCTGCCTGAATGATGAGGGACAAAAAGTCCACTGGAAAAGACAAGTGGAATGAGCGATTAAAGATATAACACGAAAGAGCATCCAGTATTTGATGTTCGATTCTAACACTGCCTGAACCTACATGAAAGAAAAGGAAAAAAAGAAAAGAAAGTATTATAGAGAGAAAGTAAAAGCAGAGCGATACCGAGACACAGGCACGCAAAAGTGATCAACAAAGGAAAACCCATGACAAAGATTCAGCCTTTGCGTACTTTAACTGCAGGTACAGAAAAAGCCACGCTGAGAAAAGCTTTTAGTTCACATTGCTTCAATAACGATGTTGCATTGTGAACCCGCAGGTGGTAATGCACACTCAAACTTTACTGGAAAGTTGAGCTGGGAATATAAAATGTTTATTTTTTTTTTATACATACACAGAAGAACATTCGACTTAACGGGATTACATTTTATTGGGAAAATCCACTGCAGAACGACATGCCAGACAACGTGCCATTATAACATCGTAAATACCAATATCCACTTCAATCCCTGATTGACAACTTAACTTTTGTGTTGTAAATGATGGGGAAAAAAAGAAAAAAGTTTGTTTTTTGGGGGTTTTTTTTGTTGTTTTTTTTGATCACCAAAACTTTTTAACTCCCATCAACCCTTCCCAAGCCCACCTCTTTCCAGGTTTCCAGTTCTTCCTTTCACTTCTGTGATTGAGAGAGTCTTGTTCACCTGGTATCCTCCCCACATGTTTGATTTATTTTTTCTAAGTCTCCCTCTAAAATCTAAATGGTCCATCAACCCTGCTGTTGGTGTGTTCCCACCCCACACCCCCCACCCCCTCCATCTCCTGACCCTCTCTGTCTGCTGTTATTTTTGTTCCATTACATCCTGATCCGTTCTGTGTTCTCGCTCATTGACGAGCCTCGACACGGAATATTAAAAAAAAAAACTGGTTATCATAAAGAGTGGGTGACCACCCTTGCCTTCATCGAGTCCCCCGTTCTCTTTCAGCATAATTTTAATTGGAGAAAAAAATAATAATAGATTTCAGTAATCACAACTTTTGCATGGGATACAAGATGGAAGATAAATTATTTTCGTTGGCAACATCCCCATTCCTCATCAAGTCAACAATAGCACCTGTCCATCACTATCAAGTCATCCTCGTGAGGCAACGTGTGATAATTAAGAAATGGAAATCTCAACGAAAGCAAATATTGGCAAAGGGGCCCGTGTAAATATTATGTACAAAAAGTGGAGGCAAGAGAATAAGGGATTACATAATGGAGGGTTGAGGAATGTGAGGGGACAGGCAGGAAAATTAATTGATGGCATGTCTGGGATATACAGGGACAGTTGGGGGGGAGGGGTCCAGAATACGAAATAGATTCAAGGCCTTCAAGGGATGACTGGGTGTGGCAGGATCGCCAAGAGGGGTGCGCACCCACCTTGGAGCAGTCTCACCTGGGTACGAATCCCGGCTCAGGTGTACTGTTTCACAGGAAGGGTGATTAATCGACGTGTGCCATCCCTCGGATGGTCGTTAAACTGGGTGTACCGTCTGAAGGGCATCAGTTGGTGCACATTAGAGTGTTCTTTGGGGAAAGTGAGGAGTCACGACTAGCAGTTTTGAGAAAACAAACTTCCCTTTTTTGTCAGTGCATGGAAATGGCAATATGAAGGAAATAAGGTCCAACTTTGATTTCTTCTGATTGGACAGTCAATTGGACAATGTGAAAATTTGTGGATAAGAAGAAAAGAAGCAAACGGGTTCCACTTCCTATAAATTCTGATCGTCACTTCTCAATGTCCGACTTTATCTCACGTTTTTACGTGATCTAAGGGTCATGGTGGAACTTGTCAATGTCAGGCTAGAGATATTCGACATTAGTGCAAGTGTATCTTAAAACATGAATGAGAATTATATTAGTAGACAATGGAGCAATACTATTCTTCCCACCCATGGTACACTGAATCCTGTGGTGAAGTAGTTTCTTTGAAACAACTTGCCTCCTCTTCCAGCAAGGCAAAACATTCAGATAATTTCACAATGGCCGCCACAAGGTACGTGTCCCACTCTCAAGAGAGCCAGAAAACAACATCCGTCCAACCTCAATAATTAACTTTCAAACTTGTCTCCCTCCTCTAAAACATGGTGGTGCCTTGTCAAATCTTTCTCTGGTGTGTGCTCCCCCCTCCATCCCTTCCCTTGCTTCAAATGGCACCACAGCCGACTCCGCTCGTGGGAAGGCAGAATGTCTCAATTCTGTGTTTGCTTCCAAATCTCGTGTCCCCAACCCCTCACTCTCTGTATCGACACTTCCCATGCACAACCGACTGATCCTGGATTCTGTATTTTGCAACTGTGAAGGTGGAGAAGTTTCTGGCAACACCAGACTCTTAACTGGACTGGACAGCATCGGCTCTCACGTGTCCCAAAAACCAACTATGCAGCACTTACACATCCTCTCTCTGCTCTTTTGATGCTATCATTTGCCAATATGTCATCATCCAGTTGCTTGGAAATCAGCAAACCACTGCATTACATAAACGAGGTGCAAAAAGTGATCCCCTTAACTACATACCTATCAGCTTACTTCCAATCATCAGCAAGGTCAGGGAATCCATCATTGCAGTTGACATCAAATCCTTCCTTTTCTCTAACAGCCTCATCTCAGATCATCAGTTCAGGTTCAGATTCAGAGCAGGTCACTCTACTTTGGATATGCTGCTTATGTGGAGGCCCTCAACATCAGACATGAGATCAGGACCTTCTCTTCAGACGTATCTCGAGCTTACAATACAGGATGACACCCCACCTTCCTCTCCAAACTCTGCTGTGGCATCCAAGGCCAACTCCACACATCGCTTACTGACTTCCTCCACTCTCGTTGCCAACATTGGACTCTTAATAGGATCCTCTCATCTCCTCTCCCTGTCAAGGCTGGACTGCCCCAAGGCAGTGTTCTGGACCAAGTCTTATTGCTGATCTTAATAAATGATCTCTCTGACTCTGGAAAAAATCTCTTCTACCTCTGCTGATGACTATCCTCTGCCATGACATCCCTCATCATTCAGGCAGGCAGCAGCCTCTTCCCTCTCTTGAAGCATAATGGAATCACAAGCTGTACAAACACTTGGAAACTGTTTTTCAATTTGGACAAATCTCATACTCACACTACCTCTCTCCAAAAAGACCATCAGGCAAATTCTCCCATCTACTTTCTTAACAATCCTCTTGATTTTTGGGCCTCACTATCGGCTATGATCTTTATTGGGCAAATCGCACTTCGAAGCTGGCTTCCAAAGCCAGCTCCTGAATGGGCATCCTCCATCATACAAAGTCCTCCCTTGGCACACCTGCACTATTATCCACCTACAAGGCCTTTATCTGCAATTTGATGGAATACTGCTCTCCCCCC
>CM068963.1:5026370-5036455 GCA_035128595.1 Eptatretus atami
CCCCCCAGGATGGCTCCCTTGCCTTACACGTTGCTCACCTTAATATCGTGTAAACCAAGGCCTTCAAGAAAATTGGAATATCCCACGATGAAGCCGGGTCAATGGGTCCATCACTTTCCCATCGCAGACAGGTCAGTGCGGTAGTCTCTCTGTCTTCTACCGCCTCCTTTCTGGTCTAGCACCCTCTGCTGTTTCCGTGCTTTGTCCCATCCAGGTTTCTGCAACGTGCACGCAGTCCGCCATCAACCCCCTCCTGGTGCAACTACCAAAATCCAGAATCACTGCTCACTGACACTCATTCATTCATTACTCTTTGTTTTTTTTTCTCCCCCTCGGCTGTGGAACCAACTCCCACGTTCTCTTCAATCTCATTCTTCCCTGCAGGTCTTCAAGACAACTGTTCACCACCATCTCAGAACCATGATTGTTTCTACCTCCGTTAACTCTCCCCAAGGGCGCCCCCCCCCCACCCCTTCCAAATGTCCAGTTTTCATTCCTGAGTTTGCTTCTGTATCCATTTTGTCCACCCTATGCATCCTCCTGTACCCCTCATTCTTCCCCATATCCTTTATCTCCGCAAAATCTCCCTCCGTTTTGTCCCGCAACCATGCTGTTGGTGTGTTTCACCCTTCACTTTCTCCTGTTATTTTCATTCAGTTACGTCCTGAGTTCTAGCCTCAACATGGACCCGAGACACCTTGTCCAAAATTTTTTTTTAAATGCTAAATATTTGTGGCACAAACAGAACAATCAAAGTTTCAAAATAAGGTAAAAATTTGATGGAGCATCTCTTGGACACCTCGTTATTTTTCCCTTCGACGGGAATACAAGTTTTTCATGAAAATTGCAGTCGGGAGAAAATATAAATAAAAGCACGTGTAAGAACGCGACTCGCATCCAAGATAGACAGGACAGCTTGAGAGATAAACTGACAGCAACCTCCTCGCACCTCAGTGAATGCCTGGTGGAAAAATAAATAAATAAATAAAAAAATTCCAAACACTGCAGCTTTTCAGCCACACAGGA
Organism: Eptatretus atami; assembly: GCA_035128595.1. NCBI lineage: Eukaryota > Metazoa > Chordata > Myxini > Myxiniformes > Myxinidae > Eptatretus > Eptatretus atami. The sequence continues at coordinate 5,027,397 of CM068963.1, forward strand.
AGCCGCAGTCGGCTGAGCAAGCAAACCCTTTAAGGGTTAATGCAAATGTGTTTGTGCCACCAAATGAACACAATCAGGCACAAGCAAAGAACTCCACACATGACAAGAAAAGCTTTCATGCGGTACCAGCTTGTGAACAAATTACCAACTCCTTCCTACACTATTCTTAACGATGTAAAGCTCAAAGCAAAACAAAACAAAACCAGTCTTTTGTGATCGAAGGGATTTTAATGTCCTAGGATACCGTTCAGGTGCAAGGGGTCGAAATTAAACAAAATAATAATAATCATAATAATAAAATAAAATGAGCAAATGATGAAAGATGAATGCAGATCGTCTCATTTGATCGAATGCCATCCATAACGGTGTCCAAGACATCCTTCCGTGATACCACCCTCCGCGCCGGTGACCTAATTAATGCGCATTCTGCACATGTATTCACAGCACTCAGGCAGGAGGCAAAAGTGGGCCAGAAGACGGAAGTTTGGCAGACACCGAAAAACACAACGGCTGACACATCGGACAACGGCAAAGAAATCTCAGCCTGTCGAGCTGGAGAAAATTTAAATAAAAATAATTTGGCTTCAAAAAACAAACAAATTTCTCCTGTCAATTTCCCAAGGCGTTAATTTTTTATAAGTGTGCAGAAACCGTGCAAGGAGATATTTAATAAACGAGGATTTGGTCACAGGCGCGCAGCTGCAACCCAGGACGACGAACATTACAAATGATGATTCAAACAACTCTTCATGGCAAACGCAAACAACGGTGTGGAGTCGGATAAAACAAACAATATTTTGCAATCAAAAACCTTATTTTCTGAGGTCAAACTCGCCGTTTCAGAATGATCATAATTAATATGGCAGGTGTGATACCGTATTCTCAGTTTCAAACAAAAAAGGTCATTTCAAACTAATTTGGCTGAAGCACACCGTGGGAAATGAAAGTGATTTACCGCGTGGGTGGATTACATCCCCGAATAACAGTGTGCCCCGCAGACGCTCGATTAACCCGTGCGTGGTGTATACACTTGGAGCCATGTGCACGCGCACACAATGTGCACACCTTGTGGCACACGCTCATGCCATGGACAAGCTCGGCCTTGGGCACGTGAAGGATATTGTGCAATGCTTTCAGGCGGAACGGCTCGATTTATTTTTCTTTGTGTGCCAGGCCTTTATCATTTTATCATCATTTATTCCCTTGCAAGGAAGTTCAATGCAGGAGGAGGTCATCAAGTGCACGAACAAACAACAGGTCGGAAACTATTGTGAAATCCTTATTAAATGCTGAGGGCCACACAAGGAAGCAGCGCGTCCCGTTTCTGAAATCTTTTGTACGACTCGGCCAGGGTTTGAACCGCCGAGCTCCCAGACTGCAAGGGAAAAAAGGTCAAAGAAAAAAAAGAAGAAGAAAAAAAACAAGGCCTTAACTCCTTTTGTCAACTGCTCCAGAGCTGCTGCCCTTTTCCTGTTGACGTAAATTTTTTACATCACACACTGCCACTTATGACTGGTAGTCCTTGGTAGTCACCTGGAGGGATCTTTCCCAGTCGATAATAATCGATGAGATGATGAAATTTGCTTTCCTTTCAGCTGAAATTGTCAGGCATTTATCTCCAAATAGAAGACAGACAGGATGCACACAAACGCTAGAAAGCGAGACGGAGACAGGATGCACACAAAGGCTGCACTTTTGAGGAAAAGCACTCTCCTCAAACAACGAACGAGGTACACATGTACCGCATTAATCGAGAGGATGTTGAATGTATGTATGTATGTATTGTATGTATGTGTGAGAGGGGGTAAGATTCCGCAGGAGTCGCAGACCGGTCTAATTGTTCAACGAGAACAGCACTCACTGGAGAGTACACCTCCGCCAAGCTGAACAGTTTATGGTTTGTATCCCACCAATCAGCCAGATCGACATCCAGACCAGAACCAAAATCTAATCGGCTTGTTCTGGTCACCTACACAAATCATCCGCCAAGTTTTGTCATTGTCCTTTTTTTTTTTTGATACCTGTCGAGGCTCGGATGAGAGCGAACACAACGCACAGAAGGGGGAGGGGGCATGAGACAAGAGGGGCGGAGTGGAAGGACAAAACAGTGCGGAAAGAGACATGAGATCTGTGGAAGGGAGAAGAACATGGGAATACAAAATGGACATTACAGGGACTTTTAGAAGGAAAGCAGGAATTTGAAGGAGTGGTTTGGTGATTAAGGGGGTAGAAAAGATCAAGGATTTGGATTGGGATGATAAGAGTGGTGGTGAACAGCTGTTTTGAAGGCCTGGAGGAAAGAATAGGATTGAATAGAGTGAGGGATTATACCAAAGGTGGGAAAAAAGAGGATTGAAAGAGTGAAGGTAGCAGTGTTTCGTGATTTTGGTAGTTTTACCAGAAGGGGTTGTTGGGACCTTGAGTGCCTGCTGAAATATGGTGGGACATATCGCAGACACAGCAGGGGGGGGGCGAGACTGAGACAAGACGGTATAGAAAGAAAGACCACGACCTGTCTGCTGTGAGAGAGTGAGAGGCCCAAAGACTCAGCCTCATCGTGGGAGATACCAATGATCCTAAAGCCTTGGTTTCCACAGTGGTGAAGCCGAGAAAGGTGAGAGGCAGGAGCACCAGCCCAGAGGGAGAGCAGTACTCCATCAGGCTGCGGACAAAAGCTTTGTAAGTGGTCAGGAGCTCAGGTGGGCCGAGGAAGGACTTTGCACGACGGAAGATTCCCAGTCGGCGACTGGCTTTGGAGGCCAGGTTGGAAATTGGCTTTCCCAGGAAAGATCATGGCAGATAGTGAGACCCAGAAACTTGAATGAAAGGACTTCTTCCAGAGGAATGTTGAGAAATTAGATGGGGGGGTTCCAAGTCCTTTTGGAGAGAATAGTGAGAGTGTGAGATTTGTCAGGTTGAAAGACATGTTCCACGTGTTGGACAAGTTTGTGATTTATCCAGATCTGCAGTGAGTGAAGAAGCTGCTATTGCCTGGTCTGAGGATGACAGGTGGTATGGAGAGGTGGAGTCATCAGCAGAGACATAAAGAGGATTTTCCAAGAGTCGGAGAGATCATTGAGAAAACCAGAAAAAGAACAGGGCCAGAACGCTGCCTTGAGGAACTCCAGCCTGGACAGGAAGAGGGATGAAAGAACTCCATTTAGGGCCACAGTTGACTGTGACAGGAGAGGAAGTCTGCGACCATGAGTGGAGATGCCTTGGATACCATAGGAAGAGAGTTTGGTGAGCAGGGCAGGGTGCCAGACCATGTAAAAGCACGCGATATGTCTAGGGACATGCTCGGATTTCATGTCGGCATTGAGGACCTCATCCATTGTGGGAGAGCAGAAGCAGCATATCCAGGGTAGAGTGACCTCGTCTGAAACCAAATTGATGATCGGTAATCAAGCCATTGGAGAAGAGGAAAGATTTAATGTCTGAAGCGATGAGGATTCCATAACTTGCTGATGATTGGGGAAGGCTGATTGGTCTGTAGTTGCAGGGATCGTGTTTTGCACCTTTATGCAGGCAGAATGTTGCTGATTTCCAAGCAGATGGCAGATGACCTTGAGCAAATGAGAGGTGAATAGAACAGAGAGAGGGTGAGCAGAGCAGCAGAGCAGTTTTCAGGACACGTGGACTGATGCCGTCTGGACCGGTTGCAGAATCTGAGTCGAGGTTTGACAACAAGCTCTCCACCTTGTTTGGAGAAAAGGACACAGAGTCCAGGGACAGTTGGGTGCGACTCGGTAAGGTGGGTACAGAAAACGATGGGTTTTGGACACAAGATTTCGATGCAAACACCGAGTTTAGGCATTCGGCCTAAACATTCACAACTCGTTATCCACAACTAGAATAGTTATCCATGCACAACTATTTGAAATATCCTGCTATATATAGTTTTTGGCCCTCTCAAAGGTGAAGAATCAATTTTTTTAAATTCTGATCGGGATCTACATCCGGATCGTCACTAAATCGAATCAATTTGGCCTCGTCATACACCCAACCAGTCCACCAAGTTTCATCCGAATCCATCCATAACTTTTTGAGATATCCTGCTCACAGACAAACAGACGGGGATGAAAACATAACCTCTGTCAATCTTCGGTGGCGGAGTAAATATGGAATAATAATAAGACGACTAAGAATAATATTGTATTGTTTTATTGGAAGAAGCAGGGTGAGGCCTCGCAGGTGAGGGGGTGCAGCGATCGCAGTCGGCGGAGGGTTGTGCAGCGATCGCAGTCGGCGGAGGGGGTGCAGCGACGCAGTCGGCGGAGGGGTGCAGCGATCGCAGTCGCGGAGGGGTGCAGCGATCGCAATCGGCGGAGGGGTGCAGCGATCGCAGTCGGCGGAGGGGGTGCAGCAGGACGCAGCGGCGGAGGGGTGCAGCGAGCGCAGTCGGCGGAGGGGGTGCCGCGAGCGAGTGCGGAGGGGGGTGCAGCGAGCCAGTCGGCGGAGGGGTGCAGCGAGCGCGTCGGCGGAGGGGTGCAGCGAGCGCAGTCGGCGGAGGGGTGCAGCGAGCGCAGTCGGCGGAGGGTGCAGCGAGCGCAGTCGGCGGTGGGGGTGCAGCGAGCGCAGTCGGCGGAGGGGGTGCAGCGAGCGCAGTCGGCGGAGAGGGTGCAGCGAGCGGTCGGCGGAGGGGTGCAGCGAGCGCAGTCGGCGAGGGGTGCAGCGAGCGCAGTGCGGCGGAGGGTGCAGCGAGCGCAGTCGGCGGGAGGGTGCAGCGAGCGCAGTCGGCGGAGGGGTGCAGCGAGCGCAGTCGGCGGAGGGGTTCAGCGAGCGCAGTCGGCGGAGGGGTGCAGCGAGTGCAGTCAGCGGAGGGGTGCAGCGAGAGCAGTCGGCAGAGGGGGTGCAGCGAGCGCAGTCAGCGGTGGGGGTGCAGCGAGCGCAGTCGGCGGAGGGGTGCAGCGAGCGCAGTCGCGGTGGGGTGCAGCGAGTGGTCAGCGGAGGGGATGCAGCGAGCGCGTCGGCAGAGGGGGTGCAGCGAGCGCAGTCGGCGAGGGGGTGCAGCAATGGAGAAAGGTGGGAATGAAGTCTGGGAGACAGTTTTTGGAGGTGATGAGACGATTAAATATGTAGATTCTTCATTCTGCAGGAAGAATCGTAGACAGAGTTCTGTGCAGTTTTGAAGGAGCAGGATTTAGGGACATTGAACGAAGGGTAAATGACATTGTATCGGGTCACGGTAGGAGGAAGTTGGTTGTGGTACACCGTGGAGCAAATTATTTAGGGAAAGTTTTTTTTAACATTCACAGAATATTGCGTAAGCAGCTGAAAGCAGAGTTGTGAGGTCATGTTTTCTGGAATTCTCCCAAGATTAGGAAACTATGTCGAAATTATGAGCAGAGCAATGGACGTCAAACAATGGCTGGAAGAATGGTGTCGGGAGGAAGGTTTTACATTTCAGAAGCAGTGGGAATCATTTACGGGACAAAGGGAGTGTTTCCGGAATGATGGCCGTATGCTAAGTAGAAAGGGGGCAGCAAGATTTGCAGTGGGAATTGAGGAAGGAATTCAGGCTTTTTAAAATCGGCAGAGGGTGGAAGAAGGTATCAAAGAAGAAACTGATGATGTAATTGTTATTAGTAAGAAGGCAAGAAAATAGAATTTCTGGAAGGGTCAAGTTAAATACACTCTACCAATGGCAGAAGTTTCAAGAATAATAATATGGAAGAGCTAGAAGCCAAAGTAAATAGCGAGGAGTACGATGTAGTTGCAGTGAGTAAGACATGTTTTAAGGGGGAGAGTAACTGGAGGACAGGATTAGAAGGCTACAAGGTTTATCGGTGTGATAGGAAGGAGAGAATAGGAGGAGGAGTAGCAATCTGGGTAAAGGACAGCATTGCATCAAGAGAAAGGGGGGACATTAAGGAGGGAAATAATGGAGGGAAGGGAATGGGTAGGGTTGGAGTTCAGAGGGAGAGGTGTGGAATGAGGGAGGGGAAGGCATGGGAGGAGAGACCCAGCATTGCCCACCAGGTACCCCTGCTAGTGAGGTATAAAATAACAGGACTGTACCTGTTTGTCTTTGTGGTGAGGATGTTGAGGTCATGGAGAGATTCACTTACCTTGGCAGTGATACTCATGTTTCTGCTGACTGTGAGGCGGAGGTCAACAGACATCTGGGTCGGGCCTGGGGAGTCATGGATTCACTGGATCATGGGGTGTGGCGCTGCCGGTACCTGTGCGGGAGGCCGAAAGTCCGAGTCTTCAGGTCTTTGGTGCTTCCAGTCTTGCTCTATGAATGTGAAACTTGGACTCTGTCCAGGGATTTGAGACGGAGACTTAATTGCTTTGGTACTCGGTGTCTTCAGAGAATCCTTGGCTATCGCTGGTCCCTAAGTTTTACTTTACTTACTTGGCTAAGTAAACTAGAACGGTACTCTTCGACGTCATGGCATCGACAGATATGCCTCCGCACACATTATTGATTGCATCATTATATATACTTGTTCCAAGTTTGATTTAAATCCCGAACCCATATTCAAAATATTAAATAATTCTGGCTGCCAGACCATGCGTCCGATCAGGTTGAAATTTAAACCATATGTTCCCCATGACTACGCGATCATAATTGCGAAGTTTCATGTCGATTGATGAAGCGGTTCAAGAGAAAAAAATTTAAGGATTTTCCTTCAATTCAATATGGCTGCAAGACCATGTGACCTATTAATTATTTGTGAACACCCTGGTATTCCCAAGGGCTTGGGAAACATGGGGGTGAAGTTTCCCCTCGAGCTGTCAAGCTGTTCTGGAGAATATGATTTTTTAAAGGTCTATTCTTCAAAAAAAAAAAAAATCAGAGCTGACAAACCGTGCGACTTATGACGTCATAGGTGGAAAACTTTTTGGTACTCCTGGCTAGGCGATCATACCTGTAAAGTTTCGCCTCGATTTGTTCAGCCATTTCGGAGAAGTTTTTTGAAGGTTTTTGAGGTTTTTTTTAAAGTAATAAAAATGGCTGCCGAACCACATGACCGAAGACCATAAATATTTTTCCCCATACTATTTAGCCCGAGATGGCCCTCAAAAGTTTTCATACCAATTGGATAAAGCATTTGATGTATGCAGTTATTACGTCATAACGAAACCACCTATGACATCAAACAAAAAAAGCACTTATTTCCCATCCATGGGGAGAATTTGACATGTGCAAGTTTCAATTTTTTCCATGATGGAGGTCCAAAGTTTTTCCTTTTTTCCAATACAGCTGCCACATCTCACGACCTATGACATCATAATTATCATTAAAACATTCCACGTGAGTAATCGCACCGATGGTGAAAATTTTGCCAATCGGATAAGCAGTTGCAGAGATAATGGAGAAAATTAGCATGGGCAAACGGACGGCCAATCCGAAAACAATGCCTCCGGCAATTTCGTCAGCAAAGGCAGAAGGGGAGAAAAATCTAGAGGGTCTTAGGGGGTTAAAAGGGTCTTAAGGGGTCTAAAAGGTCATCTCCAACAGCAGTTAAAGGTCTAAAGGCTCTAAGAGTTGTATGGGAGGGGGGGGTGGTCTAAAGTTTTCAAAAGGGGTCTAATGGGTCAAAACGTCCAAAAGGTTGAAGGTCGGGGGTGTCCAAAGGGTCTGTCGTCCAAAAGGTCTGAGGGGCCTCAAAAGTATGTTCCGATTGTCCATAATTAATGGACGCCGTCAAGGTACAATAACAAGCAGCAGTTCAAATAACTGGTACTCTAGTATTCATGTGCGGTTAAAAATAAACAACCAAACAAAAAAAACGCATCTTGCCAAAAGGTGACCACGTGTGACTTCTTTAAGGTCACACTGAGGTGAACAGAGCTGCTATCCACCAGGAGCGACTCCTTGAGGAATATCTGCCTACGAGAGATTCCGATGAGAATCGTTCTACAGAGTAACCATGAAAAATATGCGTTTGCCTCATAACGTCACCAAATGACGTCATAATGTCTCAAGCTTGACATATCTAGAAAGCACTCATCGAGGTGTTCAATTTGAGGTATTACACGATATGGTACCTAAGATTTCAAAATTTGACCTTGGGGTCAAAAACTTTCGACCTCCAGCGCTAACCATGAAAACGATCGCCACCAAAAATTAATCAGCTGAGCGCCAGACCATGAACTATATTCCCATGAAGTTTGAAGACGATCCGATCAAAATTACTCAAAAAATAAGGTTTCTCGACTCCCTGATTTGCGACAGTGACCTTGACCTTTGACCTTGACCTTGAAAATTTTATGCGCTGAAAGGGACCTCTATAGGCTGATATGCGAAGTTACAAAAATTTCCAATGATAACTGTGCTCTGCAGAGTGATCGATACGTGATTACAGACAAACAAAAAAACAAAAAAAAAACATACAAGCTGACTAACATATCTTGCAAAAACTTCGTTTTGGCAAGATAACAAAACAAAACAAACAAACAAACAAGCAATCATAGACTGGTACTTACGAAATCGTCAACTTGACCTCTGACCTTGTCTAATAAAAGCTGTCGAGAGAAGGTAGCGACGCAAACCAGAAGTTTCTACGATGATTCTGTACCAAACCATCAAAAATCGAATGTTTTGGATGTTTGACCTCAATTTGACCTTGACCTTTACCGATTTGGACCAAAATCTAATCAGCGCTTTACATCACCCTCCTGAATCACGTGGTGTAATTTGACATTGGTAGCTTCTTCCGTTCTCGAGTTATAACTTTTTTTTGGATGTTTGACCTCAATGTGACCTTGACCTTTGACCGATTTTAACCAAAATCTAATCAGCGCTAGCCATCACCCTCCTGAATCACGTGGTGTAATTTGACATTGGTAGCTTCTTCCGTTCTCGAGTTATCGTGCCTACAAACAAACACACACAAACACACAAACAGAGTCCGAAAGCGATCAATATACTCACGAAATCTTTAGATTTCGTAAGTAACAAATAAACAAGCAGTCATAGACTGGTACTTACGAAATCGTAACTTGACCTCTGACCTTGTCTAATAAAAGCTGTCTAGAGAAGGTAGCGACGCAAACCAGAAGTTTCTACGATGATTCTGTACAAACCATCAAAATCGAATGTTTGC
>CM068963.1:5036946-5048690 GCA_035128595.1 Eptatretus atami
GACATTGGTAGCTTCTTCCGTTCTCGAGTTATCGTGCCTACAAACAAACACACACAAACACACAAACAGAGTCCGAAAGCGATCAATATACTCACGAAATCTTTAGATTTCGTAAGTAACAAATAAACAAGCAGTCATAGACTGGTACTTACGAAATCGTCAACTTGACCTCTGACCTTGTCTAATTATTTACTCATATTTAATTAGTAGGAAAAAAACATTACCATCGATATCTATATACTTTTTTCCATTAACAGATTCAACTGCTACATTTTTTATATTAAAGGTAATTTTTAAATATGATCCTTAACTACAATTGAACGAAAATGTCATTTCACCTGATATGTTAACATCCTTTATTTCATCAGGATTTATATCTTTGAGGTTGTTGAAAAAAAATACAAATTTCTCCTTGCATATTACAAGATGGTCTTATCTTTCTTTCTAAAGCTTCATCCAGAAGGTTTTTATTTTTTGATACTTTTTCTTGTTTCATTGCTTTTTTCTAGTTTTGAATTTATTGCCAGAAGGAGAGGAGAAACTTTTTGTTAGAGCTACTTAATTTTGATGTTCTTCCGGTATACAAAGCCCTTCCACTGAAGTAAATTGAAGAACTCATATCATTCCCATAATTGTTTTTAATCCAATAGTTGTATATTTATCTTTGTTCAATTTTACATCCTTGACATATTTCTCAGTATCTTTAACCAAATGAAGAGATTGATTGAAACTTGTCTTTTGTGTCTTGAAACATTGTATTTATTAAGTGAAAAAGTTGGAGGATAAAATGGTTTTAAGCACAGATTCACCTGTAAAATGAACGAAAATTTTCATCAAGAAAAATTTTAGTTTAAGCACAGATTCACCGTAAAGATAAACGAAATTTTCATCAAGAAAATTTTTAGTTTAAGCAGAGATTCACCTGTAAAATCAACGAAATTTTCATCAAGAAAATTTTAGTTTAAGCACAGATTCACCTGTAAAATAAACGAAATTTTATCAAAGAAAATTTTAGTTTAAGCAGAAGATTCACCTGTAAAATCAACGAAAATTTTTCATCAAGGAAATTTAGTTTAAGCACAGATTCACCTGTAAAATAAACGAAATTTTCATCAGAAAATTTTAGTTTAGCAGAGATTCACACTGTAAAATCAACGAAATTTTCATCAAAGAAATTTTAGTTAAGCAGAGATTCACCTGTAAAAATCAACGAAATTTTCATCAAGAAAATTTTAGTTTAAGCACAGATTCACCTGTAAAATAAACGAAATTTTCATCAATGAAAATTTTTAGTTTAAGCAGAGATTCACCTGTAAATCAACGAAATTTTCATCAAGAAAAAATTTTAGTTTAAGCACAGATTCACTGTAAAATAAACGAAATTTTCATCAAGAAAATTTTAGTTTCAGCAAAGTTTTATTATATAAATATGGTGAATACAACGTACTGCGATGTTTGTAATCACGAATATAAACATATATAGAAAACACCTCGAACCAACAACACACATTTAATCTATTTCATAAAATATCTCCTCTTGAGTTGGAAGAAAACATTGTGATATCTGCTCAAAGGATGTTTTTGAAGAGTAGTTTATAATAGACATCTTCAATCACAAAAACACAAGAAAAATGAGTTTTAAAGTAAAGGGAGATATCATATTGAAACACTGATGGGGCATTAAAGGGCATATAAAATAAGGATTTTTCAATTTGGAGAACCCGGTCATCATCAATAGCTGAATCAATTGAAATAGTGAAACCTGAATGTTGAAAAAGTTATTAAAAAGACATTAAAGAAATGAAAACTTTTAAAGTTTTATATGGAGTGAAAATGAATATGAAAAGACAAGATGAAGAACAAACTCCTTATATGAGAACAGATCTTCATTTTATAACATCATTTTCAAGATTTTTTTGAATAGTGGGGTTTATGAAGAACTATCAAGACAAGAGGAGGATGTTGATAATACATTGGTAGGAAGTGGATTCAATATTAAAAAAATCATCTTTTTAGATATACACATTCTAAAATCAAACCCTCTTAAAGCTTCTTCTTATATTGAATACCAAAAGAAATAAAACTAAGAAGGCAGTTGTTAATATTAAGAACAATGATAATAAATGTTTTCTCTGGTCTTTTCTTGCTCACTTAATCCACCAAAATGTAATTCAGAAAGAGTAAAACAATATATGAAATATGAGAATACCTTGGACATTAAAGATTTTAAATTCCCATGCCACTAACAGATATTCCTAAATTTGAGAAAAAGAATAATTTTCTATTAATGTATATTGGATTAACGGATACAAACAAAGTTCAAATATTTAAAAATTTCAAAACAACTATAAAAATGAAGAAACACACATTGATCTTTTATATTTTAGTGTTGGAAAGAATTCACATTACACATACATAATAATTTATCAAGATTAATCTCTTCTCAGGTATTAGAACAGCAACAAAATATATCCTTTAAGCGATGTCTTAATTCATTTCATACAAAAGAACGATTAGAACAACATTCAAATATTGTAGTAACATAAATCAGCTGTAATTACAATGCTTAAACCTGGTGAAAAGATTTCTTTTGAAGATTATAATAAATCTATCATGCACCCATTTGTAATATACGCTGATTTTGAGTGTATCCTTAAAAGATAAATCTGCTTCTCCTAATCCAAAAGAATCATATACAAATAAATATCAAAAACATATTCCTGTGGCTTCTGTTATTATATCAAATCATCTGTTGGAGAAAACTATAATAAACTTGAACATTATCGTGGAAAAAATGCTTCACAAGAGTTGTAAAACGATTAGAAAAGGATTGTATAAGACTAACTAAATTAATGAAAGAAACAAATGAACCGATGAAATTAACCAAAGAAGAAAAATTTAGATTTAGAAAGAACAATATCTGTCATATTTTGTGAGGAGAAATTGAGAGTCTAAAGTTAGGGATCATTGTCATCTTACTGGTAAATATAGAGGTCCCGCTCATTCCTGTTGTAATCTTTAATTATAAATTACCTTCTTTTTATTCCAGTCTTTCTTCACAACAGCGCCAACTATGATACACATCTATTTATAAATGAACTTTCAAAAACACCAGGGAATATTTCTGCATACACAAACACAAGTCAAAAGTATATTTCATTTGCAAAAATGATATTCACAAACTATAACTCGTATTAGGTTTCTAGATTCTTACAAGTTTATGGAACACCACTAGCCAACCTAGCATCAAATCTAAGCTCCACAGGCTCTTTCCAATCTTATTCATTCTTTCCAAAAGAGGAAATTCTAACTAAAGAGGAAATTCAGATTAAAGAGAGATTCAAAGTAAAGAGGAAATTCTAATTAATGAGGAAATTAATGAAGAAATTCTTACTGAAGATGAATCTAATTGTAAAGAAAATTCAAACAATGAATGAAATTCTAACTAAAGAGGAATTCTTATTATAAGATGAAATTCTGGTTAAAGAGGGAATTCTAACTCGAGAGGAAATTCAAACAAGGAATGAAATTCAAAGTAAAGAGAAAATTCTTACAAGGAAGGGAATTTATCCTTATGATTATATGAATTCATTTATGAATTTAAAGAAACACAACTTCCTTCAAAAGAAAGTTTCTATAATAACCTTTATGAAGAAGAGATAAGTGATAAGGAATATAAACACGCAAAAGAAATTTGGAAAATATTTAAGATAAAGAACCTTGGAGAATATCATGATTTGTATCTAAAAACAGATGTTTTATTGTTAGCTGATGTGTTTGAAGCATTTAGATCACTCTGTCATAATAAAAATTGTTATGGATTAGATCCTGCCCACTATTTCACAGCTCCTGGTTTAGCTTGGAGTGCAATGTTGAAATGACAAAACAAGATATTGATTTAATCAGTGATGTAGATATGCTTTTTGATGATAGAAGTCTAAGAGAGGTGGAATATCACAAGATGTTCAAAAAGATATGCTAAAGCAAATAATAAATATCTTCCAAATTATAAGAGTGAAAAAGATAGTAATTATTTGATGTATTTTGATGCTAATAATTTGTATGGATGGGCAATGTCTCATCTCTACCTTATGGTAAATTAGAGTGGGTGGAAGAAAAGGATTATGAAAAGGCTTTGATGAATATCGTTATTTTCTTCTCAAGAGAATTGAATGAGGAGGAGAAGGTTATTATTTGAAGTTGATTTGAAGTACCCAAGTAATCTTCATAATAAGCATAAAGATCTTCCTTTTGCATGTGAGAAAGAAATCCCAAGAAAGAATGGTTAAGTGATTATCATAAAAGTTTTAATATTAAAGGAAAATCAACAGAAAAGTTATTACAAACATTTTATGATAAAGAGGGATATGTTTTGCATCAAAGGAACTTGAGACAATATTTATCTGCTGGGTTGAGAGTAGCTAAATTCATAGTTTTAAAATTTAAACAAAGTCCTTGGATGAAAAAGTATATTAAATTCAATACAGATATGAGAGCAAATACAAAAGTAAAATTGAAGAGGACTTTTATAAATTAATGAATAATGCTGTATTTGGAAGACTATGGAAAATGTTAGAAACAGGCAAAACATTAGATTCGCAACATCTTGGAAAGAAGCTTCTAGATTGATAAATAAACCAAGTTTTGAGAGAGAAGAGGTTTTTTCAGAGAACTTTTCTGCTATTCATATGAAAAAGGAAAGTATTGTAATGGATAAACCAATTTATATATGGAACAGCAGTTCTTGATTTATCAAAGATATTGATGTATGATTATTTGTATAATGACTTAAAGAAAGAGTATGGTGAAAATGTTTCATTGTTGTATATGGACACTGATAGCTTTATTCTAGATATAAAAACTGATGATGTTTATAACGATATGAAGAAAAAATATTTGGAGTGTATGACAAGTAATTTTAGTAAGAAGAGTGAGTTATTTTCAAAAAAGAATGAAAAGGTTATTGGTAAGTTTAAGGATGAGTTGGGTGGAAAAGTAATGAGTGAGTTTATTGGATTGAGAGCAAAGGCATATGCTTATAAGTATGGTGATCAGATTGATAAAAGGTTAAAAGGAATAAAGAAATATGTAATAAAGAAATCAATAACTTTTAGAAATTATTATAATGTTTGATGAATAAGAAAGAAGAATATAGGAAAATGAATACAATAAGAAGTATAAACATAAGATATATAGTGAAGAAGTAAATAAAAAGGCATTAGGAGCCTTTGATGATAAGAGATTATTTTAGAAAATGGAATAGATTGTGTTCCATATGGATATTGTATGATAGAGTGAATAGAATAGATTGTGTTCCATATGGACACAAGTTTTAACGACGGGAAGATGGGTTTGGTTTTTAAGGGCTACCGCCACGTTTTTCACGTATATAAATGGTCGAACCAAGTATTAATCAAACTAAAGAGTGGAGAAAATCTCAGTCTTGGTATATTAAATGGAAAACATAATGAATGTGGAAAATATCAAATAAGTCTTATTGAAAAAATAACTAAAACAAAGGTAAATAAAACAAATAAGCGAATCAATTAAAACCAATGAGTTGGAGGATGTAAAGAAAATAATAAATATCCTTGAATGGACTGAAAACTTCGATGGTTATCAATTGAACAATGGAAAAACAATTTACTATAATCTCAAATGATATGCAACTCAGGAGGTGGTCAGATGAGATCATTAAGAGAAGTATATCATTTCATAATGGCACAAAAGGGGTATCTTGAAAAATATAAAGATTCAAATGTTTTGTTTTTAATATTTTAGATGGGGATTATTGTGCAAAGAAAATTAAACTATTGAAGGAATTTGAGAATGAACAAATGTTTATAGGTTCAATGAGTGAGCTAAACAATATACATTGGTTATTGAAAATGAGTGTCCTAGGCTTACAGGTTTCAGATATCTCTTCAGAATCACCTTGAACAAACCACATTACTACGTTGCTACTTGAACCAATCTTTATCTTGTCGCATTGGTTATTGAATAGAATGCCCCTAGGTTAAAAGGGGAGACAAACAAATATACCTTGGGATAAAAGGGGTGTAATTTTAGGGAAAAAAAATGTGAATCGCTGAAAATCCCCCATTCATTTACATGGGAAAAGTGAGCCAGAATCAGTATATCCACCCTACTCACGTGTGTGTAATTTGACATCGTAGATTCTTCCGTCTCGAGTTATCGTGCCTACAAACAACAAACAAACAAACAAGCAGTCATAGACTGGTACTTACGAAATCGTCAACTTGACCTCTGACCTTGTCTAATAAAAGCTGTCTCTGGAGAAGGTAGCGACGCAAACCAGAAGTTTCTTACGATGATTCTGTACCAAACCATCAAAATCGAATGTTTGGATGTTTGACCTCACTGTGACCTTGACCTTTGACCGATTTTGACCAAAATCTAATCAGCGCTAGCCACCACCTCCTGAATCACGTGGTGTAATTTGACATTGGTTGCTTCTTCCGTTCTCAGTTATCATTTTTGGATGTTTGACCTCACCGTGACCTTGACCTTTGACCGATTTTGACCAAAATCTAATCAGCACTAGCCATCACCCTCCTGAATCACGTGGTGTAATTTGACATTGGTAGCTTCTTCCGTTTCGAGTTATGTGCCTACAAACAAACAAACAAACATACAAACAAACAAACAAACAAACAGAAACGGTAGTCATCAATATACTTACGAAATCTTTAGATTTCGTAAGTAACAAGCAGTCATAGACTGGTACTTACGAAATCGTCAACTTGACCTCTGACCTTGTCTAATAAAAGCTGTCTCTAGAGAAGGTAGCGAGGCAAACCAGAAGTTTCTACGATGATTCTGCACCAAACCATCAAAAATCGAATGTTTGACCTCACCGTGACCTTGACCGTTGACCGATTTTGACCAAAATTTAATCAGCACTAGCCATCACCTCCTGAATCACGTGGTGTAATTTGACATTGGTAGCTTCTTCCTTCTCGAGTTATCTGTACCAAACCATCAAAAATCGAATATTTGACCTCACTGTGACCTTGACCTTTGACCGATTTTGACCAAAATCTAATCAGCACTAGCCATCACCCTCCTGAATCACGTGATGTAATTTGACATTGTAGCTTCTTCCGTTCTCGAGTTATCGTGCCTACAAACAAACAAACAAGCAGTCATAGACTGGTACTTACGAAATCGTCACTTGACCTCTGACCTTGTCTAATAAAAGCTGTCTCTAGAGAAGGTAGCGACGCAAACCAGAAGTTTCTACGATGATTCTGTACCAAACAATCAAAATCGAATGTTTGACCTCACCGTGACCTTGACGTTGACCGATTTTGACCAAAATCTAATCAGCAGTAGCCATCACCCTCCTGAATCACGTGGTGTAATTTGACATTGGTAGCTTCTTCCGTTTCTCGAGTTATCTGCACCAAACCATCAAAAATCGAATGTTTGACCTCACTGTGACCTTGACCTTTGACGATTTTGACCAAAATCTAATCAGCACTAGCCATCACCCTCCTGAATCACGTGGTGTAATTTGACATTGGTAGCTTCTTCTGTTCTCGAGATTATCGTGCCTACAAACAACAAACAAAACAAACAGCAGTCATAGACTGGTACTTATGAAATCGTCAACTTTACCTCTGACCTTGTCTAATAAAAGCTGTCTCTAGAGAAGGTAGCCGCAAACCACAAGTTTCTACGATGATTCTGTATCAAACCATCAAAAATCGTAACGTCGACCGAAGCAAAAATCTCCATTTCTCCACGCAATTATACCTTAACGTGACTCAACGACCGTCTGCTCGAGCGCACTGCATCATGGG
The DNA here is from genome assembly GCA_035128595.1 of Eptatretus atami. Classification (NCBI taxonomy): domain Eukaryota; kingdom Metazoa; phylum Chordata; class Myxini; order Myxiniformes; family Myxinidae; genus Eptatretus; species Eptatretus atami. The sequence continues at coordinate 5,044,773 of CM068963.1, forward strand.
ACGACCCATGACGCGTCGAGTGAAATATTTTTTATACAATCTTAAAACGTCTCCAAAACATCCGATTTTTACCAGAATTTCGACAACCGAGTTTTAAGCGTCCTAAGCGATCGCAAAAACCGAAGACAAAATTAAAATCGAAGTTAAAACGAACTCGTAACGTCGAGCGAAGCAAAAAATCCCATTTCTCCACGCAATTATACCTTAACGTGACAACGACGCGCTCTGCTCGAGCACACTGCATCATGGGACGACCCGTGACGCGTCGAGTGAAATATTTTTTATGCAATCTTAAAACGTCTCCAAAACATCCGATTTTTACCAGAATTTCGACAACCGAGTTTTAAGCGTCCTAAGCGATCACAAAAACGAAGACAAAATTAAAATCTAAGTTAAAACGAACTCGTAACGTCAAGCGAAGCAAAAATACTCCATTTCTCCACGTGAATTTACGGAATTATGTTTGACCTCACTGTGACCTTGACCTTTGACCGATTTTGACCAAAATCTAATCAGCACTAGCCATCACCCTCCTGAATCACGTGGTGTAATTTGACATTGGTAGCTTCTTCCGTTCTCGAGTTATCTTTACCAAACCATAAAAATCGAATATTTGACCTCACTGTGACCTTGACCTTTGACAGATTTTGACCAAAATCTAATCAGCACTAGCCATCACCCTCCTGAATCATGTGGTGTAATTTGACATTGGTAGCTTCTTCCGTTCTCGAGTTATCGTGCATACAAACAAACAAACAAGCAGTCATAGACTGGTATTTACGAATCGTCAACTTGACCTCTGACCTTGTCTAATAAAAGCTGTCTCTAGAGAAGGTAGCGACGCAAACCAGAAGTTTCTACGATGATTCTGTACCAAACCATCAAAAATCGAATGTTTGACCTCACCGTGACCTTGACCGTTGAAGATTTTGACCAAATCTAATCAGCACTAGCCATCACCCTCCTGAACCACGTGGTGTAATTTGACATTGGTAGCTTCTTCCGTTCTCGAGTTATCTGTACCAAACCATCAAAAATCGAATGTTTGACCTCACCGTGACCTTGACCGTTACCGATTTTTACCAAAATCTAATCAGCACTAGCCATCACCCTCCTGAATCAGGTGGTGTAATTTGACATTGTAGCTTCTTCCATTCTCGAGTTATCGTGCCTACAAACAAACAAACAAACAAACAAGCAGTCATAGACTGGTACTTACGAAATCGTCAACTTGACCTCTGACCTTGTCTAATAAAAGCTGTCTCTAGAGAGGTAGCGACGCAAACCAGAAGTTTCTACGATGATTCTGTACCAAACCATCAAAAATCGAATGTTTGACCTCACCGTGACCTTGACCGTTGACCGATTTTGACCAAAATCTAATCAGCACTAGCCATCACCCTCCTGAATCACGTGGTGTAATTTGACATTGGTAGCTCTTCCGTTCTCGAGTTATCTGTACCAAACCATCAAAAATCGAATGTTTGACCTCACCGTGACCTTGACCGTTGACCGATTTTGACCAAATCTAATCAGCACTAGCCATCACCCTCCTGAATCACGTGGTGTAATTTGACATTGGTAGCTTCTTCCGTTCTCGAGTTATCGTGCCTACAAACAAACAAACAAACATACAAACAAACAAACAAACAACAGAAACGGAAGTCATCAATATACTTACGAAATCTTTAGATTTCGTAAGTAACAAGCAGTCATAGACTGGTACTTACGAAATCGTCAACTTGACCTCTGACCTTGTCTAATAAAAGCTGTCTCGAGAGAGGTAGCGACGCAAACGACGCGTAATGCTGTGTCTTACAATCCCCTCATTAGCATAATCTTCAGTGCATAATACCTCAGATACGACACCCGACATAAATCTCATAAAACATCCGATTTTTACCAGAATTTCGACAACCGAGTTTTAAGCGTCCTAAGCGATCGCAAAACCGAAGACAAAATTAAAATCGAAGTTAAAATGAACTCACAACGTCGAGCAAAGCAAAAATCGGCATTTCTCCATGCAATTATTTAATATTATTTTATCAAAGTCAAAAAACCGTAATATTCGGCCATCCACCAACAATCTTTACATAATCCGACGGCTCAGCGAGTCAGGCATGCGACGATAACCTTTATTGGGATAAAAAATGACTTTTAAACACCATCTTTATTGAAAAAACCGTCACCGCGCACACGGAAAACCTTAACGTGACTCAACGACGCGTCTGCTCGAGCGCACTGCATCATGGGACGACCCGTGACGTCTGCTCGAGCGCACTGCATCATGGGACGACCCTTGACGCTTCGAGTGAAATATTTTTATTCAATCTTAAAACGTCTCCAAAACATCCGATTTTTACCAGAATTTCGACAACCGAGTTTTAAGCATCCGAAGCGATCACAAAAACCGAAGAACAAATTAAAATCGAAGTTAAAACGAACTCGTAACGTCGAGCGAAGCAAAAATACTCACATTTCTCCATGTTAATTTACGGAATTATGTTTGACTCACTGTGACCTTGACCTTTGACCGATTTTGACCAAAATCTAATCAGCGCTAGCCATCACCCTCCTGAATCATGTGATGTAATTTGACATTGGTAGCTTCTTCCGTTCGAGTTATCGTGCCTACAAACAAACAAACAAACATACAAACAAACAAACAAACAGAAACGGTAGTCATCAAATATACTTACGAAATCTTTAGATTCGTAAGTAACAAACAAGCAGTCATAGACTGGTACTTACGAAATCGTCAACTTGCTCTGACCTTGTCTAATAAAACCTGTCTCTAGAGAAGGTAGCGCTGCAAACCAGAAGTTTCTACGATGATTCTGTACCAAACCATCAAAAATCGAATGTTTGACCTCACCGTGACCTTGACCGTTGACCGATTTTGACCAAAATCTAATCAGCACTAGCCATCACCCTCCTGAATCACGTGGTGTAATTGGACATTGGTAGCTTCTTCCGTTCTCGAGTTATCTGTACCAAAACATCAAAAATCGAATGTTTGACCTCACTGTGACCTTGACCTTTGACCGATTTTGACCAAAATCTAATCAGCACTAGCCATCACCCTCCTGAATCACGTGATGTAATTTGACATTGGTAGCTTCTTCCGTTCTCGAGTTATCGTGCCTACAAACAAACAAACAAACAAGCAGTCATAGACTGGTACTTACAAATCGTCAACTTGACCTCTGACCTTGTCTAATAAAAGCTGTCTCTAGAGAAGGTAGCGACGCAAACCAGAAGTTTCTACGATGATTCTGTACCAAACCATCAAAAATCGAATGTTTTGGATGTTTGACCTCACTGTGACCTTGACCTTTGACCGATTTTGACCAAAATCTAATCAGCACTAGCCATCACCCTCCTGAATCACGTGGTGTAATTTGACATTGGTAGCTTCTTTCCGTTCTCGAGTTATCTTACCAAACCATCAAAAATCGAAATATTTGACCTCACTGTGACCTTGACCTTTGACCGATTTCGACCAAAATCTAATCAGCACTTGCCATCACCCTCCTGAATCACTTGGTGTAATTTGACATTGGTAGCTTCTTCCGTTCTCGAGTTATCGTGCCTACAAACAAACAAACAAACAAACAAACATACAAACAAAAAACAAACAAACAGAAACGGAAGTCATCAATATACTTACGAAATCTTTAGATTTCGTAAGTAACAAACATACAAACAAACAGAAACGGTAGTCATCAATATACTTACGAAATCTTTAGATTTCGTAAGTAACAAACACACACACAAACAAACACACAAACACACACACAAAACAAACAAACACAAAACAGATGACGGAAGTCATCAATATACTTACGAAATCTAAAGATTTCCTAAGTAATAAATTTGTATTTCAAAGATGCTCCGAAAGTTCCAAAGCATACTAGC
>CM068963.1:5048715-5060904 GCA_035128595.1 Eptatretus atami
GCACAGCAGAGGATGTTGATGGAAGGGTTTCTCATCTGGTGTCGATAAGATTCTTCGGTGATAATTCTGATATACGGTCCTGTGATTTCAAAATTTAAGTGCACAAAATGAAGTTTATAAATTACAAGAATGTACCTTCTTTTAAAAACTTGTAACTTCGAAGATTAAGAGCAAAAAGACGGATCCGAGGAGAACACGCGAGCGAAGAAGAAGTGGTGGAGATTTCTCAGCTCGTGTCGGTAAGATTCTTCAGTGATAATTCTGACATATTGCGAGTGTCTTGTTTGCAGCGAACCTTCTGAGAGAGCGCTTACAGAGGAGTAAGATGCGTACAAAGCTGAGAGGCGCGTTAATAATAATCGGAGTAGCGAATGGGTGAATCAAAAAAATTACAATTACAAAAATTGTGCGAATCCCTAATAATAGGTCATTGATACACGTACTCATGGTCCAACTTACGTTCAAACAGTACGTAATCTACATCTATAGTCTATGTCGATGTATACACTATTTTTTACACATATGTATAAATAAAGATAAAGGTGTTTGTGTGTGTTCGTTGTAAACTTAGCTATCAGGGCCAACACGCCGAAATCACCTCCGTCAAAACCGACACGAATTCACGGAGTATGTTTTCGGCAGGTTTACTCAAGGATATCGGCGAAGAAGCGTCCGCTTAGGGCCTTTGAAAACGTTAACGTGAGACGTTTGAAGGTGATCACGCGACTCGGAAGTGCTGCGACGTGGAACCGTGAAGAAAAAATATTCAGGGAAAGATAAACGTTCTTCCACTTTGTTTTCTTCTTTGTCTGCAATAAGGACAAATCGTATCTTATTTCCATTGTTCTGGCACTCAATTGGTACTGTTGCATGAGGATCCAACCCTTCACTACTGTTGTAGTTCGAGGAGGTGCTACAGTACTATTATCTGCACAAACTGTGTGCAATTATCCACAAAATCAGTCGTGTGTGTGTGTGTGTGTGTGTGTGTGTGTGTGTGTGTGTGTGTGTGTGTGGTGTGTGTGTGTGTCGCGCGTGTGTGCGTCCCCTCCCTGCGATTGCGCTACGGCAATGTCAAAACAGGAGTCGAGTTTGGGTCGTAAGTCTCCTGCAATAAAACGAATCAAATCGGTTAGAGATGCACAACCGAACGAGGCAGCTTCAGCATGAAGCCGAAATGATGCACGCCGCATGGACGCACATCGTGATGTCAATGGAGGTACCAGCCACCATCGCCGTTCACTGCATCGAGCTGCAAAAAATTGGACCTGAATTCGACGATCCAACTGTGCAACTCAACATAAGCACTACTTCAGTAATATATTGGTATTGTCGTGCCAAAAAAGGAAGGGCGAGCCACCCTCAATGTGCTGCTCCTTGGGTAAGGTCAAGTTCGATTGTTCCCGGGAACCACCGTATCCGTCGAGAACGCTCACGAAAAGTGACATCAGTGTGTGCAAACTTTTTGAAGACCATACGGAGGTGCAACTGTTGCTTCCAAATGACATATTTTGGCGCCAAATCGGACAAAAGAGCATGGCTTCGTGCCAACTTTCAAAGTGCAGGGACAGGTGTATCATGTCGATGGCTCATTATTCCCACAGCCAGGTGACACACCCAAATTTCTCCAGATATATTTCATTTCTGAAGCGGAGGAGCATGCGCGACAATGATTAGACTACGTCCCTTACACCTCGTTCTGAAATTGCAAAATATATCGCTGCCTTGAAGGAAAGGATGTACCCTTTACACTCATGCAATATAACAGCTGGATGCCCCAGACTGCAAACTCATCATACGTGCTGACAAAACGCCTGCCACAGAACATGAACGGCGTTTTAATGCACCATCAACTGGAGAAATCGCTGTCATTATTGCCGGAGACGAAGCATCCAAAAGGGATATCATCCTGCAACAACGTGACACCAGAGTTAAAAGGGTGAGTGACACAAACAAGGCCTACGATGCCTTGCAGTAACCCTTCTTGTTCTCATTTGGTGAAGACGGTCCCCACTTCGGGATCCAGCAATTCAATCCGACGACTGAACAACATACTCCAGGTAAGAAAGTGACCGCAGTGCAACCGTATTCCGACAAGACGATGCAGAGGGACGACGACGACAATCTGCTTCTTCAATTCTGAGTTGATGTATTTCTGAGATGACGACGACAACACAAAAAAAAAGACGTTGACCTTATGACCTCAAAAACAATTGACTTCCAGCTTGTCACTACCTCGACGAGGTGGTTAAGTTTCATGAAGATCAGAGCAAAACGTAACCCGCAGTCGATTGGACAGACAGACAGACAGACAAACAGGACAGACCGCACCAACCGATATAATTGCGAATCTTTGATTTTGCAAGAAACACACAGACGGGTGAACACACAACCTCCGTCCACCTTCGGTGGCAGAGGTAAATACGAATACGACGTACGAGGTGTGCTTGTGCGTGTGATCTATGAGAGAGAGTGAAATAGCGATTCACTTTGCTTCTTCTCGTATTTCATTCACACATTTGCAAAAAAAAGTTTTACACAGACAGCGATGGGAAGAAAGAAAATAAATAAATAAACCAATAAATAGCTGCGAATGAAACAAAACAAATTTGAGGCTCTTCTCATCAATAGAATGTCCACTGGAGAACACCGCAGTCTACTTCTTGCATTACTTGACCTTTGTGCACGGAAGTGCAAATGAAATGCAATTAAAGCCAACATGCCAAGCTGCCCACACCCATAATATACCACCGTAATTTCAGAAGCGGCCTGCGGTAATGGCTTAATCGATACTTTTATGGATACTAACCCTCCGTATAGCTACATCAAGTCCATTTCTCCCTGGCAATCACGACTGCCGGTCAAAGGTTACCATCAAGAATGAGGATAATCTCCTCCAGAAATCGGTTTGGGAATGCAGACAACTTGATTATATTTCAAAATAATCGATGGTGAGTAATCATCTGTTCTGATAGATGCACTGAGTGCAGAAGACTCTTGAAGCCGGCACAGAAGCCATACTTATCAAGTGCCCTCATCATTGTGGATTTGACCGTGTTGACCTCAACCGGTGAGAAACGTTTTCTTCTGCTGATTAGACATCGAGTCAAAATTATGGCACAGAAAAAAAAAAAATAATAATAATGATAAAAATGTTCAAAAGAGTGCAAGGAAACATCTTATCCAAGTCTGAAAAACCTTTCACTCCATCAGGGATAAATTAAAGAGCCCAACCTTTCTTGTTGTGTGCTCTCAAACCACCAAGCTCGACAACAGTGAATGTGAATTACGATGCCTGATGGTACTGTGTGACTGCCACCCGCAGTGCTCAATCGCTGAGCATACGATAAACAACACAAACTCCTGTTCACAATGTTGCACTTCGTTGGAAAACACGTCGGTGACTTCCTATGCCTTGGTGGAGAGGCAGATTTTGCTTAAACCGACGCATTCGTTGGGTTCCACATGTTTCTCATTGTGAAGAACAACCTCGGCGAAGACGTTTCACATCATGTAAGTTACATCAACATATTAACTATATTACATAAGGGGTGGTTGGTGAGTGGAGGGTGTGGACACGTGATAATTGCAGTGGAACAAGACGGAGTCGGTTGGACGAAGAGGCTGTTGAATATATGTGAGAGGGTTCAATTCCGGAGGATTCGAGGACAGGGTTAATTGTGCTGATATGGAAGGGGAAGGGCGATGCTCAAGATCCAGGGAAGTACGGGGGCATGACGCTCCTAAGTCACGTCATCGTGTAATGAAGGTGCTGGAGAGGATAAGGAACAGTGTGGAGATCGAAGAAGAGCAGCAGGGGTTTTAGACAGGGTAGGGGGATGATGGATGGGATGTTTGCACTGAGACAGCTGGTAGAGAATAGGTTGGAGGTGCAAGGTGAGATGGCATTGGGATTTCTCAAAGTCAGATTGGTCAGCACAAACGTCGATATATTAAAGTAGTGGCAGCTGTCTGTCTGTCTGTCTGTCTGTCTGTCTGCCACGTCATTCCGGCATAAGAAGGCTGACTCCAACATCCGCCATTGATATTTCCATGCAATTTAGGCCAAACACAACGTTGAACCTGTCATATTCACAATCGCCGTGCCCTACCTTTGATCTTCTCAACAGCAAGATCGACGACCGCCTGTCGGGTGACACCTTCATCGTCAAGTGTCGAATCCATGGTCCATCAAACGCTATCTACCCTTTATCCATCTGAGTTTCTTAACTAAATCAATCTTTCAGGTGTGCCAACGCATGGATGTCACTGAAAGTTAACACTCCCATCATGTTGTTGAGCAATCTCAACTCTCAATAGCCACTGTAACGTTACATCTTAAATGTCACCGATCATCTTCTTGAGGCGCGAATGCTCGGTGGTGAGCGTGCCAGGTCAATTCCTCTTATTCTAAGAATTCTTCTTTCTCCATCTGACAAGAATCTTCCTTTCCAGCTCTTCCCTGATGACAGTTTCCAGTCAGGCTGGCATTTGCGATGACAATCAACACAAGCCAAGGTAAGAGCCTGTAGAGTGTGCAGTCCTGCTTCCCACCAATGTTTTTACACAAGAATGTCTGTAGATTGCAACGGGTAGAGTAGGAGACCCACTCGATTTGCACATCTTTGCCAAACATAATGAATTCCGGATAAGAAGAGGGACTTGAACGTGCTGCAGGCCGATGAACAGACAATGTTGTTGATTGTGAGACTAAACGTGCTGCAGGCCGATGAACAGACAATGTTGTTGATTGTGAGACTAACGTGCTGCAGGCCGATGAACAGACAATGTTGTTGATAGTGAGACTGAACGTGCTGCAGGCCGATGAACAGACAATGTTGTTGATAGTGAGACTGAACGTGCTGCAGGCCGATGAACAGACAATGTTGTTGATAGTGAGACTGAACGTGCTGCAGGCCGATGAACAGACAATGTTGTTGATAGTGAGACTGAACGTGCTGCAGGCCCATGAACAGACAATGTTGTTGATAGTGAGACTGAACGTGCTGCAGGCGATGAACAGACAATGTGTTTGATGTGAGACTGAACGTGCTGCAGGCCATGAACAGACAATGTTGTTGATAGTGAGACTGAACGTGCTGCAGGCCCATGAACAGACAATGTTGTTGATAGTGAGACTGAACGTGCTGCAGGCCCATGAACAGACAATGTTGTTGATAGTGAGACTGAACGTGCTGCAGGCCCATGAACAGACAATGTTGTTGATGTGAGACTGAATGTGCTGCAGGCCATGAACAGACAATGTTGTTGATGTGAGACTGAACGTGCTGCAGCCCATGAACAGACAATGTTGTTGATAGTGAGACTGAACGTGCTGCAGGCCCATGAACAGACAATGTTGTTGATAGTGAGACTGAACGTGCTGCAGGCCATGAACAGACAATGTTGTTGATAGTGAGACTGAACGTGCTGCAGGCCCATGAACAGACAATGTTGTTGATTTGAGGAATAAACGTGCTGCAGGCCCATGAACAGACAATGTTGTTGATAGTGAGACTGAACGTGCAGCGGCCCATGAACAGAAATGTTGTTGATAGTGAGACTGAACGTGCTGCAGGCCATGAACAGACAATGTTGTTGATAGTGAGACTGAACGTGCTGCAGGCCCATGAACAGACAATGTTGTTGTAGTGAGACTGAACGTGCTGCAGGCCCATGAACAGACAATGTTGTTTCGAGTGAGACTGAAAGTGCTGCAGGCCCATGAACAGACAATGTTGTTGATTGTGAGACTGAACGTGCTGCAGGCCCATGAACAGACAATGTTGTTGATTGTGAGACTGAACGTGCTGCAGGCCCATGAACAGACAATGTTGTTGATTGTGAGACTGAACGTGCTGCAGGCCCATGAACAGACAATGTTGTTGATAGTGAGACTGAAGTGCTGCAGGCCCATGAACAGACAATGTTGTTGATGTGAGACTGAATGTGCTGCAGGCCATGAACAGACAATGTTGTTGATAGTGAGACTGAACGTGCTGCAGGCCCATGAACAGACAATGTTGTTGATAGTGAGACTGAACGTGCTGCAGGCCCAATGAACCGACAATGTTGTTGATGTGAGACTGAACGTGCTGCAGGCCATGAACAGACAATGTTGTTGATAGTGAGACTGAACGTGCTGCAGGCCCATGAACAGACAATGTTGTTGATTGTGAGACTGAATGTGCTGCAGCCCATGAACAGACAATGTTTTGATTGTGAGACTGAACGTGCTGCAGGCCATGAACAGACAATGTTGTTGATGTGAGACTGAACGTGCTGCAGGCCCATGAACAGACAAGTTGTTGAGTGAGACTGAAGTGCTGCAGGCCCATGAACAGACAATGTTGTTGATAGTGAGACTGAACGTGCTGCAGGCCCATGAACAGACAATGTTGTTGATAGTGAGACTGAACGTGCTGCAGGCCCATGAACAGACAATGTTGTTTGAGTGAGACTGAAAGTGCTGCAGGCCCATGAACAGACAATGTTGTTGATAGTGAGACTGAACGTGCTGCAGGCCATGAACAGACAATGTTGTTGATAGTGAGACTGAACGTGCTGCAGGCCCATGAACAGACAATGTTGTTTGAGTGAGACTGAAAGTGCTGCAGGCCATGAACAGACAATGTTGTTGATAGTGAGACTGAACGTGCTGCAGGCCCATGAACAGACATGTTGTTTCGAGTGAGACTAACGTGCTGCAGGCCATGAACAGACAATGTTGTTGATTGTGAGACTGAAGTGCTGCAGGCCCATGAACAGACAATGTTGTTGATAGTGAGACTGAACGTGCTGCAGGCCCATGAACAGACAATGTTGTTGATAGTGAGACTGAACGTGCTGCAGGCCCATGAACAGACAATGTTGTTGAGTGAGACTGAAGTGCTGCAGGCCCATGACAGACAATGTTGTTGATTGTGAGACTGAACTGCTGCAGGCCCATGAACAGACAATGTTGTTGATTGTGAGACTGAACGTGCTGCAGGCCATGAACAGACAATGTTGTTGATGTGAGACTGAACGTGCTGCAGGCCATGAACAGACAATGTTGTTGATTGTGAGACTGAACGTGCTGCAGGCCCATGAACAGACAATGTTGTTGATAGTGAGACTGAACGTGCTGCAGGCCATGAACAGACAATGTTGTTGATTGTGAGACTGAACGTGCTGCAGGCCCATGAACGACAATGTTGTTGATTGTGAGACTGAACGTGCTGCAGGCCCATGAACACAATGTTGTTGATAGTGAGACTGAACGTGCTGCAGGCCATGAACAGACAATGTTGTTGATTGTGAGACTGAAGTGCTGCAGGCCCATGAACAGACAATGTTGTTGATGTGAGACTGAACGTGCTGCAGGCCCATGAACAGACAATGTTGTTGATAGTGAGACTGAACGTGCTGCAGGCCCATGAACAGACAATGTTGTTGATTGTGAGACTGATGTGCTGCAGGCCATGAACAGACAATGTTGTTGATAGTGAGACTGAACGTGCTGCAGGCCCATGAACAGACAATGTTGTTGATAGTGAGACTGAACGTGCTGCAGCCCATGAACAGACAATGTTGTTTCGAGTGAGACTGAAAGTGCTGCAGGCCATGAACAGACAATGTTGTTGATTGTGAGACTGAACGTGCTGCAGGCCCATGAACAGACAATGTTGTTGATTGTGAGACTGAACGTGCTGCAGGCCCATGAACAGACAAGTTTGTTGATTGTGAGACTGAACGTGCTGCAGGCCCATGAACAGACAATGTTTGTGATTGTGAGACTGAACGTGCTGCAGGCCCATGAACAGACAATGTTTTTGATAGTGAGACTGAACGTGCTGCAGGCCCAATGAACGACAATGTTGTTGATGTAGATGAACGTGCTGCAGGCCCATGAACAGACATGTTGTTGATAGTGAGACTGAACGTGCTGCAGGCCCATGAACAGACAATGTTGTTGATTGTGAGACTGAAAGTGCTGCAGGCCCATGAACAGACAATGTTGTTGATTGTGAGACTGAACGTGCTGCAGCCCATGAACAGACAAGTTGTTTGAGTGAGACTGAACGTGCTGCAGGCCCATGAACAGACAAGTTGTTTTTAGTGAGACTAACGTGCTGCAGGCCCATGAACAGACAATGTTGTTGATTGTGAGACTGACTGAATGTGCTGCAGGCCCATGAACAGACAATGTTGTTGATAGTGAGACTGAACGTGCTGCAGGCCGATGAACAGACAATGTTGTTTGAGTGAGACTGAAAGTGCTGCAGGCCATGAACAGACAATGTTGTTGAGTGAGACTGAACGTGCTGCAGGCCCATGAACAGACAAGTTGTTTAGTGAGACTGAACGTGCTGCAGGCCATGAACAGACAATGTTGTTGATAGTGAGACTGAACGTGCTGCAGGCCATGAACAGACAATTATGATGTATGTTGTGATAGTGAGACTGAACGTGCTGCAGGCCAGAACGAACAATGTTGTTGATGTGAGACTGAACGTGCTGCAGGCCCATGAACAGACAATGTTGTTATAGTGAGACTGAACGTGCTGCAGGCCCATGAACAGACAATGTTGTTGATTGTGAGACTGAACGTGCTGCAGGCCCATGAACAGACAATGTTGTTGATAGTGAGACTGAACGTGCTGCAGGCCCATGAACAGACAATGTTGTTTGAGTGAGACTGAACGTGCTGCAGGCCGATGAACAGACAATGTGTTGATAGTGAGACTGAACGTGCTGCAGGCCCATGAACAGACAATGTTGTTGATAGTGAGACTGAACGTGCGCAGGCCCATGAACAGACAATGTTGTTGATAGTGAGACTGAACTGCTGCAGGCCCATGAACAGACAATGTTGTTGATAGTGAGACTGAACGTGCTGCAGGCCCATGAACAGACAATGTTGTTGATGTGAGACTGAACGTGCTGCAGGCCCATGAACACAATGTTGTTGATAGTGAGACTGAACGTGCTGCAGGCCCATGAACAGACAATGTTGATTGTGAGACTGAACGTGCTGCAGCCCATGAACAGACAATGTTGTTGATAGTGAGACTGAACGTGCTGCAGGCCATGAACAGACAATGTTGTTTCGAGTGAGACTGAACGTGCTGCAGGCCCATGAACAGACAAGTTGTTTCGAGTGAGACTGAACTGCTGCAGGCCGATGAACAGACAATGTTGTTGATAGTGAGACTGAACGTGCGCAGGCCCATGAACAGACAATGTTGTTGATAGTGAGACTGAACGTGTGCTGCAGGCCGTGAACAGACAATGTTGTTTGATGTGAGACTGAACGTGCTGCAGGCCCATGAACAGACAATGTTGTGATAGTGAGACTGAACGTCTGCAGGCCCATGAACAGACAATGTTGTTGATAGTGAGACTGAACGTGCTGCAGGCCCATGAACAGACAATGTTGTTGATTGTGAGACTGAACGTGCTGCAGGCCATGAACAGACAATGTTGTTTAGTGAGACTGAACGTGCTGCAGGCCGATGAACAGACAATGTTTGTTGATAGTGAGACTGAACGTGCTGCAGGCCCATGAACAGACAACGTTGTTCGAGTGAGACTGAACGTGCTGCAGGCCGATGAACAGACAATGTTGTTGATAGTGAGACTGAACGTGCTGCAGGCCCATGAACAGACAATGTTGTGATAGTGAGACTGAACGTGCGCAGGCCCATGAACAGACAATGTTGTTGATAGTGAACTGAACATGCTGCAGGCCGATGACCAACAACGTTGTTTCGAGTGAGACTGAACATGCTGCAGGCCCATGAACAGACAATGTTGTTGATAGTGAGACTGAACGTGCTGCAGGCCCATGAACAGACAATGTTGTTGATAGTGAGACGGAACGTGCTGCAGGCCCATGAACAGACAACGTTGTTTCGAGTGAGACTGAACGTGCTGCAGGCCGATGAACAGACAATGTTGTTGATAGTGAGACTGAACGTGCTGCAGGCCCATGAACAGACAATGTTGTTGATAGTGAGACTGAACGTGCAGCAGGCCATGAACAGACAATGTTGTTGATAGTGAGACTGAACATGCTGCAGGCCGATGAACCAACAACGTTGTTTCGAGTGAGACTGAACATGCTGCAGCCCATGAACAGACAATGTTGTTGATAGTGAGACTGAACGTGTGCAGGCCCATGAACAGACAAGTTGTTGATAGTGAGACTGAACATGCTGCAGGCCGCATGAACAGACAATGTTGTTGATAGTGAGACGGAACGTGCTGCAGGCCCATGAACAGACAACGTTGTTTCGAGTGAGACTGAACGTGCTGCAGGCCGATGAACAGACAATGTTGTTGATAGTGAGACTGAACGTGCTGCAGGCCCATGAACAGACAATGTTGTTGATAGTGAGACTGAACGTGCAGCAGGCCCATGAACAGACAATGTTGTTGATAGTGAGACTGAACATGCTGCAGGCCGATGACAACAACGTTGTTTCGAGTGAGACTGAACATGCTGCAGGCCGATGAACAGACAATGTTGTTGATATGTGAGACTGAACGTGCTGCAGGCCCATGAACAGACAATGTTGTTGATAGTGAGACTGAACGTGCTGCAGGCCCATGAACAGACAATGTTGTTGATTGTGAGACTGAACGTGCTGCAGGCCCATGAACAGACAATGTTGTTGATAGTGAGACTGAACATGCTGCAGGCCATGAACAGACAATGTTGTTGATAGTGAGACTGAACGTGCTGCAGCGCCATGAACAGACAATGTTGTTGATAGTGAGACTGAACGTGCTGCAGGCCCATGAACAGACAATGTTGTTGATAGTGAGACTGAACGTTGCAGGCCCATGAACAGACAATGTTGTTGATTGTGAGACTGAAAACTGCTGCAGGCCCATGAACAGACAATGTTGTTGATAGTGAGACTGAACGTGCTGCAGGCCCATGAACCAACAACGTTGTTTCGAGTGAGACTGAACATGCTGCAGGCCCATGAAACGACAATGTTGTTTCGAGTGAGACCGTATAAACGCAGGGGAAGACCTGGAGTGACGTTTGGAGGGTTCATAGCTCCCAAGAAAATGTTGTTTATTAAAAACTTTCAACGGACTAATTCAGCTCAGTGAACAAAACCTTTTTAAGATCGTTCATCACAACAAACATGGGTCGTAAGTGATAAGTAAAAATCAAATTGCCAGGGCCCCCAATCGCCCTGTGCTCTCTATCCCCCACTGACATAACTTATTTTTACTGATCATCACTGTTGTTCACCATCATCACAAAGAATAAACTATGCCGATTAGCGAGATGTGTAATACAACATGTTTTTTTTCCTCATGCGCACTTTCAGTCACCATCATTAACACTTTCATTTTGCAATCTGTCATTGATTTTTAACTTCAACGTCTGATGTCTGGGAACATAAAACAAATTCATAACTATTTTTGGCAATAATTGTGCGGATGACTAAAATTAACACTGCGTTGTTAGCAGTAAACAAACTTCTGGGAGCATGCGAGGCAGCGCTTCGTTGTCCATACACCACCCAAATAAAGGGAGGGTGTTCCGTGGGTCGCTGCTCGTGTTAATTAAAGGTACAGTTTGGACAGGTTTTAAAGTTGAAGTCCCGAACACGATTTTCCCCATTACCCCCAAAGCTTGCGGATTTGCGGTCACTGGGATTTTCAAAAACTTAACCCCCGTGAACACCAAGGTCCTCCTGTATATACATAATTGAACAGTGTGCGGGGTATCGTGTTCTATGAACTGTCAAAGTTATTTTTGTTTTTTGTTTTTAAAGAAGAGGCGAGCGTAAGGAGAGTGACAACTTTTGGAATGATCCTTGTAGATCAGGCATCTCTCACAGACACTGAAAGAAACAAAGTGTTCTTTGTACATTCACATTTCATTCGTTCAGGCAATTCAGCAAAGATGGGTTGACTATTCCTTATAACCAATAATCACTTGCTCACTCCATGAGAAAATTATAGCATCAGTCAAATATCTTGCACAATGCCGTGTGTACACTTCCACCCCTTTATAAAACATCCCAGTTGAGCCCCAGCCTCTCCCGTCCTTAAAATACCCTGGTTCAGCCCCCCAACCCCCTTATACATTAAAAAAAATTAAAAAGTGCTTGCACACTGCTTTCCACCATATAAAATCCTGGTTGTGCCCCCATTTAAATAATAAAAAAATTTAAATGG
>CM068963.1:5060914-5071362 GCA_035128595.1 Eptatretus atami
TTCACAAACTTTTGTGGTTGCACACCCACTTCCACCATGTAAAAATTGTGGTTGCACACGCTCTCAGTCTATTTTTTATAATCGTGGTGCACCCCTCCACTTATTGTCATGTTTGATCTGGATATTAATATGGATACGTTACTCTGCCTAATGTCTGGGTCATCCTCCCCATCCCCAGGAGGGTGGGGAGGGTCAAGAGGCCAATTTTAGTTGTGCCCATGACCAGCTCAATGACCCATAAAATTATTCCTTTTGCAAAAATGAAATTGTGAAACACCACACTTTGGTAGTACAGACACAAACTTCATGCGACATCACAAATTGATCGAGTTTCCTTACCCTCACAGCAATGCAGGCCAGGCGAGTCGTTACAGAGGACGCGTCACAAAGTGCTTTGTGAATGGGCAGCAGAATGTCTGCCAAGGAAAAACAACCCACCAGATAGAAATGACACAGAAATAGCAGAAAAAAAAATAATGTCCATGGTTTTCAACATTCTACATAATTTGCTAAACGCACAGCACCAGTCAAACACAGGACACCTGCATACCTGTAACCTGCTCAATCGACCTGGTGGAAATAAGTGTCGGTGGATGGGAAAGCAGTGCGTGCAGTACTGTGCCACAGAGCACCGCTGTGGCACCGCGCAATTGCGGGTCTGAGTGGGATATGTATCTGAGCACGTCGCTCACCAATTGCTCTGTCGACATCACATAGGAGGAAAAGCTTGAGATCATTCGTGATTATCAAAATGCCAGCGCAACATGTGAACGTGAAGAAGAAAAAAAATATATATATATATATATATATATCAAATAATTATCTCACCCCTTATCGCTATCGTAAATTGAAAACTATAAATTAAAGATTGCCTCGATTGCGTAAAGATAAAATAAATTCCTTTTCGATTTAGTATTCAATTTGCACGATAGTGTGTTAAAATGGGCGAGAAGTTGTCAATCGGCTGAGATTCCAGCTTGACTGACGAGCTGGCACAGTGAATTTAAAGTGTATTTATGGAAAGGAAAGCAAGGTTATCGGGTTTTCATTTATCTCTCTTTGCTCAGGAGCTCACGATGCCAATTGATAGCCGGTTGGATCGAGTCTGAGCGGAAGAGATTGCATTTCGGTGAAATGTGGTATTTTTAATTAATTATAGTCATCAGACATTAAATGGAGAGCATCCAGACGCCGTGCCGGAGAACTTAGCTGGACATTCTCACGTGGGATGGGAAGAGTCGCCCCATTCAAATTCTCTTAAAACTTCTCGCTCATCTTTCATCTCACTTCTTCCTTCCTTTTTATATATCTTCCTTCTCCTCCATGCCTGGTTTGGCTTAATGGTTATGGTGGCAGGCTTTGAATCCTAGGTTCCTGAGTTCAAATCCCGCTCAGCTGTTGAATTAATACCAGGTGGGGTTAACTCGGCCTGTCATCCTTCCGAGGTCGGCAAAATGAGTGCCAGCATGCTGGTATACTATGTCGGAGTGGCGATTGTGCCCAATCGCCAAGGGACTGCTTAAGCAACACCAACGCTCTGCACAGAGTATGGTCCCAATCTCCTCCTCCTCCTTCTCCCAAGAACCATATTTTGTGCTTTTTATTTTTATTTTTTTAAATTCCTTTTCGGTTGGAGTCTTTCCACTCCCTCCCCAGAGTGTGCATCCAAGTTCGAATGAAGTTCTTCAACATCGGTCGTCCTGCAGGCCACACCACCCGAACCCTTATGACGTGCATTCAAATGAGGCACAGTTCCCCCTTTTAATTGCCAGTTCAATATTAAACATCATGCTTATGTTCAAAAGATTCTGCAATCTTTCCAGGATATTTGCATTTCTCAGAAATGAGCAGAAAAGTGAAATTCCTTCAAGATGCAAAAGCTCCCCAAAGGAAAATAACTCGTTCACAATATACATCACATGATGGATAATAGTAGTTTCAAGCTAACCCATGAAATATACGAAGTTAAACATAGTTAAATAGTTGATAATTAATAAATATTATAGTTCATAATAAATATTAAAATATAGTTCATAGTGCGTGTAGTTAAATAGAATACACGAGTTTTGAGTCGATTTGTATAACGATGAAAAAGGCCCTCGGGAAGCTCGATTGCCATCGCTCTTTAAAAAAATATATTTTAAAAAATTAAATCACACCTCAACACAAGCATGGCAACACACGTGACAGAAACAGATCTTCATCTCACTGCTTCAAGTGCGTGCAAAACTATGAAACCAAAGCTCGAAAGATTCACACGAAGGATCGCTTCCAAATCGGATGAAAACGTCTAATTTAAATTTTTTTTAAAATTAAAAAATAAAACTCGTAAAATACGAAATCGAGACGAATTGCAAAATAGGAATCGTTTTAACACACAACGGTGATGGCAACACAATCTCGGCTGATAAACAAGCCGGTCTCCGCGTCACCACGGCCCGATAACGCAAGCATAATGATGCAGAAAGTCCCTCAGGCCTGCTGGAGGTGCATCCACAGCAGCCCACATCTCCGGCAATAATATTCTATACCCACTTTAACCCTCCTCAATCCGACCTCTTCCAAAGTTTCGAGCTTTTCCTTCCATTTCTGAGATTGAGAGTTTTGATTGTATCACCATTGTCTGTTTAAACTATTTCTATTTTACAACTTGTCTTGATTTTATATTTTACGAGTTGTTGTTTTTTTTTGTTTTTTTCCAGTTTCAGTTGTATCTCCTCTACTCCGTGTCATCCCCATGTCACCCCCATTCTTCCCCACATCCCTTATTTATGAAAGTCGCCCTCGATTTTATCCCACAACCCTGCTATCGATGCGTTTCATCCCCCTCTTTCTATTGTTATTTTTGCTCTGTTGCGTCCTGACCCGTTCGATGTTCTAGCTCCTCGACAAGCCTCGACATTGTATACTATAAAAAATAATTAAAATAATAATTAAAAGTCACCACTCTTAATGCCACAGTTACATCTCAAAAAGTTGGATTTTGGTAACGAGTACAACCCTATTTTGAAGTTGTATTATATCCTGCAACCCTGTTTTATTGGACTTGTGTGAAGCTGCGGACTCATTTTCACGACACAACCACAGCTCACCCTCTCTGCTGGAAGGCTGGTCCTTGTATAGTGGCAAGAAGAAAGCCTGGGGCTGGAGAGCAACAGCTGCGGTCACAC
The DNA here is from genome assembly GCA_035128595.1 of Eptatretus atami. Classification (NCBI taxonomy): domain Eukaryota; kingdom Metazoa; phylum Chordata; class Myxini; order Myxiniformes; family Myxinidae; genus Eptatretus; species Eptatretus atami. The sequence goes on from CM068963.1 coordinate 5,064,085, forward strand.
ATCCCAGAGATAACATCTTGACACTCACCCGAACTCGACTGTCTGATATAAGACCTGGGAGTGCAAAACAAACGCACACAAATTGAGGTGTCAGTTCCCAGCGATTTTGGCTGTTCCAGGATGCGCACAGGAACGATTGGCCCGATGGACGTGTGATTGAGACATTGGCAGCACAGACGGTCGGGTTCGTACAGTGCGAATCCATACCATGAAGAATGGCAAACCCCATATCTACCTGCGACCCATAACCGAGGTCATGCTGCTTATACTCACGGCGGAAGAGTGGATTCTTTCATCGCTTCTATCAATTGTGAATTTCATCTTCTCATGTTATTTCCACTATGTCCCGAACCATGAGCCATTGCCTGGTCCATGAATTTAGTGACTGTATAATATGATGTACTATGGAGTCATGAAATAAAAACTTTTTCCACAAATGTTCAACATTTTTGAAAATGTTCAATAACAGTTTGACAATGTTTCGACCCAGGATGGCTCCCCTGCTTCTCGTGTCACATCATTCTCTTTGCTCAATCAACTGCTGTAGTGGTTTATATAAAAACCAGGCGAGGAGTGTGATGTAACCAAGTTTGAAAATAAAATGTATATTCATGTTCCGCTCATGTCTTGCCTCGTGCACATTCATGCTCCGCCCATGTGCGGCATCATCTCCGCTGGAGAGGGCGAGCGGGCACTTCCCCAGTCCCTGGCAAGGCGTGTGGTGTGTGGAAAAAGGTACGGTTTGTTGTTGTTGTTGTTTTAACCAAGGCATTTGTGGTTTTAAATTGAAGACAAGGCGATTTGAAAGTGTTGGTTAAACTGCTTGGAGCATTCTTAATCAAGTATCTGGATACGAAGGCCATTCCAAGATAGCCCCCCCCCCCCCAATTTACCCAGGTGTTTCCATTTTTTAAATCCACTACCTGTGTGTGTGTACACATATGATATTAATCGGAGATTAAAGATAGTGTACGGTGACTCTACCATTGATGTGAGCACCGTTAGGCATTGGGAAAACGATATCAATGACAAGCCCCAAAATTGTCGGTCTGAAACAGCAGTGACACCGGAACACAAGAGAGTCGGTTTGATGTACTCGTCAAAGTGCACTGCAGTTGACGGAGATGATGTGGAAAAATAAATTAATATTTGCCACATATGCATGCACAATGCCCTGCAATTGGAATGATATGGAGTGAAAAATAAAAAACAAAGAGGAGGCATTACTCTCGTACTGACCAGTATATACGAATACAAGGAGAAACAGAGATGAGACAGTCAGTCGGCCTGACGTGGGAAAATGATAATGTTAAGGTTCATGGAGGTGCAAACTTACGGTTCTTTTTGCACGACAGTAGGAAGGACGCAGTGAGCACACGCACACAGTGAACCACTGGTGGTGTGTCTCCGTCGGAGTAGTGTCCAACATCTCCTTTAAAACCTTCCTCCTGCGTAGCACACAGTTGATTATGGATGATTGGTCCTTAACCATAGCCGTAAAGGCAACCCATTGTACACGTGAGGTTGCATTTTCTCATGTCGAGGAAAGTAATATCAAATACAGAGTGTGGGGAGAGTGGCTTCAACAACATTGGATTGATGGTGGTACAAAACAGCTAGGTTAACACGTTACTAAGATCCCAACTAGCCTCATATCCAAAAATTATTACCAGCAGGTACCCATGGAAATTCCAATGTAAAGTAAAATTTAACTTCAACATTATCACACAAAGAATAGTTACTTCATCGAATCGATTCCTCCCATGCTACTACACGACTACACACTCCAAGTCCTCAATTCCCTCCCAACCTCCAACACAAAATCTCAGCCCCCACCCCCACCCCCACCCCCAAAACCCTCAACCCCCCACACCACAAAGCCTAATTACGGTCATAATTAATTAATTTCAAGATCAAATTAAATTCAGGGTGACCTTAAGAGGCATGAAGAGGTTAAAATTGAATAATGATGAAACGAAGTTTAATTCAATCTCACGAGATTCCGTCATCTCGCAATATGGGATGGACAGACCGACAAGCACATGATAACGCAGATTAAGTTTGACCTTGTCTTCAGCATCATCTGTTCCGGCTTCAACTTCTTGCAATTCTTCGAGCAACTCTTCGGTTTCCTCTTCTCCAAAAGAGTAATACCTACATGCTTGCTCTGAAGGAAAACAAAGTGAACACACAAAAAATAATTACAAGATAATTCCATTCGAGCCGTCTGTGCCTGCATGTGTGCACGGATGAGTGTGTGGGTGCATGCGTGCGAGTCTGCGCGTGTGTGCGTGCGCGCGTCTGTCCAATTTGTTTTCAATCATGAACACCTGAGAGTAGCATCCCGCTGATGAAGTCTAGCGAAGGGGACGAGTGGTGTTCGGCAGATGCCTTGATGGAGGTTTTAATTTTTAAAAGTGAAAAATAGATGGTGGTTAACACAAGCTTATATTATTTATTTTTTTAAAATTTCATCTACTACTTCAGCTCAGCAACTCACCATGTATCAATATCGAGCTGCTCTCTTTCGTGGTTACATCATCGTCGGGTATTCCGGCCTGCAGGGTGAGAAACAGCAATGAAATCTTCCATAAATTATTGACTCCCAATACACCCCTCCACCTTTCCCCCGTTACTGTTTCACCATTCACAAGATGTGTATTGCTGTCGGATCAGATAAGCGCGACTAAAAAGGAGAATGAACTTCATCAGCCAAATATCAATCATTTACTGCTATAAGAACATTTGCTTGAACTCAATGCTCATAACATAACATGAGTCACTGACACTTTCTGCACAACCAGAGTACGCTATCTGGGGATTGAAATGGAAGTGCAATGCGTGTTGTAATTTTTATTACTTTTGAGTATTTTTCATCTCACCGCGATGGGGTTTGGAGACTTTTAACGCCTGTGTCTGTGTGTCTATGTCCATTTTTTTGCTTTAAAAAAACAACAACAATATATTCTCTGCAACCACTGTCCGATCGATGCAAAACTTTAAACATCGGAGGGACTCCCCATGAAGAGTATTTTATTGACAACTCTGACGTCATAGGTCAAATGGTGCGGCATGCACATTGGATAAAAGGGAAAGGGAAATGTTAAAGCAATGTTAAAGGTACCACCCTTACATCCAAACCACAACCTCGTAATGTTGATGTGGCAGTTTCTTAATTATTCATCAACCCAACAACCAATTTATAAATTTTTTTCTTTACAAGAGTGAGGCTCATAGAAGAGCAAGGTACAACTAACAGGGGGACCAACATCAAGGGAATTAATGAACAGGAAGAGAGGAAAAGTGAGGAGGGGAAGAAGCACTAAAACTACCAAGTAACATGATTGAGTTGGGAAAGGTTGATGGAGGTAATAAAGATCATGGGTCATAACGGGGGATGACGAGAGATGGCGGTGCATTGCTTGCTCAAAGTCCTGGACGGAAGAGTAAGAGACAGAACACCTTATGGAAAATGGTTCCACAGATGGGAGAAGCGAGGAATAAAAAGAGTTGAAGTGTGCAGTCAACCTGGATTTTGGAAGTTTAAATCAGGAGCGGGTTACTGGAAGAACGCTTGGCATCCATCCTGGCATTGCTGGGGATGGTCAGAGGACTGAGAGAGCAGAATGAGCAATATCAGTGAATGGGTGGTAGAAAGAAGAGAGCCTACAATTTGAAAACAGACCTTGTGCTTGACCTTATCATGGGAAATTGCAATAACTGTCTCCGAGATTCTGTGGAATACAAAACTTTCACACAGATGTGATTGCTGGGGTGCCAGCAAATATCAGAGAGAATTACTCAATTGAGCTACTGACAAAGGCTTTGTGGACTGTGAAGATATTGTAGATATTGTACCACCTGCTACTTTGGCCAACTCACCAAGCATCAAGAGTTCGGTGGTTCACAAGTTGCACTCAAGCCAACCTAAGGAAACAGACCTTGGTTTATAAGCGCCCAACATATTCGTAGAAATGGAAAAGGTCTGACTGACACGACTCCGAGGTCATACCATGCTGCCATGGTCCTGTCTCTAAATTACACGGGGCACTGAAAGGTGCACTGGTCTGTTCTTTCAACGTGGATGTCGTGAAGCTCCTTGTTCTCAGACTCCAATGATATCCACTGTATGTGGCACAGTGAACTGGGAGAATAAGTCAGAGGTCAGGTACGAATCTAGTATGGGCTCGATTCCTGACCCCACTACAAACTGTCACCCTGGTGTCGTTGCATCAATGGGGATTGTGTGCGCCATCCTTCAGTATGACATCAAGACAATAATCATATTTCCTCGCCTTCGCAGATGAATGTTATAGATCCCACCGTTTTAAAAGACTAGGCTTTGAAGTGCCAGTGCACAAATCAAAATCCTAATTCCTTCAACAACCTACAGTACATTGGCAATCAGTCGAAACGAGGTTCACAGACGCGGAAACCTCTTCGACAGAACTGACAATCTGGAAACGGTGGCATCACAAATGGATGGATGGATTGATGGATGTGCTGCATCAAATACAATATCACATTGTGATTTAACAATTAGTTTTACAGATACACCAATGCATGAAAAGCTCCATTGAAATGCTTGTCCATTTTCAGGTGCATTTTTTGCTTCCTAATCCTTTTCCAACGACAATCCTCACACGCTGCAAAATGAAGCAGAATATTACTGTGCAACATTCCCATCTCAATGCCATGATTGAGCTTTATCCAGGTTAAGATTGCATGAAGAGGTTTGCACATATCGTGAGACTGTACAATTTGAAAGCAATTTCCTCGGTACGGCGGGGAAAATAAGCCGCAACAGTCCGCTAGGATCCTCATTGCTGTGTTTGTTTACTGAGATACGAATCTGTGATGCCCAAGTTAAAGGGATATCTAAAAACTGACGATGACTTGCACTGTCAGCACAGAGGTCGACACGACAAGAGAAATCTTCACAGAACAATACACCAGGGGGACCACCACTCACAGGGGGTAGTGTACAATAGTCACATTCACAAATATGATCTTGTTTGGGATGGCAGAAAGAATCATTCTTCTTCTTCCTATTCCATACACAGCATATGGTTGAGAGTGGCAGCATTGGCTGAGGGTGTGGCTGTGCCACTGATGTGCTGTCTCCTGTAGGTTAGGGCAGGAATTTGGAATTTGTTCAGGGTGCTCGTGATAACTTGCCTACTATCCGCGAAGGACACCATGGAATTTTTAACATCCACGAACTAATACCGATAGACCGGATGTCCAGTTTAATGTCTATCCAAGGGACGGTACACACATCGATTTCCCGCCTTGCCTGAAAAGCACCAAGGATGAGTGTTTGTAACTGGGTCAAGATTCAAACCCAGGCTCGGTGCCTCAGAGGCGAGTGCGCATACCTCGAGGTCATTGGGGCTGGCAGGATGGCTTCACGAAAAGGAAGCGAGCTATCGCCGGCACCCTGAACAAATAACAAATTCCTGCCCTGACTTCCTGTGTCAGAGTGGTGACCCATCCAAGATTGGAACCATAGTAAAGAAACCGCTTCGGTAGAACCGTCGCTTTGTATATACCATGGTACATCGTGATTACATCCTGTTTGGCGTTTTCCAGAAATTGCCTCATGACGCAGTGATTCAAATCCCACATACTGTGTGTCGATGCATTTCTCATCATCCAATGCCCAATCTCATTTAAAAATGAAAAATACTGGTGTGTTCTAATTTGTCTTTAGCCGGTATCCAATAAAGGAACAAGTGCCTGTGCAAGACTTGTATGGCAGAGAAAATGTAAAGATGAAAAAAAATTAACAATATGCATGAAGATAAATAAACAAGCTCAAATGAGCTAAGATCCTCGTGCTCTTAATGATGACGTCATAAAAACGAATATGACGTCATTGTGATGTATCAGGTTTGCGATAAGTTATCTGTGCTAATGCCCGGCTTGATTTCCGCAAACAACATTCAAACAGCTTGCCTAGTTTCGGAGATAATGTATCGGCGATTTCCATTAGCGACGATATTATGACGTCAACTTTTTTTCTCGGAATAATTTCCAAAATCGGAGATGGTTACCACCTGCGCGTGAGCTTTCTGCATAACATGGCAAGTTTCACGAAGATCCGATGAAAACTCTGGGTTGTGAAACAAAAAATGTCAAAAAATAGGAATGACGTCATAAAAATTGATATGACGTCACAGTGATGCATCATATGTGCGGTAATTCATCACTGCTAATGCCCTGTTTGATTCCCGCAAACAGAATTCAAAAAGCTTGCCTAGTTTCGGAGATAATTTTTTAGGCGATTTCCATTGTAGCGGAGATATTTTGACATCATAACTTCTCTTCTTGGAGGAATTTTCAAAATCGGAGATGGTTCCTGTCTGCGCAGGGAATTTTTACATATATATGCCAAGTTTCAGGAAGTTTCGATGAAAACTGTAGACTGTGAAACAAAAAAGTCCACAAGAAGAAGATGAAGAACAACAATGTGAGTAAGACTTAGAGATCCTCCACGAGGATCTAAAAATACAGTGAAGTTCAAACAGAAAACTGGGTAAAAAGGCGGATAAAGGAAACCGGTGCAGGTGTGATCTTAAACCACAGCATACAGGGTGCTCGACGAAATGAGGGTATTCTGGTTTTAAATTGAAGGTTTATAAGCGATTCTTGTCGACGCTGTACATCGTATTATATACACCGTAAATGGAGAAATTGTTCTTGGTGTATATACACACGAAAACTTTTCAATCACGGGGGGTAAAGGTGACAATTCACAGCACGTCCTGTGTATGCGTATACAAATAAACTCAAAACCTCTACACGTACAATTCTTGATTGAAACCTTTCATTAGTCCCCAACCAGTTTCACCGTAGGGGACTATAGGGTTCGCTCTCCATCTGTCCGTCCAACCTGTTTCCCCCCCCAACTACCGAAATAAAAGTGTGTATTTGTCGGTCCCCCTTCATAAGAACGATTTAAAAAGGGTTTTAAAGGCGAATCTTTTGACACAACTGTGTTCACAATGGTCTATTTTACAGGATTATAAAAAAAAAACATTTTCCATTAAAGAGTCATGACGTCTCTTCTATTGTAAATGTAGACGGTGACTTGCAACCGGGCTTCAGTGGTGGTGTACAGAAGCGTTTTTAAAAACAATACAATGTGCAGGGAGGTTAAATTCACTGCACGTGATGTTTAACACACACAGAATAAAGCGTGTGTTCATTTACATAACATGGATGTCGAATAAATAAAGAAGACATAAGCACACCTGACGCTAGGCCGAGGCTTCA
>CM068963.1:5107310-5123743 GCA_035128595.1 Eptatretus atami
TGGATAGGATTCACATTTCAGCTGCTACTCCTCTACCCGAAAACCCCATCCAGACACGGCCAAGTGAGCCTTAGTCAAAAATAAATCAAAAGAACGCATATCAAAAAATTTAATAATTCTGCCTGCCACACCCTGCACCCGATCAAGTTGAAATTTAAAACATCGAGATCACAATTCTAGACCCGATCGAGATCACAATTGTGAAGTTTCATGTTAATTGGAATACGGTTGTTGTTGTTTTTTTGCAAAATATTTACATTTGGCAAACCCACGTGCATGTACTCGTTTGCACAATTAGTAACTTGTGCAAAGTTTGATTTCAACCCTTTAAGCCGTTCTTAAGTTATCGCAGTAAAGAAAACCGATCACAGACTCTGACCTTTGACCCTGTAAATTTAATCAGTTTATCTTTATATCATGATACACACTTGTACCAAGTTTGACTTCAATCCCTTCAGCAGTTCTTAAGTTATCACGATAATGAAAAACTATCACGGACTCAAGGACGGACAGACAGACAACTGGACGGCCAACCACAAAACATAATGCTGCCAGCGACTTCGTCGACGGAGGCATAAAAATAAAATTTACATTATTCACCGAGGTCATGGGGTCAACACGATAAAGGTGAAGGTCACGGGTCAGCAAGTACAAACTTGCACTATTAATATAGCTCGACATATCATGGCCCCCATAGTTTTCTGGATTTTTCCTGTCAAGAAGCATGATTCCGGGTTTGGAGCGACGGACTTCCGGTTCCGGGTTTGGAGCGACGAGAGGTCTCCTTAGGGGCTCTCTGCTGACGTTCTCAAAGTTAAGTTTCCGGTCGTTATTTGTCCCGTTTTAACTGTTTAATTTTCTCACCTACATGTCACTGTGTGTTCCTAGTTCGGTTTTGTTTCAAAAATCGTGCTATTTTGTGAGTTTTTTGTCGACGTTCTTACCGGGTGTTTGAGGCCTCGGCCTTGGCCTAGGCTTGAGGCCTACCGTTCGATCGTTTTTTTTGTTGTTGTTTTGTTTTTTCTCCCCATTACCTTCAATTTCTATCCTTCCCATTACCTTCAATTTTCATCCTCCCCATTTCCTAACGTCCCTCATTCTCCAACTAATCTCTTTTTCTTATCTCAAAAAAAAAATAAAAATACCAACAACAACAACTACAACAACACGCTAACCTTCTCCCGATTCTGCTTCTTCTTCTTCCTCTTATCTTCCTCCTCGTCTTCTTCCTCGATTTTTTCGACAACACTTCCATGACTTAATCTGTTGAAAACTCTCTCAAACATTAATATTAACAACAAAAACGATCTTATAATGCTTCATCTTCCTCTCTCACACGTGTGGTACTCTTTACTGTTTCATAATGCACTACTCTTCTGCTATTTTAACAGACTGCTCTCAATTCGACCTCTCCTTCATTCCTTGCCTAAAAAATCCAACTATTACAGCGCTTCTTCTCTCCATTCTCTGAATTCGCCTTCATTGCATCCATCAAGAATTGTGTTAAATCGCATCTCCGACCTAAAACTTTTAAAACCACAGTTTGCAATGGATGTTCACTTTCCATCAACCATTCTTTTTTTCCAACTTCAGTGCCAACTCACCCCCTCACCCCTCACTCTCAAAGCAACCATCCCACTCTTCTCCCTCCAAGCCTCCCTCTCACCTCTCTCAAAAATTCCCCCTCACCTTTCTCCCACCTTTCATCCCCCTCACTCATCCTTCTCAAAGTTGCCCCCTCTCATCCACCAAGCTGCCTCCCTCCACTGCCCTCTCACCTCCATCTCTTCACTCCACCTCCTCAAATCCTCAACTGCCTTCTTCCTTGTCTGTCCCCCTCTCCCCCAGCACCACAGAGCCTTTTCTCCTCCTCATTCGGCCCCCTCCTCTAGCTATTCTGCAATCCCCCACACTCTTTCAACAACCCTCCTTACCTCCCCCCTCGTCCCTTGTCCTACCCTCCCCCTCCCCCCCACCCCCTGCACCCAAAGCCTCCTCCCCTACCTCTTCATTTAAAGTGTGGACCTCAAATATCCGGGGCCTTCGCTCAAACCTTTCAGATCTTTCCATACAGGCTGCCACTGACAAACCAGACATAATCTGCCTAACAGAAACTTTCCTCTCCCATGACGTGTCTGACTCCCAAGTATCTCTCCCCGGTTACTCCCTCCTCCGGTTTGACAGACCTGAGCCTCGTCCTGATGGAGGAGTTGCTCTCTTCATCAAAGACTCTATTCCTCACTCTCCTTGCACTACCTCACTCCCCACACCCCCAGGAATACCTCTGGCTACGGCTTCCCCTCCACTCCCACCTCATGTTTATATGTGTCTGTACCATCCACCGAACAGTGATGACTCCATCTACACCTCACTATCCGAAAACATGGACCATCTTCTATCTTCTCATCCAAACTCTCTCTTCCTCTTATGTGGTGACTTCAATTGTCATCATGCCAGTTGGCTAGGTGTGGTACCTCTCTCACCTGTCATGGTACCTCAGCAAAAGCTTTCTGTGACTCATTGGGACTGACTCAATCGGTCAATTTCCCGACCCGGATCTCAACCAATGGTACTCCATCTCTTCTAGATCTGATTTTGACAAATTTCCCTGACAATATCTGCTGCTCTTCCTCCGCTCCAATCGGTTCTTCTGACCACGTCCTTGTCAAAGTGGACATCTCTCTGGCTTTTATCAGAGAACCACCTCACCGCCGTCGAGTCTGGCATTTCACGCAAGCCGACTGGCAGGGTCTCCAAGCAGCTATCAAACTTACAGACTGGTCTCCTATCACTACTTTCTCAAACATCAACTCATCCTGGAATTCTTTCAAAGAAACTTGCTCTACCTCATGCACAGATTTATCCCCTCTCGTCTTCAGTTGTCCTACCCTTCCTCCCGCCCTTGGTTTACTGAAGCTTGTGGCGAGGCAGTTGTCCTGAAACAACTTGCCTTTGCCTCATGGAAAGCAAACCCAACTGTGGGCAATCTCAGTTCCTTCCACAAAGCTCGGAACAAGTGTGTATCTACCCTCAGGAGAGCCAGAAAACAACATCTTTCTCATCTCAAGTCTGAACTCTCAAACCTCTCTCCCTCCTCAAAATCCTGGTGGCGTTTAATCAAATCTGTTTCTGGTGTATGTTCCCCCTCCATCCCCTCCCTTACCTCAAATGGCTGCACTGCTGATACCGCACGTGATAAAGCTGAATGTCTAAACTCGGTGTTTGCAGCTAAATCTTGTGTCCTAAACCATCACTTTCTCAACCCACCTTAACCAGTCGCACCCAACTGTCCCTGGACTCTGTGTCCTTTTCTTCTAACAAGGTGGAGAGCTTGCTTTCAAACCTCGACTCAGATTCTGCAACCGGTCCAGACGGCATCAGCCCACGTGTCCTCAAAGCCTGCTCTTCTGCCCTTGCTCACCCTCTCTCTGTTCTATTCACCCTCTCATTTGCTCAAGGTCATCTGCCATCTGCTTGGAAATCTGCTAACATCACTGCCCTGCATAAAAAAGGTGCAAAAACAGATCCCTGTAACTACAGACCAATCAGCCTTCTCCCAATCATCAGCAAGGTTATGGAATCCATCATCGCTTCAGACATGAAATCCTTCCTCTTCTCCAATGCTTGATTTCCGATCATCAATTTGGTTTCAGACCAGGTCACTCTACCCTGGATATGCTGCTTCTGCTCTCCCATCAATGGATGGAGGTCCTCAATGCCAGACAGGAAATCCGAGCCGTATCCCTGGACATATCACGTGCTTTTGACACAGTCTGGCACCCTGCACTACTCACCAAACTTCTTCCCATGGTATCCAAGGCCATCTCCACTCATGGCTCGCAGACTTCCTCTCTCGTCGCAGTCAACGTGTGGCCCTAAATGGAGTTCTTTCATCCCCTCTTCCTGTGCAGGCTGGAGTTCCTCAAGGTAGCGTTCTGGGCCCTGTTCTTTTCTGGTTTTCATCAATGATCTCTCCGACTCTCTGGAAAATCCTCTATATCTCTTTGCCGATGACTCCACCTCTGCCGTACCATCTGTCATCCCTCAGACCGGCAAGCAGCAGCTTCTTCGCTCACTGCAGATCTGGATAAAATCACAAACTGGTCCAACACATGGAACATGTCTTTCAATCCAGACAAATCTCACACTCTCACTATGTCTCTTCGAAAGGACCGTTTAGAAAACCCCCCCATCCACTTTCTCAACAATCCTCTGGAAGAAGTCTTTTCTTTCAAGCTTCTGGGGCTCACTATCTGCCATGACCTTTCCTGGAAAGTCACATTTCCAACCTCGCCTCAAAAGCCAGTCGCCGACTGGGAATCCTCCGTCGTGCAAAGTCCTTCCTCGGCCCTCTTGAGCTCCTGACCACTTACAAAGCTTTTGTCCGTAGCCTGATGGAGTACTGCTCTCCTGGGCTGGTGCTCCTGCCTCCCACCTTTCTCGGCTTCACGCTGTCGAAACCAGGGCATTTAGGATCATCGGCATCTCCCGCAATGAAGCTGAGTCTTTGGGCCTCTCACTCAATCACCGCAGGTTGGTCGGTGGTCTTTCTGTCTTCTACCGACTCCTCTCCAGCCTTGCCCCCCCTGCTCTCTCTGCCATTGTCCCCACCACATTTGCACAGGCGCTCAAGGTCCGCCAACAACCCCTTCTGGTAAAACTACCAAAATCACGAACCACTGCTCACCTTCACTCCTTCATTCCTCTTTTTTCCGCCTTTGGAATAAACTCCCTCACTCTATTCTTTCCCATTCTTCCCTCCAGGCTTTCAAAACAGCTGTTCACCACCACCTCTTATCATCCCCCATCCAAATCCCGATCTTTTCTACCCCCGATAATCCACCCAAGCCCACTTCCTTCAATTCCCTGCTTTCCTTCCTGAAAGTCCCTGTAATGTCCATCTTCTCTTCCCCATGTTCCCGTCCATCCCCATCCCTCTCCTTCCACAGATCACCTAATGTGTCTGTTCCCCACTGTTTTGCCCTTCCACTCCCGCCCTCTTGTCTCATGCCCCCTTGCTGTGCGTTGTGTGTTAGCTCTCATACGAGCCTGGACATGGTATACAAAAAAAAAAAAAAAAAAAAGAAAGCACGATTACTGCTGCTGGGATATGTCTGAATCAATGGAGCAGCTTCACCCTCTAGAGTGCAGATGGAATTGGACGGACAAGATTAACCCAGTCTTCTCCAACCAACTGGAGATCGAACGATTTGGCACATCTGAGAAAGAAAAGGAGTCTACCCAGAATACATGAGCCACTGATCTGGCTCTCGTAACGCAACGTCAGAAGTCCACGATGAAGACTGGATGGACAGTATTCAATCACAATCGAACCAATAATGATCCAGAAATAACAATCGGATACATGCCGATTCCTTCAAGCACCGGCGCATGAACTTGATACCTTGTATTCAGGATGAAAGAGGTGTATGGAAGTATCGTCACACATTGGTCCGCAGTATACGATCATCACAGTGGACCAGGCTAGTACCGCAAGCGAGAAGACTTCAAATGGGCCATCCCAGAACACCAGCAAAAGCTCATTCCACATATTGGGGGTCTCCACACATCAATGTGCTTCCTGAAAGCTATTGGAAAGCACATGAGTGCGTCAGGACTGGCAGAAGCACCGGGAGAAAGTGGCATCCTTGGTCCCAGTACAACCGAGTAAGTCCTGAATGAAAAGGCATTCAAAGAAAGCCACACAGGCCAACAAGATCACCCTGCAAGCACTGTGGAGACTATTGATGCAAAGTCTTCTGACATTCTGCCAACAATCTGATGCAGGACTGCGTGACGAGATATCAAATGCCTCAAACAACCCTGATGACATTGAGACCCTCACAAAGCCTAATCGTTGCTGATGAAGCTGGCCACAGGGTTGAGCTACAGCATGAGCTGAAGAAGGTGCCAATATCGCCAGCAGAGATGAATGGGTCATTGAGAACTGGAAGTACATATGTGCTAGCAGACATCAATTGCCCTCAAACCATTGAAATATGAGCTGTGTCGTCCTGTCCAGCAACACATGGACAGGCACTAGTCGTTGCCCTTGGCAAGACCACTTAGACAAATGCATTTCGTGACCTTTCAGATATCTTCACAACATCAGTATTACATGCTAGTCCATCACCCAGGTGAATAGATGTTGTTTTCGACAGATATCGGGAAGAATCCGTCAAGACTGGTACAATACTAAAAAAGTGACACACCAAGACCACTCAACCAATTTGATGCGTCACTGAAGGGCCTAAAGTGCCTCTTACCTTTAGTTGGCCAAACTTCCGACCTTTACCCTAGAACTAGTCTGCCCTGGAAATGTTTCTGTCAGAACAGCTGATGGCCAAGGCACCACCTGACAGGTAGATTGTTGGTGCAGTGGAATTTGCAGACAAACAGGAAATGCAGCAATCAAAGATGTCCACCGATCTGTCAGATCTTACTGCGACACACAAACAGGGTGATACACGGCTAGTGCTGCATCACATCATTGACAACTTCAGCAATGTTGTTGTGTGTGCAAGAGATACTGATGTGCTTCCACTGTTGATGTCACATCATCATTTCTCATGCCAGAATCGATGGATGAAGTCAGCCAGAGCAAAGAAACCAAAGTAACAGGTACCACCATTAAGGACATCTTTGACCAGTGCCTCCTGGAGCTGCACCATCAGGATGAGACACCATACATTTCATACACAATCACACAAAGCAATGTGTTCATCAAACACCATAATCCTTCTTCCTGTCTTAGTTGATGGACAAGTCACAGAAGAGTCGATTGAAGCAGCAGAGAAATTTGTACATAGGATGTACGGATTCGACAAATGGACTCTGTAAGACCATGGCTCGCTAAATATATATATATATATATAATAAATAATAATATATATATTAAAATATTTATATATATATATATATATATATATATAATATATATAATATATTATATATTATATCGTTACGGTTGTGGAAATTCACAGAACACCATTTCAGGTCCCCGAAGATCAGTTATGTCGATAAGTGTGTGTCCAGATTAGATTTCCCCACCGATGTCCAACGGGAATTATTCGTGAACCGGGCTGTGCATCTTTGTTAGCCGTTATTCTTTTGCTATCTTTACTTTAAAACAAACACATCTCCTCACCACTCGCCACAACCGCAACATCTCTCACCACCTTCGCCACAACCCACATCTCTCACCAGCATCTCCACGGCGCCGCCATCTTTTCCCCAACAACAACATCAACAACGAACAACATCTCCTCACCATCATCTCCACGGCACCGCCATCTTTTCGCCAGCAACGGCATCCACAAACAACGGCATCTCCACCGACAAACACGAGGACTCCTCGTTGGAGCGAAAGCGGTGATTCCTACAACGTCGCGTTTGACGGCAAGATCGGATCAGAATGACAAAAGGGGCAAGCCAGCGGGGGTGAAGGTCGGAGGTGAAAGACCAAATACACCCCGAACCCGATAAAAGGCCGGCTGAAACGCCGAGAAACCAGTTGAGTTCCAGTACGGAGTTCGTCTGGAGTCTGCAGTTCGGAGTTTAGCTCAGTGGTTGAGTGGAGCTCGGTCGTTGGAGTCCGTGTGAGTTTGGAGCCTGGAGTCCAGGCAAGCCTGCAGTGCATGCGGAGTTGTTGGTCAGTGGAGGCGCCGCGAGTCACCAGCCGGAGAGAGGTCGCCAGCCAGAGAAGTCGCCAACCAGCGACATAACGGTCCGAAGTGATCGGCCGCCGGACGTCCGAGAGACGCTGAGGAGTGAGCGGGCTCTTAAAAGAGCCAACTCCAAAAGAGCAAGCCCGTTCCGTCCTCGGAAGCGTCGTCGGCCAGGCCCGATCGACCAGGCCGACGGCTAGGCCTGGACCACCAGGCCGCGTTACACCAGCTGCCGTGTTGACGAACGAGACATACGGAGGGTCCCGACGAAAGACCCATCGAGTCGTCTCCAGGGCGACAAGGTAACCTGCACGGCCTCGCGGAGCTCCTTCGGTCTTCCAAGCTCCGAGGAACATTAAGGCCTACGGGCCCAGTTCTCCTTTTATTTCTGGGGTTTTTGCATGGAAGTCTGTGGTGCCTTGTCCCTCAAGTAGAGAACTGTTATAAGTGCATGTAAATGATAATAGACAATGGCTGTACGTCTTATTGCTCATGTCTTGTCCTTACCCCCATTCATTGCCTTGCTTGCATATGTGTATGTACAAATAAATGTCCGATTGTTTGAATATTCACCTGCTCGTTGCATCCTTCTCCATTGAGCTGCCAAATTGCGTTCGGAATAAACAGCTGGTTATTAATAGCCGATAAGATAATCGGGTCAACGGGCTTGGCGATAATAAACCGCTCGGCAATCGCAAACGGAACGGCTGCTAAAGCGGCTCGTTTCCGGACAGGTCCCGTTGAGGTTCAACCTCTCGGTAGTCTGACCGCGCGAATAATTAGGTAAACCGACAATTCGGCGATCGACCCTGCAGCGCGGGCAGAGCATTGACAAGGTTGTGGTGTGGTAAAAACACACCCGTAGCTGGATTTCGGCGTTGATTCGAAGCTGCGACTGGATTGCCACGGTCGGTGGGCAGCGGCCGCAATTAGCTAAAAGCGGTCGCCCGCAGCCGGAGTGGCGGAAATCCACACAATATATGTATATATTTATATATATATATAATATAATATATATATAAAATATATGTGAAAATATATATATAAATTTTTACAGATGGCGGATTTGTTAAATTATCAAACAAACGAGAGTTCCACAACAATGACTTTATTTCAATCGATAAACACATCGTGGAACCAACAGATTCATAAACTGCTTTCGCTTAAAGATATTTCTCACACAAAGTGTATATTGTATTCATCAACCATGCACCAGATCCTCAAGATTTCCTTGCACCAAATGAGAGGATAATAAAAATTCCTCGCACAGAGTGTTGATATTCGGAAGTTTATAAATCAATGTACTCATGGATGTTTGTGCATATTTAATCAGAATCAGGATATAAACACACAGGCCAACTTATCAAGGATGCAGCAGGTATGGTGTGTGATTTATGGGATACAAATTACCTTTTTATATACAGTATATAAAGAGTCGAGGCTCATGGAAGAGCCGTATTAGTACAGTGAAACGGATCATGACACAACGGAACAAAGGAACAGCAGAGAGATAGGGGGGAAACACCAAACAGCAGCGCTGAAGGCAAGACAGAACGAGGCAGACAAACAATGGGTGTGGGAGGAATGAGGGGCAGAGAGGATGGATGCATGAGGTGGAAAAGACGGACACAGAAGGAAACTCTCAGGAGGGAAAGTGGAACTTTGGGAGGAGGTAGAAAAGGCTTCAGCCCAAATTACTGCACAAATAAATTGCTCTAACTTTTTATTCAACTTTGTTCATCTAAAATCAATAAAACAAAACTTTTGTTTGGTTCAGACATATGATCCATCACTTGGCTCGTCATTAGAAAATATAAAAAGTCTGCAAGCGGGCGTAACCCTCAGCCCATGCATTGTAAAAGAAGCAGTGATATCACGATGATGCAGTCAGTTAGAGCATGTTGGACGTCATATCGAAAATCAATCAGACTTCAAGATGGCTACCGTGGCGGCTAGTGAAAATCGCAGCGTGCCCATTTTCGAAAGGAACCTTCCTCTACTCAACTCCAACACACACACACACTGCAAAAATGCATTTATCGGACAAGCCAAGCCGTTCTCGAAATCGACGGAAACCAATTTCAAGATGGCTGCCATGGAGGCCACATTGAAAATCGCAGCGCGCCCATTTCGAAGCGAACTTTCCTCTACTCAACCCAACATACCCTGCAAAATGGATTTAATCGGACAGGCGTTCTCCTCGAAATTGACGGAAACCAAAAGTTGGCGGACGCCCGAACACCGAAGTATGAACTTTGACCTCTGTGACCTTGAAAAGTAGGTCAAATCAAAACCCGGGTATATATGGGACATTTTCACAAAAGCGGGTCAGGTAACGATAAAGAACAAACTCAAAAATCAACTTTCTTTGATATTCTCGAAATAGTGCTTGAACCCTTTTAAGGCCTAGAAAATGTTCAAATGATGTCAGCAACGCAGGATCACCATGAGCCTCTGCACTGACTGGGCAATATTGCTTGATAAAAATTATCGGACAGTCTTTACCTTACCTGACCCGCTTTTGTGAAATGTCCCATATCATGTATCCTCATCAGATATACCTGTGATAAAAAGTTGGCGATGATCCAGCATTCGCTCAGGAGAAATAGCCATTTCTAGTTTTCAGTTTTGGCCCCTGGTGGCCTAGCCGAGAATCAAATTGCGCTCATTATCGAAAGGAACCTTCCTCTACGCAGCCCCAACAACACTGCAAAAATGGATTTATCGGACAAGGCGTTCTCCTCGAAATCGACGGAACCAATTTCAAGATGCTGCCATGGAGGCACAATTGAAAATCGCAGCGCACCCATTTTCAAAAGGAACCTTCCTCTACTCAACCCCAACACACCCTGCAAAAATGGATTTAATCGGACAAGGCGTTCTCCCCTTAGCCCAATTCGGGCTGAGGGTAAAAAAAACTAGAATGCTCAGAGAACACCTTACCCAGCACAGTGTTGAGAAAAATTCGATGGGAAGGGACTTTTAAACTCGTGCTCATTGCATTTACGAGCACGATCTACGCTTCCCACAAGCCACGATTTTGTCCGCGAATCTCATATTCCCCGATACTGACAGACCGAGAGACAAAAATTGATATCGCTCAAGATGATGTAAAATTGGTGGATATTTTGCCGAGTCCTGCTGCATGAAAAGGGTTTTTGAAAGTGCTAAAAGGTGATTTACATTCTCCAGTGTTTAATATATAATTATATTGAAATAAAATGAAGATTTTAAAGACTGTTAAAAAAAAAAAAAATTGGGAGTTTCGACCTGTTGATGCAGCATCCTACACACCACCTTACATGAGTTATTTGTGCCTGTTGTTTGTGTCCTTTATTACGTCCTTAAACACAGTTAGTTTCCAGTTTGGAGTGATACAATTTTGTTCGACTGACAGACAGGCAAAGTAACATATACATATATATATATATATATATATATATATAATATATATATATATATATACATACATATATATTTGTTACGGTTGTGGAAATTCGCATTACACCATAAAGGGTCCTCGGTGAGATATATCGGTAAGTTCATGTGTAGTTAGCCCAAACCCGTTGTATAGAGGGAATATATGTGATCCATTCGGGCTGCGACGCTTCAGTTAGCCGTTTTTCTTTGGCTATTGTTAATTTGGTGCAAGAACAACAACGACATCGCCACAACAACATCTCAATGATCACGCCATTCACTAACACGACGCACCTTCCCAACATGCTACCACTCTTCGCCACTCGCCATTAACGAGCACCGTGCGGTCACGATCCCAGCGGGACGGATGGGAGGGGCGGAGTGGCAGCGGCGGCCGGGGTGCGAAGGGGCATCTCCCGCCGAGTCTTTCTTCCCTCGTCGTCGCGGCGCGTGCAAGAAACAAAACAACAACGCCTGTGGGATTTTCCCTTCTGCTTTTCCCGCGCTTTGGCAGAGGGGAGGGGCGATTTGAGCTGGAGGTCAAAGGTGAAAAAGGTGGGGGCCTGATTTTGGGGAATAATTCCCTGGCCCCGAGCCAGACTGACTTTCCTCGCCCCCGCACGGCGTGGGGAGGGGGAACGAGAGGGCACGCCCCTTTTTGGGAAGCTTCCAGAAGGGAGGTGGAGCCAGAAACGGGGCGGGAAAAAGGGCGGAGCCCGCGCTACAAAAGGGCGGACGAGGAGGCTTCATGTGGGGTCTTCATGTTGGTCTTTCTGGTTCATGGTCGTCTTCTGGTTCGGGTCGGAGCTTGTTACAGCGGCGTGCGCTGTATACAATTGCACCGGTTTGAAATGTCCCGGCTCGTCTACCACGTCTCGGTGGGTCGTTGTCCCCCCCCCCACGGCTCAGACAGCCATGACGGCCGGTACGGTAGATGCAGTGCATACCTCGACGGAATGGCGACATTGTACGGAATACGAGTATTCAATGGAAATTTGTGAAACTAATGTGTTATTATGTGAAAACCATTTAATTTATTGCTTCACGGAAAAAAAACGAAGAACGTCCCTATGTACGAACGAACGAACGAAAGAGTCATTTCGTCCACATGGCATTTCCGCGCGAACGCAGACAGCGAGTTCTTCTAGCCATCATTCTCTTTAATATTAGCCATAAACAGTGGTTCGTCATGCATTAGTAGTTGAAATTTACTTACAACAAGAACGAAAAATAATTCCTCAGATTCAATAAGACGAAAAAAAAAACGAAAACATCACGTGCAGGACAAGACCATCGAGCTTAAGGACGTACTGTAACTGCACTGCTCCTGATTGGTCAAGGACACCACGTGGTTGTGTGGGGTGTTTATGCACGAGGATTCCAGGCTAAGTTCTTCTTATGCCATCCATTCTCGTTTAATATTAGCATAAACAAGTGTTTTCGTCATGCATTAGTAGTTGAAATTTACTTACAACAAGAACGAAAAAAAATCTCAGTTTCAACAGAACGAAAAAAAACCGAAAACATCATGTGCAGGACAAGACCAATCGAGCTGAAGGAACGATACTGTAATGCACTGCTCTGATTTGGTCAAGGGACACCACGTGTGGTTGTGTGGGCGGTGTTATGCACAAGGTTCCAGGCTAAGTTCTTCTTATGCATCATTCTCTTTAATATAGCCATAAACACAGTGTTTCGTCATGTTATTAGTCGTTGAATTTACTTACAATCATTCTTTTGCGGCCTCTGCCACGCTGTATCGAACGATTTTCATTCCTTCTGTTATATTAAAGGTGCTATGCAACAATAATAACAAGATTTTTACATTTCAAATATTAAGTACGGCTTTTTAATTGTTTTTCAACTGAAAAAGATACAATGCATATTTAACATTAGTGTACTCATTTGATTCACACACGCACTGTATTGAAGGATTTCACTTGTTTGTTCTTGCTTGCTTTTTGATCCTCACGCGAGCCTTGGACCCCGTGCGCGAGCGGCGGAATAGCGCCGACACAACCCCGTCGTTTCCCAAACCCGGTCCGTACCGTCGAGCGGACCACACGAGCGACGCGCGGCACGAGCTCGCGGACCACGCCCGGAGTGCTCGGAGTTGCGGTCACAAGGAAGGACACTCGACGCGCTCAGGGAAGTCGCCACTTCCATTTTCTTTTGTGGTTTGGTGTAAATGTGTGTGTTGTGGCGCCAGTCCTGTAAAGTAGAATAGTGTAGTGACTGTGCTGTGAATAATTGTTATTCGGTTTTTAACTCTTTCCTGCTTCCTTTTGACTTGTGAATACGTGCTTGTCTGTGTGTGTGTAATGAAGTGCTTGCTTGTTTGCTGTTTCCCATTTCGCTTCGTCTTTTCCTTCTTGAAAGCTCCATCTTGCATCACGTAAGGATTGATAGTGGGTTTAAACACCGGTAAGTATCTGAACGTCGAGGTCGACGATAACTCCGCTCGGTTTATCCTGCAGCACTGAACGAGCCGCTTAAAGCGGTTGTGTCCGAGTCGACTCCGGCGTGGTAAAACTCCTCGGTACGCTACTCGGCGGGTATTAGAGTATTCGACATTCGGCGATCCCTATTCGCCGCGCGGTAGATGCGGACTAAGTTGTGGTGAGGTTAAACCCCACCCGTGACTGGCTCTTGGCGGTAATTCCCGAGGGTCACGACTGAATTGCACGTTCGTGGGCGAGCGGCCGTATTGGTTACATGCGGTCGTTCGCACACGGCGGGCGCAGATTCGTAACAATATATTGTTGCGAATTCGCGCCCGCGGACGTGCGATCGGCCACGTGACTCGAATCGCGACGCGCCTCGCCACCGGACGGCAATTCCGTCGTGACCTCTCGGACTAACGCGGGAGCCAGTCACGGTGGGCCTTTCGGCCTCACACGATCGTGCCAATCGCACCCGCGTGGGATAGGGTTGTTCGCCAAACTGACGACCTACCTAGTACCCACGCGGATGGTAACCGGCGATGCATCGCGCAGGTCGACTTCGGACACGGGCCGCTTAAGCGATCCGTTCGTGCAATCGGGATAACCAGCGTCGTTATCGTCGGCCTCGACGGTTCCTGATTCATTATCGGGCGTCCGGCGCCCACTCAACTTACGTACAAGCAAGATGGAGACCCCAAAGGAAAGGACGCAGCGAACGGGCAGCATTCACAAGAAAGCACATTTAATTCACATCTCACATAGAGCACACATATGCACGTATTTAAGCCACACAGTAATGCACAAATGCACATATATCATTTAAACAAAAACAATAATGCAAGCAAGCAGAGCTACGAGACTATACGCGTACATGGCAACACTTATACAGTTTTCTCTTACAAGACAGGCGCACAACGCATTCACACAAAGCAAAGAAAGACCCCTCAAAGGCAAGTGGAGTCAGACTGGGCCCGTGGGCCTAATGCGCGTGAACTGGATGAGCGGCCAGGTCACGAGACCGAAGGTCCTACCCGCGCCTCGTGGCGAGCGCAAAATGTCGCTGGGCACGGCGGTTTCGTGTGGCACCTGCTGGTGTAAAGTGGGAACGGGGCCCCCTTGTCGCACTCTCTCAGCGCGGGGGGAAAGGGGGATTGTTGATGCTCTGGGGAGGGAGTATGGCTGCTGCTCGAGTCCCGCGATGCGCGATTCAACGCGACCTCGTCGCTGATCCTCGCCGGACCGAGCCTCGCGGTTCTCCTCAGCCGATCTCCCTCGCAGCCGTTGCCTCCGCAGCCGTTCGCCTCCGTACTCATCTGCCCACTTGTCACTCGACTTACTTTATCGGCTCAGGAACCACATATGCAAATTCTCGGATCCAAACGACCTCAGGGCGGGCCACCTCGCCGATTGGACGGAGAAAAGGGGCGTGATCTTTCCTGATCTTCAAATTTGCATTCCCGATTTCCTCAGATGCGTCTGGAGGCGGGGCCAAGCCGGCGCCCGCTCTAATTGGATGGATCAGATTGGGCGTGTAGCATTCCTGATCCGAATTCTCCTCGGAAAAACCGGCATCTGCACTCGCGCTCGCGTGTATCGCTGAAGATGCCGCGCTGATGCCCCCACGGTGGTGCGGGAATGGCGTAGGAGAGGTGGTGGAGGGTTTTCGGCAGTGTTCAGATGGCCATGATGCCGTTTGGAATGGCGGTGATGTGAGGTTGCCGGTAGCGAGTGTGAAGGTAGGTTGTGGCTTGCTGCGTTGTTTGTTGTTGCTGCTGGCGTGGTTTGGCTCAAACAAGGTAGAACAGAAAAAGCCTACTCAAGGATTCGCAGCCGATGAATCACATTAATTCCCTCTAAACAAGGGTTTGGGGCTAACTACACATGGTACTTCAAAAATATATCTCACTACGGGACCTGAATGGTGTAATGCGAATTTCACAGCCGTAATCTACCCTCCCTTTTTACAGATCGTCCGAGTCGTCAAATTATCGTGTGCATCATGTGTAGTTCTCGCCGAGTCGTTTTACCTCGGATCCCTGAGTGGCGACATTCATGGTATTCGTGTCCCAACAATAAATAACGAAGGCTGCAGTAACAACTAAAACCAGCACGGCGATTAATAAATTGCGGGCTAGACAGACATGCCGGGGGCGCATCATATTTACATACACAACTTAACACCTTACTTACAATTTAACACTAACCATGGCCAGGATCAATGGACCTCTGCAAAAGAAAGCAGTCAGAGGGAGCCAGGCTGCTCGCATGCAGTCTCTGGCTCAAGCATGCAGTTGACAGGGAAGTGGCGCGCTGCTCACACACGTCTAGGCCTCCTTTGAAAACGACCACAGTGAATAACGGCGCATGGGCATGCGCAAATGCAGTCTCCGTGCCAGCCAAGTGGCACAACCGCATTGAGCACAACGGATGCAATGATAGATGATGACTGGATGAATGAATGGATGAACACGGTGCACGGGCGCCACTGCAGGCCGTGTTGTGTGCACAGGACAGTTCCTGCAGCTTGCAACTGTTGTACGACGATCTGGCGCACATGGCAATGACAGGGGGGGGCAAAGAAATTTGAACGGGCTGGGAACAGGGGCAGTGGGCATGGCATTGCAAAGGTGAACAGGCACATACAAAGCCGGCAGAAAAGGGCCACTGCAGGCGAACACAGCCGGCAGACAAGTGGCCGGCACGCGCTTGCAGGAAACAGCTGCAGACGATCCGGCCGGTACGGCTCGCAGCACACGCACCGCCAGCGATGAAGTTGCCGCCTCTTGCATGCAGTGCAGGTTGGTGGAGGGAGTGCGGTGGTGCTGGCCACTCGCGAAGGCGGGCTCGACATACCTACCTGTCTCCTCACCTAATCGCTTGCCTGTCACTGTCCATACCCACT
>CM068963.1:5124394-5139849 GCA_035128595.1 Eptatretus atami
TCCCTTTTATTTTCTGGGGTTTTTGCATGGAAGTCTGTGGTGCCTTGTCCCTCAAGTAGAGAACTGTTATAAGTGCATGTAAATGATAATAGACAATGGCTGTACGTCTTATTGCTCATGTCTTGTCCCTTACCCCCATTCATTGCCTTGCTTGCATATGTGTATGTACAAATAAATGTCCGCATTGTTTGAATATTCAACACTGCTCTTGCATCCCTTCCTCCATTGAGCTTCATATTTGTGTTCGGAATAAACAGCTGGTTTTAATAGCAGATAAGATAATCGGGTCCAACGGGCTTGGCGATAATAAACCGCTCGGCAATCGCAAACGGACGGGCTGCTAAAGCGGCTCGTTTCCGGACAGGTCCCGTTGAGTTCAACCTCGCTGGTAGTCTGACCGCGCGAATAATTAGGTAAACCGACAATTCGGCGATCGACCCTGAGCGCGGGCAGAGCATTGACAAGGTTGTGGTGTGGTAAAAACACACCCGTAGCTGGATCGGCGTTGATTCGAAAGCTGCGACTGGATTGCCACGTCGGTGGGCACGCGGCCGCAATTAGCTAAAAAGCGTCGCCGCCCGCACGGAGTGGCGGAATCCACACAATATTATGTATATATTTATATTATATTTATATAATTATATATATAAATATATGTGAAATATATATATAAATTTTTACAGATGGCGGATTGTTAAATTATCACAACAAACGAGAGTTCCCACAGACATGATCTTTCATTTCAATCGATAAACACATCGTGGACCAACAGATTCATAAACTGCTTTCGCTTAAAAGATATTTCTCAACACAAAGTGTATATTGTATTCATCAACCATGCACCAGATCCTCAAGATTTTCCTTGCACACCAAATGAGAGGATAAATAAAAATTCCTCGCACAGAGTGTTGAATATTCGGAAGTTTATAAAATCAATGTACTGCATGGATGTTTGTGCATATTTAATCAGAATCAGGATATAAACACACCAGGCCAACTTATCAAGGATGCAGAGCAGGTATGGTGTGTGATTTATGGGAATACAAATTACCTTTTTTAATACAGTATATAAAGAGTCGAGGCTCATGGAAGAGCCAGTATTAGTACAGTGAACGGATCATGACACAACGGGACAAAAGGAACAGCAGAGAGATAGGGGGGAAACACCAACAGCAGCGCTGAAGGCCAAGACAGAACGAGGCAGACAAACAATGGGTGTGGGGAGGAATGAGGGGCAGGAGAGGATGGATGCATGAGGTGGAAAAGACGGACACAGAAGGAAACTCTCAGGAGGGAAAAGTGGAACTTTGGGAGGAGGGTAGAAAAGGCTTCAGCCCAAATTACTGCACAAATAAATTGCTCTAACTTTTTATTCAACTTTGTTCATCTAAAATCAATAAAACAAAACTTTTGTTTGGTTCAGACATATGATCCATCACTTGGCTCGTCATTAGAAAATATAAAAAAATAGCTCCGCAAAGGCGGCGTAACCCCTCAGCCCATGCATTGTAAAAGAAGCAGTGATATCACGATGATGCAGTCAGTTAGAGCATGTTGGACGTCATATCGAAAATACAGACTTCAAGATGGCTACCGTGGCGGCTAGTGAAAATCGCAGCGTGCCCATTTCGAAAGGAACCTTCCTCTACTCAACTCCAACACACACACACACTGCAAAAATGCATTTAATCGGACAAGCCAAGCCGTTCTCGAAATCGACGGAAACCAATTTCAAGATGGCTGCCATGGAGGCCACATTGAAAATCGCAGCGCGCCCATTTTCGAGCGAACTTTCCTCTACTCAAACCCAACATACCCTGCAAAAATGGATTTAATCGACAAGGCGTTCCTCGAAATTGACGGAAACCAAAAGTTGCGGACGCCCGAACACCGAAGTATGAACTTTGACCTCTGTGACCTTGAAAAGTAGGTCAATCAAAAACCCGGGTTATATATGGACATTTTCACAAAAGCGGGTCAGGTAACGATAAAGAACAAACTCAAAATCAACTTTCTTTGATATTCTCGAAATAGTGCTTGAACCCTTTATAAGGCCTAGAAAAATGTTCAAATGATGTCAGCAACGCAGGATCACCATGAGGCCTCTGCACTGACTGGGCAATATATGCTTGATAAAAATTATCGGACAGTCTTTACCGTTACCTGACCCGCTTTTGTGAAAATGTCCCATATCATGTATCCTCATCAGATATACCTGTGATAAAAAGTTGGCGATGATCCAGCCATTCGCTCAGGAGAAATAGCCATTTCTAGGTTTCTAGTTTGGCCCCTGGTGCCTAGCCGAGAATCAAATTGCGCTCATTATCGAAAGGAACCTTCCTCTACGCAGCCCAACACACACTGCCAAAAATGGATTTAATCGGACAAGGCGTTCTCCTCGAAATCGACGGAAACCAATTTCAAGATGGCTGCCATGGAGGCCACATTGAAAATCGCAGCGCACCCATTTTCAAAAGGAACCTTCCTCTACTCAACCCAACACACCCTGCAAAAATGGATTTAATCGGACAAGGCGTTCTCCCCTAGCCCAATTCGGGCTGAGGGGTAAAAAAAACTAGAATGCTCAGAGAACACCTTACCCAGCACAGTGTTGAGAAAAATTCGATGGGAAGGGACTTTTAAACTCGTGCTCATTGACTTTACGAGCACGATCTACGCTTCCCACAAGCCACGATTTTGTCCGAATCTCAATTTCCCGATACTGACAGACCGAGAGACAAAATTTATCGCTCAAGATGATGTAAAATGGTGGAATATTTTGTCCGAGTCCTGCTGCATGAAAAGGGTTTTGAAAGTGCTAAAAAGGTGATTTACATTCTCCAGTGTTTAAAAAAATATAATAAATGAAATAAAATTAAGATTTTAAAGACTGTTAAAAAAAATAATAAAAATTGGGAGTTTCGACCTGTTGATGCAGCATCCTACACACCACCTTACATGAGTTATTTTGTGCCTGTTGTTTGTGTCCTTTATTACGTCCTTAAACACAGTTAGTTTCCAGTTTGGAGTGATACAATTTTGTTCGACTGACAGACAGGCAAAGTAACATATACATATATAATTATATATATATATATATATATATATATATATATATATATATATATATATATATACTATATATATATATTGTTACGGTTGTGGAAATTCGCATTACACCATAAAGGGTCCTCAGGTGAGATATATCGTAAGTTCATGTGTAGTTAGCCCAAACCCGTTGTATAGAGGGAATATATGTGATCCATTCAGGCTGCGACGCTTCAGTTAGCCGTTTTTCTTTGGCTATTGTTAATTTGGTGCAAGAACAACAACGAACATCGCCACAACCAACATCTCAATGATCACGCCATTCACTACACGACGCCACCTTCCACAACTACGCTACCACATCTTCGCCACTCGCCATTCAACGAGCACCGTGCGGTCACGATCCCAGCGGGACGGATGGGAGGGGCGGAGTGGCAGCGGCGGCCGGGGTGCGAAGGGGCATCTCCCGCCGAGTCTTTCTTCCCTCGTCGTACGCGCGTGCAAAACAAAAACCAACAACGCCTGTGGATTTTCCCTTCTGCTTTTCCCGCGCTTTGGCAGGGGGAGGGGCGATTTGAGCGGAGGTCAAAGTGAAAAAAGGTGGGGGCCTGATTTTGGGGGAATAATTCCCTGGCCCCGAGCCAAGACTGACTTTCCTCGCCCCCCGCACGGCGTGGGGAGGGGGGGAACGAGAGGGCACGCCCCTTTTGGGAAGCTTCCAGAAGGGAGGTGAGCCAGAAAACGGGGCGGGGCAAAGGGCGGAGCCCCGCGCTACAAAAGGGGCGGACGAGGAGGCTTCATGTTGGTCTTCATGTTGGTCTTCATGTTGGTCTTCTGGTTCATGGTCGTCTTGTGCTTCGGGTCGCGAGCTTGTTGTTTCCTGCCTTGCTTCTTGATTCCTCGCGCGAGCCCTGGGATCCCGTGCGCGAGCGCGGAAAATAGCGCCGAACAAACCCGTCCGTTTCCCCAAACCCCATCCGTACCGTCGAGCGGACCACACGAGCGACGCGCGGCACAAGCCGCGGACCACGCCGGAGGGGCTCGGAGTTGCGTCGCAAAAGGAGGACTCGACGCGCTCAGGGAAGTCGCACTTCCATTTTCTTTTGTGGTTTGGTGTAAATGTGTGTGTGTTGGCGCGTCCATCTAAAGTAGAATAGTGTAAGTGACTGTGCTGTGAATAATTGCTTATTCGCGTTTTAACTCTTTCCCTGCTTCCTTTTGACTGTGAATACGTGCTTGTCTGTGTGTGTGTAATAAAGTGCTTGCTTGTTGAACTGTTTTCCCATTTCGCTTCATCTTTTCCCTTCTTGAAAGCTCCATCTTGCATCACGTAAGGGATTGATAGTGGGTTTAAAACACCCGGTAAGTAATCTGAACCGTCGAGGTCGACGATAACTCCGCTCGGTTATCCTGACAGCACTGAACGAGCCGCTTATAGCGGTTCGCTGTCCGGAGTCGACCTGCGGCGTGGTAAAACTCCTCGGTCGCTACTCGCGCGGTACTTAGGTATATCGACATTGCGCGATCACCCTATTTCGCGCGGGTAGAATGCGACTAAGTTGTGGTGAGGTTAAACCCCCACCCGTGACTGGCTCTGGCGGTAATTCCCGGAGGGTGACGACTGAATTGCACGTTCGGTGGGCGAAGCGGCCGCTATTGGTTACATGCGGTCGTTCGCACGCCGGCGGCGCAGAATTCGTAGCAAATATATATATATATATATATATATATATATATATATATATATATATATATATATATATATATATTTGTTACGGCTGTGAAATTCGCAAACCACCATTCAGGTCCCGTAGGTGAGATATCTCTAAGTACATGTGTAGTTAGCCCAAACCCGTTGTCTAAACGGAATTTATGTGATTCATTCGGGCTGCGACGCTTTGAGATAGCCGTTTTTCTGTTCTATCTTTATTTTGAACCAGCCACGTCCCAACCGCCATCACACAACAACCACCGCAACCACCACGCCAGCCATCGTCACCAACTGCAACCACGCTCCAACCCTCAGACAACAACGCCAACAGCCACGACCTTTACCTCACACTCGCTCCCACATCATCGCATCATCGCATTCCACACGGCACCATGACCATCAAAGCACCACCTGTGAACACTGAGCGTCGGGCTGTCCTGGGCTCGTTCAGCGATACGCACCGAGCCGCGAGTGCAAATAGCGGCCTTTCCGAGGAAAATTCGGATCAGGAATGCTACACGCCACTTCTGATCCGTCCAATTAGCAAGCGCGGGGCGGCTTGGCTCCGCTCCAGGCGAGTCTGTGTGAAATCGAGATATGCAAATTCTAGGATCAGGGGAGGTTCACGCCCCCTTTCCTCCGACCAATGGCGAGCGTGGCTCCGCCCCCGAGGTGATCCTGATCCGGAAATTTGCATACTGGGTTCTCCTGCCGGCCTATAAAAACGCCGAGCGCACAGCAGAGGGTTTTGGGGCAGAAGAAGTCAAGTCGGGTTGGAGAAAGAAGTAAAGTCGGGTTGGAGAAAGAAGTCAAGTCGGTTGGAGAACGAAGTCAAGTCGGGTTGGAGAACGGAGTCGAGTCAGGTTGGAGAACGGAGTCGAGTCGGGTGGGGAAGGCATCGAGTGGTTTCTGCAGTCGGCTAGGAGAATTGGGGAAGAGGCCAAGGAGCTCTGGTCCGAGCAGGGAAGACGGCGGTCGGCGACGAGGTCGCGCGTGGGATCGCTCGTCGCGAGACCCAAGCAGCCAGCCATTCTCCTCCCCAGGGCATCAACAATCCCCCTTTTCCCCCACGCTGAGAAGAGTGCAAAAAGGGGGCCCCGTTCCCACCCCACTCCAAGCGGTGCCAACGAAACCCGCAAGGAGCACGAAGTTGGGGCACCGCCGCGCAGTGACATTTGCGGCTCGTCACGGAGCGCGGGTAGGACCCCCCCCCCGGTCTCGCGGGCCTGGCCGCTCCTTCAGGTCACGCGCACATATTGGCCCACGGGCCCCGTCTGCCCCTTGTCTTTGAGGGTGGCTTTTCTTTTGCTTTTGAGTAAATGTTGCCGGCGCCATCTGTAAAGTAGAACTGTATAAGTGTTGCCGAGTGTTCGCGTATTCGGTAGTATCTCTGCGTCATTGTTTCTTTTGTTGTACTTGATATATAGTGCATTCTGATTCTGTTTGGCTGTATATGTGTGCTTTGTGTCTGTGTCTGTGTGTTGAAATAAATGTGCATTATGTTGAATTGTTCCCCGTTTCGCTGCGTCCTTTCCTTCGTTTGAATCTCCATCTTGCTTCACGTAAAAGGTCGTTAGTGGGCCTTGATACGCCCGATAATTAATTGGAACCGTCGAGGCCGACGATAACACCGCTCGGTTATCCCGATAGCACGGAACGGACCGCTTAAGCGGCCCGTGTCCGGAGTCGACCTGCGGCGAGGTGCGATCGCCCGGTTTACCATCCGCGTGGGTACTTAGGTAGGTCGAGTTTGGCGAACAACCCTATCCACGCGGGTGGCCGATTGGCACGATTGTGGTGAGTCGAAAGGCCCACCCGTGACTGGCTCCGGGCGATAGTTCCCGGAGGGTCACGACAGAATTGTCCGTACCGGTGGGCGAGGCGGCCGCCTTCGAGTCACGTGGCCGTTCGCACCCCGGCGGGCGCGAATTCGCAACAATATAATATATATAATATATAATATATATATATATATATATATTATATATATATATATATTATATATCCCCTCTCTGCGATTGTGCATCGGGCACAAAATTCAAAACAAAGCACTAATAAACTCTCCAGGTTTGTTTTCTCATTCATGTTCAAAACATAGCATTCAATTGAAATGAAGTCTTTCTTCAATCATAAACTGATGTTTGTAGCCTGCTGCATTTCTCTATTCTCTCATTTCTCTACCCCAACCTGCTGCACTTGTGTTTCTCTTTGCAATTGTATTGTTCTCAATTTATCCCCCTCTCACAAAATGCTCCATTGCCACTGATGACAAATAAAACTCGAGTGAAGTCTATGGCACGCCATCGCAAATCCCCACGCTTCACACCGAAAGCAAAGTTGAAAAGCAAAAAGTTCCACCAGGAATGACCAAATATCAAATTGAACTTAAAATGTTTTTTCCCATTTTGACCGGTTACCTTAAGAGAGCATGAACCAGGGGTCGAATCCCCCAAAAAATCATTACATATTGCATGCATCCCCCAATGGTGATCACATATACAAAGTTTCATTTTAACATGTGCCCATAATTGCATTTTTTGGTATTTGACCTTTTGACACTGCTCCAGAACCCCAGGGGATGGGGCCAAACATAAAACTGCTCTTGCACATTCGTGCCATATTCGTGGTGATCACAACATCCAAGTTTGGTGAATTTCTACATAAATGTTTCAGAGATGGCGTGACGGACTGACGGACAGACAGACAGACCGACCCAAATGCAATACACCCCAGCGAGGGTAATCAGCATCACGGCACAAAGGACTTTAACAGTCAGTGCCTCCCCCACACCCAGGGGATAAGGTACCCCAGCACCAATTTTGATTGGCCGCATGACCGACTCATAGGTACCCCAGCACGTCTGCACAATTTAGTAAACGTCGACCATGCGGTTTTCCACTCTACAAGTTGCGCAAACATGCATGCACATACTTCATTAATAAATAACAATAAATTATCAGTCAAGTCTGCAGGATATTAATCCAATTTCTGATAGGATAGTAACAACTGCCAAAGCAATTTATTGGGGGCAAACAACACACTGGATGGTTCATCGTTGCCTTCACAGCACATCTCCACAGCAGGGTTTTACTATTTCACTCGGAGAAACAGCACACAATAGCTTACTCTTTTCAAAATGCAAAATTCAACATTTCATATCCACAAGTGCTCGTACACGAGATGTCCAGATTAACGGTCCATTCGATCAGACGTAGCACTTTACCATGCCACTATCTGCTTGTGGAGCACTCGGACAATTTGTTGGAAGGTGCTATTCCTCTTTAAGAATCGAAACAGATTATACATCTCAAAGGCAAGTGCGTTACCTCCGAGAGATCCCATCAGTCGGTAGATGATGAATCATAAATGAGAAATGAAATAATTATTCCCATTGGGATAAAAAAAAAACATCATTTCCACTCCTTAGTCCTCCTTTGAAACATCAGAATATACCCTGAGAATTTTTTTTATTTTTTATAATAATTATAATAACGATTTACCTTTTTCAGTTCCTTGTATAGCTCCAACTGCAGGCGCGCCATGTGAGTGTCCATAAGCATCTGAGTGCAGATATAAACACGCTTTTCAAATCGTCCACATACACCTTAAAATTGAATTCACATTCATAAACCTGTACACTGAAATGCAAAGGTAACGAGCAATAACATTAATTTAAAAACAAAAGTAACCCTAAATCTATAAAGAATGCTCAATTCTGATTTATTTATTTTTAACTACCACCTTGTTGATATCCCTGATTATACGGAGTTTGCTGGGTACGCACTTCAATGTTTATACTTATTTATCATCTATCCGCACTGTGCTTGATACGACATCGTCAAAAATAAAACAAAGCAACGACCGAATCAGCCGGTTTCAAATTATGACCTGAGTACTTGTGTCGTCGTGCTGAAATTATCATACGCAGCACTTCATTCATTTGAGGTTTAGTCCAAATGTTGGGAGAGGCCTGTTCGGCATTCATGTCTGAGCACATCAACTAACTAGTACGTGCACACACAATCTTGCGCAACCAACCTTGATGACTTTATTGAGGCATTCGTCTGCCACCATGCGTACATCCGAATCTGCATCATCACAACTCAGAAGGAAGGTTTCGATGGCGATCCCCAGACAGCGAGTGAAATCTGCAGTGCCCCTGTCAGGTGCAGCATTCGTACACATACCAGGGTCTCACAAGGTAAAGCACCATCCCCCCTCCTGAAGGGATCACCATCAGACAAAACTAAGGTCGTGGACCTGCTGGTTGGAAAGGTTCTTTGGTTGAAGTATCAAAACATTAATGATGGACAATTCCCAGGTGGTGCCTTCAAATCAGACACTCAATGAAGTGGAGGAAATGTGGTGTGTGTGCGTACACACACACACACTTAAGAGAGACTGCTATATAACAACATTCACTGGTATTGATACAGGTTAGTTTGGGTGAGACTAAAGCAATCGTGGCATTTTACAATTTTTTTTAATTCAAATTGATCAACATCTTCGAAAATCTGTGATCACAACAACCACGAGTCATACCAAAGACTTTAAAAGGTACTTAAATGGATAAGAAAATGGACAAAACCATGGGGAAGAGGAAGTTGTTCCTTCGGAAATGCTCCGCAAAGTATGGTGAGAAATGCAGGGGCATCTGTGTGATGTTGCTGGTACCCAGAGTGCCGAGAGAAGGTACAGAACTCCCCCCATGCTCAGTGGTTGTGTTTGTCTCATATAAGAGTCTTGTGTCATCTCATGTGTTCGTCTATGTCCATGTGTGTGAGATGTGTGTGTGGCAGCTCCAGCCTTAAATCCTGTACAAAACAAAGGGTTGATGATGGACACGTGTGCCATGCAGAAAGCTGGGGGGGGAGCATGGAAAGAGTAGAAGGTTAGGTTAGGTCAGGTCAGGTCAGGTATGGGTGCATGTGCCGGAACAGGCGGTCGCTGCGTCCACTTTCCGTCGGTACTCCAGAGGCCTCAGTCTGGCCATCCCATAGGCAGATGCCTTGCCAATCTCCTTGAGATGCTGAACAACCTGCTGCAACCACGAGGCACGTGGTCGGCCCATCGGCCTTCTCTACTCACGAGGCTCCCTCACTGAGAGAATCTAGTGAGCAGGATCAGCGTCAGGAAAACGAGCCACATGTCCATACAGCTACAGCTGACGTTCACGGACTATGCAGGTAACAAATCTTATTTGAGTCTCTCTCAGCAATCGCTCGTTGGACACAAAGTCCGATCAGCGACAACCAAGTATTCTCCGAAGAGACCTGGTACCAAAGGAATTAAGTCTCCATCGCAGATCCCTGGTCAGAGTCCAAGTCTCACATCCGTAGAGCAAGACTGGAAACACCAAGGACATGAAGACTTGGACTTTCGTCCTCCCGCACAGGTATCGGCAGTGCCACACTCAATGATCCAGTGAATCCATGACTCCCCAGGCCGGACCCAGATGTCTATAGACCTCTGGCTCACAGCCAGCAGAGACATGACTATCACTGCCAAAGCAAGTGAATCTCTCCGCAACCTCAACATACTCACCACAAACAGGTACAGACAGGATAGCAGCATCCAAGATGTCAATGAAAGCCTGGATCTTAGTTTTGACCCAGAAACCCGTAATGCCCAAGCGGCTCCGACTCTCAATTCAGCACCTCAGAGCCCCCAAAAGGTATATCCAGTCAGCATCAAGATGACTGCATCATCTCAAAATTGAGGTAGAATCTGACCATTCCAAACGATGGCACTGCAGCTGCTGTCTCTCCGACATCTCCACCGAGAAGCCAGTCCATACAAGTGCTGAAGCGGTGTGGGGGCATAACACCCTGAAGAACACAGTAACAACTGGAAATAGGTCAGAGATGTATCACACATTTCACAGCACTTCAGTACAGAGTATAGTGAACATTAGATTGATCAGTTTTGGCGGCACCCCACAAACAACAAGAACTCCAGAGGATCCCGATTCACTGAATCATACACTTCACAGAGATCAACATAGGCTGCAAGCAGCCCCTGCGAAAACTCTCGTCTGCATTCGGTGAGGACACGAAATGGCAAGGATACGGTCAATCATTGACATCTTTGGTGTAAAGCCTGACTGCTCTGGACGCCTAGGTGCTCAAGCAGATGATGGTAAACCCTGTCATAATGATCTGCAAAGACCTTGCCCGGCACTGAGAGAGCAGCGTCACCCCTCGTAGTTTATTGCAGTCCGGGCGATCACCTTCCTTTCCAGAGAGGACAAGACCCCTCTTCCAGTCAGTTGGGATGATGCCTGTGTTCCAGGCAGAGCCACAACTGCATGCAGACACACCGGTGCAGCATTTCCACCAGCCTTGAGAGTTCAGCACGGATGCCACAATCCCGGAGTTTACCCCATTTCAACTGATTCATCACAGCCTGTTATTTCACAAACAAGGTGGACCACAGTTTGATTGGAGGGGTCAGCAATTGGATAGTAACACCCTAGCATCCAACTCGACAGTTGGTGGATCAGCTTGTACAGCTGCTCAAAGTAACCGGCGCAGCGGGCATCACTTCGGACTCCTCGTCAAGAGCCCACCACCCCCGCTCTAACTGCGTACACCGAGGGACAGGCTTGGAGAACGCAATGCAATGAATTACCTGTAAGCAGACAAGAATCACATGACCACGGTATGCTCTACCCAGAAAGTAGAAGGTGCAAGACAGAAAGGAGGCAGAAGAAAGACGAGCCACCGACTGTCTGCAATGTCAAAGTGTAAGCCCATAGACTCGCTTCATTGCGAGAAATTCCAATGATCCTTGAAAGCTTTGGTACACCACGTGAGGAGGGGAGAGGACAGTTCATCAGCTGCTATGAAGCCCATGTAGGTGGAAAGAGTTCAGGTGTGCAAAGTAGTCGCTAATCATTGATTTACCAGTCTCTTGAATAGGTGATGCTCTGTTATGTGTCTCCTCTCTTAACATGCAGAGTGTTTCTCTGTACACATCCAATAAGCTAGATCACTTTTTAATATGCAGATACTGAATTATCAAATTCAAAATGTTTGCTTATAAACAAAGATAATCCTCAAGTGAAAGATCGCCGTAGAATTGTGTTTCATCTAGAAAGAAGAAAACTGATGAAATAGCTCTCGACTCACATTTTCAAGAGCGTTATTGAGAACAATCAGGGTGCAGGATCATCTCTGTGATTGAAAAGCTAAAAAAATGTCTCTCACAGGTAAGCACCACTTGAAGATATATCCTTTAATCTGATTAAAAAGAAGAGCGTGGGGGGAAATCAACGAGAATGAGCAGAAGGTTCAGGTTGTCGAAATCCGTTAACGAAGGTCCTTTTGGAAATCAGAGTTATTAAGAATGTGTGCCATGAAAACTCTGTGAAGAAGGGGACAGGACTAAAGGCTTAATTAAGCACACAGAATTGGATATGGACAATGGCAAATGTTTTTGGACAGACGAGTTCAATTATTTGATCCAATGAAGCGCCGTGTGAGACGTGAAAAAACTGAACTTGTAGATCCTTTCTGACCAAAATTAACATGTGAGTTCAATCCGATTTTGGATGATATCCTCAAGTATGCATGTGGAACATTTGCTGAAATTCATGTAATTGCCAAGATACAAACAAAATAATTGTCATACCCTGTTCCACCAGTGTGCAGACTTGTGATCAAATTTATCTTGCAGCAAGAAATATCCAAAACACTCACACTGGAATCCACTGAAGTTATTCCAAGAAAGAGGAAGAGCTCTGGGGTTCTTCATCAAGAAATGCCACAATCAAAGCGAGATCTCAATAAACGATTGAAATGGGCTATCATGGGCGGGAATTTATAGAGAAAAGAAAGTTGATGGCAATCCAGGCAACTTCGATGACCTTTGAAAATGTGGAACAAAATATCCAAAGATTTCATTTTTATACATTACAGTGGGGAGAACAGATATTTGAAACACGCCTCCGATTTTTGGCAGTCCCATGACAAAGCACGGTAGAGGTCTTTAATTTTATATATGTACGACTTAAGTGAAGAACGGATAACCCTAAAACAAAAATCCTGAAATCAACATTGTAGTGCTTTTTAATATTAATTGATTTTGCTATGAATAATAGTTTATACTCAGAAAAACGACTATAATATTTGTAACAGAACTTTGTTTGCATTAAGAGATACAGACGTTTCCTCTGAAGTTCTAACAGGTTTGCACAGACGCACAGGGATTTTGCCCACTCCATCCATACAGATTTCTCCAGTCCTTCAGGTTTCGGGGCTGTCGCTGGCAACACGACTTCAGCTCCTCACAAAGATTTTCTATTGGTTCAGTCTGGGAGACTGCTAGGCCACTCAGACCTTGAATGCCTTCCTTACGGAGCCATCCTTAGTTGCCCCTCGGCTGTGTGTTTCGGGGTCGTTGTCATGCTGGAAGACCCAGCCACGCCCGCATCTTCAATGCTCTTGTTGAGGGAAGGAGGTTGTTGGCCAAGATCAATCGTGATACATGGCCCATCCATCCTCCCCTCAATAACGGTGCAGTCGTCCCTGTCCCCTTTG
This sequence comes from Eptatretus atami, assembly GCA_035128595.1. Classification (NCBI taxonomy): domain Eukaryota; kingdom Metazoa; phylum Chordata; class Myxini; order Myxiniformes; family Myxinidae; genus Eptatretus; species Eptatretus atami. Next base: position 5,137,694 of record CM068963.1, read on the forward strand.
CAGAAAAGCATCCCCAAAGAATGATGTTCCACCTCCATGCTTCACGGTTGGATGGTGTTCTTCGGGGTTGTACTCATACTTCTTGCTTCCCTCCAAACACGGCAAGTTGGTTTAAAACCAAAAAGCTCTATTTTGGTCTCATCAGAACCACATGACCTTTTCTCCCATTCCTCCTATGGATCAATCCAGATGGTCATGTCGCAAAAACTCAGACGGGCATGGGACAAATGCGCTGGCTTGAGCAGAGGACCTGCGTGCGCTGCAAGGAATTTTAATCATGACGGCGTAGTGTGTTACTTAGGTTTTCTTTGATAACTGTGGTCCCAGCTCTCTTCAGGTCATTGACCAGGTCCTGCCGTTAGTTCTGGGCTGATCCCATACCTTTCTCATGATCATTGAGGCTCTCACGAGGTGAGATCTTGCATGGAGCCCCAGACCGAGGGAGATTGACTGTTATCTTGAACTTCTTCCATTATGTTCACTAATAATTGCACCAATCAGTTGTTCGCCTTCTCACGAAGCTGCTTGCCTATTTGTCCTGGTAGCCACCCACCTTGTGCAAGTCTACAATTTGTATCCCATGATGTCTTAGACAGCTCTCTGGTCTTGCCCATTGTGGAGAGGTTTGGAGTCTGATTGATTGAGTGTGGACGCTGTCTTTTAATGCAGATAACGATTCAAAAGGTGCAGTTAATAACAGGTAATGAGTGGAGAATTGGGAGGGCTCTCTTAAAGACAAAACTAACAGGTCTGTGAGAGCGGAAATTCTTCTGGTTGGTAGGTGTCAAATACTTATTTTTATGCCAATAAATGCAAATTAAATTAATTAAAAATACAATAAATGTGATTTTCAGGATTTTTTTGTTTTAGGATTCCGTCTTTCACAGTTGAAAGTGTACCTAATGATAAAAAAATTACAGACCTCTTACGTGCTTTGTAAGTGGGAAACCTGCAAAATCGGCAGTGTTACAAATACTTGTTTCTCCCCACTGTAATATAGAACTAGAAGGGCAACTCGGTAGAGCGCATACCTCCGCCATGTAAGTCTGATCCACGAGAACATATCGGGGCCATGACATTTTTGAAATATAACTCTATATTCGTGTTTTGAGCCCTATCTCTCAATAGTGGAGAATAGCTTTTTAAAAAATTAATAATTCTCAGATCCAGATATTCCCAAAATCAAATCAGTTCGTCCAGTGTCACATAACACCCACCTGTCCACCAAGTTTCTCCAAATATGTCCGCAACTTTTTGAGATATCCTGCACACAGACAGACAGACAGACAGACAAAGAGAGAGAGAGGGGTGAAAAACAACCTCCTTCACCTTCGGTGGCGGAGGAAATAAATATATTTGAAAGTGTCCAGAGAAGAATTTCGATGGTTTTGAAGGAAACGAATGGACGTACTCATTCGTTATATCAGGTAAATATTGTGAATACATTTGGATCATGGAATAAGACATATTTTTCATAAAGGTGTATTTGCATCGAAACACAACGTTTTAGTTTCCTCACACATCAAAACAGGAAAGTGTAAATGTCTGAGACTTTTGATAGCAGTGGAGATATATCATCTCTCAACGTCCCTGACACCTCCCTTCCAGGTAGACAAGCATCGATCAATTGCTATCATCGACAGGTAAACATGCCGATCATCCCGCTTACCGAACTGAAGCGCTAAGACGGTTTCCAAGATTGTCTGGCAGTAATTGATTTTCTCTTCTTGCTCGCAGGAACATCTTTCTTCCTACAAAGCAAAACAACACAAAAGTGTCAGACTATGATAACCAGGCCGGAGTACGCACAGTCAACGAATGGAACTCAAGTCGCTTGCAACATCGACTCGAGGCTCAGGAAGATTAAATCTTCACAGTACCCAGGACCTCCAAACTCAGTCTCCAAATGAGAAAAATCGAATGTATTAAATATGATCTCCCTAAAAGAGATAAAAGTAAATAGATTGGAAAAAAAAATTAATAAAAGATGATTTCCTTGAGAGAAGATCTGTAATGCAGGGTGACAATTATTCACACGATCGGCAACACAATTAAACTAGAACGGCACTCGGTGGAGGCCATGCCTCCGCCAAGCTGAACAGTTTACGTTTTGTATCCCACTGATAGGCTGGATCCGGATCCAGACCTGAACCATG
>CM068963.1:5140215-5151072 GCA_035128595.1 Eptatretus atami
GAATGGCAAGGATACGGTCAATCATTGACATCTTTGGTGTAAAGCCTGACTGCTCTGGACACTGGTGCTCAAGCAGATGGTGGTAAACCCTGTCAATAATGATCTGAGCAAAGACCTTGCCCGGCACTGAGAGCAGCGTCACCCCTCGGTAGTTATTTAGCAGTCTGGCGTTCACCCTTCCCTTTCCAGAGAGGGACAAGACCCCTCTTCCAGTCAGTTGGGATGATGCCCGTGTTCCAGGCAGAGCACAGAACTGCATGCAACGACATGAGTGCAGCATTTCCACCAGCCTTGAGAAGTTCAGCACGGATGCCACAGATCCCTGGAGCTTTACCCCATTTCAACTGGTTCATCACAGCCTGTGTTTCCACAAACGAAGGTGGACCACAGTTGATTGGAGGGGTCAGCAATTGGGATAGTAACACCCTAGCATCCAACTCGACAGTTGGTGGATCAGCTTGGTACAGCTGCTCAAAGTAACCGGGCAGCAGCGGCATTCACTTCGGACTCCTCTGTCAAGAGCCCACCACCCTCCGCTCTAACTGCAGTACACGAGGGACAGGCTTGGAGGAACGCAATGCATGAATTACCCTGTAAGCAGGACAAGAATCACATGACATGGGTGATGCTCTACCCAGAAAGTAGAAGGTGCAAGACCAGAAAGGAGGCAGAAGAAGACAGAGACCACCGACCTGTCTGCAATGTCAAAGTGATAAGCCCATAGACTCAGCTTCATTGCGAGAAATTCCAATGATCTTGAAAGCTTTGGTTTACACCACGTGAGGAAGGGGAGAGAGCAGTATTCCATCAAGCTGCTATGAAGCCCATGTAGGTGGAAAGAAGTTCAGGTGTGCCAAGTAGTCGCTAATCAATTGCATTTACCAGTTCTCTTGAATTGATGACTCATTGTTATGTGTTCCTCATCATTAACATCAGGTGTTTCTCTGTACACATCCATAAGGCTAAGAGTCCACTTTTCATACTGCAGAATACTGAATTATCAAGATCAAATGTTTGCTTAAAACAAAATAGATAAATCTCAGTGAAAGATCGCCGTAGAATTGTGTTTCTCTAGAAAGAAGGAAAAACTGAGTGAAATAGCTCTTACGACTCAATTTTCAAGGTGCGTTATCTGAAGAACAATCAAGAGGTGCAGAGATCATCATCTGTGATTGAAAAAGCTAAAAAAATGTCTCTCACAGGGATAAGCAACACTTGAAGATAATATCCTTATGGAATAAAAAGAAGAGAAACGTTGAATCAACAGAAATGGCAGAAGGTTCAGGTATCGTCGACCCATCACAGGTACGAAGGTCACTTTTGAAATCAGGAGTTAAAGAATGTGTTGCAGTGAAAACAACCTCTGTGAAGAAAGGGGACAGGACTAAAAGGCTAAAATTAAGCAACACAGAAATCGGACTATGGAGCAATGGGCAAATGTCTTTTGGACAGACGAGTTTCAATTATTTGGATCCAATTGAAGACGCCGTGTGAGACGATGAAAAACTGAAACTTGTAAAGATCCTTTCTTGAAGCCAACAATTAAGCATGGAGGAGGTTCAATCGATGTTTGGAGGTGCATATCCTCAAGTGATGTGGAACATTGCTGAAAATTCATGGTAAATTGACTGCAGAAGGGTACAAACAAAATAATGTCAATCCACCATGCTATCCCCAGTAGTGCAAGACTTGTTGATCCAAACTTTATCTTGCAGCAAGAGAATGATCCAAAACACTCAGCTGGAATCACTGAAAGTTATTCACAAAAGAAAGAGGAAGAGCTCTGGGGGTTCTTCAACTCAAAGAATGGCCCAATCAAAGCCGAGATCTCAATACGATTGAAACTGCATCATGGGACTATTTAGAGAAAGAAGTGAAATGGAATCCCAGCAACTTCGATGACCTTTGAAGAAATGTGGAACAAAATTCCACAAGATTTCATTTTTTATATATATAGGCAGTGGGGAGAACAAGTATTTGAAACACTGCCGATTTGCAGGTTTCCCACTTACAAAGCACGTAGAGGTCTGTAATTTTTATCATAGGTACACTTCAATGTGAAAGACGGAATCTAAAACAAAATCCTGAAAATCACATTGTATGATTTTAAATAATTAATTTGCATTTTTGCATGAAATAAGTATTTGATACATCAGAAAACAGAACTTAATATTTGGTAAGAAACCTTTGTTTGCAATTACAGAGATCAGACGTTTCCTGAAGTTCTTAACCAGGTTTGCACAGACTGCAGCAGGGATTTGGCCCACTCCTCCATACAGATCTTCTCCAGATCCTTCAGGTTTCGCGGCTGTCGCTGGGCAACACAGACTTTCAGCTCCCTCCAAAGATTTCTCTATTGGGTTCAGGTCTGGAGACTGGCTAGGCCACTCCAGGACCTTGAGATGCTTCTTACGGAGCCACTCCTTAGTTGCCCTGGCTGTGTGTTTCGGGTCGTGTCATGCTGGAAGACCCAGCCAGCCCATCTAAATGCTCTTGTTGAGGAAGGAGGTTGTTGGCCAAGATCTCGTGATACATGGCCCCATCCATCCTCCCCTCAATACGGTGCAGTCGTCCTGTCCCCTTTGCAGAAAAGCATCCCCAAAGAATGATGTTTCCACCTCCATGCTTACGGTTGGGATGGTGTTCTTGGGGTTGTACTCATCCTTCTTCTTCCTCCAAACCAGGCAAGTGGAGTTAAACCAAAAAGCTCTATTTTGGTCTCATCAGACCACTGACCTTCTCCTTCTCCTATGGATCATCCAGATGGTCATTGGCAAACTTCAGACGGGCATGGACATGCGCTGGCTTGAGCAAGGGACCTTGCGTGCGCTGCAGGATTTTTAATCCATGACGGCGTAGTGTGTTACTTATGGTTTTCTTTGATACTGTGGTCCAGCTCTCTTCAGGTCATTGACCAGGTCCTGCCGTGTAGTTCTGGGCTGATCCCTACCTTTCTCATGATCATTGAGGCTCCACGAGGTGAGATCTTGCATGGAGCCCCAGACCGAGGGAGATTGACTGTTATCTTGAACTTCTTCCATTTTCTAATAATTGCACCAACAGTTGTTGCCTTCTCACGAAGCTGCTTGCCTATTGTCCTGTAGCCCATCCAGCCTGTGCAAGTCTACATTTTTATCCCTGATGTCCTTAGACAGCTCTCTGGTCTTGCCCATTGTGGAGAGGTTGGAGTCTGATTGATTGAGTGTGGAAGCTGTCTTTTATGCAGATAACGAGTTCAAACAGGTGCAGTTAATACAGGTAATGAGTGGAGAATGGGAGGGCTTCTTAAGACAAAACTAACAGGTCTGTGAGAGCCGGAATTCTTACTGGTTGGTAGGTGATCAAATACTTATTTCATGCAATAAAATGAAATTAATTTTTAAAAATCATACAATGTGATTTTCAGGATTTTTGTTTTAGATTCCGTCTTTCACAGTTGAAGTGTTACCTATGATAAAATTACAGACCTCTACGTGCTTTGTAAGTGGGAAACCTGCAAAATCGGCAGTATCAATAACTTGTTCTCCCCACTGTATATATAGAACCTAGAAGGGCACTCGGTAGAGCGCATCACTCCGCCACGTAATGTCTGATCCACGAGAACAATCGGGCCCATGACATTTTTGAAATATCATACTATATATCGTGTTTGAGCCCTATCTCTCAATAGTGGAGAATAACTTTTTAAAAATTAATAATTCTCAGATCCAGATATTCCCAAAATCAAATCAGTTCGTCGTGTCACATAACACCCAACCTGTCCACCAAGTTTCTTCCAAATATGTCCGCAACTTTTTGAGATATCCTGCACACAGACAGACAGACAGACAGACAAAGAGAGAGAGAGGGGTGAAAACAACCTCCTTCACCTTCGGTGGCGGAGGAAATAAATATATTTGAAAGTGTCCAGAGAAGAATTTCGATGGTTTTGAAGGAAACGAATGGACGTACTCCATTCGTTTATATCAGGTAAATATTGTGAATACATTTGGATCATGGAATAAGATCATATTTTTCATAAAGGTGTATTTGCATCGAACACAACGTTTTAGTTTCCTCACACATCAAAACAGGAAAGTGTAAAATGTCTGAGACTTTTGCATAGCAGTGGAGATATATCATCTCTCAACTCCCTGACACCTCCCTTCCAGGTAGACAAGCATCGATCAATTGCTATCATCGACAGGTAAAACATGCCGATCATCCCGCTTACCGAACTGAAGGCGCTAAGACGGTTTCCAAGATTGTCTGGCAGTAATTGATTTTCTCCTTCTTGCTCGCAGGAACATCTTTCTTCCTACAAAGCAAAACAACACAAAAGTGTCAGACTATGATAACCAGGCCCGGAGTACGCACGTCAACGAATGGAACTCAAGTCGCTTGCAACTCGACTCGAGGCTCAGGAAGATTAAATCTTCACAGTACCCAGGACCTCCAAACTTCAGTCTCCAAATGAGAAAAATCGAATGTATTAAATATGATCTCCCTAAAAGAGATAAAAGTAAATAAGATTGGAAAAAAAATTAATAAAAGATGATTTCCTTGAGAGAAGATCTGTAATGCAGGGTGACATATTCATCACGTCGGCAAACACAAATTAAACTAGAACGGCACTCGGTGGAGCGCATGCCTCCGCCAAGCTGAACAGTTTACGTTTTGTATCCCACTGATAGGCTGGATCCGGATCCAGACCTGAACCAAAACTGAATTCGCCCGTTCTAATCACCTACCAAACTCATCCACCAAGTTTTGTCCAAATGCGTCCATAACCATTTGAGATATCGTTTGATATATCGTTTTTGGCCTCGTCTCTCAATGAGTGAAGAATCACTTCAGAAGACGACAGTATCTGGAGCCAGATCCAGATCTTCAACAAAATCGAATCAAAAGCAGGCATGAAATCTTGAAGGTTCAAATCAACCTTCGACGCTCAAGTTGACCCAAGGTGTCGCTCGCACAACCATTCGGGGCACGACTTATTAACCATTTCATGAGCTATAAAAACTGCGGCATTGCTGATGCAGTGTCCCCCTGTGCGTTCGGACAATAATTTTGCAATTTGTTGAGGAGGATGGTAATAACTTGCCTCCTCTTCACAAGACACTGTGGGATGTTTTATGTCCACGCTGATAGATGGGATACCCCGGTTTTAACATCCATCTGAGGGACAGCACACGACGACGTTTCGGCCATGACACGAAACACCTGAGTGAGAGTTTATAGCTCGGCCGAGATTTGAACAAAGGCTAGACAGCTCGGGTGCGAGTGGTCCTGGCGTTACATTAGATAATAAGTACAGTACAATGCCGTTATGATGATGCAGTCGGCCATTGCATCTCAGTACCTTGGCAAAATTCAATGTTTGACACAAGGTTTATAATTGGCACCATCTTGGAGAGCTGGGTTATGGATACAGCAAAGGCATGACGGACCAAAAGCATGGTGCTGCTGAATCCTAATCCATGATGGACGTTTCTTCTCGATACACCATAGCACGCAAAACCTGCCTGGTGCACATTGCCAAAAGACCGGGGGAGGCCTTGCCGGAGACTCTTGCCGTGACCTTTCCATCATTTCCCCGAGGCCCAAACAAATAATAATAACAAGCAAGGCGTCGTGCAGAAGCACGATCCTTGCAAAATTCCAAAAACAAATTTGACCAAAAATAAACAAACAAATAAAGAATGGGGGGTTGAATTCGTTCAGACTAGTGCAGGCCAGTAGGTGCAGATTCGTTCCTTCACTCTCGTAAACGACGACTGGATTGGGGCATTGTTTCAATTAGATCGGACCAACCGTATGCATAAATGGCCAATAACTTGGGAAACATACTCAGGTCCCCAGCGTCAATTGTGACGTCATATCAAACGAAGAAGAAGAAGAATTGTGACGCCCCCTCTCTCTCGCCACCCTCTCTCGCCCCCCCTCTCGCCTTGGTAAACAGCCTTTCCCTTGGGAAAATTCAAACCTTGGGATTAATTAATAATTTGAACAATGAATTCAAACCTTGGGGAAAAACAGCTTTCAAACCTTGGGAAACAATTGGGAAACAGCTGAAACGGATGAAGAACGATATCAAACCTTGAAAAGGAACATACTCAGGTCCCCAGCGTCGATTGTGACGTCATAACAAATAAGAAAGAAGAAGAATTGTGACATCAATCGTGCAAAAAAAACCAAAAAAAAACCATTAATTGTGAGTCATTCGTGACGTCATAGCACCGTGTCTTGTCATTTGTTGACAGATAAATAGCCGTAACTTGGGAACCGCTCGTCCGATTGACATCAAACCTCGAAAAGGCACATCCACGGGTCCCCAGCAATATTCCTGGCAAATTTCAATGAGATCGGACCGGCGGTCGTCGAGAAACGGCGGTCGCAGACAGACACACAGAGATTGCTGGAATTATAGACAGATGATATGCAAATCCTCATCAAAGCTCAAGTAAATTGATTGAAAAGTGACAATTTTCGAAATTCGGCCCAGGTTGACCTTTCGACCCAGACCTCAAAAACAGTCGGTAGTTTAATTCAGTGATCCGTTTTGAAAATCCCGTTCAAATTTCAATTTCAAATCAGATGAGAACTGAGGATTTTAGAAATTCGACAGAGTTGTTCACCTTTGGCCTGTGTTGACCTTTTGACATCAAAATCAATAAACTTCTTGCTTACGAACAACTCGACCATTTCGAGAAGTTTCGTGAAGATCGGTATCAAAAAATATATATATATATTTATATATAAATATAAATATATAGATAGATAATGTGACCTGTTGCCAATTGACTTACAAACAACCAACGTAGTCGCGAATCTTCGATATCGCTCGAAATAAAAACGACAATTTCTGATCAAGACCTTCTTCACCGTTGGAATCTCAGGGCAGGAGGTGAATTCCCAAGGATCGTCACTCTCCCACCGACGACGTGATGGAGGACACGATTTTACAGAAGATTACATCTCACCTTGCTGCTCCTGCCCTCTCCTACCTTCACTTTTCCCCGAGGCACTCCGAATCATCGCATTCCTCAACCAACCTCACCCGCTCACCCTCCCCAAGCCAAAACTGGTTGCCCAACTGCATCACATTGATCCCAAATTGTGGAACAACGTCCAGGTGTTCGCCGCGTCGTCAATTCCGACTTCACTCCTTCAAACGTACTGAACTCCTGACGATCACAAGCACCTGCACATCCATTTAATGCCTTCTCCACGAGGGGACTCTCCCCCAATTCCATTCCATTCCTCCATTTGACCTTCTTCGTCGTCTCGAGCGTGTTTATTCCTCCATTTGACCTTCTTTGTTGTCTCTTCGAGCGTGTTTATTCCTCCATTTGACCTTCTTTGTCGTCTCTTCGAGCGTGTTTATTCCTCCATTTGACCTTCTTCGTTGTCTCTTCGAGCGTGTTTATTCCTGGAAGAACTCAAATGGGACGAGGTCTTCCTTCTGAAACCAACGGACATTGACAGCGGCAGTGCACGTGATCGCAGGTGTCACGTGACATTAAGTGCAATGATCAGAAATCACGTGACTCATGGAACACCGCTTTGTCAGGTCGTGCTCCTGACCCATGGGGGGGGGGGTATGTTGTGTGGATTTTAACTAAAACACGAAGGTGATGACGTCACTGGGAAACAACCTTTCATATCGATTCCTGTCCATGTTCTCGGTTCACTCCGTCCGAATGCATCACCTACTGTACATACTGTACATAAATTAAATTATTGCGTCGCTGTCCTCGATCGGTTCCATGTCGGTCGATCTCGATTCCTTCACTCGACGTCCTCATCCGTCCGATTAACCCTTCGATTTGCAAAAGCGCCAGTTGGGAGGTGTATAAGCGAACCGTTGTTTCCTAGGCCAAGAAAGGAAATGCGATAAAGTAAAAACAAAAAAGCAAACGAGAGATAAAATAATTGTTTGTAAGTATTGTACAACTGAGTAAATTCAATTCGTAAAACGACGGAGGAGGGAGGAAGAGACGAAACGGGAGGGAGGGTATCGGGGAGGATTGTTAAACAAGGATTCCCACTCACTGCCTCTGGCCCGGTATTTCAACGTCTGCGTCAGGCCCGGCTGTGGAACTCTGAGATGCCTTTAATGTCTCGAATGCCTTGACCAGTCTCTCCATGCTCGCCATCGCACGCAGAGTCACGGAAGACGTGACAGGAAACGGATTCACAGCCGGCGCGCGCGAAGAAAACGTCAACGGGGCTCTGGAGGACCCGCGGCTTCCGGGTGGGAGAGAGGAAAGAGGGAGGGGGAGGAGTTAGGGGCGGAGAATGCAGGAAGTGGGCGTGTCCGACAAACTGACAACAAGCACGTGCGCGATTGAACACGCACGTGCGCGATTGAACACGTGCGCGATTGAACACGCACGTGCGCGATTGAACGGAAAAGTTGTTTAATTAGCCAGCAGGATTTATTAATTATCTGATTGTTCATGTCGGTTGAAGTTTTAATTGTGTGGGTCGGACTGTTCAGTTTAGTGTTTAGTGTTTAGTGTTTAGTGTTTAGTGTTTAGGGTTTAGGGTTTCTGGAGGTCTCTGGAGGTCTCTGGGAAGCTTTGTTAATGACGTTTTTAATTGGCGTTAATGAGATCGCGGGTGTCTCACTCCTTCACCTTCATGCTGTCGTGATATTGCAAAGAAAGTAATAAAATAAAACATTTTAACTTTACAGACAAACATCCAGTAAGTAAATAAACAGCACAGGTAATTAAATAATTGCCTTTTTTTTTTAGTTCATTTTATTTGAAAAGGTCTTCAAAGAGCCTCAAACATGCTCATGTTTGTAAATTATACATTTATAAATATTTACCATTTATTGGTTCACGAAAAAATATTTTTCACGAAAAAATGTCACCACTATATTCGTTATTGGTGTGTGTTGGGTAGTCGATCGAGTCGAAAAAAAAAAATTCGAAAACATTTTTTTCCGATTACAAAAAATTTTTTTGATCTATTGATCTACCCTTATTTGTTGGTCGTGGTGTCGGTCTGTTGGGTAGTCGATCCAGTCGAAAAAAAAATTTATTTTTTTTTTTTAAATTTTGAAATTTGTTCTCCCCTTATTATCAGTTTGTCTGTCTGTCTGTCTGTCTATCTGTTCGGTCCAGTGCTCCGTTAATACAATGGCGATTTTGATGAAACTTGGTTGGTAGGTTCATACCATGACCTAGTTGTGTGCAAATGAGAACCGTTGCTATGAATACCACCGTTGCCTAGCAACGGGACTTTTAAATTTTTGAAAAATCGTAAAAAAAATTCGTTTTTCGAAAATCAAAAATCGGGCCACGAGCCACTGTGGGCAGTACATTCAGCCATATTGTCAAAAATTTCCAGCCGGATCCTATGAAAACTGTCGGAGAAGATAGACTTTGAATGAACCCTGGTCGAAAACAATAAAAAAACGAAGTTCGTTATATCTCAGAGACTATGAGTCAGATATACATGAAACTGGTATGGTAGGTTCATGGTATGTCCTAGTTATGTGTGAGAAAGAACCGTTGCCATGGACCCCTCCGTTGCCTAGCAACGGCCAAAAAATCTCTAAATGTGGCGGTATTTTAACGAAAAAATAATCTGCAGCATTAACCCTTGAAGCAAGAATCATGAATTTTCTTGTGCTTAATCCTCAGGTCAATCCCATCGAACGGCGCATAGGTAGGTTCTATTGGGTAGTCGACTACCCATGTCCGCCTACTGGCTTGTCTGTCTGTCTGTCTGTCTGTCTGTCCCAAGCATAGCTTCGTGGGTTTTGACCTGATCCTGATAAAAATTTGGGTGGGAGGTTTATATCATGATCTAGTTGTGTTTTCCTGAGAATGGGCGTGGTGCGCCCATTATGGGCGGAGCCACGCCCCAAAACATGTTTTTAGGGGGTAGCCGATTTCAAGTTACATCTTCTCCGAGGGGGTTTGTCGAATCTGGCAAGGGTTTCAGTATTTGGTTAGCCCAATGGCACCTGCATAGCCCCACGGAGCTCGATTTTTCATTTCGTCCCAAGGTCAAGGTCACAAGGTCACGAACTTAGAAAATTGCGAATTTTGACATAAATTCATACGACCGCCCAAACTTGAGAGCTAGGATGACAATATTTTATGCATAATCTTGAGGTCATTCCCCACCTAAAGTCTTGAAACCATTTTTCTCTATCTCGAACACCTTGCCCGTGGCGCCCCTTCAAATTTGTTTTTACGCTGATTTCATCAAAGTATGGATAATCCGATGAGTGCGAAATGCCATAATAGCCTATATGACGTTAATTGTTCCTGGAATGTTCCAGAGGAAGTTTTGCACCAAAGGTCATAATCCTTGATCTTTGACCTTTAAAGTTCACAAAGGTCATATTTTCAAAATTGTGGGAATCGAACCGTGTTTTCGACCTTCTTCGACGAACTAACTCCAATAAGCTATAGCACGTATCCTGTTTCCTTATTTTAATGTCCACAACATTGTTTTGTGACCTTTAAAGGTTATGCAAAGGTCAAATTTTTAAAGTTGTTGAACGAAACGGGTTTTTGACATTTTGCAGCTAATAACTCTGCACTCGTACCACATCATGTTGATCATTTTATAACTTGGTCAAACATTATCACATTGTCTTATCCTTGACTTCTGAAACAATCTACATCGTCAAATACCACTCGTGAACCATCGTCGTCTTCAGACTTGTCCTGATTTGTAGTTGTTGTAGCATCGCCTGTCGGATGCCATGGATGAACCTCACCCAAGACCTCAAGGAGCTCCTCAAAGGCACTCCAAGGTCCAAACGGACGTCCAGATCCTTTATTTTATCTATCTATAATTGTAGGTGTGTCTGTGTCTGTGACCGCTGTTTCTCGACAACCACTG
>CM068963.1:5155408-5191024 GCA_035128595.1 Eptatretus atami
CCCCAATCTCCCACTCCGTCTGCAGGTGCCACGTGAAGTGTGGCCTCGCCACGCCGGGCACAAAAGGTACCTAGCGGTGTTGCGCGCTGAAGGATACTTCAGTGAAGAAAAGGAGAAAAGTTTCAGAGATTGCCCTTTGCTTTCTTGTTCGTTAATTTGTCTGGGTCACATCTCATGCACGTTTTAAGCTGGGAAGCTGATATTTGGAAACAATACAGTGTCCATGTGCTTTGGCAAGTTCCCTCAGACGTCGCACACATTAAGATTGGCATCAAGAAAATTAGGATTGGCAAAGAAACCGAAATTATCAAGTTTCTGAATGACCTTTAATGCATGCATCCCTACTCTTGTGGCCTCCATCTCTGTCGCCACTGCATTTCAACCAATATTTAATTTTGGCCTCAAACTGCACTTCATTAACTGAAGCTTCATTAATTTTTTGACTGCAGTTGGGAAAAAAAAAACATTGAAATACTTTAAGTTTACACACATATACTTGTGTAAAAGCAGCTCTTCCATGAGCCTTGACCTTGTATAAACAACTCCAACATGATGAAGCTAGTGATTGTGCGTTTCCTTCCGACGTCGACCCAATATCTCCTTGACATTTCCTTCCGACGTCGACCCAATGTCTCCCCAACGCTTCCTTCCGACGTCGACCCAATGTCTCCCCAACGTTTCCTTCCGACATCGGCCCAATGTGTCTCCGTTTCCTTCCGACGTCAGCCCAATGTGTCCCCAAAGTTTCCTTCCGACGTCGGCCCAATGTGTCCCCAACATTTCCTTCCGACGTCGGCCCAAATGTGTTCCCAACGTTTCCTTCCGACGTCGGCCAATGTGTCCCCAACGTTTCCTTCCGACATCGGCCCAATGTGTCCCCAACGTTTCCTTCCGACATCGCGCCAAATGTGTCCCCAAGGTTTCCTTCCGACGTCGGCCCAATGTGTCCCCAAAGTTTCCTTCTGACGTCGGCCCAATGTCTCCCTAAGGTTTCCTTCCGACGTCGGCCCAATGTGTCCCCAACGTTTCCTTCCGACGTCTGCCCAATGTGTCCCCAACGTTTCCTTCCGATGTCGGCCCAATGTGTCCCCAACGTTTCCTTCTGACGTCGGCCCAATGTGTCCCCAAGGTTTCCTTCCGACGTCGGCCCAATGTCTCACCGTTTCCTTCCGACGTCGGCCAATGTCTCCCCAACGTTTCCTTCCGACGTCGGCCCAATGTCTCCCATTTCCTTCCGACATCGGCCCAATGTCTCACGTTTCCTTCCGACATCAGCCCAATGTCTCCCCAACGTTTCCTTCCGACGTCGGCCCAATGTCTCCCCAACGTTTCCTTCCGACGTGGCCCAATGTCTCCCCAACGTTTCCTTCCGACGTCGGCCCAATGTCTCCCCAACGTTTCCTTCCGACGTTGGCCCAATGTCTCACCGTTTCCTTCCGACGTCGGCCCAATGTCTCCCCAACGTTTCCTTCCGACGTCGGCCCAATGTCTCACCGTTTCCTTCCGACGTCAGCCAAATGTCTCCCCAACATTTCCTTCTGACGTCGGCCCAATGTCTCCCCAACGTTTCCTTCCGACGTCGGCCCAATGTCTCTCCAACGTTTCCTTCCGACGTCGGCCCAATGTCTCTCCAACGTTTCCTTCCGACGTGGGCCCAATGTCTCCCCAACGTTTCCTTCCGACGTCGGCCCAATGTCTCCCCAACGTTCCTTCCGACGTCGGCCCAATGTCTCCCCGTTTCCTTCCGACGTCAACCCAATGTCTCCCCAACGTTTCCTTCCGACGTCGGCCCAATGTCTCCCCAACGTTTCCTTCTGACAGTCGGCCCAATGTCTCCCCAACGTTTCCTTCCGACGTCGGCCCAATGTCTCCCCAACGTTTCCTTCCGACGTCGACCCAATGTCTCCCCTACGTTTCCTTCCGACGTCGACCCAATGTCTCCCCTACGTTTCCTTCCGACGTCGACCTACCGTTGTTCAGCTGAGACAAATTTACGTCGGCACAACGTTGTTTTTCTGATGTGGGCCCAACGATGCGGCTGACGTCGGTCCAACGTTGTAATGTTATCTGGGAACAATTGGCACAAGTTTTAACACCAGACCAAACGAGACACACACAGTAAATGCAGAGATAATAAAATAACAGTAAAAACGCAACAAAAACGACCAGGAAACTTATCTTTGAGAGAGTCGGCAGAGATACTGAAGAGGAACCACCACCGTCGCTCAAGAACCGGAACCGGAAGTCAAGTTGGGACGACAATGTCAAAGAACTGACTCTTCCAGTCAGTTGGGATGATGCCTATAAACAGGGCTGGCCCCATGTCCACCAAATTTTGCATGTGTTGGGTCGTACTTGGGGTCAGGTCATGGATAAGAAGAACCGCCTTCCCCTTCATAAGGGCGGGGGGACAACTTACGATTTTCGCTCGATCACCAAATTTTGCATACTTGCTGTTTACCCAGGGTAAACACTCGAGGTGGGGCAGAAGACGACTGTCCGATGCTCCCGAAGAGAGCGGTTGTGTTTTTATTATAAGGAATATGAGAAATATCCATCGACAAGGTGTCCAGTAAGTGCCATTCTTGGTAGTACCAGTGAGCAGCAGCAGTGTATATAACACACATACATGGACAGACTTTTCTTCTTTTACCAATAGATGCAAAAACCTCGTATAATTACATTTGCCATCATATGTGGACGGAGGTTCTATTTCCGCCCCTGTTTGTTTGTGAGCAGGGTATTCAAAAAGTTATGGATGGATTCAGATTAAATTTGGTGGACAGGTTGTGTGTGTGACAAAGACGAAATCATGCGGTTTTGGTGAAGATCAGCATCCGGATCCAGACACTGGAATTTTTTATGTGATTCTTCACAATTGAGAGATAGGGCCAAAACCGATATGTAGCACGATATCTCAAAACATTGTTGATACATTATGACAAAACAAGGTGGATGAGTTGGTATGTGACAAGGACAAGCCAATTAGATTTTGGTTCCAGATCCGGCCTATCATTGGGATACAAAACGTAAACTGTTCAGCCTGGTGGAGGTATGTGCGTTCTACCAAGTGCCATTCTCGTTTTTCTTGTGGCCTGGAACCCCCCCCCCCCCACCCCAATTTTTTTTTTTTTATAAGAGTCCTCACAGCCCATAAAACTCCCACTCCCACTGCCTCCCCCCTCCCCCCAAACACGATGAAAAGTAAACATCATTTTAGAATTACCCTGTGCATTAACAAGCCCCAGATATGACCTTCCCTCACTGACAGTGATGATGGGGGAAGTCAGTTAGAACACGCCGTCCACAGGTCTTGCACTGGTGGTCCACGTCCACGGCAGTTTGCAGTACGGAAAACTGCATGATCTCAGCATTTTGGGGAACTGAGAAAGTTCTCCAACTCTTTTGTTGTGCGGAGGCACATACCTGTCTCGCAGGTATGTTGCCAAGTATTTTTGGCTTCTTTTTGAAACTTTGTGAGCCATCTTCACTCAGAAACCTTATATTATCCCACATACACAATATGCAGGACGTCGCCACTACACGTTGTTTCACATATACGTCCTTGAGTTACTTCGGAACATTTTCAGTATAAGATCGACAATTCCTCGCACGAACGTCCATTGGATGGAAAACGAGTAACAAGGCATCACACAATGTTTTACGTGCCAGCTTCCCAGCGTTCCACACCACAATGCTCTCCCTCTCATCCTCTCCCTCTCAGACTATCTCATGCTGTGCATTGTTGGACTTAATGCTGCCACATATTTTTATCTTTGTGTAATCGGTAATTGTTGAATAATGAGTGGTAAATGGAGTGGTAACGAAAAGGGTGAACCTGTACGTAAGCAGCAACGCGGTCGTGTGACTGGATGTCAAATTAGACATAGTGAAATGAAATGAGAATGGTGAATGACCAGCCGATATTGTTTGCTATCTTGGTTTGCCGCCACCGACTGTTCGATCTATTTTAAAGGACACCGACGAGAGCTGTGCAGGTGGGCCGGCGTGATGCACTCACTGCCCATGCTGCAAGCACGGCCGCAGTGGGAGTGGCGACCAGGGGACCTCTTCGTGAGGTTCCGTGTGGACACCGCAGGGGGTAGAGCATAAGTGTGTGCTTGCTCAAAGGCTGGAGCCAGGGTCCGTGGGGGAAACCACATGGCCTAGTGGGAAGGATAATTTAGTGGGCGAAGGACTGATGCAGGCAGCTTGACAGAGACGATGAAAGACTTTCAAGGTGTAAGACTGCTGAATTATAATGATAGAATAGTTAAGTCATGGTAAGTAAGATAAAAAGGTGTTTGGGTTTTTAATTTCTTTCAGTTATTGTATTTTTTTCCATAAATTTTCTGTGCTTCGTGTATATTTTTTCATTACTGGGCTTGTTGAGTCATGAGTGGTGTTGTGTTGGATGTAAACTAAATGTTGGACCACATCTCCCCTAATTACATTAATTGTTGTGGGGAAAAATTCCCCGCTATCCATCGTTTTGTCACAAGTCCAACTTTTCTGGAAGCCCCTTCATGTCACCCTGAACACTGCAGTTTCCTGGGGGGGGGGGGGGGGGGGGTGTGTTTGTGCATGTGAAAGACTTGAGCATTCTGGGGTGTATTACGTAATTTTGAAAGTCCCATGTTGCTTAAAGAGATATATATATATATATTTGAAGGGTAAACTTTACTTCTTCTTTGCATTCTTTTATTTTTTAAGCCTTGCCATTATCTCTATGTGAGCAGTTATGTGTATTGTTTAATTTCTCGCTGTCAATGACAAAACTTGCCATTCACGTCAAGGAAAGCAATGATTCGTTGTAAAGCACAAGAGCACACTCATGTTTTGTTCCAGCAAGTTTAAAGCTATTATTGTTGCTTGTTTGATATTAGAATCCAATTTCTACCAAAATCTGGTAAACATGGCTGAGTTGAAGAAAATTTTGAATGCGAAAGGTATTTTTGAAACAAACGATTTTGTGCTTGAAATTTATTTGCAAAGACCCATGCTCTCTTGCCCAGAGCAGACCCAATCTTTTTTTTTCTTTTCTTTTTTGCAGCGATAACCGAGCTCTGCAATTTCATCTTTCTGCCACCATTGCCCTCACCTTTGATCGCTCCAATCAGTGAGGCTGTCATGAACACATCTGAGCACAGGGTAATCAGTACTATGCAAGGGTCCTTTGGAAGGTGCTCAGTTACAGGGCCTGCTGTTGTTCACCGAAGACAATTTATTTCACAGTCACCTCAATGGTCCAGCAAACTCTAGCATCGTGGTTACCTTGGTAATTAATGTTCGGCGTGTGCAGAATGTGCAATTTTATTAGGCCACTTCTCTCTCTGACTATGCAATACACCACACACTCACCTGCTTGGCCCCATTTCCCCTAAGCACTAAATTAAACAATGGATGGAGTTCCTCAATAGCAAGAGGTCAAGGCTATCTCTGGATATGTCAAGGGCCTTCAACAGTCTGGCACCATGTTATTCTTGCCCAGCTATCTTCCTATACAATATAAGGCGACCACCTTTCTTGTTTTGCTGACGTCCTCAACTGACACATTCAGCACATAACTTTCAATGCAATAATCTCATGTCATTTCTTCCACTTGAGACTGGAGTGGCTCAAAGGCATCATCTTTGTCCCACAAGCCCTGTTCCAAGTATACATGATCTCTCTAGTGCTCTGGAAAAACCTTTTATCATTTTTACGTACGACTCCACATTATACTGGATAATTCCGCATCCCACCAACAGGAAGTTCAGTCTGGCATTCCTGAGCCTACCCCTTAGCTTCAACCTCTTCTGAGCAGACTGTATAATCAAACCTCCAAAGTTAACTGCAGACTCGGTAGCCTCCTCCATTGTGCCAAGTCTTTCGTTGAAAAATCTGAATTTCTCATAGCCTACAAGGCCTATGTCCATTGCTCAATGGAGTACCATGCTGCTCTACCATATAGGCTGGTATGACTACTTCATATCTTTAGTTCCTGGGCACTGACACTGTGGAATCCATTGCTCAGAATATTATTTGCATCTCCGCAAGGAAGCCGAAGCACAATGCAGACTGGTCAGTGGCCTCTGTTTTTAAGTGCCTCTTCTCCTGTGCAGCTCTCTCAGCCTCTCGACCCTCTCCTCAGCAACTATAGGAGCATACACTCTTCCAGTAACCCAGTCATGGTTAAACTCCCCAAATTCCACTCCGTTGTTCCACTTTTCTCCCACTTGTAGAACTCTTTCCTCAGTCTGTTCAATCCAATCCTTCACTCCATGACTTCAAGTTGCCAGATCACACCACTTGAGGTCATCCTTCATCGCTACCTACCCTCCCTTTACCCCTCCCCATCTACTCACAGGTAGTTCCCCTTTCCCATCTTCTCTTTCCTCTTCCTGTTCATTAATCCCCTTGTCGAGTCAGCCTATTGTCCCACTGCCCCAATCAATGCATCACCTTGTTCTTCCATATGCCGAGACTTTATGTACAAATTTTTTTTAAAAAAAATTCCACAAGTATAATCAACCTTGTATACTTACAAAACCCAGCAAAATTCTGAATTGGTCACTCTTTAGAAACAACAGTGTATCAAAAACCTATAAAATTTCTTCAAAACAGCAATGAAATGAAAACCCCATTTTGGAAACAACATGGATTGTCAAACGGACAGTGGAAAGGATATTGCATGTTGGCAACATTAGACTATTAATGAATGCAGGATTAAAGCAATTTACAGTTACAAAAACTTATAATGAAAATGTTATATTGCATCCAATTCAAATAATTTCTCTCACATCGTGTTGTCTGAAGAAACTGGAGTACAGGGACAAACCCTACCATTCTTCACCAACTTAACATCATACAAATGTAGCCTTTGTCTTCACTTTCTTACTAGCTTCTTCTTCCTTTGTCTGCATGATGTGTGGTATTTCTGACTGCTGGTACAGCCCTGTACGTGTCCTTCCCTGGCATCCTGAAATCCGTCTCACAAACTCCATGCCATCCCCACTTCTGCTGCCATCTTCACCAATTCCGATTTCTCCTGGTGCTCCGCTCGCGTTTCTTCGGTGTTCCGGGTCTCTCTCCCTCGATTCATTCATTCCAGATCCTCCATCACCAGGGATGTTTTTACACCGCTGCATCAGTGGTTGGACAGGTGAGCTTTCACATGGCTGCTTGTCCAATTGTTCTGTCATTGGACTCTGTGCAATAATCGTGGTATTTGGGCTGGTGCTATCTCCCTCTGCCAGTAATGTTAATTCCGACTCCTCTTGCTCCTCTTCCTCTTCTACGTTTTCACTCGGGTCTCTGCTCCATGGTGGCATTTCTTGAAGTGCTGCATGACCATCTATATATGAAGGTTCTGACACTGGTCTCACTTTGCCATCACTTCTCAACCTGGTTAGGCCAGCAAAGTCTTGACTCAGAGTATGAAGTGAGCTTGCAAAATAAAGTTCAGCTTCATCTCGTGAAGGGATGAGACCACCACCAAAGTCTTCAACAATAACTTTATGACCAGAGCCCAGTTCCATGTCCACTGTTTGATGAAATATCCTTGGCTCTGACTCTTTCGTGAGAGCTTGCTTCTGTTCCTGGTTCATCTCAAACTTTGACATGCCAGTTGCTGAATATTTAGGCTTCAGGAATTCTGGTAAAATCAGGTCTTCTTTTCTCAGGAGTCCTCGTTGGTCATCAACTCGTCTTGCCTGGGCCTTTATCAAGATTTCAAAGAGTTCTGCAAAACAAAAACTTTAATTTAATTTGCTGTACACAATACTAATGTATTCCAAAGACAGCATTAATCTAGAATGTTATGAGATGAAATATTGATATTGGCAAACAACCCAAGACTTTAAAAAGGATGTATGTGCTGCTTCCTTGCTTGATGCTCAGCATTTAAAAGGTTAAGAACAATGACAATCCCCATCGGTTGGAATCCATAGGGAGGAGGAAATGTCCCGCTGAATGCGGAGAGAAAAGCGGCGCCATTGTTGTGATGTCAGAGTGTCCCGGGAAGTGAAGGCACTTCCCCCAAGCTCAGTGGGTGTGTTCAGTGTTTGTCTCGTCAGTACATGCATTGAGAAAATAGATTTTTTTAAAAAAAATACTTTTCACAGATTTATTGATGTCAGCCTGAAATAGGAAGGGCTGGGAGGATAGCATACAGGTACGCACACTCACCACTGAGCTGTCTAGCCTGGTTTTGAATCCCGAACCAGCTATAAACCTTCGTCCGGGTGTTTCAGATTGGGTGATTCATCAATCTGTGTGCCGTCCCTCGGATGGACGTTAAACTGGATGTCCCGTCTACCGGCATTAGTTGGTGGACTTTAAAGATCTCACGGTGTCCTTCACAAATAGTATATGAGCTATCACCAGCACCATGGACAAATTCCAAATTCCTGCTCTAAACCTACTCGGTCTAGTGAAATGGTTCATGAACGCCAGCTATTTTGTGAAAGATTTGGGCCAAACCTTCCCCGGCCGATGCCACAATAATGTGGGGATAATTGTGGCCCTTAAAGAACAACATTTTTAATAGGAGCAATGCCCCTGCAGTCACCTGGTAGAACCAGGGAACCACTGGTAGGCATGAATGACCCACAAAATATGTCACATTGAAGAAAGGAAATACCTATTTTTGTGGGGGGCAACCCCCTGATTTCTTTTAATGCTGTGAACAAACTTTAGTACATCACGGGTGATGAAGGTCCTGGTCAAATTTCATCGAAATTGTGTGTGTCGTTTTGGAGAAGAAAATCTGAGTGTCTATATACTGACTGTGACTCACTGACTGACTGATCGACACTGCGTGATGCTCATACCTCACTTGAACTATGTCCCAGGTGAGCTGAAAAATGGCATTTGTAATCCAAGGATGTGACCTTTGTTACCCTTATTTGTTACCTACATAAGTCTCTATTTAGTGTCCATGTAGTTTGGGTTTCTTGTCCATGCACTGCCTTCCAAGAGCTCCAAAGATCAACAGTTCTCAAGTAATTTTAAAAAACTTTTAAACTTTTCCATCAGTCATTCACCCAATAGCAGAACTTGCAGTCAGGTGATCATGTTTCACCACCAGGATGTGGACTACAAGCTGTTGTCTTGGTATTCCACATTGGATGACAGAGTATTCTTCTTTTCAAAGGAATCATTGTGTCAGTTGTCTATTCTGCTTGTTAAAAAGAATCCCACAATGCCTTTAAAAAACGGTGCACATTCCATCCCATCGGAAAATACTACAGTAAGTACTATACTGGAGAGTCAAAATGTTTTCCCCTTTTCAAAAAGTTTCAGCCAAAAAGCTCTATTTCAAATGGCTTCAATAAACTCACCCATTGCGAGGAAAAATGGGACTCGCACCTGGCACTGGGAAAAACTGCCTGTAAAAATTGTAAATAAATAATTTCAATCTGTGTCTAGTTTTGTTGACCTTCATATTTGGGGAGAAAAGCTTTTGATATGAATACTGTATTTTTGCCAGAGCTGCATAATCAATAAATAATCGCAACTTGTTTCATTATCAATGTTAGGGAACTATAAATGGACTGCAAAAAGGTGTTTGGCCTTTTTCAGAACGGCACCATCTTCAGTTCCATTTATTCGGGTATTTAAGTAATAAAAGTACTAGGTGTGAATGTATTTGAACAATATGTACACCAAAAGTTTTAAAAAGAAAAAGAAAACCCTTAACACTTTTGTCATTCTACTTCCACATGTCGGCTGGAACGCTGGCATGCTAGTACAACAAGCGAAAAAAGTAAATCAGAAACATCGGGGTGTGGATGTAAATTTCTCAAAAATTAGCAGAATTGGTATATCTCTTGACTGTATTGGAAGGTTACCAGTCTGATAAGTAAAATACCCCTGTTTCCCAAAACAGATTGGCCTTCCAATTAATCTTTATTCAGGAGAATAAAATCATCTATTTGGCTTATTAAAGGATTCTTATATAAATAATTATAAACTGGTGTCTGAAAGTCTGGCTGGAAGCAGGAGTCGAGCTTAAATGGAATGTGTGTGAAGGTAATGTCCAGAGCTCCTATCAACCTTCAGGTCAAATATTCCCCAGCCCTTTGAATTTAAGCTAACCTCCGAATGGCCGCTGCGATCAGGCCATGAGTGATGTTTCCCCTGAACCCAAAAACGTCAGCCATAGTGCCATTCTGTCTTGAGAATGACCAGATATTCTCATTATCTTACCCGCCCCCTCCCTTTTCCCCTGCATATGAAATAAGAACTCAAAAAGTCCATGTACGGCAGAATCAGAGGAAGACTGTGTTGCTTATTGAACCTCCTCTGAATTCTCCATTTCTATATGTTTGTGTTTGTTTATGTTTTGTTTTTAAAAATGACTCAAATGTACAGGTGTAAGTGAGAATTATTCTACAGGGGCAATACCCCTGGGCACTCACCTGGTAGCGGCTAGATAAGATAACTCGGGAACCACTGGTACGCATGGATGACCCACAAAATATGTAATGGAGAAGAAAGTAAATACCTATGGATTTTTTGTAATGCCATGAACAAACTTTCGTACAGCACGGGTGATAAAGGTTGTGGTCAAGTTTCATTGGAATTGTGTGTGTCGTTTCGGAGAAGAAAGGAAATACATATTTTGGGGAGTACCCCCCCCCCACTCCCGACACTCCCTTAGACCCCAATTTTTCTAATGTCATTAACAAACTTTGGTACATACACGGTGATGAACGTTGTGGTGAAGTTTCATTGAAATAGTTTGTGTAGTGTCAGAAAAGAAGTTGAAAGTATTTGTGGACGGACGGACGACACGCCATCCCATAAGCTCCACAGAACTACGTTCCAGGTGAGCTAAAAAGGAGCAAAAACTGATCCTGTAAACTACAAACCTGACAGCTTACTTCCAATCATCAGCAATGTCATGGAATCCATCATCACAGTCAAAATCAAATCCTTCCTTTTCTCCTGTGGCCTCATCTCAGAAAATCAATTCGGATTCATACCAGGTCGCTCTACCTTGGACATGCTGCTTTTGTGCTATCCCAAAAATGGATGGAGGCCCTCAATCTCAGACATGAGATCAGGGCCATCTCGCTAGGCATATCAGGAGCATTTGATACAGTCTGGCACCGCGCCTTGTTCTCCAAACCCGCTCCCTATGGCATCCAAGGCTACCTCCTCGCATGGTGTACCAACTTCCTCTACTCTCGTGTCCAACATGTGGCTCTCAAGATCTTCTCATCGCCTCTCCCTGTCAAAGCTGTAATGTTCCAAGGCAGTGTATTGGGCCGAATCCTATTCCGAATCTCAATCAACGATCTCTTTGACTCCCTGGAAAATTAAACTTGTATATCTGTTCATGACTCCACACTCTGCCGTGACATCCTTCATACTTCAGACAGGCAGGCAGCAGCCTCTTTCCTCTGTGCCGACCTTTATGGAATCACAAGCTGGTCCAACACTTGGAAAATGCCTTTCAATCCTGACAAATCTCACACACCAAGTCTCTCTCTCTCAGAAAAGACCATCTGGTGAACCCTCCCATCCACTTCCTTTGCCATCCTCTTGAGGAAATTCAGTCCCTCAAACTTTTGATCCTCACCATCAGCCATGATCTTTCTTGGGAAAACCACATATCTGAGTTCACCTCAAAATCTAGTCACAAACTGGGGATCCTTCTACTTTCAAAGTCTTTCCTTCACACATCTGAACTTTTATTTTCTAACAAGGCCATCAGCAGTTTGATGGAGTATTGCACTGCCCTGTGGGTTGGTGGCCCTGCCCCACACCTTACTCAGCTTGATGTCTTGGAAACCAAGGCCTTCAAAATCATCGGAATCTCCTGCAATTAAGCGAATTCTCTGGGCCTATCACTTTCATTGCACAGATGGTGGTCTCTTTGTCTTTTACCACCTCCTTTCAAATCTGCATCCCTCTGCCCTCCTCCCACCCCCCAGATTTCTGCAGAGCGCATGTTGTTTGCCAGTAACCCCCTGGTCGTGAAATTTCAAAATCCAGACGAGTGCTCACCTCCATTTATTCTTTTCGCTTTTTCCAACGTGTGGAACAAACTTCCTCTATCTCTTCAAGTCAATCCTCCCTGCAAGGCTTTGATAAAGCTGTTCACCAACATCTCAGGTCATCCCCATTCACAACCACTATCTTTATACTCCAATAACACCCCACCCCTCCCCCTTCCCACAAGCCCGTCTTTCTGGGTTTCCAGTTGTTGCTTTTAATTCTGTCAATGATAGTTTGTAACTGTATCCATCTTGTTCACTCCCTGTGCCCTCCCTCTGCTCTTATTCTTTCACGTCTCCAATGTCTCCATGTACTTTGTCCCTCCAACCTGCTGTTGTCCCCCTTTATCCCCCAGCCGGCTGGGTGTGATTATTTTATTTATTTGGGAATGATTCTTAGGGGCTAATAAAACAGTTTAGTATAACGAAAGTTATTTCTTTGTATTTGTGTCGATAAGCATATCATATATCAAAGAGATACTGTACACATTGGAATCACATGTAATTGCTTCCTTTCTCATGGATAAAGTCCGGTTCCCTTTGTTTTAAAAGCCTGTCTTTCCCGAACGACGGACATGGATGGAAAGAGCACACAAAACTATAAATGGAAATATTTTCAAAGCAATAGAAAAACATAATAGTACGTGGAATATTTTACTTTTAGAAATTGAATATTTCAATTGTTTACAACTGTACACTGTCTGGAGAGAGTGAGTGTCAAAGCACCACAAAACACACGTTGAATGTAGCAAAGGTTGAGGCCTTCACTGCACAACCTTCCACAGCCGCTAGTTAAAACAAAATGAAAAGTGAGCACAGATATTTATATCAATTGTTGCCGGGGCAATATTCCATAAAGCATTACATTTCTTTGTCTATTTTATTGGGTCATGTGACCTGCAGTGGGCAGACAGAGTCTGCACCGGCTGCCTTTTATTCCTGGATATTTTCGTTTAGAATTTTTACGAATTGCTCCGACAGTTTGGTGATTTTTTTCCCGAGGATATTGGCTTCGGGTCACATCATTATGCAAACTTTCAGCTTTCTACCCCACCTAGAAGGTATGAAACATGTGAGTCAGTCAGTGTTTCGAAAGAGCTATATATATATATATATATATGAGATATATTTATATTATTTATATATTGTTGCGGGCTGCGGGGTCAGGTGAGAAGACCACGAGGGGGGGAAAGCTATCTCGGCTCCCACCAGACTCCCAGAATTGTAGTTACCTAAAGTTAATCCGGGTCTCCGTCTAGTTAATCCGGTTACCTAAAAAATACCACGTGATTTAATTACCGGGGAACACGACCTGGTATGCCTTGTCCGGACCGGATCAACTTTACAGGATCGGATGCAGCCGAGCGACACTGCCAAGGACGTACCAGCTAAAAGGAACGGATTGTTGGGGAATAAAGTCCCGGCTAAGCTAAGATTCAGACCATGCTGGATCAATGAAGGAAAAGACAAAAACGAGCAGGGAACATTTCTTAATAATAATTTATTAACAATGGGCAAGGAAGGTATGTGGTACAATTAATGGATTTATTGGGGTGGGCAAGCAGAGATAGGGAAGAAAGGTGTGGTGCAGCAATAAACAAGCAACTTATGAAAGTGGACGCAGAGCAGACCTAACCCGAAAATAATAATAACAAGTGGTGCCAGGCACAACAAATCCCGCCCATTTAAGCATGAAAATTATTTTGGGATCAAATTTAAATTTGATACATCCTTAACCTGAATGTTGATTATAAGGAATAGAATAAGTTCACTATAAGCTTAGTTGAAGTCAATTAAACCATTTTTGACGAAGTTATGAGCGAAAAACGATTTTGACCTTTTCGTGACCTGACCTTGACCTTTGACCTAATGGACCCAAAAGTTAATGGGGTCGTCCGAGGTTCATACCCACCTGTGGATACAATTTGACAGTGTTTGAGCCAGCCGTTTTCCGTAAAGTTGTATTTCGTAACCATGTTTTAATTTTAATGGAAAATTTGTAATTTTGACGGATGACCATGACCCCCAAAACTTCGGACCCTACCGATCTTCACAAATATGCATTTTCACTATAGGAATGGGTAGGATTATAAGTGACAAATAGAATAAGGTTCACTATAAGCTTAGTTTGAAGTAAATCAGATCATTTTTGACGAAGTTATGAGCGAAAAACGATTTTGATCTTTTCGTGACCTTTTTTTTTTATTTTTTTTAAATTTTTTTGTATACCTTGTCGAGGCTCGTATGAGAGCTAACACACAACGCACCAGCAAGGGGCATGAGACAAGAGGGGCGGGAGTGGAAGGGACAAAACAGTGGGGAACAGACACATTAGGTGATCTGGGAAGGGTGAGGGATGGGGATGGGACGGGAACATGGGGAGGAGAAGATGGACATTACAGGGACTTTCAGGAAGGAAAGCAGGGGAATTGAAGGAAGTGGGCTTGGGTGGATTATCGGGGGTAGAAAAGATCGAGGATTTGGATGGGGGATGATAAGATGGTGGTGAACAGCTGTTTTGAAAGCCTGGAGGGAAGAATGGGAAAGAATAGAGTGAGGGAGTTTATTCCAAAGGGGAAAAAAGAGGAATGAAGGAGTGAAGGTGAGCAGTGTCTGTGATTTGTGTAGTTTACCAGAAGGGTTGTTGGCGGACCTTGAGCGCCCTGTGCAAATGGGGTGGGGACAATGGCAGAGAGAGCAGGGGGGCAAGGCTGAGAGGAGTCGGTAGAAGACAGAAAGACCACCGACCAACCTGCGGTGATTGAGTTGAGAGGCCCAAAGACTCAGCTTCATCGCGGGAGATGCCGATGATCCTAAATGCCCTGGTTTCGACAGCGTGAAGCCGAGAAAGGTGGAGGCAGGAGCACCAGCCCAGAGGGGAGAGCAGTACTCCATCAGGCTACGGACAAAAGCTTTGTAAGTGGTCAGGAGCTCAAGAGGGCCGAGGAAGGACTTTGCACGACAGAGGATTCCCAGTCGGCGACTGGCTTTTGAAGCGAGGTTGGAAATGTGACTTTCCCAGGAAAGGTCATGGCAGATAGTGAGACCCAGAAGCTTGAAAGAAAAGATTCTTCCAGAGGATTGTTGAGAAAGTGGATGGGGTTTTCTAAAGGCCTTTCGAAGAGACATAGTGAGAGTGTGAGATTTGTTTGGATTGAAAGACATGTTCCATGTGTTGGACCAGTTTGTGATTTTATCCAGATCTGCAGTGAGCGAAGAAGCTGCTGCTTGCCGGTCTGAGGGATGACAGATGGTACGGCAGAGGGTGGAGTCATCGCAAAGAGATATAGAGGATTTCCAGAGAGTCGGAGAGATCATTGATGAAAACCAGAAAAGAACAGGGCCAGAACGCTGCCTTGAGGAACTCCAGCCTGCACAGGAAGAGGGATGAAAGAACTCCATTTAGCGCCTTGACTTGACCTTTGATCCATTGGACCCAAAAGTTAATGGGGTCGTCCAAGGTTCATTGCCCACCTGTGGATTAAATTTGATAGTGTTTGCTAAAAGCGTTTTGCCGTAAAGTTGCTAACAGACAGACAACAAACCGGACGATTACAATATCCCGCTCCCTCCCTCCGGGGGCGGGATACAATCTTCTGCAGGCTTACTTATATAGACAGGCGTCAGGACCACACACAAACAACAACACATAGCCGCATGAAGAGGAATTGAAGCAAGACAGGAGAGGAGTTGAGGCTATGGTCTCTCGGTACCTTTGTACAATTGCTTGCCTGAACGCGCCACCAATACGTTGGGGGAATGATCTATGGTGCGGTACCCCCTGACACTGGCGCGTCGTCTCTTGCTTTGGGCAGCTCGCGTCGGGACGGTGGGCATGAAGGAGGGCTTGAGTTGGGAGGGTGGAGTCCAGAGCGAGTGTACGGAGTGGTAGGCGGGACCAGGTGGGTGGTGGACTCAGCGACGCATGGGCGGAGAAGAGGAGGAGGAGTCCAGCGATGACGACAGAAGGCGGAGTCGAAGTCCAGCTTGAGCGGAGAGGCAGGGCAGAGAGAGAGAGAGAGAGATAATGGCTCCGCCGGACCTTTTATAGGCCCGCGGCGCGGGCGGGGGGCCACCCCGAAGCGTTGTGTCGTCACCCGAATCGGGCGCTCTGATTGGCCCCGACCCCCTGCACGGCACGGCCGCGATGGCCGGAAACCGCTACATTCCATTTCCGGCAAGATGACCCCACGCCGCAAAAATATCCCGCTCCGACCTCACAACATGACACGAATCGCCCACACCAAACTCCGCACCATGAATTGCCTTGCAAGAACCCCCGGGCCGTGCCCTGATGACCGGCTGAGGGCAGCATCGGTCCCGCACGCCCGCTCGGGCGCCCCGACCAGCGCTGGCCAACGCGCCCGCTCCGTGTGCGCCACGTGGCCTGAGCTACACAAGATGCCTCTGCCCGATCGCAGCTTCGCTGGTTGTAGAGGAGAGCAGACGTTCGCCGTCCGTGGGGCACATCTGCGGCCGCCAGCGAGGACCGAAGTTACGATGTTATGGCGAACCCATGCACAGACAGTAAGATGTGTCCATTCGTGCCCCGCTCTGTACGATAAAGTCGCGAGCGGCGCACGAGTCTGCCTTCGAGCACATTCCGTACAGTGTGCGAACATCCGCCATTACGCACGTGGCCAGCAATCATGTTCGCCCGATTCTGCTATTGTGTGCGCGGGGCGAAACCCAATCGATATAATTAGTCCAGAAATGGGTTGAAAGGAATGTGCCACTTGCGCCTTGCACACTCGAATCCCACCCAACGTGGTGTGGTTGTTGTTTTACTATTATTATCGGCCTCGATTGAGGGATCTCTTGAGCACGGGAGCTCTGTGCTGTCTGCTCATGTGGTGTTTGAGCACCCTTTCTCAGGTGCTGTTTCTTCCGTCTCCTTTGTACGTGTTCCGTGCAGCGTGGGCATCATGCTGGGTGTGTTTCCTGTCCATTGGGTGGAAATTACCGCTGCGCGTGCGTTTGTCAGGCTGTTTCCTATGGCGGTGTGTGGGTGTAATGCCTGCTTGGCCTTTGCTGAGGACCCATCTCACAGCGAAGGGGGCACGTGGCTCAGATTTACCTCAGGAATAATCATAAAAGAAGAGTAGGAATGACGTTAGAAATGAAAGGACGAAGAAATGATGTAAACAAACCGAGCTATGAGATCCTCGCAACGCACGCCTCCTGTTGTCCCGCTAGACAAAAGGGAAGGGACGATCTACACGTATATTCATGGAATAACTGTCTTGGGACCACTATCTGTTGGATGCATGTGGTTCCGAGAACTGCAACAATATATACGAGATATATTTATATCATATATATATATATATATACAGTATATATATACTGTATATATATATATACTGTATATTTTTATATATATTTATATATTTATATGTATATATATTTATATGTATATATATATATTTATATGTATATATACATATATATATTATATATACTACGATTCCCACCTTCATTAGTGTCCATTTTCGTTTTAACCTTGCCATATTTCTTCCTTTGCAGCATTCCCTCCAGCATCCTTGGTGTCCAGTTGCTTTTGCTGGATCCTTCGCGACCGGATTTTCTTCCAGTGAGGGTTTTGTCTTTTGCCATTTTCAGATTCACAGCAGCTTCCTGCACCAAAGGAGATCAAGTCAAGACAACAGAAGATCCACAGACTTCATGATGTTTACAAACACATGCTAAATGTTGCATATCCAGGACAAACTGGAGAGATGCTCATGAGATCACAAACTCCTGCCCCGCAGTGCCAACACTATTGTGAAGCATTTCCAAAGCCACTTTGCAAAAACGCATACATATACCGAGACTGGTCTCATAACACTTCCTGCAGCACACGTACATGTAATGTTGGAACTTCATGATGAGCAATTTCATCTGCAAACTAATACTCTGCATTTTATTTGAAATTCACAAAAAAATAGCCATTAACCTCGATGCCTAATACGTCCAGGTTTAGTTCAGTCATTAAGCCTGGTGTTGGCTTCATGGTTAGGGTGGCAGCTTGGGATCCTAGGGTTTTGAGTTCAAGCCCCGTTGGCCGCTGAATTAAAAATACACCAGGAGGTTGACTCAGCTCGTCATCCTTCCGAGGTCGGCAAAATGAGCACCAGTGTACTGGAAATGGGGGACACTGCATCAGCGGCATAGCCGTGTCCCAACCAATGATGCAACCAGCAGCCACAGGCTGCACTTAATAGAGGGAGAGTTCAGTCATTCGATGGTTTTTCAGGTATGTCTTTTTAAAAGTTACATTTTTATGTCAAATTTAACCACCAAGTCGATTTTATACCTGGAATGTGGATTATGTTCAAGTTAGCCACACCCGTTCCTGAAGGTGTGTTTATCCACACGTATATTTACCATTATTGTTTGTTCTAATTAGGCATTAAAAAAAAAAACTTACATTACACGGACCCATCTTTCTACAGCAATGAAATAACATTACAAATTTTGTATTTAAAAGATAATCAATGCTCCCCATCAAGCTGTGCGTTTGCTCCATCTTGTTTTTAATGGCATTTGGTTTGCGGAAAAAGGAACGTGCATCGAAGGAAACCCGCGTACAAGTTGCGTCATATGGGGAGTTTCATTGAAAGGTCCCAAGGGTCTGTGTGTTCACATTTTTGTTTTTTTTATTTATTCCTTCTGGGAGATACAGCTATTGCCATCTCACTAATAGAGCAGTCCCTTATTTGTGTACAATGCAGTAATACCCCGATTTACGTCTCGCCTTTTTATGTCGTTTCGCAAATGCGTCGTCACGTTATTAGTACCACTACCAGATTTGCGTCACTTCAACTTACACTTAAGTTGTTTTAAAGCCATACCTTTTATTCTCGAGCATTTTCAGAACTTACAGGACTGATAAAGATTCCAAAATACATCACCAAAGTAGCAAATGGGGAGATCGCAAAATCGCCGAAAAAATTCCTTTGCGTCGAGCTTAAAGAAATGTGTTGTGCTGTCGAGTGGCTAAGAGACATTGTAAAAATGTTACCCAAGAAGTGAAATTGGATGTTGTTCGTCAATTGGATGCTGATGAGCACGTGGTTGATGTTGCCGGGTTATTAAGTTAGCCTCCAACTTTGGTGAGTACCATCTATAAATATGCCAACGCTCATTGAAGGAGGGAAAAGAATTAATTTTTTTTTAAAGCTTTTTAGCTCTTTCAATTTTAGCTCTCATGCGAGCTTCGACAAGGTATACAAAACAAGAAGCGAATACTTCGATATCGTGCGGCTGGGGGCAGTAAAAGTCTAGATTAAGAGTGATGAAACAATTTTGCAGTTATAAAATTAATGTGATGGACGACGTGAATTAGGCATGCATATGGAAGAGTACGTTGGACAAATTTATATTTATAGCCCTCAGATCAAAGGGACGTACGCGGCCATAAGTGTGACAGAAGACACAGGACAGAATAGCCAATTATACAACAGCGCGATGTCGCCGCGCTGTGATAACCACTTCTGTCACCAAAAAAAGAGGAAGAAATCACCTCCACAAGACGTTTGAAAAACACTTCTGGTGAAAAACAATGAAGAACGAGAGTTACAACGCTGCGCGTCAACAACTAACGGAACAGGAAGATTATCACTTCCTGCTCAGAAAAATCACTTCCGGCGTCACACAGAAAACGATTCAGCACAAAAACGTCGCTCTTCCGCATTAACCCCGCCCACAATTCACCCGGCAATCTCCGCCCACAATCCACCCGGCAATCTCCGCCCACAATACCCCGCATCTCCGCCACAATACACCGGCAATCTCCGCCCACAATACACCCGGCAATCTCCGCCCACAATCCACCCGGCAATCTCCGCCCACAAATCCACCCGCCAATCTTCCGCCCACAATCACCCGGCAATCTCCGCCACAATACACCCGGCAATCTCGCCCACAATACAACCCGGCAATCTCCGCCCACAATCCACCCGGCAATCTCCGCCCACAATCCACCCGGCAATCTCGCCCACATCCACCGCAATCTCCGCCCACAATCACCGGCAATCTCCGCCCACAATCCACCCGGCAATCTCCGCCCACAATACACCCGGCAATCTCGCCACAATACACCCGCAATCTCCGCCCACAATCCACCGGCAATCTCGCCCACAATCCACCCGGCAATCTCGCCCACAATCCACCCGGCAATCTCCGCCCACAATACACCCGGCAATCTCCCCACAATCCACCCGGCAATCTCCGCCCACAATCCACCCGGCAATCTCCGCCACAATCCACCCGGCAATCTCCGCCCACAATACACCCGGCAATCTCCGCCCACAATACCACCCGGCAATCTCGCCCACAATCCACCCGGCAATCTCCGCCACAATCCACCGGCAATCTCGCCCACAAATCCACCCGGCAATCTCGCCCACAATCCACCCGCAATCTCCGCCCACAATACACCCGGCAATCTCCGCCCACAATCCACCCGGCAATCTCCGCCCACAATACCCGGCAATCTCGCCCACAATCACCCGGCAATCTCCGCCCACATCCACCCGCAATCTCGCCACAATACACCCGGCAATCTCCGCCCACAATCCACCCGGCAATCTCCGCCCACAATCCACCGGCAATCTCCCGCCCACAATCCCGGCAATCTCCGGCCACAATACACCCGGCAATCTCGCCCACAATCAACCGGCAATCTCGCCCACATACACCCGGCAATCTCCGCCCACAATCCACCCGGCAATCTCCCCACAATCACCCGGCAATCTCGCCCACAATCCACCCGGCAATCTCCGCCCACAATACACCCGGCAATCTCCGCCACAATACACCGGCAATCTCGCCCACAATCCACCCGGCAATTCCGCCCACAATTCACCCGGCAATCTCCGCCCACATACCACCGGCAATCTCCGCCCACAATCACACCCGGCAATCTCCGCCCACAAACACCCGGCAATCTCCGCCCACAATCCACCCGGCAATCTCGCCCACAATCCACCCGGCAATCTCCGCCCACAATCCACCCGCAATCTCCGCCCACAATACACCCGGCAATCTCCGCCACAATACAACCGGCAATCTCCGCCCACAATCCACCCGCAATCTCGCCCACAATCCACCCGGCAATCTCCGCCCACAATACACCCGGAATCTCCGCCCACAATCCACCCGGCAATCTCGCCCACATCCACCGGCAATCTGCCCACAATCACGGCATCTCCGCCACAATACCACGGCAATCTCGCCACAATCCACCGGCAATCTCCGCCCACAATCCACCCGGCAATCTCCGCCCACAATTCACCCGGCAATCTCCCCCACAATCACCCGGCAATCTCCGCCCACATACACCCCGGCAATCTCCGCCACAATACACCGGCAATCTCCGCCCACAATCCACCCGGCAATCTCGCCCACAATACACCCGGCAATCTCCCGCCCACAATACACCCGGCAATCTCGCCCACAATCCACCCGGCAATCTCCACCCACAATACACCCGGCAATCTCGCCCACAATACACCGGCAATCTCCGCCCACAATACACCGGCAATCTCCGCCCACAATCCACCCGGCAATCTCCGCCCACAATCCACCCGGCAATCTCCGCCCACAATACACCCGCAATCTCGCCACAATCCCGATCTCCGCCACAATACACCCGGCAATCTCGCCCAATCACCCGCAATCTCGCCCACAACCACCGGCAATCTCCGCCCACATCCACCCGGCAATCTCCGCCCACAATACACCCGCAATCTCCGCCCACAATCCACCCGCAATCTCCGCCACCAAACCACCCGGCAATCTCGCCCACAATCACACCGGCAATCTCGCCCACAATACACCCGGCAATCTCCGCCCACAATCCACCCGGCAATCTCGCCACAATCACCCGCAATCTCCGCCCACAATACACCCGGCAACTCCGCCCACAATCTCACCGGCAATCTCCCCCACAATCCACCCGGCAATCTCGCCCACAATACCCGGCAATCTCCGCCACAATCACCCGGCAATCTCCGCCCACAATACACCCGGCAATCTCCGCCCACAATCCACCCGGCAATCTCCGCCCACATCACACCCAACAATAAGTGACAGAAGACACAGGACAGAATAGCCAATTATATAACAGCGTGATGTCGCCGCGCTGTAATAAGTGAAATATAATATGTTGAAGTGACATAATAACCCCCTCTCCCCCCCCCCCTTTCTATTATATTAATTATTGAGACAAATTGCTTTGATTTATATCATTTTTGATATTCGATGCACTTTTCAGGAACGCATTCCTGACATAAACCAGGGTCTGACAGTATAACCATAATCAGACAAACCTTGTCTACATGTAGTTCAGCCACTCCCCTTTCCAGTAGCAGCTCTTGTGTTTGCTTTCTTGGATTGCTGTTCAAAAGGTCTGAAAGAGATGAGTAGTGTGCATTCAACTTCAACCAATACCCAACCTCCAAGTTTAGAAGCCATACGAACACGTCCGTGGTTTTATTACTCGGCTAGCAAGATTCTGGGAGGCACTGAACGATAAAGGAATGTAGAATGAACAAATCAATGATCAAAATGGCACAGATAAGACGAGATAGGATTAAAAAAAACAGAAGTTAGACAATGAACTCGGCATAACGTGATGAGATACAATCTTGACAGATTAGAGAGCGGAGCAAGATCGGGCTTGTGTTGTAAGCATGTTTGGAGTTACCTTCTGAGCACGTAGCTGAAAACGCTGTGACCCACAAGTTGAAAATTGCAGGTGGGGAGGGAAGATTGACAGAAAGAAGGTGATACCACATGCAAGGTGATAGAAGGCCACAAGACCACGAACCTATCTCTGGTGTGGCAGCATCAGGCGCAGTGCCCAGGCATCCTGCCACAAAATGCCAATTATGCCTAGGGTCTAATTAACCACTCCATTAGTGTAGAGTAAGATAGAAGAGCTCCAACAAATACTGAAAAGCAGTATTACACAACAAAAAATAAACAAATTATGTGTAAGCAGTGCGGAGCTGAGTGGGAACAGGATCTGCCAAGGGAATATTTCGCATCCTGAGGGAATGCACATGCAGCACCTGCCTTTGAAGCCTGCTGTTGGCATAACGGTTAAGGTGGCTGGCTTAAGAACCGAGGGTCTTTAGTTTGAGCCCCTGTCGGGCCATTGAATTATCATGAGTTGGAGCCATCCTTCCGAGGTCGGCAAAATGAGTACCAGCTTCCTGGAAAGGGGGCATTGCATCAGCGGCACGGCCGTGCTCCCAGAAAATGATGCAGCCAAGCAACCACAGGCTGCATACGAATAAATAAAACCTGCCTTTGAATGACAATATGCCTTTGAATACACATATATAAACAATGCCCTGACATTTATGGACCCGGACATTCGTGGCATTTTTCAGGAATGTATAAATAGCATCCTGCAAATAGTGGGGTCCGACAGCACTGCTTCTAATTCAAAACACCTTCCTGCACTGAAAAATGTGAGGATAGGAATACCACACTGTAAATGGTGGGGACTTGTAATACCTTCTCCCACCTAGAGCAGCGCTACACGATACACATTTACATCGAGAATTTGCAACCCCCCCCCACCCACACTTGATCCCCTCACAAGACCAACAACAAAGATAAAAACACCCCGATACACGAACTGGGATCATGGTGGTCCCCGATGTAATGGGCTTCCGAGTAATCGGGCCAGAACTGGAGGAGTAGCGTGACAAACAAACAAACACCGGTCCATGAATTATTGTAAGGATAACAATCAGCGACACACACACAAATACACACACCTGCACTGTAGTCCACAGGCCTACCGTCAGGGAGAGACTTTCGAGTCCTGTCCACAATCACACGCTTCCCATCAAGATTGGATACAGCAATTCCAAGGTCCAGTGGTAGTCTTTCCCCTGCCTGCAAAATGCAGAGATATGAAAAAAACAAACCGAAAGACTCGAAATCAAGACGAAAAGCCATTGTACTCCATTATTGCTTTTAATGGATAAGCCAATAAATAAGGAAGAGCTCACACTTGTGTTAAGGGGTTAAAACACATTATGGAGGTGTCATGTTCCAGGAGTTGTTTCTATCTGTAACTCTAAACAAATGTAGAAATTTAAACAATAATTTGTTTGATTGTTGACGTGCAATGTCTTTGGGCTTTTTGTAGTTCGAAGCAAAGTTTTTCAATATCTGTCTGAACAAGTTGGCAGTTGGAGTTCGTCAAACTCCAAATACAAGGCTCAGCATTCTGATGTCAAACAACTTATTATAGTTCTCAACAAATAACAAGTCACAGCAAGGTTTGAGCTTTTTTTGGTGGTGTGTGCAATTCACAATTTTCTCGGCTGTCCCCATCCTAAAGTTTGCTGTCGGTAATTATTGTGAAGCGTCTGATGGCTGGAGTTGGCCCATCATCATTCATGGACACATCCGATAAACCTCAAGCAACCGAAAAACTGAACCGTAAAATAAGAATGAATGTCCTTTTTATGCCTCCGCTGACGACGTCACCAAATAAGAATGAATGTCTTTTTTACACCTCCGCTGATGAAGTCACCGGAGGCATTATGTGTTCGGGTTGTACGTAAGTACGTACGTGCATGCATATGTACGTCCGTGCTAATTTTCTCTGTTTTCTCTGCAACAGCTTATCCGATTGACAGGAAATTTTCACAATATGTGCGACTACTCATGTAGAATGTTTTAAAGATAATTCTGATATCATCAGTCATGTGGTGTGTCAGCCATGTTGGAAAAAAGGAAAACTTTGGACCTCTATCTCTGAAACCGCACCAAGGAAAAAATTGAAACTTGGCACATGTGAAGTACAGTACTCCACGTGAGAAACAAGTGTGATTTTTTGATGATGTCACAGGTAGCTTCGTTATGACGTCACAATTGCATATGTTGAATGCTTTATCCGATCAGTATGAAAATTTTTGAGGAACTTCTATGGCTAAATTGTGTGTGTGGTGGGAAAAATTGCTGATGTCATCATCACACGGTTCGGCAGCCATGTTTTTAACATAAAAAAACTTCAAAAATCTTCTTCTTTGAAACGGCTGAACAGATCGAAGCAAAACTTTACAGGTATGATTGCCTATCCATGAGGAACAAAAAGTTCTCCACCTATGATGTCATAATTCACATAGTTTGGCAGCAATGACTTTTTTGAAGAATAAAACTTTGAAAGCCATCTTCTCCAGAACACCTTGACAGATCGAGGGGAAACTTCACCCACATGTTCCCCAAGCCTTGAGGATACCAGAGTGTTCACAAATAATTAATAGGTCACATTGTCTGGCAGCCATATTGGATTGAACAAAAATCTTTTTAAAGTTTTCTCTTCAACCGCTTCATCAATCGACATGAAACATCACAATTATGATGTAGTAGTCCTGGGAAAACATGTGTTTTAAATTTCAACCTGATTAGACGCATGATCTGGCAGCCAGGAGTATTAAATATTTTGAATCTGGGTTCAGGGATTTAAATCAAACTTGGAACAAGTATGTATAATGATGTAATAATGTGAGCAGAAGCATATCTGGCGACGTTGAAGAGTCCCCTCTAGTTACAATCTGTTTTGCATGTTATCTAAGAATATTCCGTTATGGGTAAATTACATTTTGTAATTTAAAGTACATCACAAAAAGGGTCAAAGTAGCTTCACTACACAGTCTCAATAGAGGAAGGAGGGTGGGAGAGGGGAGGGGTGGCGGAGCAACGTACAACATGTTGATTCGTTGTCTGATCATAATAAAGCAATATGTAATATATGAGTGCAGCTATTTTGGTGCAGTTTGCCAAACCCCACCCATCCCTCCCCCAAAGGTACATCACGTAGGTGAGTTTACCGATGTATCACACCAAGTTTCTGCCCTTTCGAAATCAACTGCAGACCAAACAACTTCTGCCAATTTGTTAATAACCGAAGCATGACTTCTGGTACTTCAAGGCATCCGAATATTAATACGGTTAATATAACATGACAGAGATATAGCACACCAGCTGGCTGCATTGGTTAGATCAATAATGAACACAAACACAAAGGACTATATTCAACAAACTAGGCAGAAAGGTTGAACATAAAGCCAAGTGAAGTGTCCAGCCTTCATGTCTTGTTGGCTGAGCAAAACATTCAAACTAGAAGGGCACTTGGTAGAGCACATACCTCCGCCACGTAATGCCTGATGCACGAGAACATATCGGGCCCATTACATTTTTGAAATATCATGCTATACAGTACTGTATCGTTTTTGGCCCTATCAATGGTGAAGAATCACTTTAGCAATTAAATAGTTCTCGTATCCAGATCCGGATTCTGATCTTCACTAAAATCGATTCAATTTGTCCTTGTAACACATCCAACCTGTCCACCAAGTTTCGTCTGAAGCCGTCCACAACTTTTTGAGCTATCGTTCTATACATTGTTTTTGTCCTGTCTCTCAATGGTGAAGAATCACTTAACAAATTCTAGTAATCGGATCCAGATCCGGATTTTCACCAAAATTGAATACATTCTTCCTTGTCACACACCGAACCTGTCTACAAAATTTCATCCGGATCCGTCTACAACTTTTTGAGATATCCTGCACACACACACAGACAGACAGAAAGGGGTGAAAAAATAACCTCCTTCACCTTCGGTGGCGGAGGTCACGAGAATGGTGCTCAGTTGAGCGCATACCTCTGCTCGGCTGAACAGTTTACGTTTTGTATCACACTGATAAGGTCTGGATCCAGATCCGGCCTAACTAAAATCGAATTGGCTTGTTCATGTTACCTAACCAACTCATCCACCTGGTTTTGTCATAACTTGTCCACAACTTTTTGAAATATTTTGCTAACAAGTCATTTTTGTCCCCATATCTCAAAGGTGAAGAATTACTTCAAAAATTATAAAATTCTCATATCCAGATTCGGATCTTCACCAAAATCGAATCATTTTGTCCTTGTCACACATGCAATCTGTGCACCACATTTTGTCGACAACTTTTTGAGCTATCCTGTTCACAGACAAACAGATAGGGGTGAAAACATAACCTCCGCCCACCTTCGGTGGCATAGGTGACGTGCCTGCTTATACCTATCGTATAAAGCTGAAGTCTGAGACCAAAAGAAGAAAAAAAAAATCATAGAAAGTAAACTTTGAGCCTCAAGGTCAAAGTTCATCAAGTCTGCAACAACAAAAAGAGGAAACACATGAAACCCAAGCCAGGAGTCCTACAGACTTATTCACCAATAAATGTTTCTTGAACAAAATGCCAAACAACTGAAGTATTAGAGATAAAGAAAGGATATGCTCACCAACTTTACAGAAAGATAGTCCAGGTCCATGTTGTATTTGGTCATGATGGGCCGAAGTACCTCTGTCACAGCTTTCGTGGCCTTGGCCTTAATGCTGATGGAGCGCCGGATGGGAATGAGGTCCAACCTGGACAAGCGGATGTATGGCACACCACCGTGCACAAATAAATCATCATGATCAAGGACTTTGTGCCCTTGCTTAATAAGCATCACAGATATCAATCCATAAATCGCACGTACTTCAAAACTCAGTCTTTTTCTGTGAAATATTCTGTCTGTGCGTATGGGATTTACTAATTTTTAATTGAGATGTTGAATTTTTTTAATCCTGGAAAATTGAAATGTTGTAGTTATTCGTGGGCACTCCCACCTGGGGTTGGGGGGGGGGGAGGGGTGGGGAGTGCCCCATTTTCAGACCACCTTTGGTGGGCAATGTGCTGCGCCACGGTCTTCGCAATGCATTTTATAATTTTTGAAAGAAATTTTATTGACACAACAAATCAGACTCCATATCAAAAGATAAAGGAAGTCGATTTGTAATACCCTCTACAACCAAAGATGGGGCTATTTCCACCACGCCAATTTTGGAGTTTCGGTGACATCCACATTTGCTCCATTCTAGTAAATTTGCTCCATTATATAGTAAATAATAAGATTGCTTCTGAATGTGAAAATTTCTTTTGTTCTTTTTTTAGACCATCAATGTTCAATTTCAATTGTAATTTTTTTGTGAAATTTTCACTCCATCATTTTCTAATATTCTATTATCTTGAAGTTTATTTTTTTTAATGCTCTTTCTGGTATTTATTATTCAGTGTTTGCATTTTCAATTAACGATAAACTCTTTAACTTCTTCCTTCTCAATGTCGCCTGTACCACATTGTGATACTTCACATGAAAAGCACGTTTTAAGAAAAGCACAATAATTGGCATTATTGTTATTATCATCCCTTTACTTCCTCTTTTGAATTGAATGGATCGGGTTCTCTCGACTTTCCCTTGTGATTTCACATCATTTATCGACAGTTCTAGTGTCGTTATTGGCATCTGGCCCTGTTCGGTGTCGGCCTCTTGGCAGATCACCGGAGAATTCACAACAGGGTGTGAAACGCTTCCAAGGCCAAAATCAATCCTGGACAGGTCGTCATTCCATCACAGGGTGCTGAACTGAAGGTGGCAGAATTAAATCTGTTCAGGGTGCCGGCGATAACTGGCCTACTCTTCATGAAAGACACTGTGAGATATTTTACATCCACCAGCTCATTCTAGCAGACAGCACAGACAGCAATTTAACGTCCATCCGAGGGATGGCACCCTTAATGATGCAACATCGTCCTGCTTGCAATGCATCGATTCCACAGTTTATAGCTGGGCCGGTGATTTAACCGAGACTGGACATTCTGACCCAGCTATAAACTGTCACCCAAACAGGATGATTTCACAGGCAGGTTGATTTCACAGGCAAGATTGATTTCACAGGCAAGGTTGATTTCACAGGCAAGGTGATTTCACAGGACAGGTGATATCACAGGCAAGGTGATTTCACAGGCAGGGTGATATCACAGGCAAGGTGATTTCACAGGCAGGGTAATTTCATAGGCAGGGTGATATCACAGGCAAGGTGATTTCACGGCAGGGTATTTCATAGGCAGGGTGATATCACAGGCAAGGTGATTTCACAAGGCAGGGTGATATCACAAGGCAGGTTGATATCACAGGCAGGGTGATTTCACAGGCAGGGTGATATCACAGGCAGGGTGATATCACAGGCAGAGGTGATATCACAGGCAGGGTGATTTCACAGGCAGGTTGATATCACAGCAGGGTGATTTCACAGGCAGGGTGATATCACAGGCAGGGTGATTTCACAGGATGGGTGATTTCACAGGCGGGTGATATCACAGGCAGGGTGATATCACAGGCAGGGTGATATCACAGACAGGGGGTTGATTTCACAGGCGGTGATTTCACGCAGGGGTGATACACAGCAGGTGATTCACAGCAGAGGTTGATATCACAGGCAGGTTTATCATGACAGGGTGATTCACAGCGGTGATTCACAGGAGTGATTCAAAGGCAGGGTGATTTCACAGGCAGGGTGATTTCACAGGCAGGTTGATATCACAGGCAGGGTGATTTCACAGGCAGGTTGATTCACAGGCAGGTTGATATCACAGGCAGGTTGATATCACAGGCAGGGTGATTTCACAGGCAGGGTGATTTCACAGGCAGGGTAATATTACAGGCAGGGTGATTTCACAGGCAGGGTGATTTCACAGGCAGGGTTGATATCACAGGCAGGGTGATATTACAGGCGGGTGATTTCACAGGCAGGTTGATATCACAGGCAGGGTGATATCACAGGCAGGGTGATTTCACAGGCAGGGTGATATCACAGACAGGGTGATATCACAGGCAGGGTGATTTCCACAGGCAGGTTGATATCACAGGCAGGTATATATCACAGACAGGGTGATATCACAGGCAGGGTGATTTCACAGACAGGGTGATTTCACAGGCAGGTTGATATCACAGACAGGGTGAATTCACCGGCAGGTTGATATCACAGGCAGGGTGATTTCACAGGCAGGTTGATATCACAGACAGGGTGATTTCACAGGCAGGTTGATATCACAGACAGGGTGATTTCACAGGCAGGTTGATATCACCAGACAGGGGTGATTTCACAGGCAGGTTGATATAAAGGCAGGGTGATTTCACAGCAGGTGATATCACAGGCAGGTGATTTCACAGGATGGGTGATTTCAGCAGGGGATATCACAGCGTGATATCACAGGCAGGGTGATATCACAGGCAGGGTGATATCACAGGCAGGGTGATTCACAGACAGGTGATTTCACAGGCAGGTTGATATCATAGACAGGGTGATATCACAGGCAGGGTGATTTCACAGGCAGGTTGATTTCACAGGCAGGGTGATTCACAGGCAGGGTGATTTCACAGGCAGGTTGATATCAACAGCAGGTGATTTCACAGGCAGGTTGATTTCACAGGGAGGTTGATATCACAGCAGGTTGATATCACAGGCAGGGTGATTTCACAGGCAGGTGATTTCACAGGCAGGTTATTACAGAGGGTGATTTAACAGGCAGGGTGATTTCACAGGCAGGTTGATTCACGGCAGGTGTATTACAGGCCGGGTGATTTCACAGGCAGGTTGATATCAGCAGGGTGATATCACAGGCAGGGATTTCACAGAGGGTGATATCACAGCAGGGTGATTTCACAGGCAGGTTGATATCACAGGCAGGTTGATATCACAGACAGAGGTGATTCACAGGCAGGTTGA
Organism: Eptatretus atami; assembly: GCA_035128595.1. Taxonomy (NCBI): domain Eukaryota; kingdom Metazoa; phylum Chordata; class Myxini; order Myxiniformes; family Myxinidae; genus Eptatretus; species Eptatretus atami. The sequence goes on from CM068963.1 coordinate 5,186,021, forward strand.
TTTCACAGACAGGGTTGATTCACAGGCAGGTTGATATCACAGACAGGGTGAATTCACAGGCAGGTTGATATCACAGGCAAGGTGATTTCACAGGCAGGTTGATATCACAGACAGGGTGATTTCACAGGCAGGTGATATCACAGCAAGGTGATTTTACGGCAGGTTGATATCAAGACGAGGTGATTTCACAGGCAGGTGTTGCTTAACAGGCAGGTGATTCACAGGCAGAGTGATATCACAGACAGGTGATTCACTGGCAGGTTGATATCACAGGAAGGTGATTTCACAGGCAGGTGATATCACAGACAGGGTGATTTCACAGGCAGGTTGATATCACAGGCAAGGTGATTTCACAGCAGGTTATATCACGGCAGGGTGATTTCACAGGCGTGATATCACAGGCAGGGTGATTTCACAGGCAGGTTGATATTACAGGCAGGTGTTTCACAGGCAGGGTGATTAACAGGCAGGGTATATCACAGGCAGGTGATTTCACCGGCAAGGTGATTTCACAGGCAGGGTAATTTCACAGGCAGGGTGATATCACAGGCAAGGTGATTTCCAAGCAGGGTGATTTCACAGGCAGGTTGATATACAGGCAGGGTGATTTCACGGCAGGGTGAATATCACAGCAGGGTGATATCACAGCAGGCTGCTATCACAGGCAAGGTGATATCACAGCAGGTGATATACAGCAGGGTGATTTCACAGGCAGGGTGATATTACAGGCAGGGTGATTCACAGGCAGGGTGTATACAGCGGGTGATTTCACAGCAGGGTGATATCACAGGCAGGGTGATATCACGGCAGGTGATTTCACAGAGAGGTGATTTTAAAGGCGATATACGCATTAGGCAGGGTGATATCACAGGCAGGGTGATATTACAGGCAGAGGCATTCAAGGCGTGCGAGGTCGATACACAGGCATGGGATTTCACAGGCAGGGTGATTTCACAGACAGGGTGATTTCACAGACAGGGTGATATCACAGGCAGGGTGATATCACAGGCAGGGTGATATCACAGGCAGCGTGATATCACAGGCAGGGTGATATCACAGGCAGGGTGATTCCTCAAGGTGTGTGGTGTCCCTTGGATGGATGCTGAACCGGTGTCCCAACTGCCGCCATTAGTTGATGGACGTTAAAGATGGAGACTTTGAGAAGAGTCGGCGTGCTATAACCGGCATCATAAACAAATTCCTAGTTCCTACTCTAACTACTGCTGGGAAGGCAATGACAAACAACCCAGTAAAACGCAAACTCAGGAAGCTGCTTCAGTGGAACAGACACTCTGTGGAGAGGGAGAGATTCAGAGAGAGGGAGAGAGAGAGAGAATGGAGAGAGACATTGAGTTGAGGAGAGAGAGCGGAGAGCGAGAGAGAGAGAGACATTGAGTTGAGTTGAGTTGAGTTGAGGAGAGAGACATTGAGTTGATTGAGGAGAGAGACATTGAGTTGAGTTGAGTTGCGGAGAGAGACATTGATTGGGTTGAGTTGAGGAGAGAACATGAGTTGAGTTGGGAAGAGACATTGAGTTGAGTTGAGTTGAGGAGAGAGACATTGAGTTGAGTTGAGTTGAGGAGAGAGACATTGAGTTGAGTTGAGTTGAGTTGAGGAGAGAGACATTGAGTTGAGGAGAGAGACATTGAGTTGAGTTGAGTTGAGTGAGGAGAGAGTCATTGAGTTGAGGAAGAGAGACAGAGACATTGAGGGGAGAGAGAGAGAGAGAGAGAGAGAGAGAGAGAGAGAGAGAGAGAGAGAGAGAGAGAGAGAAGTAGAGAGAGGAGCAGAGAGACATTGAGGAGAGAGAGAGAAGAGAGAACATTAAGGGAGAGAGAGAGAGAGAGAGAGAGAGAGAGAGAGAGAGAGAAGACAGAGAGACATTGAGGAGAGAGAGAGAGAGAGAGAGAAGAGAGAGAGAGAGAGAGAGAGACAGAGAGAACATGAGGAGAGAGAGAGAGAGAGAGAGAGAGAGAGACAGAGAGACATGAGGAGAGAGAGGAGAGAGAGGAGAGAGAGAGAGAGAGAGAGAGAGAGAGACAGAGAGACATTGTTGAGGAGAAGGACATTGAGTGCGTGAGGAGAGACAGAACATTGAGGAGAGACAGAGAAGAGACATGAGAAAGACAGAGACAGAGACATTGAGGAGAGACAGAGACAGAGACATTGAGGAGAGACAGAGACAGAGACAGAGACAAGAGAGACAGAGACAGAGACAGAGACAGAGACAGAGACAGAGACAGAGACAGAGAAGAGAGAGAGAGAGAGAGAGAGAGAGAGAGAGAGAGAGAGAGATGAAGAGATGAGAGAGGAGAGAGAGATTGGTTTGAGAGAGTTTGGCATTTAAGCAGGTGTGCGACGTCTGCACCATCCTATCGGGATTATTTGAGCACAACTCATTTGTACATAATTGTATTTGTGACATCACTTCCTGGTGGCTGATATCACTTCCTGTTTCCTGTTGATCTTTCTTTCATGGATTCAGATTTTAATTTAATATTCAGGTTTCTTTTTTTGTTGTTTTTACTTGTTTGTAAATCTTTGTAAATTGACTGCAATTCAGCCCATTCCTGTGGAAGTCGTTTTTTAATTAAATAAACCATTATTATTATTATTATTACTATTACTTTGTACTTTTAATTTCTCTTGGTTACCCCTAATAGCTGAAGATATCTATTCGCATGTGACAGGTAAACACTTGGGTGCATGAATTTGTTGACAGGTGTACAAGATATTCCATTTCTATTGCTACAGTGCATGTTCGACTCTCTTCCGCAATTTAAAAATGTGTGTATGAAATAAAATATGACACACAAGGAAGCTTGTGTTTAGCTTCAGACAATCTCTAAAATGTGCAAGGTGTATTGTGTCCTGCATAACTCAGACAAATTGATCAGAGGTACCATAAAATCTTCCCAGTTTAACTCACGTATTAGCAATCTAATCATCTCCCTACCACACCCTGTAAATAAATGGAGAATTCATAACAGGCGTTTTGATTGCAATAACGAGCTGAAGAATGCACTGATGGATGCAATTAAACACGTGTCCTGGAAAAGTTAGAAATATCCATGGTGTAATTGCTGAAGTGCATCATTGCATACGTCATGTATTTTAAAGGACGAACACTCATATATTTAGCATTTGAGTCCATCAGAGAGTACGCAGAGTTGAGCATCGAGACACCATGCATGCAAATCAAAATCCAAGATAACATCTAGAAATGAATGTCAGAAGTTCAGGTGAAGACAAGAAAGGCCGCCTTGCCTGAAGAATGTCTTTCTCTCAAGCCAAAGCTCCTGCCCTGCCAAGGACCAGCTGTCCCGTTGCATTGACAATGGCTGCAAAGCCAAATCAGCATTTCATCATGTGTCGGGTCGAGATGAGATGAAAGAAACAAAGGGAGGAACATGTTAAACACGTCACAAGCACAAGTGGAGGTCATCTATTGCATCAAGACATTCACTCGGAAGGAAATTTTCATTAAACGCCGTCGGTGATACAAGCTGAGTTCTGGATAACAATTTCAGTCCCACTGCCTGATAGTTGGAAAAAAAGTTTTTTCCTTCTTAGTACAAAGCAAATCGATTTGTAAGTAAACTTTGCATTCAACATGTATCCCACCTCTGGCACAAAGACGATACTTGTGTACAGAGAAAGAACATCGTCAACGATTGCTCACGGTAAGAATTACAAAAGTAAATGTTATTCAACGTTCGATCCACTTCTGCACATCATGCACCCAGTACCTTATCTGTACCCCGGACGTATGCATCCACATTACACAAAGGCAAGCCACGCTGCTCACACAGTGGCTTGATCACGTCTTGCAGCAGCAGACCTCGACGCACTCTCAACATCACACATTCTCCTTCTGGTAGCACCAGTTGGCAGCATGCCATGGTGTGCTGCCCACTCTCGGCCTACCATAAAAGAGGAGGTTGACAGACACGTGCTTGAAATAAAATTACAAGGAACTTGGACACAGGAGGCAATTTGGCCAATCATGACCACATTCTATGAACACCATTTAAATTCAATCCATCACTTCATTTTCATTTCACTGGGGGAAAGGGAAGGAGAATAGTGGGGCAGGTAGGACATCACTAGGGTGTGGTTTTTTGGGGGGCAGGGTGAGGAGACGATGAACATGGTTGTAATGTGAGGAATGAACAAATACCAATAGTACATTCACTTGTTTATGAGACTCTCACACAGACATCTCAATCATGACACATACACAATGCATCCATCCATCCATTGGGACCATACTCGATGCAGAGCGTTGGTGCTGCCGAAGCAGTCTCCTTGACTATTGGGCACAATCCGGGACAGGTCGCCACTCCGACACAGGATACACACAATAACCGAACCATAACCAGGCTGCTACCAGTCGTGCCAACACCAAGTTGGACCCCTCTATCCACAATCGTTCTGAATAATTATCCAACTCCAGTTTAAGCAACTACTGGGGATGCCTCTTCGTGGTGGTTGTTGTACCAACCAACGCAAGTCGGTCAAACCTTCCAACTCTTCCCTGCTGCCCGGATTAATCAAGGCAGCACAGCAACGGTCAGAGTGCCGATCAGTCTCCATGGACCAGCCCATTCACGTGTGTGTGTGTGTGTGTGTGTGTGTGTGTGTGTGTGTGTGTGTGTGTGTGTCAGTCCAAGTTTTATGAAGGCAGGGTACACCATCTTGGATGTGGGTCGGTGGAGGTTGCTGGGGTCACTCCTGAGAGATCAATCAGCCATCTCCATGCCATGGACCTGCTGGAGAGAACGGGGTGCTACTACTACTACTACTACTACTACGACTACTACTGTTTAAACTGATCTACTGTTTCTGCTGTGTAGCCTGGTGGTGGCTTAGTGATTAGGGTGGTGGCTTGGGATCCTAGGGTCCTGAGTTGAAGCCCCGTTGGCCGCTGAATAAATACACCAGGGGGTTGACTCAGCCTGTCATCCTTCCGAGGTCAGCAAAATGAGTACCAGTGTGTACTGG
>CM068963.1:5191040-5208827 GCA_035128595.1 Eptatretus atami
ACTGCATCAGTGACACAGTCACGCTTCCAAGAAATGATAGCTACCCCGGCAGCTAAGCTGCCATACGCAAAAAGAAGAAGAAATTTCTGCTGTCACGACCTTTCCAAAGAGACTACTCCATGCATTTACTACTCTCTGAGTGAAGACCCTTCCTTGCCTTACTACTGAGCAAACTCTTGTTTTCTTTACTCTCAGGCTATGGCTCCTGGACCTGTCACTGTCCATTCTGTTGAAAACCTCTTCTGCATTCATATTTTTGATCTCCTTCATTATCTTAAACATCCATCAGATCTTGCTCGTAATCACCTCCTTTCTTAATAATAATAATAATAATAATAATAATAATAATAAATTGCATGTATGTGGAACCTTTTGCCTATTGATACGAGGCGCTGAAACATTCTTGTTTCCTTCAGCATCTCATCGTGGCTTCACTTAGGCCTAAGTCACATTTGCTCTACGGCGAGGATACGGCGCCGTACGCCCTCTGAATTGACAGAAACGTGCGGCGGCCGCAGAGTTTCTGCGGTGGCCTCAGGGTGGCCCTACGCCGTTTGGCTATCTTTTACAGGCCGTAGGGGTCGCCGTGGAATTATAACGCGGAGTTATAACTTTTTCATTTCTACGTTGGCCGTAGCAATTCGACATGCCGTAGTTGTGATGTAGTTGTGTTCCACGTCGACCGTACGTAGGGCGTACGGTGGGCTTGCGTTATTCGTGCGGCTGCCGTAGTCTCTATCAATGAAAAATGAATTTTGCCCTAAAACCGAATACATTTAAAAAAACCGAACACAACGAAGCGTTCATTTTGTTCACGAGTCTCCCCCGCCTGTTCGAGCCGCATCTTCGCGCTTTGTTCATTCAGTTCGTCGGTGGAAGTCCTCGTGAAAGCATCTCTCGTGTGTCGATCGCTACTTTACCTCGTGTTTTCACCTTGATTTGTGCTGTTTTTTTATCATCTTGTGTTTTAATTAATAACAAAAAAGCAATCCGATCACGTGGTGTGATGGGACTGTCGGGCAAGGATTTAATTTCACAGAAAACCGGTTGTAATTTGGAATATCCATGATTACCTCAGCCCGATGCGTTTGATGAAAGTGATTGTGGTTCTGGGGCATCATGTATGAGCTGCCCTGGGGGCAGCGATCGGAACCCAGGCCGGAGCACGATCCTGTGTGAACCTTTGGATGTGGTGATTGTACCAGTTTACATACAATACACCGCCACCGAAGGTCATTTCCTCATCTTATTTTACCTAAACATGGGGAATTTCAGTTGAAAGTGGGTTTTCTTGGGGTCCAGGAACAGATTAATTCACTCCATTATTTCTTATTGGGAAAATAGTTTGGGAATCGAACTTTTTGCAATCCGAACAGCCTCCTGGAACGAATTCAATTCGGATTCTGGGGGCACCACAGTACTGGTATATCAATGTTATATTTTTATTTCAGTAAAAAAAGAACTGGTATATATACCACTCGTTACGCCGTCTGGCCGCACTTCGCCTTAGGCCCCCCTGCGTCGCCTTGCGGGCACTTGAGGCTACCTTGCATCTGCCTTGAAAATTCTATGGCCGCCACAGGGACGCCTAAGGTCACCATGCGACATCAAATCAAAGACCGTACGGCACCCCACGTTTCGGTCTCCACAATTTCTAAATACGCCGTGCGGCTCCCGAAAAATAAAAACATACGTGACTGCTACATTGTGTGACCGTGGAAATACTGCGCCGCCGTATAATTGCTAGTGGCCGTAGATTTTGGAGACCCCATGGCCGCCGTGGCAAATGTGACTTAGGCTACCAACCACAGAACCAATCTAGTCACTCAATTTGCTGAAAGGTCTCACTGAAGAACGAAGAACTCTTCTTCTGGTGAAGGCTCATGTTGATGTGCATCAGCAGACACACAACTTGCACTGCTAATCCATCAGCATTGCTTATTGCGATAGTCAAGTCAAATTGTGAATGTAGTAAAGTATGCACTTTATTTGATTCAATTACGTTGACAGATTATGCTACATGACAGGGTACCGTTGTGCTGTTGTTCATAAATTATAATTTCTCCCTTTTCTCTGATTGTACAAAGCATGAGAACAGAAGGCCGACAGTCCTTGTTAACGGTTTACATACATGGTGTTAACCCAATAACATAAACAAGTATGTTCTGCAGATTATTTGTCTCCCTCATATTAATCTTGGTGGTGAATATTTAAATATATTTTATTTAAATATGTGCCATATTCCATTTACAGTTTGCTTCTATCATGTGTACAGTACATATTCTGTTTACAGTTTGCTTCTATCATGTGTTCAGTACATATACCGTTACAGTTTGCTTCTGTCACCCAAAGTAAAGTGTACATCCAAAGTTATTCAAGTTTAAAGTTGCACAAGGACTTTATAAACACCCTATATAATAAATGTTTTGTTTTTATTGATGCTATAACTGTAAAAACTACAATAAATAATTACTGAGATGGAGTTCAGTAAGCTGGTGGCATGGTTTCATGAGACATGCAAAAACAGGTGCGTTCCAACCAACTAAGGAACTGAGAACAAAATGTGAAAAGCAAAAGAGGAATGTGATTCACCAGCAAATAATCGTGCACACGGTAAAGGAGGAACAAAGTAATAAGTAAGGCCAAATGCTTTGGCTCATGCTGAAAGCAAGCCAAGTGTACAACAACAAAGGCAGAGAGATAGAGGTGAGTGGATACAAGGGAAAACCGCTAATAAACACTCATTTGCCAAATAATGTGTCTATTTATCAACTCCCATGTCACAGGCCCGAGCAAGTAACATTGTTGTTCGGCTTCTGAAATTCATTTTAGGTTTGTCTTAACAGGCCTTTGCGTGGAAGACGGGGTTTTGCAATTGTGTGTGGTTGTGGTGTGTGTGTGTGTGTGTGTGTGTGTGTGTGTGTGTGTGTGTGTGTGTTATGTGTGTGTGAGCTCCGCTACGAGCCTTAGATCATGTCCAAAAGAAAACAATCAGGACATTTCTTATTGCATTAAATGTTCTCCTGGAGAGATGACCATTCACATTGATCCGAGTGTCTAATAATCATAAACATCCTTTACATTTGTACATTTGTATTTACATTACACACAAAACAATAAAAAATAAATAATATAATACTGTACATTCAAACAAAATGGCTAAATATTTCCTGATACCCGAGCATGCAGATATAAAGTTGGTAAATTCGAAATAGTTTAACCAGGAGTACAAGACAAAATTGAGATTCCCTCAGGACTTCGGGTCTGCTGGCCCACACAAACTCATGGTCTCTTCCACATCTACCTCTGCACTTTTACACTTCCCTCGAGATCCTTCACACACCCCCTCCCTCCTTTAAACAGAAACTCTTCTCGTGATACTGTTGTGCATCCATGCATTCTTGTCTTTTGCCTGCCCTTCTCCCCAATATGTCTGTTGACCCTTTGCCGTCCTCTCCCTCTCCACCCCATTATTCTTCTCTTCCATGAGCCTCGACATTTGGATTAATTAAATAAACTTACAAAAACCCGAAGGACCTTTTCTCATTCCCTTTACCCTACTCCTAAAGGTCGTCCAAATAGTCATAATCTCCTTCCTCTTAGTGTCGAAATCCTCATCTTTAGTGATCACTTCACCGCACTTGCTACTACCAGCCTGCTGAGAAATGAAAGCACATGGTGCTGTCAGATGTCTGTGTACTCACAGAAAACACACATCATTAATTAATTATCACTTCACACATACACACAAGACAATCAAAATGTTCACACAAAGGGTTCACATATGCATATTTTGAGAAAAGATATCTCCAAGGGCCTGACATACAGGAACCAGGAATGAGGGAAGAGAGGCCTACACAAATGATTTTGTGCAAACACAAGCAGGTGCATCTTGGACCATTTCACACATAGTCACATCTGTTTAAATCTGTCAGAATCCCCCCGTCGGTTGTTTGTACGCATTTGAATGCAGAGACAAGGCCGATTCCCCAGTTCATATGGGCATCCTTTCACAAGGGCCTTCATAACATTCTTGGCAAGGTTCGCACAGTTGCCATAGTGCAAAGGGGGAAGTCACAAAGGTAACACCCACAGGGGCCATCATTCAGAGACAACTCCACTTAATCCAAAAAGGATGACTGTCTGGTAAAGACCAGAAGACAACGTCGTCTTCCACCATTTCCTTGTTTAAGTTTTCAGTTGCACTGTTTGAAGTTCACAATGCACCTCACAGGAAAAATACATAAACAGCACATAATAAACAGAACATAGGCAAAAGATGCAAAATATCACAGTACAGCTTGAATATAAAGCAAAACCAATAACGGCAAGGTAGCTTGATACCCAATGTGGCTCAACTTGTTGGTTAAATGAACTAGACAATGACCTCATTGGAATGATGTTTATAAAGGTTATCTATGAACGTGTACTTTCCCAAAAATAATTGATCGGGACCATACTCTGTGCAGAGCGTTGGTGCTGCCTAAGCAGTCTCCTTGGCTATTGGGCACAATCCTGGACGGGTCGCCACTCCGACACAGTATACCAGCAAGCTAGCACTCATTTTGCCGACCTCGGAAGGATGACAGGCCGAGTTAACCCCACCTGGTATTAATTCAACAGCTGAGCAGGATTTGAACTCAGGACCCTAGGATCCAAAGCCTGACACCCTAACCATTAAGAAAACACCAGGCCAAAAATAATACATGGCAATAAATAATGAAATATAGCAAGGTGGGCCCCCTGCACATTCATTATGTATTTATATATATATATATATATATATATGTACAGTATATATGTATATATATGTATATATATATATATATATATATATATATATATATGTATATACAGGGGGCTGCAAAAGTAGGAATTGTTTTTCGCACGTTTTGTTTTTCATTACTGTATACCTACTTTCGCAGCCCCCTGTATATATGTATATATATGTATATACACACATACATACATATGTAGAAGATTGGGGTGGTTGGGAAGACACATTTTTACGAAGAAGAAGGCGCTTCCAACCAAAAGTAAAAAAGTAGAATGACTCCGCAAATTTGAGCAAAAAAGCGAGAGCAGACCCGGTCTTAGGCAAGGTTTCACCGGCTTCACAGCTGGCTTCATCAGGCACAATCGATGAAGCTGGCTGCGAAGTCAGCGAAACGTTGCCTGAAAATGGGTCTGCTCTCGCTGTTTTTGCTCAAATTTGCGGAGTCGTTCTACTGTTTACTTTTGGTTGGAAGCGTCTCCTTCTTTAAAAGAAAGAAAAAAAAATACATATACATGCGTACATATCTACATATATATATATATATACATACATATACATATATATATATATATGCCGGTCCGGTCCGGTAGCTGAGTGGGTGTAAAGCATTGGGATTCTCATGTGTGTACGATGTGTGAACGTCTTTATAGTTGTTGAGGAACTCTGGGAAGGGTTCGAAACAGCGTAGCACTTACCTTGTGAAAGTCTTCTTGGGTTGCTTTACGCAGCTTGTTTGGCTCGAGGAGTGTGAGAGGGGTCAATTATATATATATATATATATATATATATATATATATATATATATATATATATACATATATGTATATACTGTAGCTATCTTTATTTATCCTACTCGGTGCCTTGCTCAGTATACTAACCATGAAGTCATATGAAATTGCCCACTACACCATCAGCCAAAGAGCATTCCGTGTGCCCATTCAGAATACTGAACACACAACGAGAACCGAGAAAGCTGTGTGAAGGTTGGTCGCAAGTGGAAGAAGTTTCGAGCCCCAGCTGAACTCTTTCAAACTAGACAACCATATGATTCATATTTATATACTTCCCTATTTTCATAAGTGGAATAGGAAAGGTAATTGAGAAGTTGAGAGGAGTGAGAAAATATACATTTACTGTTTAAAAAGAAAAGCAAGACTTGAAGTCGACCACATAACCTCTTAAAAGTTTATCAAGTTATATTTGTTTTAAAAGATGAAAAAGAAACTTCATGTTGTAAAAAATTCTGAGCTTCAATTTCCTTAAACGTCCGAAGCTTATCTTAAAGGCAGTAAAACGAGTAATTTTGACGAACCCCGAAGATATTACTACTTTAATAAATATTTAGTAATCCATCTTGGCACAAATCTCAGTTTGAATCTCATATAATAAGTTGATTTGTCTGTTATCTATTACGATGTCCTTGTAATTAATGTAGAAGTACACCAACTTCTCGAAACGTTCTTGCTCAGTGTTTGTTTGTACCAACCAACCTCCACCGTAAACCTTGTATAACTGTTAATAAAAAGTAAATTCTAAAACTGAAAAATATTTTCCACAAAAAAAAAACATCAATCAGTGCAATATCACATGGAATCCTCGACACCTGCCTCCCAAACGTGCAGGGGAATTCACTTGGTGGAGTCATTAAATCAGGTAATCATACGAATGGAGTCCAAGACAGTCTGGTGAACCTTGAACTCTAGCAGTCGGAGCCAACATTATGTAAAACCCACCAGTGAGATGTAGCACTCAAACAAGCCAGCCATTGAGCAACTTCCATCCAACCTGCTTCCTCAAAAATTGCATCGTTCCAAGAAATTCTTATTGATGAAACAATAAAAAAAACCTTTTTTATACTTTAAAAAAACAAAAAACGAGGGGTGATCGACCTCGGATTCCACCAGGCTCTCCAGAATCGCAGGCTGTCGCACGCGAATAACTTTGTGACGTTATTAACTCGTTATTAACGTCAATAACTCGACTCTGCGACTTAGGGTCCTCAATCGAATGAATACTGTTTACCGAAAGGTCACGTGATCTAATTACCGGGGGCCATGCCCTCGGTACGCACTTGCTCAAACCGGATCACCTTACCAGATCAGATGCAGCCGAGCGGAACTGCCAAGTACATACCGACTCGGAAACAGATCGTTGGGGAATAACGTCCCAGCTAAATTAGGGTGCGAACCATGCTGCACTAATGGAGGAAAAGACAAAAACGAGCTGGGAACATTTCTACACAAAGCATTTATTTACAATAGCGAAGAAAAGTATGTGGCACATTGAATGGGGTTTATTGTATGTACAGCAGGAATAGCAAGGAATTTGTGGGGTGCAGCAAAAGGCAAACAATCTTACAAAAGCAGACACAGAGCAGAGTTATCCCGTTATAACTTCTACAATCTTGACGTAAATTAGCACAGGCACCATCACACACACACACACACACACACACACACACACACACACACACACACACACACATTAGATATAGCCCAGTGAGAAAGAGAGCAGATGAGGAAGGATAAATGAACTCTCAATACCTGGCATGATTGGCAGACCAACGCAACCCAGAACGCTTAGGGAGAGTTAGGTGGGAGGAATACTGGTGGTGTCTGAGGTGAGGGAGTGGGAGGTATGGTGTAGTGCAATGTGGGGGTGCGGTGTCATGCCAGAGCAAAATGGGATCGCAAGTCAATAATGATGCTCTTTGTGCATCCAAAGAAGAGGGATAGAGAGGTGGACAGAGAGAGAGGAGAATAGATGCGTGACGCGAAAGATCCCTAACCGAGCCGTGTAAAGGTCTGTTTGTGTAGCGTGTACCTCCGTGGGACGCTACGCCTGAGCATTCCCACCTCGAGATGTGGCGCATTATCTCTTGCTTAATCACTTTGCCTGGGCTCGTGCAACGTGGCCTCCGCACTGGTCCGTCTGACTACACGGGGGTGGCGGAACATTAACAGCACGGCAGGGAGTCTCGGCAGTCGCCCCAAATCAAGCTCTCAAGAAGAAGCACGTCCTGGCAATCGCACACCAATAGCGAGACAGCGAGCAAAGAGCCAGCGAAGGGAGAGCAGCGAACAAGAGGCAATGAAGAGAAGAGAGCTATCAGCTCCGCGCTCCCCCTTTTATAAGCCCCAGGCGAAAGGTGGGGTGAGACCCAAAGTGATGCGCTGTGACGGAATCCTGCTTCTCCATTGGGCTACTGCGTCCCAAGCCACGCCCTGCCAGGCACCGGGACGGAAATTGTGTCAGTTGCCTCATCTGTTTTGGCACGGGTCAAAGCTCCTGACTCAACGTAGGGTATGCTCCCTGAGCCGGCACCCAGCCCTGTACATCTCTGAGTACAGTCTGAATGTCGAATAGCAACAGACTTTCCCCGCCACTCACGGGTCCCCTCTCCTGAGCCAAAATGCACACCCGGGCCCCGTACCAAACTCCGGATCACCCTTCTTGCGACCCCTCCTCGCTGCTCCTGTCTTGCTCTGGTCTGGCGACTGGAGAGGGTTGTATAAATTCCGCGTGCTCACCTGGGACGTCCCGGTGAGATGCGGTCGAGCTATTGATGTATGTTGCTTGGCCAAGCATCGCGCGGTCCGAGGACAGCCCTAGTCGTGCAGTACTCCTCCATATAGAGTGGCGGATTGAGCGATGCAGTGGTACGAGGGGTGCGGGAATATTTTTCCCCTGTGTGGGAGGCGTTTGTGGTCTAAGTGGTGAGTTTGGTTAGCTATGTGTGAAGTAAGGTGAAATGCTGGTTGGGGATTGGTGCGCAGATCTGAATGAAATAATGGCACGTGATGCATGGGCGGTATAGTGTGCAGAGGCATCGTGGTGTGCTTATTATCAATTGCCTATTGAATGGCTTGTGTGCTTGCTTGCTTGTTTTGTACTCTGGCTAAAAGGAAAGGGTTTGAGCAGGAATCAGAATATGAAATGGTAACTAGACCGAACTACGAGACCCACGCAATGCACTTTGTGCCTTAAGGCCTAAGTCACATTTGCTCTACGGCGAGATACGGTGGCCGTACGCCCTCTGAATTGACAGAAACGTGCGGCGGCCGCAGAGTTTCTGCGGTGGCCTCAGGGTGGCCCTAGCGTTTGGCTATCTTTTACAGGCCGTAGGGGTCGCCGTGGAATTATAACGCGGAGTTATAACTTTTTTCATTTCTACGTTCGCCGTAGCAATTCGACAAGCCGAAAAAAAGAACTGGTAAAAAATAATAAATAAATAAAGAACCCACTCGTTACCGTCCGTCTGGCCGCACGTTCGCCTTAGGTCCCCCTGCGGTCGCCTTGCGTCTGCCTTGAAAATTCTATGCCGCCGCAGGGCCCCTTAAGGTCACCGTGCGACATCAAATCAAAGACCGTATGGCAACCCCACGTTTTCGGTCTCCACAATTTAGAAATACGCTGTGCGGCTCCCCGAAAAATAAAACATATGTACTGCTACATTGTGTGACCGTGGAAATACTGCGGCCGCCGTATAATTGCTAGTGGCCGTAGATTTGGAGACCCTACGGCCGCCGTGGCAATGTGACTTAGGCCTAACCACAAGACATGAGGGGAGGTCTAACTGCACGAAGACCACAAAATAACTGTCTGGGGATCACAGTATGTTGGATGCCATTGCCTTAGAGGCACGCGTTTTGTAGAACCGCAACTATATGTATGTATGTATGTATATATATATATATATATATATATATATATATTATACTATACAAACTCTCATCTTGTATGTATCTATGTATGTATGTTCCTGAAATACAGCCAAAACGGTACACGATAGCCAAAAATTTTAGTGCCAACTTACCATTCTCCTGCGGTGTGCAGTATGAAGTTTCGTTCAAATCGGACAAAGAAAAATTATTAAAAAATATATTCCCGATTCAGTCAAGTACTCTTCGGAGAATTTGATCAATGCAAAAACCTCAGCGTATAGTTCGCTGTAGCTATCTTTTTCTTTTTCTTTTTAGAAATGATTTTTTTATCAACCACTGTCACAACGGGAACCCAAGAGTTCACGGGTCGTCTAGTATATTACTAAAACTCTCATTTTGTATATATGTATGTATGTTCCCAAAATACAGCCAAAACGGGACATGATAGCACAAAAATTTTGGCCCACCTTACTCACCATTCTCCTGGGTGTGCAGTATCAAGTTTCTTCAAATCGGGCAACAAAAAATTATTAAAAAATCAATTCCCGATTCAGTCAAGTACTCTTCGGGAGAATTTGATCAATGCAAAAACCTCAGGGTATAGTTCGCTGGAGCTATCTTTTTTTTTTCTTGAAATTAATTATTTAAAATCTCAAACATTTAGTATAAACAAAGAACGATTTATTTTTAAGCAAAAAGTAAACCGCCATTTTGATCTAATACTTCCGTGTTCATAATAAATAAAATTGTGTTTAGAAGATTACGCACAATGATTTCTTCGACTTTATTTCTCCGTTTTTTTTTTCACATTGACGCGCAATATCAAGTTTCGTTCAAATTGGGCAAAAAAAAATTATTCACAAAATCAATACCCGATTCAGTGAAGTACTCTTCGGGATTATTTGATCAATGCAAACACCTCAGTGTTTTGTTCGCTGGAGCTATGTTTTGTTGTTCTTTTTTGAAATGATTTTTTTTATCAACCACTGTTACAACGGGAACCCAATGGGTTCACGGGTCATCTAGTATATATATATCGTTGCGAATTCGCGCCCGCCGGCGTGCGATCGGCCACGTGACTCGAATCGCGACCGCCTCGCCCACCGGACGGACAATTCAGTCGTGACCCTCTCGGACTAACGCCGGGAGCCAGTCACGGGTGGGGTTTAACCCCACCACAACCCAGTCCGCATTCCACCCGTGCGAGGTAGGGTGAATCGCCGAAAGTCGATATACCTAAGTACCCGCACGGGTAACTACCGAGGGGTTGTACCACGCCACAGGTCGACTTCGGACACGAACCGCTTAAGCGGCTCGTTCCGTGCTACAGGGATAACCGAGCGGAGTATGTCGACCTTGACGGTTCCAATTAATTATCGGGCGTCTCGCGCCCACTCAACCCTTTACGTGAAGCAAGATGAAGACTCAACAAAGGAAAGGACGCAGCGAAACGGGGAAACAATTCAACAAGCAAGCATTTATTACACGCACACAGATAGCACACATATCAGCATGTATTTACAGCAAGAATGCACATAAAGTAGTTACAACAAAAGAAACAATGACGCAGAGATACTACCGGCTAACGCGACACTCGGCAACACTTATACAATTTACCTTACAAGACATGGCGCCACACACCACACGTTCACACAAAACCCAAAAGAAAATGGAAGTCGCGACTTCCTGGTCGTGTCGAGTCGATCCTCCGCAGTCCACACGACGCGAGAGATCCTCCGCAGTCCTTTCAGACGCGAGATCCTCCGCTCCACTCGACGTGAGATCCTCCGCTCCACTCAGACGCGAGATCCTCCGCTCCACTCAGACGCGAGATCCTCCGCAGTCCTTTCAGACGCGAGATCCCCGCTCCACTCGACGCGAGATCCTCCGCTCACTCGGAGCGAGATCCTCCGCTCCACTCGGACGCGAGATCCTCCGCTCCACTCGACGCGAGATCCTCCGCTCCACTCGGACGCGAGATCCTCCGCTCCACTCGGACGCGAGATCCTCCGTCCACTCTGACGCGCGCCACTTTCTCCTCTCCGTCCGTCAATCGCGGGCCCGAAATCCTTCTCAGCTTTTTCGTACTCCGTCGCCTTTACCGTCCCTTTTTATCGCCGGGGCCGCCGCCCTCCACTCCGCCCCGTTTTCGGCTCCACCCCCCTTTCCAGAACATGCTGGAACTTCCAGAAGGGGCGTGGTCCTCCGTCAATCGGTGCCATTCGTTCGGGGAAGGAGGGGGAACGGGGGCCGGGGCCGCCTGCTTTCCTTTGAAGGCCAGGCTCTGGCAACCGTGTGCCGAGTCGGAACGCCGTGGCCGTTGCAGTGGTGGCGTGGTTGGCGTTGTTGTAATGGCGGCGTGGTTGGCGTTGTTGTAGTGGCGGCGTGGTTGGCGTTGTTGTAGTGGTGGCGTGGTTGGCGTTGTTGTAGTGGTGGCGTGGTTGGCGTGTTTTGTAATGGTTGGTTCGAAAATAATGAAAGAACAGAAAAACGACTAACTCAAAGTGTCGCAGCCCGAATGAATCACATTAATTCCCTCTAAACAATGGGTTTGGGGCTAACTATAATTACTTCAGAAATATCTCACCTACGGGACCTGAATGGTGGTTGCGAATTTCACAGCCGTAACAATATATATATATATATATATATATATAATATAATATATATATATACAGTATAAATATATATATATATATATATTATATATACTAGAAAGCCTGATGCATATATATATATATATATATATATATATATACATATATATGCCTGATGAAGCCGGCTGTGAAGCCGGCGAAACGTTGCCCTAGACTGAGGTCTGCTCTCAATTTTTTGTTCAAATTAGCGGAGTCGATCTAGTTTTTACTTTTGGTTGGAAGCACCTTCTCCTATAAAAATGTGTTATCCCAACCACCTCAATCTTATACAATTTATACATCGGAAACTAACATTATGATCGATTTACATTTATTTAATAAAAATAAAAAATAAAAATAACATCATCTAGACAACATCTTCCATTGCAACAAAGTGTATTTTTATTCTTATTATAACGATGTGCAAAATGGAATAAAACTTTGAATCTTGTATTTTGTTTTTGTATGCAGCCTGCAGCTGCTGGCTGCATCATTGCTGGGAGCACAGCTGTGCTACTGATGCCATGCCCCCTATTGCCAGTAAGCTGGGATTAATTTTGCCGACCTCAGAAGGATGGCAAGCATGAGTCAGCCCACCTGGTGGTATGTAACAGCAAAACGGAGGCTCAAACTCAGGACCCTAATATATTAAGCTAGTCACTTTAACCATTCAGCCAACACCAGGCTTAATCTTGTACTGTGTGAATGCTTCACTAACAAAATCATGTATTGTCAAGATCATTTTCAGACACTCCTCCAACCCTCGTATGGGTGGCAAGATTGCTCAGAGGGAGCACACTCACCTCTGAGCTGTGTAGTCCGAGTTCATTTCCTGAGCTGACTGAACCGTCGCCATGGTGCTTCACAGGCAGAGCATTGCATCAACGAGAACAACGTCCTTCAGAGGTGCGTTAAACTGGGTATCCAATCTGCTCGGACTCGCTGATGAACATTAACGATCCCACGGTGCCTTTTGGAAAGAGTAGGCCATTGTGTGTATCTACCCTGGTGGTCAACGTCCTGTCCAAAACTACAGGGGCAATGCACCAACGGTGCCTCACTAATGATGCAACCAGCAGGCCAAATTCATGATTGAATCACAGTCAAAATATGCATTTGCTAGAAGAAAGCATCTTTGTGTTTTGGAACATAGATTTATTCTCATCAGTAAAAAATAAATCTGTTATTTCAATGTGACAATACCTGCTTGGCAATGTCGAGATCCCAACCAACACATGGCTCCGAACTGCGGCGAGAGGTCAGCGGTGGCAGGCCCTGACCTCCAACCTCAGCCAGCAGACAGCGTTGATAAAGCTCTGATTTCAGGAACCGGGTGTAACTATCAAATTTCATCAAATTGAAGATCTACAAACAACAGGGTATTGTGATGTTCTGACAGCACATTGGACATTCCAGTGACGATTCGATATAAAAGCGGGAAATAATTAAATTAAATCGACGGTGCAGACGTGTAAACAAAATTAAGTTATAGGATTATAAAGCACTACAAAATAGTGTTAACAACCCATTTTGCTATTTTCTTGGTGTCAGAAAGGGAGTAAAACCTCATTATTAAATTTGATAATTCGACCAATACTAAGAAAGAGAAAATCCACAAATTGCCAAAAGTCTGGCATGTTTTCATAACAATCACTCCCGAATTCATAACATTCATCAATGCGAACGTTTACAAAGTTCTGAACTGTACCTGCTGCTGCTGCGCCGAGAACATGTCAGGATGCGGGTCAGCAAGCTGCTGGGGACCCACTTTTAAAGCCCCTTCGATATTGATAGGCCGGGTTGCTGTGGTGGACAGGAACATGTCGTAGATCTCTTCAGCAGCCTTGCGCCTCTACCAGGAGTCACAAAGTCCATATTACAGAGTGTGCCACAAAGAAAAGAAAAAACAACTCTCAAAAATATCCACAAAACATTCATTTTTATTCTGAATTACATAAAACTTCAGGGATATGTGCCATGTTTTATGTGACGCAGGTGTACCAAATATCAGAACTGTAACGTGTAAGACTAATTAGTTTGGCACTCAGTCAATCACATGCTCCAAATGTCCACCTCTGCGCTGAATACAGATTTGAACATGACGGGAAAAGTTGTTGATTACGCACTGACATTCGGTAGGTGGGATGAACCAAACTTTCTCTGTGATTGATTGTTTCAGCTCACAGATGCTTCCTGCGTTATCAATGTACATATTGTCTTTGAGATATCCCCAAAGATAAAAAAAAAAAAAATCTAGTGGGATCAGATCAGGGGAATGTAGAGACC
This sequence comes from Eptatretus atami, assembly GCA_035128595.1. Classification (NCBI taxonomy): domain Eukaryota; kingdom Metazoa; phylum Chordata; class Myxini; order Myxiniformes; family Myxinidae; genus Eptatretus; species Eptatretus atami. The sequence goes on from CM068963.1 coordinate 5,205,404, forward strand.
ACGCGACGCTGAAGCGTCGCCCAATCACTCTCTCACCGAAGCAGTTTGTCACCCACTCACGGGACTCATATATGGTGTGAGGGGGTTGCCCATCCTACTGAAAGCATCGTTATACTCTTCGAAAGCTTCTCCTGCGACCAAGAGCAGCCCAGAACTCATTCAGCACTTTAATGCAGCGATTCAAGTTGATGCTCATGGCATTACTGTCATCCTCTTTATACCAGAACGGTCCAATGATTGCATGCTTGCTCATTGCACACCAGGCTGTGCACTTGACTGAATGTAAGGGTCTCTGGTGAACCTCAACGGGTGGTACTTTGCCCCATTAGACATTCCTTGCTCTCGAAATTGATTCATCCATTTGAATGTTCTCTCTTTGCACGGGGCATCTCTGAAATCAAATTTTTTCTTGAACTTTCTTTGACTATGGACAAAGGATTGCGTTTCGATGTAGTATTGGACAGAAAAAGCCTTTTCTTCATTTGTCCAGGGAATCGATTCTGACAGGACCTCAGCTATCATCTGAAATAAGAACATGACAAATAAATTAATGGTGAATAAAATGGAGGGTTTGGGTTTTTTTTCTTAGCACATCCATACTTGAATTAATTCTCACAATGATTCAGCAACATGCAAGCCTGGTGTTGGCTTCGTGGTTGGGGTGGCTGGCTTGGGATCTTAGGGTACTGAGTTCGAGCCCCATTTGCTGCTGAATTAACACCAGGTGGGGTTGACTCAGCCTGTCATCCTTCCAAGGTCGGCGAAATGAGTACCAGTGTCGTGGTAGAGTGACACAGCATCAGCGGCATAGTCACGCCCCAACTAAATGACAGCTACCCAGTAGCCAAGCTGCGATACGCAAGAAGAAGAAAAAGAAGCAACAAGCAGCAAAATACAGTGAGGGCAATGACACACATCCATGATCTCTTGATCACTAACAAGACTGTCTGACAGGATAGCCAGAGATATCCACACTCACCTCTAAGCTGTCTAGCCTGGGTTTGAATCTTGATCCAGATATAAACTGTCATCCTGATGTTTCGCAGGCAGGGTGGGGCATCAATGTGTGTTCCGTCCCTTGGATGGACGTTAAACTGGGCATCTCGTTTACCGGCATTAGTTTGTGGACATTAAAGATCCCACGGTATCCTTCGGAAAGAGTGGGCGAGCTCGTCGCCGGCACTCTGAACAAATTCCAAATTCATGCTCTAACCCACAGGGGGCAGTGCATCAGCGGCACAGCTGCGCCCCCAGCAAGTGATGCCATGTGCTGCATGTGAAAGAAAAAGAAGACTAACAAGATGACACCACAGTTGCAAAACGGTGTGCAAGCTTACCCTCTTCTCTTCTGATATGGGAATATTCTTAAAATGTTCGCAAGAAAGCCAAAAGAGAATGTTTTCCTCACTGAATTCCATCTTCAGAAAATCCTGCAAAATACACAATTTGACATGATATTGCAGCATTTTGTATCCAAGTACATATTTATGACGAGGTGATGGAAGATCATTTGAAGGCCTCAAGATAGTCGTCGCATTTCCGTAATCTCTTCCTCGGGTCACTCACCGTGATATACTGCAGGCCCAGTGGGTCTTGCAGGAGCCTCTGGAAGGATATAGCCCAACTAGCGACACGACCTTGGTAGCAGCGACCTCCAGGCTTGCAAGGAAGGCTGCTGTTGCTCTGCAAGCTCTTCATGCTGCTGCTTGGGCGCAGCTCCATGTCGCTGAGCTCTGCGTGCGACAAATAGAGTCCTAAGTTTCCGACGTGAGTACCCAAGGCTGGAACAGGAGTTCGACCAGCGATGTGCGTCGGACTGCAACACTACGGCTGAGATACAGCGCATACCACCCCAAAACAATACAATCTTGACTCGCGACAACACCCCAACTCAACACAACCGAAGGACTTGCGGCGAAAGACTCAGCACCGTCTGCCTCCTTTGCCTGGACTCTGTTTCTGTCATCTGCCTAAACCTTGGCCTTTAATTGCCCTCCCAGTCTTTTGACTTTTGAGCGTAACTTTATTCCAGTAGCCAATTTCCAGTCACATCACTTTGGATTCACAAGCCAATTATCCCATCACCATGGTCGGGCGAGGAAAGGACAAATCAAACTAAAACAATCGGGGTGTTGTATCCTGAGTGCAAAACCTGCAGCCTTGCCAGATTTGCAAACGTAATCTCTCTTCACTTTGATTCTTTTGCACAGACAATTGATGAATCAAACAAAACTGCTCTTTCGTGAGCCTCAATGGCTGTATTAAAAAAAAAAAAATCAAGCTTACTTATATTATCATTCAAGAGGAAATCGATAGTGAATTGAACCGAAAAGACTTTTTGTTTTTATAAAAAAGGTCAAGTTAATGTCGTGAAAAATTTAAGGATCTCCATCACAAATGGTATCCTTTTCTTGAATAACGAGAGAGTTCATAGAACACATTACCCTGTGCCGTCTTGAGAAAAAAGGACATGCGTGGGGTCGACGAGCGGCAAATTTGATTGGTCGTGATGACAGAAAATCCTTCCATCCATTGGAACCACATACTCTGTACAGAGCGTCGGTGCTGCTGAATCAGTCTCCTGGGCTATTGGGCACAATCCTGGACGGGTCGCCACTCCAACACAGGATGCTCGAATGGCTTGATCATCCCAGCAAGATGGTACTCATTTTGCCGACCTCTGAAGGATGACAGGCTGAGTGAACCTCACCTGGAATTAATTCAATAGCCAAGCAGGATTTGAACTCAGGACCCAAGGATCCCAAGTTCACTACCCTAACCATTAAGCCAACAACAGGCATCGATGATGTAAAATGCTGTAATATTTTGTCCAAGTACAGCAAAAGGGAAAGGTTTCGAAAGTGTCAACAAGGCGATTTGTGTTCTATGGTGTTCAAGTATATAATTCAATCGAAATAATATTTTAAAGGTCGAAGAAGAAAAAAATCTGGAAGTTTTCCGCCATTGCTGCAGCGCCTTTCCCACCACTCTATTTAACACGTTACATTAGTGATTTGTAACATATGCCTGGTGTTGGCGCAGTGGTTAGGGCAGCGGCTTGGGATCCAAAAGGTCCTGAGTTCAAGCCCCGTTGGGCCACTGAATTAATAAACCAGGAGGTTGACTCAGCCTGTCATCCTTCCGAGGTCGGCGAAATGAGTACCAGTGTACTGGGCCGGTGTATACCCCAGTTAAAATAGGTGTACCAGATCCCTGTGTCGCAAGAGGCGACCAGGGTTGCGTCAGGAAGGGCATCCGGTGTAAAACGTGTGCCAAATCACTATGCGGATCATATGGATGATCCGCTGTGGCGACCCCTAACGGGAGCAGCTGAAAGAAGAAGAAGATTAGTGATTTGTAACTGTTGTTTGTGTCCTTTATGGCGTCACTAAAAACAGTCAATTTCCTGTTTGGAATTGTTTAA
>CM068963.1:5208837-5229381 GCA_035128595.1 Eptatretus atami
AGTTTGTTTTCTGATTCATGTTCAAAGTATAACATTCAATTGAAATCAAGTTCTTCTTTAATCATAAACTAACGTGAAAAGGACAGACAGACAGACAGACAGAAGTGAGCCAATTTCTTAACCTCGCTTTTCGCTTCATGTGCACGGCCTCCACTTTGTACACAAAAGATTCAAGAGACAACTCAGCATAAGATATAAATAAATAAATAAATAAAGGAGAAATGTTAAATTTCAAATGTGATTAGTTAAAGTTTAAAATTCATTTTTGATAAAAGTTTCATCTTTGAGATGACTATCTCAAAGATAAAATAAATAAATCCTTTCAACCGCCTGAAATAAACCCCAAATTGCTTGAAGGCAGGAACAACTCTGACACATGACACGGTGAGATAAATGTTCTCACCAGAAACGTGACACTGTACCAAACTCCTGTCGAGCAGAAAGTGTGTTGATCATGGCAACGACACATCTTCCCAGAGAATGGCTCAACTTCGCCGGGTAGAGAGAACTATTTGATCAAATTATCTGGGCAGCAACATCCCTCGTCCCCAAAACGCACGGCGATGGCGGAACCAGTTTCAGAACGACTTGTCATGGCTCGCTGTGCCGCATTGTGACTTTCTCTTTTGTGACTTGAAGACGCTCGCTGGCATACGAGACCAAAAACTACATCAATGATGCATGAGTGAGTGCAAGAGTCAGTGCATTGTTAATTGTGGGATGGTGGGAAGGAAGGGGGGGGGGCAAGAGAAAAAAACAACAACAGCACCACCGTGCATATCCAGCAACAACAATCCAATACCAAAAAGCAATGATAACGTATTAAACCGACAAGGCCGATGGGCAACAATTTTGAAATGCATCAGGCCTCAGATATGATATTCAACATCGCTCTCACAAAACAAACATTAAAAAAAAGAAACAAACAGCACCACCTTGCATATCCGGGCAATAACAATGCAACAACAATCCAACAACGAAAAGCACTTAACACGTAGTAATCTTGCTCTGTCTGTGACCTGTCCCCCCTATAATTCCACAGGGTGTTCAACGAGGTTCCCCAAAAACCCCCTTCTGGTGAAACTACCAAAATCATGAACCACTGCTCACCTTCACTCTTTCATTCCTCGTTTTCCTCGCCTTTGGAACAAACTCCCACACTCTCTTCAATCCCATTCCTCCCTCCAGGCCTTCAAAACAGCTGTCACCACCACCTCTTATCTTCCCCCATCCAAAATCTTGATCTTTTCTACCCCCGTTAATCCAACCCAACCCACCTCCTTCAAATTCCCCTTCTTTCCCTCCTGAAAGTTCCTGTAGTGTCCATCTTGTGTTCCCCACCCCATCCCTCTCCCTTCCACAGATCTCCTACTGTCTCTGTTCCCCACTATTTTGTGCTTCCCGCTCCTGCCCCTCTTGTCTCTGACCTTGTTTTATGTTTTGTGTGTTAGCTCTTACATAAGCCTCTACATGGTATACAAAAAAGAAAACAAAAGAAAAAACGACATAGCTGATGGGTAAGAATTTTGAAATGCATCAGGAATCGGATAAGATATTCAACTTCGCTCACAAGCTATTGTTCTTGCTCACATTGTTCTTTCTCACATTGTCCTTGCTCAATCAAAATCAACAAACATGTCGATGCTAATGGTAATAAATGTCATGGTAAATTAAACCGATGTCTATTTCATTCTAATATATGGGACATATTATGCAGTATACAAGAAGTGTGCAGACAGTTGGTGCAATGACACGGAGAGTGATGCTGTGATTGGAGCACCGGGGAATGAGAGGGTTCATTGGGAGAGGGGGGGGGGGGGGTTGAGGGATTGGTTCAGCCTCGTTACGTAACCCTTTCAAATTTTTCGCCAGACTTGTTTTTTCTGCTGCTCGTCATATGCAACTAACTCAGGCGGACTTCAACAATTCCCTCTTTGTTCTGGCTCCGATGCTCGAGATACCACATTTTGATTCTGTGAATTAATATCTTCATTGCTCATCATAACACCATTTATTATCAATGGAGCAAATATTCATAAACTTGAATTTTCTCATGTTTGCCTTTCTTGAGAATGAAAAAGGGGGGGGGGGCGGCGGTGTGGAAAGGAGGTTTCTCATGAAGCATTCTGTAATTATTGGTCAGGTCTTTGGTCTCGCGTTAGTGTTCGATGTCGAACGGTGCCTGAAATTGCATTGAAATGCGTTACATAAGTTATGGCTGGTGCTTTGACTGAATTCTGGGGAAATATTTGGTGTGTCATTACATCTGCCGGGTTTTCTTCATTTCCAAAGAATTTTTTTTTGTCCCAAAACGTGTTCAATGCTTCAACCTGAAAGTACACCCTACTACCTGCAGCCGCCAGGGACGTTAGTCACCGAGAAATTTCTCCGAAAAAAAAAACCCAACAAACCTACCATTCTCACGCATACTTCCTTGAACCACGTCAAAGCAACCTACAAGCTTTCGATGTATCACTTTTCAGTGTGTGCGTGTTTGGTGTTGTCAAATGATTGTTCTGAGTGTGACAGTTCCAAGTTTAAAACTTTTTGCATTTCAGTGTCGTCATAAAGTCGATAATTATGGACAAGATTTCCATCTCCCCAACAATCCAAATTGGCATCTCCTGGCTCAGTACTTCAACGTGATGTATTCCATTACATAATGAGTGTTCCTTAAGCTGGAGAAAATCAGGGAGGGAAAGCTTGGGCGAGGAAAGGGGCAGCGGAGGAAGGGGTGAAGGGGTTGAGGGAAAATAGGGGCTGGGAGTCGAGAATGAGACTGGGTGCACCACTGTAAATAACCAACCTTTCCCGCCACGTTCCCGACAAACACTCAGCAAACTTACCGCCATCGGAGGCAGCTGTGACCTGCGGGTGGGGGAGACAAGGCAGAGAGTTCTGAAGGGAAGAGAAACGCGGCGTTCTTTGACTTGTATTTGGCATCGTTGGGAAATGTCCAATCTGGCATCACGGCAAAAGCTCCTGAATGATTTTTTTTTTACGCAATTCTGGCACTTTTAGGGAGAACAAAGCAGCCAATGAGTGGTAACCTGGCAGGAAAACAAAACTTCCTTTTCAACTCCACTGGAGCGTTGCCAAGGAAGGTGCAGAGTAAAACATCATGAAGAAACACCATAAGTGCTGCATTTGTTAATAAAGAAGTTTTTTTTTTGAAAAACAATCTTGTTTGCACTTAAATGTGTGTGAAGCTTCTTCATGTTTATCACGTATATTGATATACAGTATACATATAGATGGTATGTTATATATTGTGAAGAGTATAAAGTGATTGATCTTTTTTTAAACTCATGTTTTACTTCTTCTTTTTCCATTGGTGACACATTCTGCAGCTTCGTGGCCAAAGTATTCAAATCATCAACTGCCGCAGATTCCACTAGTCCAACTCTCCCCTCCCCTACCCCTTGTCCCACACCCAAACACTGCACTCCCGAATCCCATGGCCTCGAGGTCTGAACTTTGGACAACAAAGTAACCTATCTGCAAGGCCAACCCAACATTTGGGTGGAAGGTGGGAGGGAGGTGCAGAGATAAAGACACAGACAGAATTAAAATCATTTAGAACTTCAGTAACCTCCACAAAGTGTGTTTTCCAATCGGTGATTTCAATGTTTTATCCTTTTGTTTGTCCTGTATATAACCCTCTTTAGTTCACACCATTGCCTGACACGATGGCCGGGACGTACACACACTCGCCTCTCCACTGTCTAGGCGAGGTTCGAATCTTGGCCCAGCTATAAAACTGTAGAATCAATGTCCACATCCTCTTCAATCTCATTCTTCCCTCCAGGTCTTCAAGACAGCTGCTCACCACCATCTCAGATCATCCCCTATCCAAAACCATGATCTTTTCTACCCTCATTAACCCTCCCTAAGCCCACCTCGTTCCAAATTTCCTGTTTTTTCCATCCTGAGAGTTTGTATCTGTTTCCATCTTGTCCACCCTCTATGTCTTCCCCTACCCCTCATTCTTCCCCACATCCTCATTTCTCCCATGTCTCCCTCTGTTTTGTCCCTCAACCCTGGTGTTGCCGTGTTTCCCCTCTCTTTATACCGTTCCTTTTATTATGTTACACCATCATTTGTTATATGTTCTAACTCTTCCACGAGCCTCGACTTTGTACACAAAAAACCCTGTCGTCTTGATGTTTCACAGGCAGGGTGATTCATCAATGTGTGCGCCATCCCTCGGATGGACGTTAAACGGGTGTCCTGTTTGTCGCTGTTAGTTGGTGGACGTTAAAGATCCCACGGTGTCCTTTGTGACGAGTAGGCAAGCCATCACCGGCACCCTGAACAAGTTACAAATTCCTGCCCTAACCTACAGGGGGCACTGCAACAGCAGTACAGCCATGCCCTCAGCCAATGATGCGACTCACAGCCACGTGCTGCATACGAAAGAAGAAGTTCAACTTTAATTCTCATGAGCCATCAATCTTTTTTGTCCTAACATGACTAGCACTTGGCACCACCAACAATATCTCAATGGTCAGCTTTTGGAGAGAACTACGGAAGACCACGTCATCACCACAACTCGTAATGCATTGAAACAACCTCCAAGCTTATTGATAACCCACTTGTGCTTACATCCAATCCGTCCACAGAGTACGTGAAGCCATGCTTGGGGTTACCCTTGCCCAACAACCGCCTGAAGGAGGTCCGTCGAGATGCTTTGGCAGGGTTCTTCCTGTCACTCTTCACTACCTAAAAGGGAGAAGGGAAAAAAAATAAAAACGGTTTTGGGAACAACATATTGAAAAACACTCTGTTGTTGGGAATTTTCATATCAACGCAAGTTTTGCAAACAAGAACACAAGCGGAACCAACTCAACGCTCAGAAGGTCCAATACTTCAACCGCACAAAGTGGTGTTTCGAAGGGAGTACACAACCCATGAGCACCCAGAGTTTAAATACCAGTCCAGAAAAACCAGTTCTTCTGATCTATCACGAGGCTATGTTGTGTCATCCCTTTGGAAGGAAATTCAGATCAGGATGTAGGTCTGCGTGGTCATTTTTTTGGGGGGGGGAGTGCCTTCTGCCCCCACTCCCCCTCACTGACCCTCTTTCCGAGACTTTTGAGCATTTGGAGAAGATGCTTTGTGCATCTTGCAGACCTTTGTGAGTCTCACAACGTTTGCGAGATTTGTCCCAAATGCGGGACAAGGATGCAAATAGGCGCGGTCTGCCATCAAAAGGATCCTCGTTAAACATCCAGGAAAGCAAAACAAAACAAAAAAAGTTCGTTAGGAACATGTTTCTGGAACACCAGCCGGTTACCCATTGGATGCGGACAATGCAGTTGAATCATTGTTGTTCAGAAGTGCTTTTTGGGTAAAAAAAGAGTTCCTGAATAGACACTCAATGCACCTGGCATTCACACGGTGTAGATATAATTGGAAAAATTAACTCGAATTACATCACAAGAAGCAGAAAGAAAAAAATGCTGCCAAAACAAATGTCACTTTTTTCTGTTTTTTTTTAGGCAACGCAATTGGGTAAATGACGTGAAAGACCATCAGGCGTGCCTCGGCCTGAGCGAGTCGGTTGTGCGGCGCTTGCTGCGTGTCGAAGCAAGTTTTTGTTTGACTGCGTCGTGGATCTTGTACCAAGCGAAACTCGTTTGCTTGCTCGGCTTGCCCGACCTGGCCGTGGATGCAGCTCATGGTGCCGAAAACAGGTAGCGGAACGGACCGTATCCCTGAAAAACATGTCATTCTCGACTTGGTACGTTGAAAGTGGTTCCGCAGGGTACCAAACTATCAGCCATTTCCATGAAAATGTGGAATTCCTTTCAATTCAATGAAATTCTCAAAAACAGTAATCTTTGTGTTAAAATTCATCAACGAAGAATCCACCAAAGCAAACAGGTACTACCTTGTGGCAAAGCTTGCAACTGAAGATCAGAGTCCAAAGTCTGAAAGTGATCATGCGCCAAATAGTGTATGCTGATTGGCCATAATTTCTCAATCTTGAAGCTTTCGTCACCTGATGCTTGAATCAAGGTTTTAACTTGAGGCCATTGCTATGTGAATAGAGCAGGGAAGTACCGGTTACAATGGTCATCGGTCTTCAACACAGAAAATGTTTTTTCTTCTTATCGTTCATGTATTTTAATGCGTGTCTGCGGTTGGCTTAATGGTTTGGGATCCTGGGGTCCTGAGTTCAAATCTTGCTTGGCTGTTGAATTAATACCAGGTGAGGTTGACTGAGCCCGTCATCCTTCTGAGGTCGGCAAAATGAGTACCAGCTTGCTGGGATGATCGAGCCATTCGGGTATCCTGTGTTGGAGCAGTGACCCATCCAGGATTGTGCCCACTCGCCTCGGGGGACTGCTTTGGCAGCACCGACGCTCTGTCCAGATATGGTCCCAATGGATGGATGTATTTTGATGTTACCTCATTCACGTTGGTACTAATCAGATTAAGCAAGGATGTGACATTCATTGATGCCATGTGACATCGAACGCATGGTGAAACGACTGATGCTTTTGTTGTTTTAAAAAATAAATACAAAAATGCTCCAATTCAGGAAGATGTCATTTTGCCCATCAAGCATGTGTCACTAAACCTCACTTGTGTTTTCATTTTATAACTGTGTACACGAGTTTATCATAATCATCATCATCATCAATGATCTTATTTTCAACATTATAACAAGGAATAACAGGAATTTAGATGCAGGATGAGGCCATTCGGCCTATCATACCTGCGCCGCACCAAACCAGTTTAACTAAATCCTTCAAAACGACTTCATTTCATTGAGGGAATGGGGGAGGAGTGGGGATGAGAACAGTGTGGCACGCTCAGGGATATCACAAGGGTGATAAAAATGGGGGGAAATTTTTTTGGGGGGTGGGGTGGGTAAAGGTGGTTTTAGGGTGAAGAATATACAACACTGACCACACACTATCCCTTGACAAGACCCTCTCACAGACATCACACTCAGCACAGATTCACACAATCACCCATCAATGCTCAAGCTACCGACAAGTCATGTCAACATCCCTCTACCCCTCCATATCCATAACTTCCAGGTACCTATCTAATTTTAATTTAAACTTATCTACTGTTTCTGCTGCCACTACCTTTCTGTTCCTCATAGCTGAGTCTAGCTCGGCAGGGAATCAATCTAGTAACCCTGCGCTGAACCCTCTCTACGGTATGTATGTCCTCTCCATGAATTGTGGTGACCAAAACTGCACACAATATTCTAGATGTGGCCCTCACTAAATTACTGTACAATGTTAACAACACTCTTTTGATTTATAAATGATCCCTCTCTGAATACAACCTAAAACCCTCGATACATCCTAAATCGCCCCCCCCCCCCCCAAAAAAAACCTTCATTAATAAAGCCAGATAATTAATTTGTTGATGATTTGTCTCTGAGCAGAAAACTTATCTAGTGAAGCGTTCCATTCCCAATATAACAGCACCCGATTAAACGACCACATGGAACATCCAAGATCCATCAAAACCCTGGTTAACCGCTTCCACGCTGATCCCACATGACATTGCGTACCTCGAAAGGGTGATCACATCAAAATGCCATCCAAGTCAAAATGATTATTTACTGTCCACAACAAAAACCATGGAGTGAACACTGTAGGGTGATATGACCACCAAGGGACCCAATGAGCTAAAAGGACATCATGCCAAAAGTGAAAGTAGCCATTCAAACAAACAAACAAGTGAAATCCTTCAATACAGCGCGTGTGGTGAAGCAAATGAGTACGTGAATGTTAAAATATGCAATTTATGCTTTTTCAGTTGAAAAACAATTAAAAAGCGTACTTAATATTTGAAATGTAAAAATCTTGTTATTATTGTGATAAGCACCTTTATATATACAGAAGGAATGAAATCGTTCGATACAACGTGGCAGGGGACCGCAAAAGAATGATGGCATAAGAAGAACTTAGCTTTCAGCATTCGGCGATCGGTGTGAAATGCGATGGTGGGCGGAAATGACGTCTTTCGTTCGTTCGTACATGAGAGGGGCGCGTTTCTTGGTTTTTTCCCGTCAAGCAATAAATTCAATGGTTTTCACATATATAACACATTAGTTTCACAAATTTCCATTGAAATACTCAGGTATTTCCGTCAATTCTCGCTATTTCCGTCTAGGTTACGCACTGCATCTACCGGACGGCCGTCATTGGCTGTCTTGAGGCACGTGGGGGGGGGGGGGGGGACACCGAGACGTGGTAGACACCGGGGACATTTCAAACTCGGTGCAATTGTATACAGCGCACGCGCTGTAATAAATAAATAACCTTGGATTGAATTTGCTCTAAATTTGAGAGAGCACTCAACCTTGTCCTAAAAGGGATTTTAACCACTCCGCACCTTTACCTGCAGAACCACCCTCTCTACTGCGTCTATGAGGTATCGATGAAATGGATATAGCATGTTCAGTATACCTCTTGGTTCAACCATTTGAGCATTAACTGCTGAGAACCAAATTCAAAACAGTGTCGTTCAGGAATGGTGAGGATATAAATAAATAAAAAATTGCAAATCGATGCGACTACTGAACAGATCTCATTTTGGGTAGCGGTATATATGGTAACGTACTGTGGAGATGGGTCCCAGGATGGATTCGTTTTGATCAATGCAATCGTTCTCCCTTCAAATTGATTCTTCCATGGGGAGTGGTTCATATGATCATGAAATTAACCACCTTCACCTGATGATATTTAACTTATAGTCTGTTGCTGGTCTTTATTTATTTCAGCTTTTTAGCTCACCTGGAACGTGGTACCGGGAAGCTTATGGGATGGCGCGTCGTCCATCCGTCTGTCAGTCCATTCGTCCATCCGTCCGTCCACAAATACTTTCAACTTCTTCTCTGAAACTACGATTCTGATGAAACTTTACCACAATGTTCATCATCCGTGATGTACCAAAGATTGTTCACACCATTAAAAAAAAAATCAGGGTCTATGGGGGGAGCGGGGGGTTGCCCCCCCCACCCCCCCAAAATATGTATTTGCTTTCTTCTCAGAAATGACACACAATTCCGATGAAACTTTACCACAACCTTCATCTCTCGTGATGTACCAAAGTTTGTTCATGGCATTTAAAAAAAATCCATCGTTATTTACTTTCTACTCCATTACATAGTTTGTGGGTCATCCATGCCTACCGGTGGTTCCCTGGTTACCTTATCCAGATGCTTCCAGGTGAGCACCCAGGAGGTATTCCCTCAATGTTTATATTTTTCTCATCATCTTCAGTAGTTTCAAACTTTTGCTGTGATATCTGTTTTTGCTTTCATGGCGTTTTACTTGCTGTCATGGCATCCTTGCTTTCATGGCGTTTTACTTGCTGTCATGGTATCCTTGCTTTCATGGCGTTTTGCTTGCTGTCATGGCATCCTTGCTTTCATGGCGTTTTGCTTGCTGTCATGGCATCCTTGCTTTCATGGCGTTTTGCTTGCTGTCATGGCATCCTTGCTTTCATGGCGTTTGCTTGCTGTCATGGCATCCTTGCTTTCATGGCGTTTTACTTGCTGTCATGGCATCCTTGCTTTCATGGCGTTTTACTTGCTGTCATGGATCCTTTTGCTTTCATGGCGTTTTGCTTGCTGTCATGGAGTCCTTGCTGTCATGGCGTCCTTGCTGTCATGGTGTTTTGCTTGCTGCGGTGTCTTTTTTTGCTGTCATGGCGTCCTTGCTGTCATGGCGTCCTTGCTTTCATTGCGTTTTGCTTGCTCCACGACATCGTTGCTGTCATGGCATCCTTGCTGTCATGGGTCTGGCTGTCATGGCATCCTTGCTTCATGGAGTCCTTGCTGTCATGGCATCCTTGCTGTCATGGAGTCTTGCTGTCATGCATCCTTGCTGTCACGGCGTCCTTGGTCAGGCGTCCTTGCTGTCTGGTCCTTGTGTCATGGCGTCCTTGCTTTCATTGCGTTTTGCTTGCTCCCACGACGTCGTTGCTGTCATGCATCCTTGCTGTCATGGAGTCTTGTTGTCATGGCATCCTTGCTGTCATGGAGTCCTTGTTGTCATGGCGTCCTTGCTGTCATGCGTCTTGCTGTCATGGTCCTTGTTGTCATGGAGTCCTTGTTGTCATGGCATCCTTGCTGTCATGGAGTCCTTGTTGTCATGGTCCTTGCTTTCATTGCGTTTTGCTTGCTCCCACGTCGTTGCTGTCATGCACCTTGTGTCATGGAGTCCTTGTTGTCATGGATCCTTGCTGTCATGGAGTCCTGTGTCATGGCTCCTTGCTGTATGGAGTCCTTGTTGTCATGGCGTCCTTGCTGTCATGGCGTCTTGCTGTCATGGCGACCTTGTTGTCATGGAGTCCTTGTTTGTCATGGCATCCTTGCTGTCATGGAGTCCTTGTTGTCATGGCGTCCTGTTGTCTGGATCTGCTGTCATGGAGTCCTTGTTGTCATGGCGTCCTTGCTGTCATGGCGCCTTGCTGTCATGGGACTTGTTGTTCATGGAGTCCTTGTTGTCCATGGCATCCTTTGCTGTCATGGAGTCTTGTTGTCATGGCATCCTTGCTGTCATGGAGTCCTTGTTGCATGGCGTCCTTGTTGTCATGGCGCCTTGCTGTCATGGCGTCTTGCTGTCATGCATCTGCTGTCACGGCGTCCTTGCTGTCACGGCGTCCTTGCTGTCATGGTTTTGCTGTCATGGCGCTTGCTTTCATTGCGTTTGCTTGCTCACGAGTCGTTGCTGTGATGCGGGGCTGGCATCCTTGCTGTCATGGAGTCCTTGTTGTCATGGACCTTGCTGTCATGGGTCCTGTTGTCATGGCGTCCTGCTGTCATGGCGTCCTTGCTGTCATGGCGTCCTTGTTGTATGGAGTCCTTGTTGTCATGGCATCCTTGCTGTCATGGAGTCCTTGTTGTCATGGCGTCCTTGCTTTCATTGCGTTTGCTTGCTCCCACGACGTCGTTGCGTAGGACCTTGTGTCGAGTCCTTGTTGTCATGGATCCTTGCTGTCATGGTCTTGTTGTCATGGCATCCTTGCTGTCATGGAGTCCTTGTTGTCATGGGTCCTTTGCTGTCATGGCGTCTTGCTTGTCATGGCGTCCTTGTTGTCATGGAGTCCTTGTTGTCATGGCGTCCTTGCTGTCATGGGTCCTTGTTGTCATGGCGTCCTTGCTTTCATTGCGTTTTGCTTGCTGCCACGACATCGTTGCTTGTTACGGCTTCGTTGCTGTCACGGCGTCCTTGCTGTCATGGCGTCCTTGCTTTCATTGCGTTTTGCTTGCTGCCACGACATCGTTGGTCACGACATCCTTGCTGTCACGGCGTCCTTGCTGTCATGGTGTCCTTGCTTTCATGCGTTTGCTGCTGCCACGATGTCGTGCTGTTATGGCTTCATTGCCGTCACGGCGTCCTTGCTGTCATGGAGTTTGTTGTCACGGCGTCCTTGCTGTCATGGAGTCCTTGCTGTCACGGTGTCCTTGCTGTCATGGAGTCCTTGTTGTCACGGCGTCCTTGCTGTCATGGAGTCTTGTTGTCATGGCATCCTTGCTGTCATGGAGTCTTGCTGCATGGAGTCTTGCTTATGGTGTCTTGTTGTCATGGTGTCCTTGCTGTCATGGTGTCCTTGCTGTCATGGCAACTTGCTGTCATGGTGTCTTGCTGTCATGGCGTCCTCTTGCTGTATGGTGTCCTTGTGTATGTCCTTGCTGTCATGGTGACCTTGCTGTCATGGTCATTGCTGTCATGGTGTCCTTGCTGTCATGGTGTCCTTGCTGTCATGGTGTCTTGCTGTCATGGCAACCTTGCTTGTCATGGTGTCTTGCTGTCATGGGCGTCTTGCTGTCATGGCGTCCTTGCTGTCATGGCGACTTGCTGTCATGGCGTCCTTGCTGTATGGCGACCTTGCTGTCATGGCGACCTTGCTGTATGGCGTTTTCTGACAATTTTGTAATTGTTGTCAGTCTGATATTGATAGACTTTTACAAATCTGTATATGATCATTGATGGCACATTTCCCCTTTCGCGGTATTCTGTGGAGATCTCTCACCGTGTTGTGACAACACAGAAACTGATCATCAGGGACAAACATTGGGAAACCAGGAGTTTGTCTTTTAACAATCCCCCCCCCCCAAATTATTTTCACAAGAAAGATGTCAGTTGAGCTCGCCGCACATTGGCCGACGTGATGCGCAACAAGAACATCGGTGATGAACCTCGTACAATGTCATTTTGTCAAAGACTGCCGCAGACTGTGCGACGCTATTGTCAGAAAACCTTTCACTTGTTGGCCACAGGTAATGGAGTACTGCAATTTAAACAAGCATTGACTCTAAAACACACACACACACACAAACACACACAACACACACACACACACACACACACACACGTCCTTTTGGAAGGGTGACGCTAATTATACCATTTTGAAGAGTCTTCCTCTAAGTATGACTACTAGAACCATTTATTCACAAAATAGATGCATTGCTTTAAAATTTGGTAAACTACTCCCCGATTAATCGATCGCATGTGACAACAAACCAAACTTCCAGATACTTATCTCATTACAATGATCTTGTCCCTAATGTTGCTCCATGCTCTTGACCGAGAGTTCCAATCACGGCAGATTAACAACAATTGCAAAAGTTAGCAAAACAAACCTGCCATCGCCATAATTGGCAATATAAGTGCCAAGCAAAATGTCTGTCTGTCACTTTCGAAATCAAGTTCTAAAATAACAATACCGCAACCTGCAAACCCTTCTCACTCAATGGCACGTGCCTTCTCGTGGAGTGTCCCCTCAATTGTCACCACCAAAACAGAGAGCAACATCGCTAAACGTGTAAAAATGTTTCCCATGCATGAATGACTGACCTTTACCACATTGAATGCCGAATGTTGACCTCACAGTGACCAACACCACCTTGGTGCAAAACTGAATGCATCCAAACTAAAAGCACATCACATCACATCACATCAACGGCTCGTTTCACACGTACCTTTTCACTCATATCCCTGCTCGTTACAGACAACCTCCTGAAAAAACGTTTGTTGCAACTCTTATTGGATGATGGTTGGTTCAATTCTGCTTGGATGTTGTACTTGTTCATCTCAAGTGCTCTCATGGGTGGTGGTAGATCTGGCGTAGGCAAAGACGCACGTTTCCGTTGACCATACAGACTTTTTCCATGGGTGGTGCAACCAATTTCCGTGTGCTGTGGATCCGTTTTGCTTCTGCACGTTGGCTGTGGTACGTTTGGCAGATTCAAAATTTTCTGCCATTCATCAGTCTTCCCATATCTACAAGGCTGCCGGTCACTGTCCAATAGGCCGTTTTCCTTGAAGCTCTCAGTAGAAGAAGGTGACGAGTCGAATGGGGACTTCACTATTCCTGCATCTTCAGCCATTGCCTTTTCCCTCAAACTTCCCACCATGGGTCCCATGTCCCTATAAAGAGCAGTCACAAGTGACAGCAATGAAAGACATGTCTCTGGAAACTCCAAACAGCCATTGGTATCTTGGTCAGTGGTGCAGTCAAACCCAAACTGTGTAGCAATGGCGCAGTGGTTTCCATGTGCTGACAAAGACGGATCGACGTGGAATACATGACAAGATGCATGAAATTCACTCGACGTTGAGATGTGGTTGTGCTGCGTGCCCTGCACAGTAAGCAGCGCAAACAGCTGATGGTCTTCATGGTATGGAACAGCTAGTGCCAGAGTCTCAGCTGCATAGCTCGCCAGTATTTCACCCGCTTCATTAAGCAACTGAATGCAATTGTGAGAAAACCGGATCAACACCATTGCGTGGAGCCGGTGTTTGTTGCGCATCCTTTCAATGCAGGATTGCACTCTAGAGAGGTCCAAAGCTTGCAAAGTCTGAGGCCCAGTCGGCAATTCCACTGAGCCCAGGTATCCTACAAGCATACGAAATTCTGGAATATCGGGGTCGAATTGATCATTCAGTTCAGGAGGTGTGTCACCTTCTACTTCAGTTTCGACTGGATCCACCCAGCCCAGTCCACTACTTGAATCACTGGCAGAATCACTGGGTAGTAATGTATCTGCAACCTCCTGATCACACGATGAAAGGCTTCCAGTCCTACGGGAGTGGCAAGCAGCACTGATAGTCCGGCCAGAGATTTGTGGCCTGGACCACTTGCTGTCCGCAGGCTCTACAGTGAAGGTCAGTTCTTTGGACTCCTGACCGACCAGGCGCACAACGTCAGCGTGGCTTGCATCCCACACGCATACACCACCCACTGTAAGGAGGCGGTCACCAGGCCGTAGCCCCATGACATCAGCTGGACCTCCAGCAAGCACAGCTACCAGCTCACTTGGACGTTCGCCAGCTAAGGTGAAGCCAAATCCCTGTTTGCCACGACGCAGGCGGACAGAACGGGACAAGCCCTCATGCTGCATTGCCCCATTCATCGAGTCAGGAGAAAAAGATGGTCAACAGCATGAAAAAAATGCACTCTGTGGATAGGAACGGAGAGGGAAAAGTACATGTTAAAACCTATTTAAAAGACTGTAAAAACAAGGAGTAATCCCAATATATATTTTTTATTACAACGCAGTGATGCAAGTAGTACTTTCAGTTGTAGGTGTCGGTGAAAGAGTGCCCATCTCAGGTGTTACCACTACAGGCCAGGATTTGGGCCCCTGGGGTGGGTTATGGTTGGGATTAGAGGGTTCCTCGAGGGTATCTCATACATTCTCAGCCATTTCTGACGACAAAATGACTTTTAATCATGCCAACATTGTCCAACGAATTAATAACACGTCTTGGAATATGACATGAAAACAAAAAAACTAGAAGGGCAGAGCGCACACCTCCACCACACAATGCCTGATCCACAAGAACATATCAGGCCCCATACATTTTTGAAATATCATTCCATATATCGTTTTTGGCCCTATCTCTCAATGGTGAATTATAATCACTTAAAAAAATTAAATAATTCTCATATCTGGATCCGGATTCGGATCTTCACCAAAAATGAATCAATTCATCGAGGTCACACACCCAAACTGTCCACAAAGTTTCATCCGAATCCGTCCACAACTTTTTGAGATATCCTGCACACAAACAGACAAACAGAAAAACAGAAAAACAGACAAACAAGAAAAAGACGTCGTGCAGAGTATGATACTTGCAAAATCCACCCCCTCTCCAAAGGTTGCCATGGATGCATCAAATTGTCCATTTCATTAAGATTAAAATTCACAATCTTAATCAAAGCTCAGGTCAATCAGATGAAAATTGAAAATTGAGGATTTTATAAATACCACCTTAATTGTTTACCTTAGGCCTATGTTGACCTTTTGGTTGATGTTGACATAAAAAATAATTGGCTAGTTTAATTCAGTGACCTGATATATATATATCCTCTTCAAATTTCAAGTCAATCGGATGAAAATTGAGGATTTTAGAAATCTCACCAAAGTTGTTGACCTGTGTCCTATGTTGACCTTTTGACCTCAAAAACAATAAGCTTCTTCCTGATGACAAGCTGTACTATGTGGTGAAGTTTTGTGAAGATCGGTTTGAAATTGTTACCTGTAGGTGATAGACAGACAAACAGACAGACAGAATAACAAAATCGACTAACCAATATACTTGAAAAATCTTCAACTTTGCAAGTAACAAACAAACAAACAGGGGTGAAAACAAAACCTCCTTCCACCTTCGGTGTCAAATTAATAATTACTGTATGGTATTCCAGAAACTGCACTTTTTATTGTTCATTTGTAAATTTGTTATGGTCTGTAAACATGTATATTTTGCCTTTGAACTTGATGTATGCGCCTTTGCCTTTGAGTATTGAAATGAAACTTCATTGCTTTTGTTGGTATTCAATAACCTAGCTATCCATTACTGCTGATAACATCACTCCTTAGCTCGATAATTTATCCAGTTTAGTTGGCCCATGCGCCCGAATGGTGCAACATTCAGACGAGTACCGGACATGGTCGAAAACCCGGACGTGGATTCCAAGACCAAGAAAAATATTGAACAATTTTACCCTAATCGGGGATACTCAAATAAAGCGGAGGAAATCTAGCAGGTAGATGTACATGCTCGCCCTAGGCAGTAATTGTTTAATTAATAAAGGACAGGCGGGACAGGAAAATGAAAAAGGAACAGATACTCGGGATAGCAGCACTGAAACAGTGAAGTGTGTATCATGTGTGAATAAAACGTTAAAACATACTTTTGTCTTAATCACGGTTCTCCTGGAAGACAAAAGCCTCCGGATGGGGAAAAAAAACTTCCATCCGTGCAATGGCATGAGGAAAATCCCCCACTAGTGGGAAAAAATTACATTGTGAGATGGCATCAGAAAATTCCCCCACCAGTGGGAAAAAATTACATCGTGAGATGGCATCAGGAAATTCCCCCACCAGTGGGAAAACATTTACATTCGTGAGATGGCATCAGGAAATTCCCCCACCAGTGGGAAAAATTTACATCGTGAGATGGCATCAGGAAATTTCCCCCACCAGTGGAAAATTTACATCGTGAGATGGCATCAGGAAATTCCCCCACCAGTGGGGAAAAATTACATCGTGAGATGGCGTTAGGAAATTCCCCACCAGTGGAAAAATTTACATCGTGAGATGGCATCAGGAAATTCCCCCACCAGTGGGGAAAAATTTACATCGTGAGATGGCATCAGGAATTCCCCCACCAGTGGGAAAATTTACATCGTGAGATGGCATCAGGAAATTCCCCCACCAGTGGAAAAATTACATCGTGAGATGGCATCAGGAAATTCCCCCACCAGTGGGGAAAATTTACATCGGAGATGGCATCAGGAAATTCCCCCACCAGTGGGAAAAAATTACATCGTGAGAAGGCATCAGGAAATTCCCACACCAGTGGGAAAAATTTACATCGTGAGATGGCATCAGGAAATTCCCCCACCAGTGGGAAAATTAATCGTGAGATGGCATCAGGAAATTCCCCCACCAGTGGAAAAATTTACATCGTGAGATGGCGTCAGGAAATCCCCCACCAGTGGGGAAAAATTTA
Source organism: Eptatretus atami (assembly GCA_035128595.1). Classification (NCBI taxonomy): domain Eukaryota; kingdom Metazoa; phylum Chordata; class Myxini; order Myxiniformes; family Myxinidae; genus Eptatretus; species Eptatretus atami. The sequence goes on from CM068963.1 coordinate 5,225,841, forward strand.
CATCGTGAGATGCATCAGGAAATTCCCACACCAGTGGGAAAATTTACATCGTGAGATGGCATCAGGAAATCCCCCCACCAGTGGAAAAATTTACATCGTGAGATGGCATCAGGAAATTCCCCCACCAGTGGGGAAAAATTTACATCGTGAGATGGCATCAGGAAATTCCCACACTAGTGGGAAAAATTACATCGTGAGATGGCATCAGGAAATTCCCCACCAGTGGAAAAAAATTACATCGTGAGATGGCATCAGGAAATTTCCCCACTTGAGGGAAAAATTTACATCTGTGCAATGGCATCAGGAAATTCCCCCATGAGTGGGAAAAACTTACATCATGCAATGGCATCAGGAAATTCCCCCACTCATGGAAAAAATTTACATCGTGAGATGGCATCAGGAAATTCCCACGAGTGGGGAAAAACTTACATCATGCAATGGCATCAGGAAATTCCCCACTAATGTGAAAAATTTACATCGTGAGATGGCATCAGGAAATTCTCCCACTAGTGGGAAAAAATTACATCGTGAGATGGCATCAGGAAATTCCCCACCAGTGGAAAATTTACAACGTGAGATGGCATCAGGAAATTCCCCACCAGTGGAAAAATTTACCTCGTGAGATGGCATCAGGAAATTCCCCCACCAGTGGGGAAAATTTACATCGTGAGATGGCATCAGAAATTCCCCACCAGTGGGAAAAATTTACATCGTGAGATGGCATCAGGAATTCCCACACCAGTGGGAAAAATTTCATCGTGAGATGGCATCAGGAAATTCCCCCACCAGTGGAAAAATTTACATCGTGAGATGGCATCACGAAATTCCCCACCAGTGGGAAAAATTTACATCGTGAGATGGCATCAGGAAATTCCCACACCAGTGGGAAAAATTTACATCGTGAGATGGCATCAGGAAATTCCCCCACCAGTGGAAAAATTACATTGTGAGATGGCATCAGGAAATTCCCCCATTCATTGGAAAAAATTACATTGGATGATGGCATCAGAAATTCCCACACCAGTGGGAAAAATTTACATCGTGAGATGGCATCAGGAAATTCCCCCACCAGTGGAAAAATTACATCGTGAGATGGCATCAGGAAATTCCCCCACCAGTGGGAAAAATTTACATCGTGAATGGCATCAGGAAATTCCCACACCAGTGGGAAAAATTTACATCGTGAGATGCATCAGGAAATTCCCCCACCAGTGGAAAAATTACATTGTGAGATGGCATCAGGAAATTCCCCACTCATGGAAAAAATTTACATCGTGAGATGGCATCAGGAAATTCCCCCACGAGTGGGAAAAAAAACTTACACCATGCAATGCATCAGGAATTCCCCACTAGTTGGGAAAAAATTACATCGTGAGATGGCATCAGGAAATTCCCCCACCAGTGGAAAAATTACATCGTGAGATGGCATCAGGAAATTCCCCCACTTGAGGGAAAAATTTACATCTGTGCAATGACATCAGAAAATTCCCCCACAAGTGGGAAAAAAACTTACATCATGCAATGGCATCAGGAAATTCCCCCACGAGTGGGAAAAACTTACATCATGCAATGGCATCAGGAAATTCCCCCAATTATGGGAAAAATTACATCGTGAGATGGCATCAGGAAATTCCCCCACTCATGGGAAAAATTACATCGTGAGATTGCATCACGAAATTCCCCCATTAGTGGGAAAAAATTGGTGCATCAGGAAATTCCCACACTAGTTGGGAAAAATTACTCATCGGTTGAGAGATGGCATCAGAAATTCCCCCACCAGTGGAAAAAAAATTTACATCGTGAGATGGGGTTGGCATCAGGAAAATCCCCCACTGAGTGAAAATTACATCTGTGCAATGCATCAGGAAATTCCCCCATGTGGGAAAAACTATACAACATCATGCAATTGGCATCAGGAAAATTCCCCACTCATGAAAAAATTACATCGTGAGATGGCATCAGGAAATTCCCCCGATGGGAAAAAAAAAAAACTTATCATCATGCAATTGGCATCAGGAAATCCCCCACGTAATGTGAAAAAATTCATCGTGAGAGCATGCAGGAAATTTCCCCACGTAAGGGAAAAATTTACCATCGTTGATGCATCAGAAATCTCCCACGTGGGAAAAAAATTCGTGAGATGGCATCAGGAAATTCCCCACCAGTGGAAAAAAAATTTACATCGTGGATGGCATCAGGAAATTCCCCACCAGTGGAAAATTACATCTAGAGATGCATCAGGAAATTCCCCCCCCAGTGGGGAAAAAATTACATCGTGAGATGCATCAGGAAATTCCCACACCAGTGGGAAAAAAATTTAATCGTGAAATGCATCAGGAAATTCCCCACCAGTGGAAGGAAAAAATTACATCGTGAGATGGCATCACGAAATTCCCCCACCAGTGGGGGAAAAAATTTACATCGTGAGATGCATCAGAAATTCCACACACCAGTGGGAGAAAAATTTACATCGTGAGGATGGCATCAGGAATTCCCCCACCAGTGGAAAAATTACATTGTGAGATGCATCAGGAAATTCCCCCCTCATGGAAAAATTCATTGAGATGGCATCAGGAATTCCCACACCATGGGAAAAAATTTAACATGTGAAGATGGCATCAGGGAAATTCCCCCACCAGTGAAAAAATTACCATCGTAGAGATGCATCAGGAAATTCCCCCACCAGTGGGAAAAATTTACATCGTGAGATGCATCAGAAATTCCCACACCATGGGAAAAAATTACATCGTGAGATGGCATCGAGGAAATTCCCCCACCAGTGAAATTAACTGTAGATGCATCAGGGAATTCCCCACCATGAAAAAAAATATACATCGGAGATGGCATCAGGAAATTCCCCCACGAGTGGGGAAAAAAAAACTACACCATGCAATGCATCAGGAAATTCTCCCACTAGTGGAAAAATTACATCGTGAGATGGCATCAGGAAATTCCCCCACCGTGAAAAATTACATCGTGAGATGCATCAGGAAATTCCCCCACTGAGGAAAAATTTACATCTGCAATGACATCAGAAATTCCCCCACAAGTGGAAAAAAAACTTACATCATGCAATGGCATCAGAAATTCCCCACGAGTGGGAAAAACTTACATCATCGCAATGGCATAGGAAATTCCCCCAATTATGGGAAAATTACATCTGAGATGGCATCAAGAAATTCCCCCATCATGGAAAAAATTACATCGTGAGATTGCATCACGAAATTCCCCATTAGTGGGAAAAAATTAATCATGAGAAGACATCAGAGGAAATTCCCCCCACTGGAGAATTACATCGTCAAATGGCATCAGGGAAATTCCCCCACCAGTGGGAAAAATTTACATCGTGAGATGGCATCAGGAAATTCCCCCCACCAGTGGGAAAAATTTACATCTGAGATGGCATCAGAAATCCCCACCAGTGGGAAAAAATTACATCGTGAGATGCATCAGGAAATTCCCCACCAGTGGGAAAAATTTACATCGTGAGATGGCATCAGAAATTCCCCCACCAGTGAAAAAAATTAATCCGTGAGGATGC
>CM068963.1:5229406-5245784 GCA_035128595.1 Eptatretus atami
ATATCATGAAGAAGACATCAGGAAATTCCCCCACTGGAGGAAAATTTACATCGTCAAATGGCATCAGGGAAATCCCCCACCAGTGGGAAAAATTACATCGTGAGATGCATCAGGAAATCCCCCCACCAGTTGGGAAAAATTTACATCGTGAGATGGCATCAGAAAATCCCACCAGTGGAAAAATTTACATCGTGAGATGCATTCAGAAATCTCCCACCAGTGGGAAAAATTACATCGTGAGATGGCATCAGGGAAATTCCCCCACCAGTGAAAAAAATTAATCGTGAGATGGCATCAGGAAATTCCCCCACTTGAGGGAAAAATTTACATCTGTTGCAATGGCATCAGGAAATTCCCCCACGAGTGGGAAAAACTTACATCAGCAATGGCATCAGGAAATTCCCCCACGAGTGGGAAAAAAACTTACATCATTCAATGCATCAGGAAATTCCCCCACTCATGGAAAAATACATCGTGAGGATGGCATCAGGAAATTCCCCCACTCATGGGAAAAATTACATCATGAGATTGCATCACGAAATTTCCCCCACTAGTGGGGAAAAAATTACCATTATGAGAAGACATCAGGAAATTCCTCCACTGGAGGAAAAATTTACATCATCAAATGGCATCAGAATTACCCCACCAGTGGGAAAAAAATACATCGTGAAGATGGCATCACGAAATTCCCCCACCAGTGGAGAAAAAATATTACATCATGAGAAGGCATCAGAAATTCCCCCACTGGAGGGGAAAAATTTACATCGTTCAAATGCATCAGGAAAATCCCCGTACTTGGAGGGAAAAATTTACATCGTTAAATGCGCATTCAGGAAATTCCCCCACCAGTGAGGAAAAAAATTACATCGTGCAATGGCATCAGGGAAATTCCCCCACCAGGGGGAAAACTTTCCATCGTGCCAATGACATCAGGAGAAATCCCCCAATAGTGGGAAAAAATTATATCTGTGCAAAAGCATCGGAAATTCAACCCACAAGTGGAAAAATATGAACAATTGCCGGAGACGACCGAGAAACATCTGTGAAGTTTTCATGAGCAAAAAGACCATTTCTCGGTCATGAGGGAAACCTTTGACTCTCCCGTGTAACTTTCTTTCTTGGAGGTTTATTCGTTGATGATAAATAGCCCACACTTTAAATTCAGTAAATCCAATGGGTGAACCAAATTTATCATCAAATTGAACATGAGCACTCAGTGCCCTTAATTTTAAAATTAAACTTCAAAACTGTCCAATATAATATATGTTTGTTCTGTTTGTTCTCTGTCGATCCGACGATTTTCTCTCAAATACTGGACAGGGAACCATAAAAACCATTTCATTATAAATCTCTTTGTTGAGGAAGTTCCGTCTGTATATATTTTTCCCATTATGATCACCTTATGTATATAGTTTATTTTTTTATTGTAGCTTTAACTTAACCACGCATGTTTTTACTAACATAAGCGTGATGATGGAATCTCGCGAGACTTGATGTTTAAATTTTTTTATTTTTTTTAATATACTTGTTTACATTGTTCGTTACAAAACGACAGGATGGCTAAAACTGGAATAAAAGGGAAGAGATTGTGATTTTAACCTTTTCCGTTTATATATTTACATTCTTCTCGATGAGCAACAGCAGCATGACCAAATGCTCTCCTGCCACCAAATTCCTTGTTTTGGTTACTCATTAAGAATGGAATGATAGCCGAAGAGGACGAAGTTGTGGTGTGAGGACAGCAGTTGATTGAAGCGGGTGGGTTGGGATGGGTTGGAAGTGGGGTCTGAGAATTGAGAAAGGGGAGGAGAGAACAGAGATTTGGAAGGGGGCTGAGGCTAGGGAAGTGCGGGTGGCGAGACTTGGGTGGAGAGAATTTGAGAAACTAGTGGGAGGGAAGGCTGGGCGGGAGGTGGGGGGAAGAGCTTTGAGAAGCTTCTGTATCGGATAGAGGGCAACTAGCATAGACTGGGATTTGGGAGAGGGGTTGAGGACTTGATGTTTGGTGGTGGTGGGGGGGGGGAGGAGGGGTTGACACTTTAAGAAGAAAGGGGGAGGAATGACAGATAATTTGGGTGGGGTTGAGGCTTTGGGTAGGGGTTTGAGCCCAGGGTGGGAGTTGAGGAGTTAGGGAGTTTGATTACTTTGAGGGGGGTTGAGTACTTGGGATTGGTGGGTTGAGGACTTGGGATTGGGGGTTGAGACTTGGATTGAGGGTTGAGTACTTGGATTGGAGGGTTGAGTACTTGGGATTGGGGGTTGAGTACTTGGATTGAGGGTATACTTGGGATTGGGGGTTGAGGACTTGAGGTGGAGAGGAGGTTTGAAGATTTGAGATGGCGGGACAGGGCCTTTGACAACTTTGAGTGGTGGGAGGCTGAGACTAAAGTCACATTTACTACGCGGAATTTCCGTGGGTCCATGCTAGTTGCAATTTTATTTTTCTGTTGGAACTTATTTGCTCATACTGTAAATGAATTGGTAATTAAAACTGAAGTCCACGTATATACTACACTAACTTTACTCAAAGTATGAATGGTGAATCGATTAGAGCGTCCATTAATACAATGAGAAGGAAATAAGAATTATACAAAGTTTAACACAATAAAGTTTTAAAAAAATAAGAAAAAAAAAAAGGTTTGTTAACCTGCAAACATAAACCCAATCGTCACCGGTCATTTCCACAATGGAGTCCTCTACTTAAACTATACAATATCCCAAATAAACAAGCAGACGGTGGTCAGCAGCTGAAAACAAAGTCACGCCACTGTCACATCGAAAAGTGCTCACAACTTCACGTCCATGACCCAGGTTTGTCTCGTTTCATTGAAAACAGATTCCAATTCGGCTGCGAACTGCAATGATGGGAAATCCAATGGATTTGGGTGAAATGACAGGAAGTCATTTTGGTCCCAACGTCTCCATCGTTGCGAGATACCACGACGAGATATCATCGTTTGTCACCCCAAAATCAACTCATCTCAATCTCCATCAATTCCTTCGGAATAATTTGTCAGGTAAACAAAACTTTTCACATTGGTTTGAATATAAGTTTCTGTTCGTACGTAGCGCATCCTTGCTTGTGGCGACTCCGTGTTCGACGTCGACTCAATTATCTCCATCGAAAATCGATTCCATCGGCGTCACTTTTGTAAGGGAAACATCTTTTTCATTTTATTGTTGACATTTTCGTTTGTCGTCTTGTCCACGTCATCTTGAGTTGTTGAAGCTCCAGCAAAGACAATGTAAAGTGAGGATGCAAGTTTGAATAAGTGGATGGATGCAGTACCCAATTGCTGTGTCCTATCCAGGAGAGTGACAATTGTTGTCACAAAGCATCCGTTTTCACATCGATTTCAATGGTTTCCACGGCCATTAGAATGATGGAGAGTTGACGTGTTTATAATTGTTACAAGCACAATCCACGATTGCATCATCACTGACACCAAAGTCATCCGCCGTCACCACTCCATTAACTCGAGGCGATTCACACACTCATAGCACAAGCAGGATGGTGCGGGTTTCAGATTGGCACTTTTGTTTGTTTTGTCTTCGTGTGAGGGTACTTGAAGTACGACATTCCTTTCCTTTTTGTGCGAAGAGAATGAACGAATTTGCCTTAAAATGACGATTTTTTTGCAAGTTTTGCTTGAGCAGGACAGGTGTATTATTGAAACCCACCTATAACATAGCCATGTCCATGATTCGTGCACCTGTCCGTGTGCCCGCGCCTATGATGTCGATGAACCTTGATGGTGCGTGCTTTCCCAACATATTTACCTTGAAGGTTTAAAAAGTCTTCGTGTTTGTGTTTTGTTTGAATTGCTTCGCCTTGTCTCGATCATTGCCGTTCCAATTTCCCTTCTATCCGGATCATCAGATCATTGTTATCGTCGGGAAGAAGCAGTAATTGTGTCTGTGTGCGAGAGATTCAGTGAGCAAGCCCATGACACGATGATGGGGGAAAAAAATACTAACAGGTCCCCAAGGAGAACAAACGACAACACGTTTGGTTATAGCCGATGGCGCTGACTGTGTTGTCCATCTGTGCACTTACAAATGTCTCCGCCTCATCAGCTTCAACGTTCGTCTTTGTCGTATACGTTGTATTATTTTCCCCATCATCTCCTCCTCCTCTTTACATGTCATTGTCCGTGTTTCTGTATTTCACGTGAATTTTGACAGCCTCGTGTCACTTTCGTGCTTTTTACGTTAGCCTACTGTATTGGCATCGAGTTGCTTGCCACACCTGTCCGCTCGCTCGTGCGTTGCACTCACCTGTCCGCCGTGCTTCCTCCACACCAACAGATCCCAGCACGCGCTTCTTTACCGCTTCCCAAAACTCTCTCTCTCTTTCCTTGTCTCTCTTCTGTCCCGTGGCCGTCCTGCCCCACCCTTCTCTCCTCCCATTGCCACCACTCTCTCCTTCCCAGTTTCGCATTCCCACCTCCCTCCGCCACCCACTCCACACTCAAAGCATTCCTGCTCCTAACTTGGAGCATTCTCAGCTTTCACGCTGCGTGCCCGGCAGCTTCAGGATTCAGCATTTGATGTTCAATGAAACACTATTCACCAAGAGTTGTATTCTCACGACATTATGCATAATCATCATCACAAGTCACCGTGAAGACTTCGAATGGTCTTCCTGACGAGTTTATTCCTCCACATTTGATCTCTGAAAGAATCGTGCAACCGACTGTGACAGCAAAGGCCACTGCATCACGGAGCAAGCGCTGCCCATCAGAGGAGGCCATTTAAGCTGAGTTCCCATCTTGCTTGCACTGCGCTTCCCTGTGATGTTTGAAGTCCCATGTGGTCACGAGGAATAAGCCTAGGTGTTGCACTGCACGCGTCGCCACAATATTCATTAAAATTCCCCACGTGTTACATCGAGCGTATCGTCGGACACCTTCCCATTGTTTTCACCTTTCTAGTCTATAACCGCTGTGCAGCCTTACCTGAAGGTCCTCGAATACGAAGGAACCTTCAACGTGAAATCCCGAGGAAATTGATCAATTGATAGTTTTGACTTTAGAAGAAAACTTTTTCCTTTGCCCTCGCGGTTGAAGCTCACAGCAAGCTGCAGGATTCTGTCGGTATGTACCGCCACCTGTACGAGAACAAAGCATTCTGTCCTGCAGCGGGTTCACCGTGCGACGCGCCCGACCAGTGTACACGACTTGAAGATGGAACACCAGATCTTTTCTGCTCAAACAGTTGTCGTAAGTCTGGAATGAAACTGGGAAAGGAAATGGAAAAGAATAAAAAAGGATTTGAACGAGTGGCCTTATGGGAGGTGAGACCTAGACATTGATACTTTCACAGATTATACAAGGACAGGTGCACTTTACTGGGACCATGCATTGATCCATCCTATCATGCAACATTCCATTATTGAGATCTATCAAAAACACGTGTCTGCAAGTGTATACGCACACCATTCTCACCATGAAAGTAATTTAAACTTTTCACATCCACATCCTTGATTCACTTATATTCTGCATATCAGCACATCATAGGTAATTTGTCCGCAGGTTACCAGCTCACAACGTTGACTTTTTGAACGTACGGTGTATCCAAACCATGTACAGGTAAGTCTTCAACCTGATGTCGAAGGACAACCGACTTGCATCCTCATCTGAATCGGCATGGCTCTGCAATGCAACACTCCCCCTGAATGTGCACAAGATGTGGTGCTCCTCGGATTTGACTACACAGAACCACCAATATCGATGAGCAAACTCTACCACAGATACATCTGCCAAACAATAGCTGACAAACACCTGAACACCTAGTCTCCAACAGAGATTACCAACCCAAACAGGTATTCACCGGCTTGACCACACGTTTAGCTTCCGCGAGCTTGGATGGGAACAAGCCGCATATTATAGTAAATACAGTGAAGGTGGGCTGTGGTTACAAATCACATAGTGTGTTTTCAAAATGAAAGCAACTGTGAAAATAAATCGTTTAATGTTCATGCTAATTAAGTGTTCAAAAGTATCATTTGCAATGGCGTTGATAAATGTCAACAATTCAAAAACTTGCGCTTAACATGGAAAGTTCTCAAAAGTTTCATCCCGAAAGTGACGTTCATCCTAACAGTGACGACTATACATCTATATATCTATCTATCCATCCATCATCCATCCATCTATAGATCTATCTATACATCCATCCACCACTATTACACATCCATCTATCCATATCTATACCTATCTGTTATGTTATATATTGTTGTGGGCCGGGGTCTGGTAGAGAAACGACCCGCTCGGTGGGAATTTATGTCGTCTCCCACCAGACTCCCTGGAATTGTATGCCGTCGCTCACGGATATTTCCATGACGCGGCGGGTCGCTTAACCGACCAGTGGACGCCAATACCTCAACCGCGTGGCGTAGGTCCTCCTGTCTAAACCAAGTTACCTAATTAACCACGCAGTTTCAAACTACGGGAACCACGCCCTCGGTACGCCTTGCCCGAACTGGGTCACTCTACCAACTACCTTCCAGATCGGATGCAGTCAAGCGGCACTGCCAAGACGTACCGCTAGAAGGAACGGATTTTATCGGGAAATAAAGACCCGCTAAACTTAGATCCGAACCATGCTGGACCAATGGAGGAAAAGACAAAACGAGCTGGAACATTTCTACAATGATTTATTTACACTCAGCGAGGAAAAACATGTGCACAGGAAACAAGGTTTATTGGTTATGTTATGCAGGGGAAGATGAGGAGAGATGTAGTGCAACAATTATACAGCAACTTCCCAAAGCGGACATAGAGCAGACTTGACGAGAGAATAATAAAAGCAAGAATTACAATAATCAAGATCTTATCAGGTTACTTAGCAGACAGGCGCCAACACTCTCAGACACACACTCGGACAAATTAAACCCAGTTGAAGGCAAAGACTTTTGCAGACCAGGGGGGGGAGTTGAGGTCGCAGTTCTCGGTACCTGAGAGTTTCGGGGGAAGGATGCTCTGTGGTTGCGGACCTGACAACAGCGTCTGCAGTTCGGTCCAAAGCCGTCCGTGTGAGTTCGGGTCCGTGGAGGGACTCGAGTCGCGCGGACAGTAGTCGGGCGTCGTGGGCGAGACGTGAGTAGAGCCAAGCAGCGGGAACCCCTTCATTTCCAACCAACCTCCGACTTCTCCCATACAACCACACGAACCTCCTCGAACCTTCCCATCCAACCAAAATGAACCGAACCCTCAATCCAACTAACCAACCAAGAACTAAGCACTTCCAAATCCAAACTCCTTCCTTTCTTTCTTCTCAAAATCCAACCACAACTCCTTTTTCATCCCATACCACCACTACTCTGAAGGATCCTTCATATTTATAGATCACGAGCTAGGGGGTGAGCCATGGCGAAGCGGACGTCATCGTCCATCCTGATTGGACAGGCCTTCGTGTGGTCCGCCTTTCTGGGCGGGTTTCGGCCAGCACCGCAAGGACCGCCCACTCCACGCGTGTCTGACCCGCCCGAGAAGAACTACTACAGCAAACGTGGAGATTTTTCCTCAGGAAAAACGAGTCTCTGGGTCGGCGAGTAAGCGGTGGAAGCCTTGTCCAGCCCAAACGAGAGTAGCAAGCGAGAGAAGGTACTGTGTTCCAATTAAGAGGGGGATAAAAAAAGGGGAGAAAATGATTTATTAACCCCAACTAAAAAAAACATTGCAACGCACCCCCGTGTCTTCCCACTACACACAAGGAAGGATCTATCTACACATATACTAATGACATAACTAACTTCGGGACAACTGTATGTTTGTGTGCATACGGTTCCTAGAACTGTAACAATATATATATATACAATATATACTGTATATTATACTATACATCTCTCAAACAACATGACAAACTTTTAACCACTTATCCCAACTCTCTTCCCATATTGGAGGATTTCAATTATCCACCATGCTAATTGGCTGGGTGTTGGTGCCTCTCTCTACCAGCATGCACTTTCGGCAAAGCTTTCTTGACTCCATGGGACAGACTCAATTCTGTGAACTTTCCAACCTGGTGAATTTCTCCCAATGGAAAATCCTTCCTTTCTGACTGTGATAGACTAAACTTCCCACAAATGTCTCCTCTCTTCCTCTGCTCCAATTGCTTCATCTGATCATGTGCTTTAAAAAAAAAGTAAAAAAAAATCTCTCTGCTGTTCTTGGCGAGCTGCCTCCAGTGCGCAAGTCTGGCATTTCACTCAAGCAGAATTGGTGGGATTGCAAACAGCCATCTCTCTTCAGGACTGTCGCTCATTCTCCCACTGCCCCGATGTTCATTCAGGCTGGTATTCTTCCACAGAAACTGCTCTCTCTCTCATGCACATATTCATCTGTCTTCAATATATTCCACCTTTCTTCCCACCTTTGGTTCACTGAATCCTTTGGTGAAGCAGTTGCTCTGAAACAACTCGCCTTCTCTTCATGGAAGGCAAATCCGACCGAAGGCAATTCTCAGTGAATTCGATAAGTACGCAACAAGTGTGTGTGTGTCCACTCTCAGGAGAGCCGAAAAACAACATCTGTCCAACCTCAAGAATGAACTTTAAAACTTGTCTCCCTCCTTTAAAACCTGGTGGTGCCTTGTTAAGTCTGTCCCTGGTGTATGCTGCCCTTCCATTCCTTCCTCTCTTCAAATGGCATCACAGCCGACTCTCCTCGTTGAGAAGCTGAATGTCGCAATTATGTGTTTGCTTCAAATCTTGTGTCCCCAACCCCTGATTCTCTGTACCCATCCTACCCCGTCATTACCCAACTGTTCCTGGACTCCATGTCATTTGCACCTGAGTAAATGCAGAAGGTTATTTCAACCTCTGCTCTGACTCTCCAACTGCGACCAGATGGCATCAGTTCACGTGCCTTTAAAACACGCTCTACTGCTCTTGAACATCCTCTCTCTGCCATTTTTCACCCTGTCATGTGCCCGGATATCTTCCATCTGCTTCGAAATCTGCCAACATCACTGCATACATAGAAAAAAGTGCAAAACCCATTCCTTAACTACAGACCTGACAGCTTACTTCAATCATCAACCAAGGTCATGGAATCCATCATCGCAGTGATATTAAATCCTTCCTTTCTCCAACAACCTCATAACATAATAAATTTGGTTTCAGACCAGGTCACTCCTCCGTGACACTGCTTCTACTCACCCAGACAATGGATGTGGCCCTCTATGTCAGACAAGAATCAGGGCCATCTCTGTTCAACGTCAAGAGCTTTGATACAGTCTGGCCATCCCGCCTTGCTCTCCAAATACTTCGCCTATGGCATCAAGACCAACTCCACACATGGCTTACTGACTTCCTCTACTCTCATAGCCAAGTGCCTTCACAATGGAATCCTTTCTTCTCCTCTCAATGTCAAGGCTGAAATGCCCAAGCAGTGTTCTAGCCCAGGTCTATTCCCACTCTTCATAAATATCTCTCTGACTCTCGAGATATCCTCTTTATCAATTCGCTGATGACTCCATCCTTTTGCCGTGATATCCCTCTCCTTTCAGATAGGCTGGCTGCATTTCTTCCTCTCTCGTTGGCATCAGGAAATTCCCCCACTTGAGGGAAAAATTTACATCTGTGCAATGGCATCAGGAAATTCCCCCACGAGTGGGAAAAAACTTACATCATGCAATGGCATCAGGAAATTCCCCCACGAGTGGGAAAAAAACTTACATCATTCAATGGCATCAGGAAATTCCCCCACTCATGGGAAAAATTACATCGTGAGATGGCATCAGGAAATTCCCCCACTCATGGGAAAAATTACATCATGAGATTGCATCACGAAATTCCCCCACTAGTGGGAAAAAATTACATCATGAGAAGACATCAGGAAATTCCTCCACTGGAGGGAAAAATTTACATCATCAAATGGCATCAGGAAATTACCCCACCAGTGGGAAAAAAATACATCGTGAGATGGCATCACGAAATTCCCCCACCAGTGGGAAAAAATTACATCATGAGAAGGCATCAGGAAATTCCCCCACTGGAGGGAAAAATTTACATCGTCAAATGGCATCAGGAAATTCCCCTACTGGAGGGAAAAATTTACATCGTTAAATGGCATCAGGAAATTCCCCCACCAGTGGGAAAAAAATTACATCTGTGCAATGGCATCAGGAAATTCCCCCACAGGGGGGAAAAACTTCCATCGTGCAATGACATCAGGAAATTCCCCCAATAGTGGGAAAGAAATTATATCTGTGCAATAGCATCAGGAAATTCACCCACAAGTGGGAAAAATTTATGACAATTGCCGGAGACGACCGAGAAACATCTGTGAAGAGTTTCATGAGCAAAAGACCATTTCTCGTCATGAGGGGAAAACCTTTTGACTCTCCCTTGTAACTTTCTTTCTTGGAGAGTTGATTCGTGATGCATGAAATAGCCACAACTTTAAATTCAGTAAATCCAATGGGGTGAACAATTATCATCAAATTGAACATGAGCAACTCAAGTGCCCTTAATTTTAAAATAAACTCAAATGTCCAATATAATAATATGTTTGTTCTGTTTGTTTCTCTGTCGATCCGACGATTTTCTCTCAAACTACTGGACCAGGAACCATAAAACCCATTTCATTATAAATCTCTTTGTCTGAGGAGTTCCGGCTGTATATATTTTTTCCCATTATGATCGACCTTATGTTATATGTTTATTTTTTTATTGTTTAGCTTACTTAACCACGATTTTTACTAAATAATCGTGAGATGATGGAATCTCGCGAGACTGTGATTTTAAATGTTTTTATTTTTTTTAATATACTTTTTACATTGTTCGTTACAAACGGGACAGGAATGGCTAAGAACTGGAATAAAAGGGGAAGAGATTGTGATTTTAACCTTGTTCCGTCATTATATACTTTGACCATTGTTCTTCACGAACGGGAACAGCAACAACGCAGGCATGATGGGCCAAATGGCCTCCTCCTGCACCAAAGTTCCTTGTGTGTCCTTGTGTGACGTCATTAAGAATGGGAATGAAAGGCGCGAAAGGGAGGACGAGAGTTGGTGGTGTTTGAGGAGGGGACAGAGAGGAGGCAAGAGGTTATGAGAGGGCGTTTGAGGATTTGGCGCAAGGGGGTGGGGGGGGTTGCGGACTTTGGGTTTGGAAGTGGGGTCTGAGGAATTGAGAAGAAAGGGGAGGAGAAGAACAGAGAGTTTGGAGAGGAGGGCTGAGGCTACGGGAAGTGCGGCGTGGGCGAGAAGACTTGGGTGGAGAACGAATTTGAGAAACTTGTAGTGGGAGGGCGACACGCGGGCTGCGGTTTTTTTTTTCTTTGGGAGGTGGGGCGGAAGCACGCTTTCTCCCTATAGTAACGCTCATCCCATGCGTATCGGGATAGAGGGCAAAAAATAACTCCACGCATAGACATGGGATTGGAGAGGGTTGAGGACTTGATGTTTGGTGGTGGTGGGGGGGGGGAGGAGGGTTGAGCACTTTAAGAAGAAGGGGGAGGATGACAGATAATTTGGGTGGGGTTGAGGCTTTGGTAGGGGGTTTGAGGCCCAGGGTGGGGGAGTTGAGGAGTTGAGGGAGTTTGATTACTTTGGTGGGGTTGAGTACTTGGGATTGGGGGGTTGAGGACTTGGGATTGGGGGTTGAGTACTTGGGATTTGGAGGGGTTGAGTACTTGGATTGGAGGGTTGAGTACTTGGGATTGGAGGGTTGAGTACTTGGATTGAGGGTATACTTGGGATTGGGGGTTGAGACTGAGGTGGAGAAGGAGTTTGAAGATTTGAGATGGCGGGGACAGGGCCTTGACAACTTGAGCTGGTGGGAGGGGGCTGAGGACTTAAAGTCACATTTTACATTACGCGGAATTTCCGTGGGTCCATGCTAGTTTGCAATTATTTTTATTTTCTAGTTGGAACTATTGCTCATACTGTAAAATGAATGGTAATTAAAAGCTGAGTCCACGTATATACTGACACTAACTTACTCAAATGTATGAATTGGTGAATCGATTGAGAGCGTCCATTAATACAATGAGGAAGGAAATAAGAATTATACAAAGTTTAACACAATAAAGTTTTAAAAAATAAGAATAAAAAAAAGGTTTGTTAACCTGCAAACATAAACCCAATCGTCACCGGTCATTTCCACAATGGAGTCCTCTATCTTAAACTATACAATATTCCCAAATAAACAAGGCAGACGTGGGTCAGCAGCTGAAACAAAGTCACGCCACTGTCACATCGAAAGTGCTCACAACTTCACGTCCATTGACCCAGGTTTGTCTCGTTTCATTGAACAGATTCCATTCGGCTGCGAACTGCAATGATGGGAAATCCAATGGATTTGGGTGAAATGACAGGAAGTCATTTTGGTCCCAACGTCTCCATCGTGCAGATACCACGACGAGATATCCATCGTTGTCATCCCCCAAAATCACTCGATCTCAATCTCCATCATATCCTTCGGAATAATTTGTCAGGTAAACAAAACTTTTCACATTGTTGAATATAAGTTTCTGTTCGTACGTAGCGCATCCTTGCTGTGGGCGACTCCGTGTTCGACGTCGACTCAATTATCTCCATCGAAAATCGATTCCATCGGCGTCACTTTTGTAAGGAAACATCTTTTTCATTTTATTGTTGACATTTTTCGTGTCGTCTTGTCCACGTCATCTTGAGTTTGTTGAAGCTCCAAGCAAAGACAATGTAAAGTGAGGATGCAAGTTTGAATAAGTGGATGGATGCAGGTACCAATTGCTGTGTCCTATCCAGGAGAGGTGACAATTGTTGTCACAAAGCATCCGTTTTCCATCGATTTCAATGGTTTCCACGGCCATTAGAATGATGGAGAGTTGACGGTGTTTATAATTGTTACAAGCACAATCCACGGTGCAGTCATCACTGACACCAAAGTCATCCGCCGTCACCCACTCCCATTAACTCGAGGCGATTCACACACTCATGGCACAAGCAGGATGGTGCGGGTTTCAGATTGGCACTTTTGTTTTGTTTTGTCTTCGTGTGAGGTACTTGAAGTACGACATTCCTTTCCTTTTTGCTGCGAAGAGTAATGAAACGAATTTGCCTTAAAATGACGATTTGTTTTGCAAGTTTTGCTTGAGCAGGACAGGTGTATTATTGAAACCCACCTATAACATAGCCACTGTCCATGATTCGTGCACCTGTCCGTGTGCCCGCGGCCTATGATGTCGATGAACCTGATGGTTGCGGTGCTTTCCCAACATGATTTACCTTGAAGGTTTAAAAAAGTCTTCGTGTTTGTGTTTTGTTTGAATTGCTTCGCCTTGTCTCGATCATTGCCCGTTCCAATTTCCCTTCTATCCGGATCATCAGATCATTGTTATTCTGCGGGAAGAAGCAGTAATTGTGTCTGTGTGCGAGAGATTCAGTGAGAAGCCCATGACACGGGATGATGGGGGAAAAAAAATACTAACAGGTCCCCAAGGAGAACAAAGCGACAACACGTTTGGTTATAGCCGATGGCGCCGTGACTGTGTTTGTCCATCTGTGCACTTACAAATGTCTCCGCTCATCAGCGTTCAACGTTCGTCTTTGTCTATACGTTGTATTATTTTTTTCCCCATCATCTGTCCTCCTCCTCTTTACATGTCATTGTCCGTGTTTCTGTATTTCACGTGATTTTGACAGCCTCGTGTCACTTTCGTGCTTTTACGTAGCCTACTGTATTGGCAATCGAGTTGCTTGCACACCTGTCCGCTCGCTCGTGCGTTGCACTCACCTGTCCGCGTGCTTCCTCCACACCAACAGATCCCAGCACGCGCTTCTTTACCGCTTCCCAAACTCTCTCTCTCTTCCTTGTCTCTCTTCTGTCCCGTGGCCTGTCCTGCTCCCACCCTTCTCTCCTCCCATATGCCACCACTCTCTCCTCCCAGTTCGCATTCCCACCTCCCTCCCGCCACCCACTCCACACTCAAAGCATTCCTGCTCCTTAACTTGGAGCATTCTCAGCTTTCACGCTGCGTGCCCGGCAGCTTCAGGATTCAGCATTTGATGTCAATGAAACACTATTCACCCAAGAGTTGGTATTCTCACGACATTATGCATAATCAGTCATCACAAGTCACCGTGGAAGGACGTTCGAATGGTCTTCCTGACGACTGTTTATTCCTCCACATTTGATCTCTGAAAGAATCGTGCAACCGATGTGACAGCAAAGGGGCCACTGCATCACGGAGCAAGCGCTGCCCATCAGAGGAGGCCATTTAAGCTGAGTTCCCCATCTTGCTTGCACTGCACTCCCTGTTGATGGTTTGAAGGTCCCATGTGGTTCACGAGGAATAAGCCTAGGGTGTTGCACTGCACGCGTCGCCACAATATCATTAAAATTCCCCACGTGTACATCGAGCGTATCGTCGGACACCTTCCCATTGTTTTCACCTTTCTAGTCTATAACCGCTGTGCCAGCCTCCTGAAGGTCCTCGAATACGAGGGAACCTTCAACGTGAAATCCCGAGGAAATTGATCAATGATAGTTTGACTTTAGAAGGAAACTTTTTCCTTTGCCCGTCGCGGTGAGAGCTCACAGCAAGCTGCAGGATTCTGTCGGTATGTACCGCCACCTGTACGAGAACAAGCATGTCGTGTCCTGCAGGCGGGTTTCACCGTGCGAGCGCCCCGACCAGTTGTGACACGACTTGAAGATGGAACACCAGATCTTTTCTGCTCAAACAGTTGTCGTAAGTCTGGAATGAAACTGGAGAAAGGGAAATGGAAAAGAATAAAAAGGATTGAACGAGTGCCTTATGGGGAGGGTGAGACCTAGACATTGATACTTTCACAGATTATACAAGGACAGGTGCACTTTACATGGTGACCATGCATGATCCATCTATCATGGCAACATTCCATTATTGAGATCTATCAAAACACGTGTCTTGCAAGTGTATACGCACACCATTCTCACCATGAAAGTAATTTAACTTCACATCCACATCCTTGATTCACTTATATTCTGCATATCAGCACATTCATAGGTAATTTGTCCGCAGGTTACCAGCTCACAACGGTTGACTTTTTGAACGTACGGTGTATCCAAACCATGTACAGGTAAGTCTTCAACCTGATGTCGAAGGGACAACCGGACTTGCATCCTCATCTGAAGTACGGCATGCTCTGCAATGCAACACTCCCCACTGAATGTGCACAAGATGTGGTGCTCCTCGGATTTGACTACACAGGAACCACAAATCGATGAGCAAACTCTACCCACAGATACATCTGCCAAACAATAGCTGACAACACCTGGAACACCTAGTCTCCAACAGAGATTACCAACCAAACAGGTATTCACCGGGCTTGACCACACGTTTAGCTTCCGCGAGCTGATGGGAACAAGCGCATTATTATAGTAAATACAGTGAAGGTGGGCTGTGGTTACAAATCACATGTTAGTGGTGTTTTCAAAATGAAAGCAACTGTGAAAATAAATCGTTTAATGTTCATGCTAATTAAGTGTTCAAAAGTAGTCATTTGCAATGGCGTTGATAAATGTCAACAATTCAAGAAACTTGCGCTGTAACATGGAAAGTTCCTCAAAAGTTTCATCCCGAAAGGTGACGTTTCATCCTAACAGTGACGACTATACATCTATATATCTATCTATCCATCCATCATCCATCCATCTATAGATCTATCTATACATCCATCCATCCATCTATCTACACATCCATCTATCCATATCTATACCTATCTGTGTATGTATATATTGTTGTGGGCCGGGGTCTGGTAGAGAAAACGACCCGCTCGGTGGGGGAATTTATGTCGTCTCCCACCAGACTCCCTGGAATTGTATGCCGTCGCTCACGGATATTTCCATGACGCGGCGGGTCGCTTAACCGACCGTGGACGCCAATACCTCAACCGCGTGGCGTAGGGTCCTCCTGTCTAGAACCAAGTTACCTAATTAACCACGCAGTTTCAACTACCGGGGAACCACGCCCTCGGTACGCCTTGCCCGAACTGGGTCACTCTACCAACTACCTTTCCAGATCGGATGCAGTCAAGCGGCACTGCCAAGGACGTACCGGCTAGAAGGAACGGATTTTATCGGGAATAAAGACCCGGCTAAACTTAGATCCGAACCATGCTGGACCAATGGAGGAAAAGACAAAAACGAGCTGGGAACATTTCTACAATGATTTATTTACACTCAGCGAGGAAAAACATGTGGCACAGGAACAAGGTTTATTGGTTATGTTATGCAGGGGAAGATGAGAGAGATGTAGTGCAACAATTATACAGCAACTTCCCAAAGCGGACATAGAGCAGACTTGACGAGAGAATAATAAAAGCAAGAATTACAATAATCAAAGATCTTATTCAGGATTACTTAGCAGACAGGCGCCAACACTCTCAGACACACACTCGG
>CM068963.1:5258564-5273802 GCA_035128595.1 Eptatretus atami
AAAAGAGAGAGAAATCCTGCGTGTGACATAACCGTATGTACCAGCTACTGCCACAAGCCTTGCGATCAACTGTCATGCTGGCAGGATAGCCTCGAGGTACGTATGGCAAACACTCACCTCCGGGCTGTTTTACCGTGGGTTTGGATGGCAAACTAACATACAAACTGCACCCTGGTATTTCATATTGGAAGGCGATGCACAATGTGTGGTGCATCCACGGAAAGGACGTCAACGCTGGAGGACCCTCCTGACACCAGGGGTCTTCTCACTGGTGGCATGAACAGATCCGGCACGGTGGTTGTCCTTCATTGAAGGGGAAGCCAGATGTCACCAGAACCTTGAACGCAATTACAATCCTCCTCCAACCCCACAGGGGGAGAGGCACACGCATAAGTGCTGGCAGTAGTATTTGCACGCGACGATGTAAGCAGCAGCCATCTGATGTGCCACGAACAAATGTAAGAGTGAGTTTGCTCACTAGGGATACGTGTGTTTTGGATTCGACTTCCCGACAGGATGGAACCAATTGTTATTATTAGACCGTCATGGTGTTTGTGGTGTTGTGGTGGCAGGGCTGTATAAACAGGCATAATCAAAGTTGAAAAGTTAGTTTTATACACAGCACTCAATACGTACAGGAAGTGGGCAATAGCTCGGGGTGGACGAAGGCACAGGTGTGATTGACGCCAATGGCCCTTCATGTCCGCCTCGACGGAATTTGACTGACCGTACGACACGTGGTCACATTTAAAGTGTCACGAGCCACGTGGCGCACTCACAGTAGTTTCCTTCCCACGCTACACACGATCTTCGCTCCCCACTCCCAAGAAGCGAGCAACCTCACCGCCGCCATGATCCAGCCAGGGGAAGCAGCGATCAGTGAATCCCCACTTTTCAAAAAAAAAATTATATATATTTATATATAAATATATATATATAACATATGACGACTCCTTTCAAACATGAAAGTTAAAAATAAAATAATAATCAGCTTACTCCTGCTTCTTCTTCATCTGCCGAGTCGTCTTCTTCTTTCTCTCTTGCCTCTTCTTCTTCTAGTTCTTCTTCGTCGTAACACCAAATACGTGACTTTTTTTAATTTTTTATTTTTTTTACATTCTTCCGCACCTCCCCAATGTGACTCCTGGTGACGGCTTCACATGAATCCCTCGAGTCCCCCCCTGCCGTGGTCGCGACAACTTGCAATGGAGTTGTTTCCATCGCGCGCAGCTGACGACCTGCGCCCACTGTGTGTGTGAACGAATGAGCGATTAATGTGTCCGTTTTCTCATGAAACCGTCTTTGTCTGCGCCCAAAAGGGAGAGTGTATCACCTCATGATTTATTGGTCTGTTTCTTCCACGAGTCCCGAATTCAAGCAATCCAATGACAACAGACGGGTTGAGTTTAACATGAAAACACATGGGTTCACACTGATGAGTCCTGATTCTGGGTGAAACAGAACGACACACACAGGAAGTGACGGAATGGAGGAATTAAAGAGAAGTGAAAGTGAAAGTGAAAGAGAGAAATGGAGGAACACCATGCCACGCTGGACGTGTACACCTTTCAAGATAGAGTGGAGAATCTGAAAAGAAAACAACTGGCGAAATGAAAAAAAAGAAAGAAAAGAGCTTGAGAGATTGATTGAGTGATTTTGTTCTCTCCTGAAGGAAGGTCCCCAGCTCCTTGACAAGGGGTGATACTGGTAGTTTTGTTAATGTCTTCGCAGTTAAATCGGGGCAGGACTTTGTAATTTGTTCGGATGCCGTGATATGCTCGCCTACTTTGTGATATGCATCGCTGTGGGATCTTTAACAACATAAACTAGTGATAGCAGACGGACAGCGGCTTAATGTCCATCCGAGGCACGCCACACCACACACTGAATGAATTACCGCACCGCCTGTGAAGGCACCGATATGACGTCATCAATAATGTTCCAGAAAGGGAGTAGACACGATTTTCCGCAGGAACAGCAAATTGCGAACCGGTTGAACGCGGTTCGGGGAGGTTGAGGAAGTGGGGTAAGAGTGAAACTACGTCACTGCAACCGTGCTGTAAAAGGACGTGCTGTGGCCTCAAGATCGCAAAGGATGGAAGAGAGAAATGAGCACACACAAACGTCTACCTAATACACTCACAACACACTTTATGCCATCCATCCGCATCCGCATTCGCATCCGGACCAATGCTCCCATACAGAAGTCGGTGTTGCTGAAGTTAGTCTCTTGGGCTATTGGGCACAATCCTGGATGGGTCACCACTTACCGATGCAGGATCTCAAAAGACTCAATCTCCAGCAATGCTGGGACTCATTTTGGCCAACTTTGGAAGGATGACAGACTGAGTCACCGCCCGGCTGGTGTTAATTTAAGCATCCGAGCACCGATTTGGACTCGGAACGTCAGAATCCGCAACCGCACCTCCCAAACCATAAAGCCACCCAGCAGTAATTTATTTTCAAATGTAATACAATAACCCTGAGCTCGGCAAATATTTGGAAATAACCCCAATCGTTATATCTTAACATTCATTATTTTACCCCCTGGAAGCTAAAATACACTAACAATATTGTTACGGTTTTCAGAAATCCGGTCTGATGAATGCCATCCACACATCCAGGTCCTCAGAGTTATTTTCTATATCTATGTCAGATTAGCCGCGCATCCCCTCCATTGTCTAATGGGATCTTAATGTGAATGCGTTGAGAAAATGGTAGAGGCTAGATCCCTCCTCTTAGAAACTTTTTTAGCCGCATTCGCGTAGCGAACGCTGGGCTCTAAGAGAGCTACTGGAGCTTCTGGACTTTCTGGGCTTCTGGAGCTTCAGACAAGCTTCAGGAGCTTCAGGAGCTTCTGGAGCTTCTGGAGCTTCTTCCAAAATCTTTAGGAGGCAGCTCTTAGATAAAGGATGCCGGATCATCCTTAAATACTAAACACCTGTACACATCCTCGCATAGACTGTACCTTTGAGAAGGCGTCTATCATCAACTTTAAATATATTCAGCATTTGCTTTAAAGTTTCGAAAAGTTCAGGTTACTATTTAAATATTAATTCATTTTAATGTCTTGTAATTTCGTAAATACCACGATTTTCGCCGTCATGAACGAGGAGCTCCAAACGGGTCCTTCGCTATTGGCTCCATCAAGGAACGTGAAACGAAATATCGGAAGTTGTTGTGTTGTTGTTATTGCCTTTAGGACGCGGCTCTTGACACATTTGTCGCTTGTGGTTTTTTTTTAGCGACAGATCAAGTTCACACATATTTCTTTCACGAGCTCTGAAGCCCGCCCTCGTTTTTCCTCAGCAGCATTCTTTCGCGAGCTCCGACGCCGGCCTTCTTTTGAGAGCTGGCACGGGTCGTCATGGTAACATGCCCCAGTGGGGTGGGGTGAGCTTGGGCGGACGGCACCCCGCGGAGACGCCCGAAGATATAAAAAGACGTTCTGTGAGGAGAGGAAGCTAAAGAGGGACGTCTGTTGAGGAGAAGACGTTTTGAGAGTGGGGAAAAAGCGAAAACGAGAACGATTCTGAAGAGAAAGAGATAACTTTCCTGAGATAATAAAAAGGCATGAAGAAAAGAGGTAAGAGAGAGAAGCGAGCAAGAAGTGGGTGTGGGCGTGCAAAAAGGAGAAAGGAAGCGGCGCGTGCGTGTGGACTGGCGTTCAAGCTGCCCTGCGGAGGCTGGTACGACAAAACTGGGTTTTGCTGGTGAGCGGAACGTGACACGCATTTCAGAACGTTTTTTGCTTTTTAAGACGGACGACTTTCTGGTGACAAGAGATTTTCTCGCCCCTCACCTCCCCCGAATGATCCGTTGGGTACCGCTTGTCTGTGTTTTCGCTGTAATGTAAGTCAACCCCCGTTAAGCTTCTGCTCTTTTCTGCTTTCCCTGGCATTTTGAATTGATTTTGCTTTGAAATTCATTCTTTATTTTAACCCTCAGAAAATTAAGTTATTTTTATTTATTTAATTAATATAAATTATTTGTCGATTTGCAACCTGTCTGCGTTTGCCTTTTCCTCTATTGGGTCTAGCATTGTCCGAAACCGAGATAGACCGGGAGGTTAATTACCACAGAATTTGACCCAAAACATCGTCGCAGGCACCGGCGGTTAAAAAATTAAAATCTAATCAGATAATATTGGTGCTTTGGCCGGGGCGCGCTCCCCCGCTCAGGTAACCACGTGACCATCCAGTTAAACGGAATAATAGACGGGGCGGACACTGGACTCGTGGGTTGACTGTGGTGGAGTTCGTGTTTTAAAACAACCCACCCTACCACAACGTTAATTGTGGAGCTGTGGCCCAGTTTCGCGGCTCTACCGAGGACAACCGGGGACTAATGCGCCCTGAGTGACAGCTGGTGTCTCTGTACCCGTCACGCGTAAACAATATCTTTCTGTTAAACGCGGACTCGGTGGTGTTATGGTGAGAGCGTCTGCACTGAATGTGGGAGATCGTGGTTCAAACACCGGCCGAGTCATACCAAAGACTTGAAAAGTGGTAGCTATGATGCTTCTTTGCTGACCTTCAGCATTAAAGGTAAAGAAAGATGGACAATTCCAATCGGTTCCATCGATTGGTATTGATGGGGAGGAGGAATTCCTGCCTTATGAAATGCCCTGTGGAGTTGGTAAGAAAAGTTGTGCCATTGTTGACATACGTTGCTGAGACCCAGAGTACCCTGGGAAGTGACAGCACTCCCCCAAGCTCAGTGGCTGTGGTGTGTCTTGTCTAATAGTCCTGTGTTGTATTGTGTCTGTAAGTCTGTGTGTTGTGTAATGGTGTGAGTGTGAGCTCCATTTGAGCCTATGTTCTTGTAATATTTACAAAACCCATTAACACGCACCACTTTCACTGTCATTCACAGAGATCTCCACTGGATGTTGTCCCATCACATGAAGAACATACCTGAGGTACTTAACATGCACTTTTTGGGAGTTTGGGCTTTCCTCCTGCCCAGTTTTGATTGTCCCTCGGTACCAGTTTTGTTTCTCTTCTTACATTCAGATCGTGTGAGAGCATGAAATGAGGCTGCATTCTGCTGCATGGAGTAGTTTTTCCACGAGCTAGACTTTGATTTGTATGTGCCTTGGTCAAGTGATGTTTACTTCCAGGAGTCATAGGCATTCACCACACAGACAATTATATCACTGCCTTTACTTATACACTACTCAGATGTATATGTCTGGTGTTTGGCTTAATGGTTAGGGTGTGTGATTGGGATGCTAGGATCCTGAGTCAAAATCCCACTCGAACTGTTGAATTAAATTACCGAGTGGGGTTCACTCTGCCTGTCATCCTTTTGAGGGTGGCAAAATGAGTGCCAGCTTGCTGGTAATCCTGTGTTGGAGTGATGACCTGTCCAGTATTGTGTCGCACAGCCAAGTGCTTAGGCAGCAACGCAATGCTGCTGGCACAGAGTATGGTCCCAATAGATGGATGGAATGCAGGTGTGGCACTTTCTGATTGCTTGCATGACACCAATCACAGAGTATGAACATATATCAACGTGTGACTAGTAGAATGGAGCATTTCATTTTAGCTCATCAACAACAGAGTCGACGAGCTCTTAAAACCAAAACCATGTCCTACAGGCAGTCGCAGTCAGAGATTGTGAGGACATTTAATGTACGTTTTTTTGGTGATTCACCTAAATTCACGTAAAGATCCACAACGTTTTTTTCGTTTTTTTCCCTCCTTCTCCGAAGTGGTCACCGAATCATTTGAAACTAGACTGATTCACGACAAGGTAAGCGGAGCCCTTCCTTTCAATTTCCATCCAGGTGAATAAGATAATTAACCGAAATGTTATTACGTGAAATATCACTGTCCAATCCACATATAATGGAGCAAGTTGTTTGTATGAGAATGTTTTGTATGCATGCAATGTCCGACTCGAATACCCATTGGTTGGACATCTGGCTGACACCACCACAAATTGGTAATTTGAAAAAAAAAACATGCATACGTCTGCCATTTTAAGTGCTATATTATAGCATCCAAAATGGCCGGTAAGCCACACATGTAGCGGCTATATGGGTAAGCCTATTATATTCAGAGTGTCATATCACAGTTTGCGCATGCGCTCCCTATAAAGTTTTTCCATTCAGTGTAAAAATAACCAAAGCGACTGTTAAAAGATCATCAAAATCAAAAGGTTGGAGCTGATACGGTGTCATGGGACTTGTGAAGGTGACAGCATGTATAAGCCTTTAGCTTCAGGTTTCTGTTACAAACTGATGTGGCCAATGCAATTAGATTACCTGGGCTATAATAAACCAACCATGTATTATACTGTACATGTAGGCATAAGCAGTTTTGCATGGTATTTCTTCATGTACGTAACCCGAGTTATTTTTATTTTTGGGCCTATAAACACCTCAAATAGGGACGTTGTCAGCAGAACATGTTGCAACCTTAAACAAGATTCAACTTGGAGGGCGGGTACTCTGCATTACTGCATGAGATTGTGATTCTTATGTGTTATTGTCAATTTTATACCCATTTTTTCCTGTCATTTCCAGTTTCGCAGGTATATGGGAGCTCCGGCATGGTTGTTGTTGTAGTGGTTCTTGTTGGGAGTCGATTTTTGAAATGTGCACGGCCATTGGCTGGCCCCCCCCCCAGCCCTGGGCCCCCGACCGCACGCTGCCACCCACATTTGTCCGATGACTCCACCCACCATGGCACCCTCGCCAAATCATAATTGGCGCCAAACATTGTTTTCTGGTGGGCCGAAGAGTTCGGGCCAGCAGACACTGCCGGGGTTTATTGCGTCAGATTTTCCATTGACTTTGTTTGGGTCAAATGATACTACTCACATGAGGGACCGCCCAGAAAAATCTAACCATATGTGGAATAAAAATTATGAGTAAGATTTTAATCAAGAGGAGTTAGTGGACAAGAGGAGGTGAAATATATTGTTACGGCCGGGTCGGCCGCCAACCCCGACCGCTCTCACGGAGCCGCAAGTTCGAGTCAGCCCGACCGATTCGCCCGGAATATAGATCGCCGCCCCGGATAACTCCCGAGCAACGGGTCCTTGTACAAGAACCCGAAATAACGCCCAATCGCAGATCACCGTGGGGTAGGGTCGATTGCCAATCTTCAAGTTACCTAAAATACCCACGTGATCCAACTACCTGGGGTATTCCACCCTCGACGGAACTCGTACGGAACAAACCGCCGAGGCGAGCTTGTCCGTAGCACGATTCCGACGCGTAATGCCGAGAACCCGTCGGTCAAATGTTCCCCCCTATTAATGGTAAAGCCAACGGCTTTCTACATCCGTCAACACAGACGAAATGTTCAGTCAATGAGGGAATGGAGCAACGAGCAGGTTTACATTTATATAATGAAACACGTATGCACATTAAATAAGGGCAAAACACGTATGCAATTATAGCAAGCAACAAAAGCACGACAAAGAACTACAACCGTCTACTTATTAATGTAAACAGTCTTTACACGTTAACAGCAGTTCCCTACTTATTAGATGGGCCCACGGACACACACACACACACACGACACACACACACAACACACACACACACACACACCACTCAAGAATGGTGGCTGAGGCCTTTAATCACGAGCTCCAGCTCGAGGACAGGTGAGCTGAAACTCAAGAGCTTGACTCGAACCTTTCCACCTCGTGTGGTCTTCAACTTGTCGCGGACCCGGGCTTCCAGCGAGAAGCGAGCTGATCAATCGCGCGGGCGATCCTTCCCGAGCTCGCCGCGAATCCTCCCCGCGCATCTCAACACGTGTCGGTGAGACGAGGGGATCCTTCCTGTCGAATCCGTCCGCTTCGCGGGGAGGGATCCAACTCCAAGAAGAGGCCGATGCTGCGCACAAGCGGGAAACAAAATGGAGAACAAAAGCTCCCACGAACCAAGAAGAAGAGGAAGAAGAGGAAAGAAGCCCCACTGCAGCTGCGAGCCGAACAACGGCTTCAAGTTCCTTTCCAAAACAAAGCAGCAGCCGAAGCTCAGCTGAGCCAGCCGAAGCAAAAAGCTTCCGAAGGCTCAAGCCAAGCAAGCCCTAGCAGGAACGGCCGATGGCGCTGCTGACGACTGCTCTCTCGCGAAGCAAAAAGCTTACTCCTCCCGACGGGACTGTCAGCACAGACGTAGAACTCTGCACACGGGACTCAGAACGGGCCTCCCGCGAACTCAGCCCACGAACTCAGCCTAACCCACGGGACTCCACACGAAACTCAGCCCTACCCACGGGAAGCTCCCACAATAACTCTTTTTGAACAAAGGAAAGATGTCCTCTTTATCGCTTTGCACCCGCCTCCCCCGCACCCGGGCGTGACTCATGCCCTCGTGATCGCACCCCCCGCTCAACACGGGTGGGAGGGAGTTGTTGACGTCACCTGCAGGTTCTTCTTCCTCTTCGCAGAGAGGGGAGGGACGTTTTCCATTGTTTCGTTCCCTAACTTTAAATGCGATCAGCGCATCTAATCGATCTCTGAACATTTAAAACATGAAAGGTGAGCTATCTAGGGAAACAATTGCACTTATCGACATAGCTGACTAAGGAGAACCTGTAATGTTTGTGTGCAATTTGAATTCCAAATTCGTAAGAATATTTACGGATTTCAGAAATCCCGATACGACGAATGCATTTACAAACATCTCGGTCCTCAGACAGTTATTTACCTAAATGACATGTCAGGATAGACCCATCCCCATGTATGGTGGGATTCTACTGTGATGCGTTGAGAAGGGTATAGGAATAGATTCCCCTCTCTTATGGAAAGCTCCTTTTTCTTTTTTAGGACGACCTATCATGCCTGGGTTGGCTTCATGGTTGGGTGACGGCTTGGGTTCCTCCGGGTCAATGAGTTCATTCAAGCCCTGTTGGCAGCGCTGAATTAATACACCAGGGCTAGTGGGGTTCCCAAACCTTTTTCCCAGTTTTACCGCTATTTTAAAGTCTGACAGGTTTGAATTACCCGCAACGTAAAATGTGTATTATACAAAACACAAGTGCACATTCTAGTACAATACAGCACTTACTGTAACAGTGCTGGTTATAGACTTAGTCTTGGTGAGATGGATGAAGTTGTTTTTGTCGACACAGATTTTGGGTTGCATTGGTTTAGTCTTTTCCAGCGCATATCTGAGCTTGGAAACCCAAGCCGGTTTCCTAGTCTTGGACTTGACGTGGTACATTGTCGAGAACCCGTTCACACATATACGTCGTGGGAAATGAAAGATGTACATCGATAGCCCGAGTCATTAGAGTTTGGTATCCCATTGCTCCTTCTGAACGCCAGAAAAGATGCAATATCCTCGCGGTGCCAAATGTGCTACGGGTCACGGAATCATTTCTCGAACTTCAGGAATGTCGTCTTTTCAGGGTCGGTGTCAGAAATGAATCTTCGTCGACAAGAAAATGGCTGGCTTTAACATGCGGTGTCCTCTGGTAGAGCTTGCTTTCCGGGAAAATATTTTGTCATTGACGTCTTGAGTTTTTGAGCAGATGCTCACCAATTTCGGTCGCGCGCGGTCACTGAACCTCGCGACTTTGAAGAATTGTCTAGCCTGGTAAACATGGCACGTTGTTGACATTGACTAGCCTGTGCCATAGTACCATTTGTTGACAGTAAGGCTTCATCTTATCTCAGACATCGATGATGGAGAATTGTTTTCCTGAATAAGAGCATTTCAAAACAATCATAACTCTCAAAGATGTCTTGATAGATCAGCTAGGCATGCGATAAAACTTGTCGTCACGAAGGCGTGTTGTCAGGGTGTGCTTTTGCAGCAAGAAGTCTGGTATTTCTGATCGCAGTTCAAAAAACGTCGAAATCGCAAAAACCTGCCGCGAGACAGCCAATCTCACCTTTGTGTTGGCGAGAGAAAGTTCCACGTGTTCAGAGGCAAATTCTTCACGCAGCACTCGCTGACAAACGAGTGTTAAGTGCTGCGACCTTTTTATAAAATTGACACTCGTATACCAGCAGGTCTGCACGTCTTTGGAAAACGAGTCAAGGAAGAGTTTTTGGGTCATGAGAGCTTGGCGGTGAATGGCGCAATGCACGCTAGTAAGCGAAGGAGGCTTTCTTCTTTGGCCGCAATGCAACAAAACTCGGATTTTAACTCTTGAGCATTGCGTGCCCCATCTCGTGCAAATGCTCCCAGCTTTCCCACTATATTCACATGCTTTGCAAAGTAGGTTGGATACCATATGCAATAATGATGTTGTGCCGTGGTTGTTGTTTCAAGCGGAAGGCAGACAAGTATTCTACCTTCAGCTGAAAGCATCAACAATATAGCGAGGCAAAGCAGATCAGCTGAGCACAATTTAAGAAACATCAGTTGACTCACCAGCTGATGGCAAACTATGTGCGTCGATGCTTTGATTTCGACAACAACTTGCCATCTCAACATCCTCCGCCATGTCATGCTATCCGGCGCTGAATGGTGTTGTTGGAAACAGAAACTCTTGATAGAATTCTTGTTTCGCTTTCGCCAGCACATGTTCGCACAAGAATCTCAGCCCCAGGCATGATCAACTCCTCCGCTGCAGTATGGGGCTTTTTCTGAATCACTATGAGATTTGCAAGCTTACGTAAGATGCGCGGACCTGCAATGGCTTTTGCGTGACAGCAAATGTCCCATATAATCCAACCGCTTTGAGCTTTGGAGAGTGTGTTCCAGTCTCCAAAATTCCTCCAAAGTTGTAACCCTTCTGCGCATGGTGAACGTTAGAAGAATGGTCATGTAGTTTCCCAGGCTTTCATGTTCTCATTTGGACAAGATCTTCCACAGCAACACAACACTGTGGCGCACATGCCCGTCTTGTCGTTGAAGTCGGTGAAGCCATACTGCATGTATGTTTCCACATACTTTCGGTTCACGTGGTGTGTACTTCATTTTGTTAGATGCCATCTTATTCTGGAGCTGAAGTGTTTTGGTGATACCAAAGTAAGGCCTACTTATCTGAAAATAAACCACAAACAAACCCATTATTCCACTGTCAGCTGAAAAAATAACAAAATTGTCAACAAACATTACTTCATCAATTCAATTAAGTTTAAAGTTCATGACATCAAAGTACTGAAATTGATATTGATATATATATATGTCCCTATATAGTTTTCATCCTATATAGTTTAATAGGAGTTTTTCGTCGTGATTTCTGATCTGACAATGTTTTTTCACAATACTCGTTCTGCAAAAATGTAGAATTAAAAACAAACCTTCTAGGGACACCCCTAAAAATTCTGCCGAAATCTACTGAACACACAATAACCCACATGATCGTCATCTCCAGAACAACAAAGGCTGCCACGCATTACTTGGGTGGGTGGTCTACGTCAGTGGCTTCTCAAACTATCTGATTGTGGTGGACTGGCAGGTTTTTTTCCAATGTGCGCAGGGAACGGAACCATATTTGTGCCATATTATTATTTGTTTTAGCTCCGAGAAAATATTGTTTGACATCCGTAGTAATTTAATTTATACGGAAAAATATAAAAATAATAATGAATATAACCAAAGTTGATCAACATTTTTATATATATTTTGTAAACGAGTATACAGTATTAACAATATTTAAAAATATATAAAAAAAATCAAACTAGCAAAGCCTTCTAATGCATAGTTATTATCAACATAGTGTATCTCCGTATATAAGTAATAAATGAATAATTAATAATGAATAAGTAGGTGAAAAATTATATATTTTAGTTATCTTAAAACTCACAGTGAATAAAGACATTAAAAAAAAAGAATTGAAAGGAAATAGGTAAAGCATTACAATTGAAGACAACTTTGAAAATGTCGAAATGTTAAAATAGAAATTGATGATATCGGCATGTTAAATTCCTTAACTTTTTACTAATGTGAAAGGTGAGCCTGCTTCTTCTTTGTCAGCTTATCATCGGTGGTTCAATTGCAGGACAGTGCCACGGTGCAATGGAGAATGAATATCCTCACTATTCCTGTACTTTGTCTTATGATGTCATGGTTGAGAAGCTCAGTCTCGCAGAGTGTAGGTTTGAAGGAATGGGGAAGAGTTTTCAGAGCAATTTCCAGTAAGCTCAGGATATTCTGCTTTCACTTTTACCAAAGCAGCAAGGCTGTTGTAGTTTTTCGAAACTCCTCTTCAAAAATCCTTCGTCCAGCAGAACAGCTCCAACATTTATCCTCCATAGTGACAACCTAATCATCTCTCATGCATAAACGCGGATTTCGGGATACCATTCAATTCCCTTTCCATGGAATCTTCTTCTTCTGGAAAGTATGCTGAAACGTTTCTGCCAATTGATAAAGTGTTCTCTGATGATATTTCGTAGAGATGTAACATTAAGGTCTTCTCCTGCAATCAGCGATGACTGCTTCTAGCTTACAACCTTAGTTCTTCAAGAGATACCAATCTCTTGGACAGCTCGACTCTTCCATGCTTACTAGCTTTCGTTTTTGGTCCGTCGATCTTGTCTGCCATTGTAAAACAGCGAAGCCATCCTTCGCCTGCATGGAGGTGTTGAGATCATTAAAGATGACAGATGTCAGCCAAATAAGCCAGCCTTGGCTCGTCAATTCACATCTCGAACAATTGTGACCAGTTTGGTTTTTGTCCTGAAGCCAGTTCGTTTCGTAGTTCAAATGCTGCTTTGACAGACTTTTCCCCTTGATAACCAACGTACAACTCGGCATGCAATATTGTAGCTGTTTATGATCAGCTCCCATATGCATACAATAATGCAGCGAATAGTCTCGAATTTATAGGCATTTGCCTTTTACATGATTCAACAATTTTTACAAACCTACTGAGCAACTGTTTAGTTCTGTTGACATATTTTTTGTTGCAAGACTTTCTCGGTGAAGGAAGCAGTGGGCGTTGACATTGGCATTCTGGGTAAACAAGCGAGCTTGATCTGGGTAAGCCACACTCACATGAATGCTGTCCTATCATTGGCGGAGCGGCCATCAGAACATACGCCTATGCAAAACTTTCCATATCCACGCCACATTTGGTTAAGCGATTGTATGTCCGCTCACAGTCTTGAAGCACTTCAGAACTAGTTGTTTTTGTTGTATGAAGCAAGAGAAAAAAAAACTCTTTTCCTTCAAATCAACCCTCATGTTCAAAGCGGGCACATTCACCATCAGAATTGGCCATATTAGCTAACGTCGGTCATTCATTCAAGCTGCAAATAAAAGTCTTTGGCAAACTTAATCTGTCCTTGAGTTGATCTTCCATATCCGAGCCGATCGTGGATTCGTCGAGCTATAGTGTCCATTTGAAAGTGGCAACCTGAGCCCTTTCCTTGCAGCCACCTCAACCCAGATGCATTTTCCATGCAAGACATCTTAATAACAGCCTATCACTGGCGTCTCACCGATTGTGTATGGCTTTTTTAAGCCTTTAGCAAATTCGAAGTGCTACTTTATAAGAACCCGCAAAGCACAAGTAATTTATGTGGGAACTTCAAAGATCTGTTTCGGACGGCCTTTTAAATCAACATGCTTTTCTTTCAAAGAACTCTTTCGACTTTGAACTCATTTCTTTATTGGTTTTGTATTTAAATGCGCTCTTGAAGGTTTGACGGCTTCATTGAGTCGTTAGCCCACACAGTCTCCACAAATAACAGACACTGCGGTTTTGGCACTCCCCATCATTTGGTGGCTACAAAACGAGTTGAATGTATGAGGAGTCATATTTCCAGTAAAGCTAGTATGAATTTATTTTTGCCGGCAATACTTAGCTTTCATTTACGTCGGCCGTCATCTGATTCAGAATTATACTTGTGTGGTCAGCAACCGGATTTCTCGGCTTCATAAACATGTCATGTGAGCCTCGCTTAGCCATCTGTAAATTAGAGATAAAATAATTAATATAAATTCCATAACCCTGGAATGATGGACTGAAATAATGCTTATTTGTAATATTTGAGCGAATATTTGAACTGTATATGGTAGAATCAGTGGCAAAATAGAATATAAAAATGAACAATACACTATAATTTAACAAAAGAATAATTAAACAAACCTCAAGTGATAATAGCTTCAAAAATCAATATTTCCAATTAAACGCTATGTTTTTTTCCGCAAACCTTTACCTGATTCCCGACAGTCAATGCGTGGCGAATTATAATGCAATCCAAGAGTCCGCGATTGGACAGGTCGCTTCATGGGTTCGCCCCTATTCTGGAGGGATCTCGGCCAGGCCAAAAAAGCCGCCCACATCACGTGTGGTTTGAGGAAGGTGACGGTGGTTAAGCTAAGAAGAAATTGGAAGCGTTTGGGGAAGCCAAGGAACTGGAACTGCTGCAAGATTTGCCTGCGGAAAACACGAGGCTCAGAGACACCCAGGTGGACAGTGGATCGTGATGGGGGATGGGATTATAAAGATTTAATTACCCCGAAACTAAAAAACATCGGCAGCGCACACCCAGTGTCTTCGCAGCTAAACCAAGGAAGGATGCTGTCTGCACATTACTTAACGGCATAACTGACTTTGGGACACTGGTATGTTTGGATTGCTTACAGTTCCTAGAAACCGTAACAAAGCATGATAAACTTAAACTACTGTATAGTATTAGGAGTTTGTTTTAGAAGTTTTTTCTATAATGTGAAAAAGAAACGATATGATATTGTATAAACTTTCATACAACTGTAGCAATTTAGTTAACCATTTTGGCAAAACAAAAGAGGCACCGACCTGGCAACTCTGCTGAAATTCACATTATATTGTTACGAATCTGCCAGCAATGACAGAGCACTCAACATTCAGGTCCTTATAGAACAGTTGGTATCGTAAGTGTGTGTTTTTAGTTAGGGCCCCACTACCTGTGGTCTAACGGGAATTACATGTGGTGGGCTGTGGAGTTTAGTTTACAACAAATCTCCTCACTTCACTTCACACACCGATGCGATTGCGCACGTGCGTTTCGCGCACGTACTTACCGATACAACTGTTCTATAAGGACCTGAATGTTGAGTGCTCATGGCTGCCAGATTCGTAACAATATAATGTGAATTTCAGCAGAGTTGCCAGGTGGTGCTCTTTTGTTTTGCCAAAATGGGTGTAACTATAATTGTACAGTTGTCATGAAAGTTTTACAATATTCATATCGTTTCTTTACATTATAGAAAAACTTCTTAAAACAAACTCCTAATACTAACAGTAGTTAAGTTATTCATGTGTTACGGTTCTAGGAACTGTAAGCATCCAAACATACAGTTGTCCCAAAGTCAGTTATGCCGTTA